>CM055123.1:94481655-95188914 GCA_029206835.1 Rana muscosa | reverse complement strand
GGGATGTATTCTGAGCCTGAATCTGACAGATACGTGACCTCCTCTTCACTATCTGTCATACTCAGAATCTCGTAGGCCTCTTTACTACTGTACCTTCGATTTGCCATTTTGGGCTCTAAATTTAGTGGTACACTAGTAAGATTCACAGGTAAAAAAGCACCTGACTGTCAGCAAATGTATCAAACACTACCAAAAAAACTTTTAGCGATCGCAGGGATCAGGTCTGTCTCTGCGAACGCTGCAGTTATGTGTGTTGTGTTTGGTAAGTGACAGTGACCGATCGATACTGCACTTGCGTGGGTTGGGCTGGGCGGAGGGGCTAAACGCAGGTGCTAGCAGGTATCTGGGCTGATCCCGCTAACACTGCATTTTTGGGAACCCTAAACCGCTGGGGACGCTAGTATAGATCTGATCAGATACTGTACCACTAAGGGAGGTGTATGCTTTGTGCGTGGGTGTTAGCGTTACTGGCACTAACCTGATGCTGCCTGGGGCGACGCAGACCCTCTCTGATGCTAAAACCTAACTGAGTACCAGTATACCGTATTTGGGGGTTATACTATAGACAGATTAATCTCTGCCCAGTCCATGCACCAGGCTCCAACCGATGCACACCCCTTGGCGTCTCTAGCTCCACACACCTGGAGGGAACCCACTTATTTTGCTTACCAGCAGCCTGTGCTTCACTAAATTACCCTGCTGCTGTTTACTATGATTTCTACTGATTCAACTGGCTATTTTTTTTTTTTAGATAGATTGCCAGCATACTGGTACTCAGGGCCGTTTTGCACCATTCAATACGGCCTGTTTACTATTATGCTGCTGAAGAAGCGTCACGACACGCGAAACATGTAGAGCAGAGCAAGACTATGTTTCTACATACTGGACCCCGGATTAAGGCTATCCACTTCCTACATACACTGTTCAACCAAATGCAATTTTGATTGTTGGATATTTATCTCTCATAATAATTTTGAGTTTATCTATACTACTGTAGCTTTTGGAAGTGAGATTTGAGCACTACTCCGGGTCATGTATCATTATAATGACAATTTTTGTATAAATGTATTTTCACAGTTTTTCTACTAATAAAAACCCATAGATTTTTTACCGAATTTACATATGTGCCGTTTAAAGTCCATCTTTTAGTTTAATCAGTGTTCCTCCATTATTAATCGGGACTTTGGCACATTTATACCAGTGCATCCACAGTGTCACCCTGTGAGGATGCACGTTTAAGCATTTATTTTCCAAATCCAGAATCAACCAGAATAAATATATATGGCACCACCATCCCTTGAATATGTACAAAGAACAAAATTTTGGGAGGTATGGGACTTTAAAGATGCGCTTGGTTTGAGTACATATTACACTGTTGATATATAAAAAATATATGATTTGATTAAATTACTTAAGATAAATAAAAAAAAACATTTCATACAATACATCAGCATCCGATTATGTAAAAAGGGACATGTCTTGTGATGTTATATTGCCGTTTCCACGCTTATATTCTACATGTTTCGCTGTGAGGCTTCTTCAGGAAAAAAAAACGTGGATTCTTATATACTAAGCAAGTAAACATACATATCAAATAAGTATTGTTACGATATTCACAAAGAAAATACATTACATGTACAGAAAAATAAATAAATAAATATATATATATATATATATATATATATATTGTGAGGGGGTTAGCTCGGCAGCGGGTGTGTGTGACCCCCGAGATGGGCTCCCCACACAAAAACAGGCCCAGCAAACGGAGGTTGTGGTTTTCAAAATCAAAAAGGTGCGGTTTATTTTCTATTTACAGTGACAAAACACAGCAAAGCAAAAGAAACATAAACAAAATAAATCCTGGTCAACTTGACCTCTGACTAAACATACAGGTTTCCTAACTAACAACTGGGATCAGCCTAGTGCTGTCCTAGTCCCTAAGTCCCTGGTTTTAAATGTCCAAGCAAATAGCCACACAGGCTTTGTCTCACCGCACAGGGGTTCACTCTCCCTAGACAGTCCACACAGGTCTGGTTCCAGGCATGAGCTAACATCTAATGAAGCTGGGAGTTCTTATAGAGGCCTAAATGAGCTGACAAGCTTCAGCTGGTCTCCTCATCTCTGTCTGCACGACGCCCCACACTCTCCCTAGAGGTATGAGTCATCCATGAGCCCACTAGCCTTATACAACTCTCCACCTAGTTGTATAAGTCGGCGTAAAGCCTGAATCTGGGCGAAATATATCTACCCCCCTGGATGCAACCAGGTGACTTTACCTTCCTGCTGTCACATACCCCCCCCTCTTGTTTTAACCTCGGGGTTGGAACACCAGCAATCAGGCATTCATGTACTCGAGACAAAGCATCCACATTCCCCATTTGAACGCCAGGGCGATGCTTTACTGTGAAGTTGAATTCCTGGAGGGCCAGGAACCACCTATTCACTCTTCTATTTGTTTCCTTGTTTTGAGCCATCCACTTTAACGGAGCGTGATCCGTAACCATGTCAAAGTGCCTACCTAGCAGGTAGTACCGAAGGGAATCTAGAGCCCACTTCACCGCTAAACACTCCTTTTCAACGGTGGCGTAATTTACCTCATGGGACTTCAACTTCCTGCTGAGGTAAATGACTGGGTGCTCTTCCCCGTTCCAGACCTGGGACAATACTGCTCCTAACCCCACATCTGACGCATCACTTTGTACGACAAAGTCTTTAGAGAAGTCGGGTGAGTACAACACTGGCTGGCTACATAAGGCTTGTTTCAAGAATTGGAATGCTGCCTCAGCCTCGGGGGTCCATTTAATCATGACCGACCCTTTCCCCTTCGTCAGGTTGGTTAGGGGCACAGCCTTAGAAGCAAAGTGGGGAATGAATCGCCGATAATACCCAGCGATTCCCAGAAAGGCTCGTACCTGCTTCTTGCTGTTGGGACGTGGCCAACTCTGGATGGCCTCGACTTTGTTGAGTTGGGGTTTTATTGCTCCCCTCCCAATGGTGTACCCAAGATATTTGGCCTCCTCCTGCCCAATGGTACACTTCTTGGGGTTAGCCGTAAACCCCGCTTCCCGAACAGAGTCCAGGACTGCTTGCACTTTTGGCAGATGTGAGGCCCAATCTGTGCTATGGACAATTATGTCATCCAGGTAAGCCGCAGCATACTTCCGATGGGGCCTCAGCATCTGGTCCATTTTCCGCTGGAATGTGGCCGGCGCATTCTGTAACCCGAACGGCATTCTTTTATATTGGAACGCCCCGTCTGGGGTTACAAATGCGGTTTTCTCTTTGGCCGACTTGGCCAGGGGGATTTGCCAATACCCTTTTGTGAGGTCAAGAGTCGTCATGTATCGGGCTGTTCCCAGCCGGTCGATCAACTCATCTATACGTGGCATGGGGTAGGTGTCAAATTTTGTAACTTTGTTCAACTGACGAAAATCGTTACAAAATCGCCAGCTCCCATCCGGTTTAGGCACCAACACAATGGGACTAGACCAATCACTTTGGGACTCCTCTATCACCCCTAAGTTCAGCATTTTCTGTACTTCCTCCCGTATTGCCTCCCGTCGGGCCTCTGGGATCCGATAGGGTTTTAACTTCACCCTTTCACCGGGCGGGGTAATGATGTCATGCTCTGCCCCAGATGTTTGTCCCGGCAGCTCAGAGAATACCTCCTTGTTGCGAAGCACAAACTCCTTAACCTCCTGTTGTTGGGGTTGTGACAAGGTGGCTGCTATTCCAACCTCAGGAATCACGCAACCAGTTTGAGCTGGTGACCAAGTGTCTGCGACTAGGGACTCTCTATCCCTCCAGGCTTTCAACAGATTAACGTGATAGATCTGTTCGGGCTTTCGCCTTCCTGGTTGTCTGACCTTGTAATTCACTTCGCTCACTTTTTCCATTATCTCGTAGGGGCCTTGCCATTTGGCAAGGAATTTACTTTCAACCGTAGGGACAAGTACCAGTATCCTATCCCCCGGGGAAAAGGTACGGGTCTTGGCTCCACGGTTGTACACTCTCTGCTGTGCTAACTGCGCTTGGGCCAAATGTTCCTTCACGATGGGCATTACCTGTGCAATTCGGTCTTGCATCAGGGCGACATGCTCAATCACACTCCTGTGGGGAGAACTCTCACTTTCCCAAGTTTCCTTGGCAATATCCAACAGCCCTCTTGGGTGTCTCCCATACAGTAACTCAAAGGGGGAGAATCCCGTAGAGGATTGGGGCACCTCCCTAATAGCAAACATCAGATAAGGAAGTAGACAGTCCCAATCCTTTCCATCTCTATCCACCACTTTCTTCAACATTTGTTTTAGGGTTTTGTTGAACCTTTCAACCAGCCCATCGGTTTGGGGGTGATACACAGATGTACGTAATTGCGTCACTTTGAACAATTTACACAGCTCCTTCATAACCCGGGACATAAAGGGTGTACCTTGGTCCGTAAGCAGTTCTTTACAAATACCCACCCGGCTAAACACAAGAGATAGCTCTTTGGCTATGGTTTTGGCCGAGGTATTTCGGAGAGGGATCGCTTCTGGATAACGGGTGGCATAGTCCATTATAACTAATATGTACTGGTGCCCCCTAGCGGACTTGATTATAGGACCTACCAAATCCATGGCGATCCTCTCAAACGGGACCTCAATGATGGGTAGAGGGACCAGCGGGCTACGGAAATGTGGCATCGGGGCCGACCTCTGACACACAGGGCAGGAGGAACAATAATTTTCTATGTCCTTCATCACCCCCGGCCAATAGAATCTCTGTAATACCCTCTCTCGGGTTTTCTCTGTCCCCAGATGACCTCCAAGAATGTGCCCATGGGCCAACTCCAACACCAACTTCCTGTAAGGTTTGGGCACCACAAGCTGCTCAACGGTTTCTTCTGCCCTTTTTGCCACCCGATACAGTAGGTCCTTCTCTACGCTGAAGTATGGGTAAGTGCAGGTATTATCTGGGTTCACTAACTCGCCATCTATTTTCACTACGTTTTCCCGTGCCTTTATTAGGGCGGGGTCTTTCAACTGTTCTGTGGCAAAGTTTTCCCTGTGAACCTCAAGATCAGAAAACTCCACAGACGGTAGGTTTTCGTCTGAGGAGGTGGGCTCCTCTCCAGTTTCTTGAGTCTCCCCTGCCAATACTGATAAGGGAAATTCCGGAGAGTCCTCACCACTCTCAGGGGAGTTCTGGCTATCACATTCCTGGTACATAGGGGCACCAGTGGGGGGCTCAGGATCATCCCACAGTTCCCAGAACTTCGGAAAATCCCTTCCCACAATGGCGTCATGCGGTAACTGAGATACTAAGCCCACTGGATGAGAGAGGGTACCTTTGGGGGTCTCGAAACACACTGTAGTCACTGGATACTCTCGGGTGTCCCCATGCACACAAATAACAGCTACCTTGCTATTCCCAGAGACCTCTGTTTTAACTAACTCAGCCTTTATCAGGGTCACAAGGCTACCTGAATCCAACAATACCACAACATTTCTACCATTAACACACATTTTGCATAAATGTTTCTCAGTTCCTCGAATGGCAGTGCATGCGACTGTCGCACACAGCGACTGACGTCTGCCCGTCAGAAAGTCACACTGCATGGGTTCCTCCACAACCGGGCAATTGGCTGCAATATGTCCCGCTTGCCGGCAGCGGTAGCAAACGATCCTTCTTGCGGCCTCTTGAGCCGCTGATTTCCCAGGCTGTTCTCGCCAAACTTGGGGTAGAGCTCCCACCCTCTCACTCTCTCCACCCTCACCCCTTGGAATCCTCTTATCCGCCCCTGGGGATGGTCTGGTCTTAGGGTGGAAAGTCCGAGTGTCTCTGGAAGAGGCCGTCAGGTTCTCTGTAGCCAAGTATTTCTCCACACGATCCACAAGACCATCGGCCGTCTCTGGGTCTCCATGGCTTACCCACTTTTGGATGGCAGTAGGAAGAGCTCTCAAAAACCGATCCATTACAACACGTTCCACAATCTTTGGTGCGGACAAAGTCTCTGGCTGTAGCCACTTTCTGCTCAGGTGAATGAGATCATACATTTGAGACCTGGGGGGGTTTTCCAAGCTGGAAAGTCCAGTTATGCACACGCTGAGCCTGGACAGCCTGGGTGACACCCAGCCTTGCCAATATTTCAGCTTTTAGCATCACATAGTCTTTTGCTTGGTTAGGCTCTAGGTCATAGTAAGCTTTCTGCGATTCACCAGTTAACAGAGGAGCCACCAGTCCAGCCCACTGCTCCTCAGGCCACTTTTCTCTTTCAGCGGTCCTTTCAAATGTGGTCAAAAATACCTCTGGATCATCCTCTCCAGTCATTTTTGTCAATAAACGACTCACCCCAAAGGACGCGGTATTAGTGGGACGGCTTTCCTCACTGGTCTGCGGACGTTGCTGCATTACTGCTTCCATCTGTTGTTGTAGTCTCTGCTCTTGCTTCTGCAACAGGTCTATGAAGCGGGCCTCAGATTGCTGCTGGGCTTGTTGCTGAGCCTCCAGACTCTGTTGCAAAGTTGCGTTTGTCTGCTGCTGGGCTGCAAGGCTCTGTTGATGAGCTTGCTGCTGGGCTGCGAAGTTCTTTTGCAAACCTGCATTTGTCTGCTGTTGATTGGCATTTGCTAGAGCCAGCTGCTTCAGTATCTCCTCCATGCTGGCTTAAAAAAAAAAACTGCCACTGGTTCTCCACCAACTGTGAGGGGGTTAGCTCGGCAGCGGGTGTGTGTGACCCCCGAGATGGGCTCCCCACACAAAAACAGGCCCAGCAAACGGAGGTTGTGGTTTTCAAAATCAAAAAGGTGCGGTTTATTTTCTATTTACAGTGACAAAACACAGCAAAGCAAAAGAAACATAAACAAAATAAATCCTGGTCAACTTGACCTCTGACTAAACATACAGGTTTCCTAACTAACAACTGGGATCAGCCTAGTGCTGTCCTAGTCCCTAAGTCCCTGGTTTTAAACGTCCAAGCAAATAGCCACACAGGCTTTGTCTCACCGCACAGGGGTTCACTCTCCCTAGACAGTCCACACAGGTCTGGTTCCAGGCATGAGCTAACATCTAATGAAGCTGGGAGTTCTTATAGAGGCCTAAATGAGCTGACAAGGTTCAGCTGGTCTCCTCATCTCTGTCTGCACGACGCCCCACACTCTCCCTAGAGGTATGAGTCATCCATGAGCCCACTAGCCTTATACAACTCTCCACCTAGTTGTATAAGTCGGCGTAAAGCCTGAATCTGGGCGAAATATATCTACCCCCCTGGATGCAACCAGGTGACTTTACCTTCCTGCGGTCACAATATATATATATATATATATATATATATATATACACACACACACACACACACATATACACACACACATACATATGGTCGCACACACAAATGGCAAGCATCCCCAAATATTGATTCCTACCTAAAAATTATAAGGGGTTTGGAGCCAAGTTATGGCCACTTTGTGAGTAGTAAGGTCCAATGGCACTGTGTGTCCAACCGACTAGAGATTGATTGGCCAAATGAGCCGGATCTCCCACAGGGAGGGGTATGTAATCATGAAATGTACACGACTAAAATAATACAACCTATAATTCAATGAAACACAACATATCTATAAGGATTTATGACTTCATATCTAGAGCATTAAACGGACCAATGTCCAATTGAATAGGGCTCACTTGGAAAAGTTTCTCTGAATAGAAACTTTCTGGGGGAGAACCGGCTCTTTTGGGTGATCGATCTCTAGTTGGTTGGACGCACAAGACCATTGGACCTTACTCTTCCCTCACAAAGTGGCCATAACTTGGCTCAAAACCCTCATTTTGAGGTAGGAATCAATATTTGGGGACGCTTGCCATTTATGTGTGTGCATCCATATGTATACATATATTTATTTTTCTGTACATGTAATGTATTTTCTTTGTGAATATTGTAACAATACTTATTTGATATGTATGTTTACTTGCTTAGTAGATGAGATTCCATGTCTTTTTTTCTGAAGAAGCCTCACGCCGAAACATGTAGAATATAAGTGGTATATAGAGGTTCCTGCATTTACTGTATTATTCTCCAATCTTTATTCCTGATGAAACTTAAGCTTGTCCGTCCCTTCCTGCTTCATGCACATTTCTATTGGCCAAAGAGGCAATTCATAACAGTTGTGGACCAATAGAAGTGTGTAGAGAAGTGGTCTCCAAACTGCGGCCATGGGGCTGGATGTGCCCCTTTGCTTGCTTTTAACCATCCCTTGGGGCATTATTACCCCATGGTCAAATACAGTGGGACATAGTTCCTGCCACTGATAATGACAATGGGACACTATTCCTTCCACTGACTCCAATGATGGGGCACTATTCCTCTCACTGAAACCAATGATAGGGCATTATATATCCCCCTAATATCAAGGATGGGGCATTGTTTACTGAAAAAGAACCCAGGATATTTTCTACTCCCGCTAACCACAGTCTGGCCCCCCTAAGGTTTGAAGAATAGTAAACTGGCTCTTTGTTTAGAAAGTTTGAAGACCCCTGGTGTAGAAGTTTGAAGGGAGTGGGCAAGCTTGGATGCGACCAGGGGAAGAGTTGAAGCTTAGCCAGTTAGAATAGCCCAGCATTTTGTACATCTTTATGAAATATTTTCTACTTGAGTTTTGGGCATCTGTAGGTTTATGTTGAAATCCTAGACTCCAGACAATACTACAGACAAAGATACAGCCATAAGGTACATGTCAGGTCCAGCTTTTTACAATGAAATATGTGTATGCTGAGGACAATAGATTCATACCACTGCAAACAGGTCACTCCTTTCTATGTTCCTACAATTCTTAGATAAAGTTTGGGATTGGAACAATTCTCTTCAAAGTTCTTAAAAAATAAACCAATGTCTAATTGTTAAGTTGCTTTTAAATGATATGTAGCGGGTACTTTAATTTTAGGGAGGCATCTGGGTGGTAGTGTAAAAAGGAAGGTACCCCTGGGGGCTTTGTATTGCAGCATAGAGTAGAAATGATCGTAAAATGAAGTTCGTAAAAAAGTAGAAATTTTATTGTAATAATAATACAAAAACGTGTGTATATCAAATATAAGTGGCCATCTGATGGGAATCAGGACATGAGCTCAATAGGACATCAATAAAAGCAAAAACATATACATGAAAACAACCAATGAAGAAGGTACAGCATTATATATGGTTGCTAGAGACGCAAAAACCCCAACGCGTTTCGACCTTTAGTAGTAGCGGTCTTCTTCAGGGGGAGAAAGGATTTGCGAGTGTAGGTTCTATAATGCAAAATGTGCATATCAGTAAAAACTGTTATTAAAAAACAATCGATCAAAAATGGAACACACAAATACACGTAATGTACATGTGTATGTGGTTCATACATGTAAAGGCAGTAAATAATAGTAAATGATTGTAAAATTCATACCGAAATGAATGCCATAAGCCGGAAAATGCGGTCAGGCGGCGGCCCCACCGCCAGAAGCAAATTCTCCCAAACTCTCCAAGTGGGGAGGGAGAGGGTCAGATGGTACCATGGGCCAAACTGCAGAGCAAGGTAAAGCCACCCCCAGGTCTACGGGAGGTCACAACCTGCGGCCCAGCATTGCAGAGGAGGTAGAGGCCGGTGGGGGGGCCCTGGCGGGGGAGGCCGTGAGAGCAGGGAAGGTGGAGGGAGGCCGAACAGGGCACAAGCGCACACCACCATGCGAAAATTGAATGTCCCTGTAAAGAATGTCCCTGTAAAAAATATATAAAAATAATGAATAATGGTCTGAGAAAATATATTACTTAAATAATAATCTGAGAAGTGTGGTACCCCTCAAGAAGTGGGGAGGACATGAGGTGAGACAAAATAGTGAGAAGATCGAAAATAGAAAAGAAAACAACAAAATGAAAGAATGTGTAAGTGGACATGATCGTCAGTGTACAGGGGGAAAGGACCTGTTAAGAAATAAACAAAATAAGTAAATAAGTGTGTGAGTGTGGTGCAACATGGATGTGGAAGCCTGGCAAGGGCGGTATGATATGAAAAAAGCATGGGGACTGGAAAAAAGTGATGGGTGAAAAACAAAATTGCAGTGAAAACTAATGTGGGTGAATGGGAGTGTGTGTGTGAATGTATTGGGGTTGAACATATTGTGGTGTAAAATGAAAAGAAGAAAAGGAAAAAAAAAAAAAAAGGAAAAACTAAGAAGATGTGGAAGTGAAAGTGAAAAATGGATATTGGGGTGAAGGGATGCTAGAAATGAATGGGTGTATAGAAGTGAGTGGGGAAAAGGAAAAGGGAGGGGGAAGAAGGGGAGGGAGAGAGAGAAAATGTTGAAATGTGAAAAATTTTAATATGTGTAAGAGAAACAAAGAAGTGTGGGATGAATGGGGAGATACCTGAACTTTCTGCAGCGATGTCATACAGTGCTCAATGAAGCAATTTTGAGGTATGGAGGAAATTCAAGAGAAATTCCTTTAAGATAACATTGGAGGTGTCTGCATGGGTAGGGATCTGCATGCAAAAAATGGTAATAATAATAAAGAGTTTCAGCATATTGGTTATTTGGACAGGGGTATAGATTATATTTGGAAAGCCATATAAAAAGGTCAGGCTGTTACTCACTATGATTGGTCTGCTATACGTATATTCCTCCATCCATGCCACCGTGGGAGTTTAGAATGAGCCAAATCCCTGGGGCTATGCATTATATAGGGACAGGAGATTGAAAAAGTAGGCGTGCCCATGGCCTGAGATCCGCCCCCCCCCACAAACACCACATAAACCTCCCCCAGGGATAGGCCGCATGGCCTACAATCATTTACTATTATTTACTGCCTTTATATGTATGAACCACATACACATGTGTATGTTAAGCATGCACATTAGGTGTATTTGTGTGTTCCATTTTTGATCGATTGTTTCTCAATAACAGTTTTTACTGACATGCACATTTTGCATTATAGAACCTACACTCGCAAATCCTTTCTCCCCCTAAAGAAGACCGCTACTACTAAAGGTCGAAACGCGTTGGGGTTTTTGCGTCTCTAGCAACCATATATAATGCTGTACCTTCTTCATTGGTTGTTTTCATGTATATGTTTTTGCTTTTATTGATGTCCTATTGTCATGGAAACCCTGTCAGGAACAGACGCCCTGGACTTCCTGGTTCCCGCCCCCGCAGGTGACGCCCGAAGGGCTATTTAAACTCCTCACTTGCAGACAGTCCCTGCTGTCTGCTCTACAGCGTTTATCCCAAGTGACCTGATCTGCCTTGTTTACCTGTATCTGACCCGGCTTCCTGTGACCCTCCTGCTATCTGCCTGTACCTGACCATCGGCCTGTTTTCTGACTTCGGTATTGCCTGATCCTTTTGTGCCTCGCTGCCTGCCAGTTTACCCGACCCCGGCTTGTCTGACGATCCTGCCTGACCTTGGCTCTTGTTCACCTGCTGCTGCCTAGTGGTTCCAGTTTACCTGCTGTGCCTCCCGGTCCGGGTCATCTGCTGAGTTCCTGGTTCCTGTCTGCTCATCTGCTGGTTCCTGTCTGCTCATTTGCTGGTTCCTGTCCGCTCATCTGCTGGTTCCTGTTCACCTGCTGCTGCCCAGTGGTTCCAGTCTACCTGCTGTGCCTCCCGGTCCGGGTCATCTTCTGAGTTCCTGGTTCCTGTCTATTCACCTGCTGTAGTTCCTGGTTCCTGTCCACTCACCTGCTTTAGTTCCTGGTTCCTGCCTCCTCACCTGCTGGTTCCTGATCACCTGCGGTAGTTCTTGATCCTGCCAGGCACTCGTACCCCTTCCACCTCCGTGCTTCCTGTTATACCACCAGGGGCCGCCGGTGGGAGCCGTAAGGGAGGCCTCCCTCTGCTAACCGGGCTCGTCACCGTCAGGTACGTGACAGTAGCAGACAGCCATGTCTGAGCCCAAGCAGGGAGCCTCACCTATGGAGGAACTATGCCGACACCTGGCGGGACTGACCGAGGCCGTTAAGAGCCTCCAGCAAGGCTACACTCACCTGGAAGGACAAGTGCGGGCCCTCACCAACCCCGATGGAGCTCAAGGGGGTCCACGTGCCTCCACTTCTTCCGCCGGGGCAGGAGCTGCGCCCACGGTGGTCATGCTTCCCCCTGAACCCAGGGTCCCTACACCCGAAAGATTCTCCGGGGACCGGAGCAAGTTCAGGGCTTTCCGGAACTATTGTGAGTTGTACTTTGCCTTACAGCCCCGCACCTTTTCCTTAGAAGCTACCAAGGTGGGCTTTGTAATTTCGCTGCTTTCCGGAGACCCACAGAACTGGGCCCACCGCCTGCTAGAACGCAAAGATGCGTCCTTGGACAGCCTTACACTTTTTTTGACGCCATTGCCCAATTGTACGAGGACCCTCAGCTCTCGGTCACTGCAGAGAACGCCCTGCGGACCCTTCAGCAGGGACGCAGAGCAGCGGAAGACTATGTAGCTGAATTCAGGCGCTGGAGCGCAGACACCAGCTGGAATGACGCTGCCCTCCGTCACCAGTTTCGTATAGGCCTTTCTGACCCCCTGAAGGACGAACTGGCTAGGGTAGGAATACCAGAAAATTTGAACCTACTGATCGATCTGACAATTCAGATCGACCGACGCCTGAGGGAACGGAGGGTTGAGAGGGCCACGGGCTTCACCCGGCCGACCTGGATGCTTCCCCGGGTCCCCAGTCATCCGCACCCAGCTTCTGCAGCACCCTTGACCCCCTCGTACGATGCTCCTGAACCCATGCAGCTTGGGGTCCTCCGCCCTTCCCTTACTCCGGAGGAACGCCAACGCCGACGCGCGCACAACCTGTGCCTGTACTGCGGGGAGCCCGGTCACTTCGTTAGGAACTGTCCCCTGAAGTTCCGTAAGTGCTTGTCAGTATTCCCTGCTGTGATCAACCCTCAGACTAAATCCTCCTCTCACTTCGCTCTTTCTATCTCCCTGCAGCTCCCAGGAAGGACCCTGCAAGTCGTCGCAATTATTGACTCTGGGGCTTGTAGTTGCTTCATGGACTCAACTTTTGCCCGTACTCAACTTATTCCTCTACTTCCCAAGACCCATGGACTACGGATTCACCTGGCTGATGGGTCCCTTATCAAGTCGGGGCCCGTGGTCGAAGAGACGGCTCCCCTACCTGTCACTGTCTTCTCCTCTACCGGGGTGCACCGAGAATATCTACGGCTGGATATTATCTCCTCTCCACTGTTCCCCATAATTCTTGGCATGCCCTGGCTACAAGCCCATAATCCTACCATTAACTGGGTCACGGGGGTGATCACGTTTCCTTCCTCCTACTGCCAATGGTCCTGTGGCTCACACGAACCCCCTGGGCCTGCCACCTTAATGTGTACCGACACTGAGGCCGGAATACGTCAGGCCATCCCTGACGCTTACCTGGACTTTCTCGATGTGTTTAGTAAACAGGGGGCAGAGACACTACCACCCCACCGAGCCTACGACTGCCCCATTGATCTACTTCCCGGAGCAGCTATTCCTTTCTGTAGGATTTTCCCTTTAACGGAGGTGGAACAGGGGGCCCTGAAGGACGACATCGATGAGAACATTTTAAAGGGGTTCATTCGCCCCTCTACGTCGCCAGCAGGCGCAGGCATTTTCTTTGTAGAAAAGAAGGACCATACCCTCAGGCCATGTGTGGACTACCGTGAACTAAATAAGGTCACCATTAAAAATCGTTATCCTCTTCCTCTGGTACCAGAGTTGTTCCAAAGATTGGGAGCTGCCGTTATTTTTACTAAGCTTGACCTCCGGGGAGCCTATAACCTGGTCCGAATCAAGGAGGGCGATGAGTGGAAAACCGCCTTCCGCTCCCGGTTCGGACATTTCGAATATTTAGTGATGCCCTTCGGGCTGTGCAATGCCCCTGCCACCTTCCAGTATTTAATTAATGATGTTCTTCGGGACTTTTTAGATCTCTTTGTGATTGCTTATTTAGATGACATACTAATCTTCTCTTCCTCCCTTGACTCTCATCGCAGGCATGTCAGAAGTGTGTTAGACCGGCTTCGGCAACATAAACTATATGCGAAGGCTGAGAAATGCGAGTTTGAGCGGGAGAGCATAGCATTTCTGGGATTAATCATCTCTGGCGAAGGCATCAGGATGGACCCACAGAAGATCACCGCAATCTTGGACTGGCCAGCGCCAGTGGATAAGAAGGGAATCCAACGGTTCGTTGGATTCGCCAACTTTTATCGTAAATTCATCCGGGGGTTCTCCGCCATCATTGCACCCATTACTCAGCTAACCAAGCAAGGTACCCGGTTCCACTGGTCCCCTGAGGCCCAAAAGGCCTTTGAGGATCTCAAAGGGCTCTTCACCTCTGCATCCATCTTAAAACACCCAGATTCCTCCCTACCATTTGTACTTGAGGTAGATGCTTCTGAGGTTGCAGTAGGGGCAATATTGTCACAGAGGCAAGGAACCAAGGCTTTGCTTCATCCGGTGGCTTTCTTTTCTCGCAAATTATCTGCGGCAGAAAAGAACTATGACGTGGGAGACCGGGAACTCTTGGCGATTAAGTCCACCCTGGAAGAATGGAGGTACTTACTTGAAGGTGCTGCTCACCCGATCTTAGTATTCACCGACCATAAGAACTTAGAGTACCTGAAAACTGCAAAAAGACTAAAACCACGACAAGCCAGATGGGCCCTGTTTTTTTCCCGGTTCTCCTTCCATGTGACATACCGCCCCGGTGCCAAGAACACTAAACCTGACGCCTTGTCCCAAATGTTTCATGGATCCAAAGAACTCTCCTCACCCGATACAATCCTCGCTCCTGGGAATTTTCTCCTACTTCAGGAGGACCTACTCTCCCGGATCAGACAAGCCACCACTAGACAGGAACCCTCTCCTGAACTGGATCTGCAAACCAAGGATGGATTACTCTGGCACCAAGACAGGATATTCATACCAGAAGAACTAAAGATAACCGTGCTAGAGCTCTGCCACGATCATGCCCTTGCTGGGCACTTTGGCGTGGCTAAGACCACTGAGTTGGTACAACGTACCTTCTGGTGGCCTCGACTACGCGAGGATTGCAGGAGGTTCGTTCGTGGAGTCCTGTACTACATGTACCCGGAATAAAGGGTCCAGATCCAAAGCCTGGGGACTACTGAAGCCCTTACCCGTTCCAGAGAGACCGTGGAAAATGCTTTCTATCGACTTCATAGTTGAACTCCCCCCGGCTGAGAATCACACCACCATCTTTGTGATTGTGGACCGTCTGTCCAAGATGGCACATTTTGTTCCTATGAGAGGGACCCCCTCGGCCCCGGAAACTGCACAAATGTTCATTAAAGAAGTCGTCAGGCTCCACGGGGTACCTGCTAATATAGTCTCCGATCGGGGGGTACAATTTACCTCCCGGTTCTGGAGGTCCCTCTGCAAGACTCTGGGAATAGAGCTATCATTCTCTTCGGCTTACCACCCTCAAACCAACGGACAGACTGAGAGAACAAATCAGACCCTCGAGCAATATTTGCGTTGTTTCTCCTCCTTTGCTCAGAATGACTGGCTCTCCCTGCTTCCGCTAGCGGAGTTCTCCTACAATAACTCCATCCACTCCGCAACTAACCAGACCCCATTTTTTGCGAACTTCGGGTTTCACCCCACATTTCTGCCCAACTCTCTCCCTGAGTGCTCAGTGCCCGCAGTTCTGGAAAAAGTGAATTTCTTCTCCTCTAACAACCAGCTTCTACGCGAAGCCATGGCAAGAACTCAGGAGTATAACAAGACGGTCTACGACAGGAGGAGACGGGGTGAATTAGCGCTGGCACCGGGCGACCAAGTATGGCTTTCCACCATCAATCTAAGATTGGCTTGCCCGTCCAAGAAATTGGGCCCCAAGTTTCTAGGGCCTTTTCCTATCAAAAGGAAAATCAACAAGGTGGCCTACGAGCTGGAGCTCCCCGACTCCCTGAGGGTCCACCCTGTTTTTCATGTTTCTCTATTGAAACCGTCAGTCTCCAACCCATTCCCAGGTCGGACCCCGACTCACCCTGATCCCGTCATCATAGACGGGGAACAGGAATTCGAGGTAGAAGCTATTTTAGACGCACGAAGAAGAAATAGCCAGAGTAAATTTTTAATAAAATGGAAGGGTTACGGACCAGAGGAGAACTCCTGGGAACCCGAAGAGAACATTCACGCCAAAGACCTGATACAAGCCTTCAGGAGGTCTCACCCCGAGAAGTTTGCTCCTAGGGGCATCCGGAGGCTGCCCCTTGGGGGGGGCAATGTCATGGAAACCCTGTCAGGAACAGACGCCCTGGACTTCCTGGTTCCCGCCCCCGCAGGTGACGCCCGAAGGGCTATTTAAACTCCTCACTTGCAGACAGTCCCTGCTGTCTGCTCTACAGCGTTTATCCCAAGTGACCTGATCTGCCTTGTTTACCTGTATCTGACCCGGCTTCCTGTGACCCTCCTGCTATCTGCCTGTACCTGACCATCGGCCTGTTTTCTGACTTCGGTATTGCCTGATCCTTTTGTGCCTCGCTGCCTGCCAGTTTACCCGACCCCGGCTTGTCTGACGATCCTGCCTGACCTTGGCTCTTGTTCACCTGCTGCTGCCTAGTGGTTCCAGTTTACCTGCTGTGCCTCCCGGTCCGGGTCATCTGCTGAGTTCCTGGTTCCTGTCTGCTCATCTGCTGGTTCCTGTCTGCTCATTTGCTGGTTCCTGTCTGCTCATCTGCTGGTTCCTGTTCACCTGCTGCTGCCCAGTGGTTCCAGTCTACCTGCTGTGCCTCCCGGTCCGGGTCATCTTCTGAGTTCCTGGTTCCTGTCTACTCACCTGCTGTAGTTCCTGGTTCCTGTCCACTCACCTGCTGTAGTTCCTGGTTCCTGCCTCCTCACCTGCTGGTTCCTGATCACCTGCGGTAGTTCTTGATCCTGCCAGGCACTCGTACCCCTTCCACCTCCGTGCTTCCTGTTATACCACCAGGGGCCGCCGGTGGGAGCCGTAAGGGAGGCCTCCCTCTGCTAACCGGGCTCGTCACCGTCAGGTACGTGACACCTATTGAGCTCATGTCCTTATTCCCATCAGATGGCCTCTTATATTTGATATACACACGTTTTTGTATTATTATTACAATAAAATTTCTACTTTTTTACAAACTTCATTTTAAGATCATTTCTACTCTATGCTGCAATACAAAGCCCCCAGGGGTACCTTCCTTTTTTCCTAAGTTCTATCAGGGGTGTGCAGCACTCTTATCCACAACTGGTATCGCCTTCCCTTTGCTGGGTGGTAGTGTAACCCAGATGCACAGATTGCTAGGGTATCCGAGACCTTTTTCTGGTTCCTGGAGGACTCTGGTGGTGTGAGGTTCCTTGCGGGCCACAGGTGGCACTGTTGCCCTGGACCGGGGCTGAACTCACACCGCAAGACTGTACCTTTTTGTCCTCCCCTGGAGCTGGTACAGCGGGGCGGGGAACCCGCTGTGACGCAAAGGGAGAGGGGATAAAAGGGGCGGACGCCCTTACCACGGGGTTTAGAGTTCAGAGTTGGAGGACGCGGCCGCACCTAGGCACCTTCAGCCTGGGTGCTGGCGTTCTAGTGTTCCGGGTCTAGGTGCCCTTGACCTGGCCGGAGCGAGGATGGAGTCCATCCCAGGCACCTTTAGCCTGGGGTGAGGTACTATGGCGGAGGCCTGGGGCTCAGTACCTTCGACTGAGTTCCGTGAGGGTGGAGGAATCCGAGGGGGGCCCTAATTCCTTGGGTGCCCGTGTCTGAGTTCGTGAGGACTGGTGTGCGGAACTTCTCTGGAGAGTCCGGCGCAGCATCGCTGGTGACGGAGAGGCCTCCTGTTTCTTCCTTGGATGGATCTCCTTCCCCTAACAGGGGCCGTGCTAGCGAAGGTAATTCATGTTCTACCTCACATAGTCAGTGGCAGTGACTATCCGCCACTGGTGATATCACAGTGGTTAGCATCAGAAGGGAAAGGATTGTGCCTCAATCTATTCCCCATTATTACTCAGTAGAAGAAACTGTTTATTGTTTGGCAAGAAGAATAAAACTGAGTTGGACCTATTCACTGTGTGGAACTCTGGTTACTAGAAGCAAAGGAGTCAGGAACGAAGTACTGGACTTGACTCTAGGATACCTGCACAGGTCCCAATTTTCTGGCCTTCACCTCTCAGCTATGGAGGACATGGGCCGTGGTGTATCTCATCTCTCCCTCCCAGGGACCCCTAGACCACAGCCACATAACCGATAAAGCAAGAGAGAGAGAGAGAGAGGTCGCTACAGATATATTACAGATCACATGAAAAAAAAAATGCCGGTACTCTAACTTGCTTTGATATATGTACAGTATAGCTATAAATCTGAAAGTGAAACTTCAATGCCAACTGCTGAGATGATGCTTGACCACAACGGAACAACTTGGAGAACTTCTAGTCAATAAGTACAGAATTAGGACATGTAGTAGGAGAAATAATGGTTTATGAAGAGGTGCAATGAGAGCCTTAATAGGAGCTGTGAGACTTTGGTATATGAATTAGACTATTTTTGAAACCTGCCAGTATAATATTACTTGTACAAATCAACTTACGATATATATGATCTTAGACCCAAGAGTCCTCTTCCTAGGTTTTAACATTTTGAAGATACTAGAAATGGAAATGTTTTATATTTTTCCTAACCATAAATAGTAACAATAATGAAAAGCTAATATTCACATTTCTCCTCAAAGGCTAAAACACAAAATAAAACCCCAGCCCATAAATAGGAAACAGGCGTAAAACAATTCAAATAACAGACATGAAAAATCTCATTGAGGGACTGTAAAATCCCTGATCTATAAAAAGAGAAGAGACTACAAAATTCTTCTGTACATCACATTTTTGTTAAGGATTTGGCAGTTTTTCTAATTATTGTAGACTGCTGCCACAATGACAAATCCAATACATGTCTTATCAGGGGAATTTCATGAGTTACCAGGTCTGAATTTTTACAAGGCAATACTGCTCATGAAAATAAAACCTATGAGCTATATTTTTGTTAGAGGATGTATCTGCATATGCAATTAAAGGAGCAGGGCACTCAGAACCAACATTATACTTATATTTGAGCCCGGTGGGCCTTTGACTTATGTCTTTCATACTTTCATACTCTAAGGTCATCCTGCCATAATTTCTGGCTATTTTCTTGCCCACCTGAAAGTTGTGGGTGTTCCTGTCTTTGTGGGAGGCTCTTATGGTTATCTCCATTATATAAAATAAATAAAAACTCCAACAGAGGTCTCATCAATAGGGAATACAGGTGAAATGTTGGGCTTGGATGAACTGACTCGTAGGATAATAAAGGATATAAAAAACGTTGTCTTGCTCCTATGCTGCCCAGAACATTGCAAAAATATGCAACAATGTACTCCACATCTATCATTGAAGCAACAGTAATATAACTTACAGTACCTTTTACAGACTCTTTCATAAAATAAAATAAAAATCATGCAGTCATTATTGAAACAGCTTACTTCACACCTCATATGTTATTATTAGTCCAAGCCTGAAAAGGTGTGACATTTTATTTACCATAGCAAGTATATTGTCATTGATGTGTTAGTATATGATACTTTTTTTTTTTATTGTTATTAGTGTTATCATCATTGGATTGTTGTGAAAGTTAAAAGAGAAGTAAAGGAATTTTTTTTTATTCATACTTACCCCGGTGGATGCAGCATCGATTCGATGCTGCATCTGTCCCGCGATGCCTCTACACCGATAACCGAGTGATCGAACACCCCTGATCGCTCGGTTTTCAGAGCTCTGGGAGCAGAGAGCTTCATACTGGTCAGTCACAGCTCTCTGCTCTGCCCCTCCTTGCTCACTGGAGTGCTGGGCTGTGGAGGGGGCGGGGGCGGCCAGCTCAGGCTCTCATCGGCTCACTGAGAGGCTGAGCGGGGTGTCAGTCCAGACAACTGGCGGATCCAGACTTTGTCATGATGACGTAGTGCCTGGACTGATATTGGTGACGTCAGCAGAGAGCAGACTTCAGCCCGCTCTCTGCTGAAAACAGGTCACAGGAGTGCAAAACAAACTGCACTCCTGTGATCCATAGGAGAAGCCCAGCCAAACAAATTTTGGCTATACTCCTCCTTTAACCACTTAACGACCGCTCACTGTATATATACGTCGGCACAATGGCACCGACAGGCACAATCACGTAGAGTGTACGTGATTGCCTTTGTACAGTTGGGGGGTCCAATCGGACCCCCCTTCTGTACAGTGAGCGGTCGGAATTAGTTGGGGAGCGATCCGACATGAGGGGACGGCCGTTCGATTCCGGCCACCCCCCCGCGATCGCTCCCGGCGAATAGAAATGCCCCCTCTGTCTGTCGAATGTACACACAGACAGAGAAAGCAGGAGGAAGTGATGTCATCTCCTGTGCGGCGCTCACATATACCGAGCGCCGTACAAGAGAAGACACACAGGTTAGTGCAAAAACACTACACTAACACCAGCACACATAGGCACATAAATCGCCCCCCCAGGCCCCCCCAGATCACCCCCCAGCCCCCAGTCACAGTGTCACTGATTGCAGTGACCATTTATTTACTGATCACTGCAATCAGTGACATTTGTGACTGTAAAAGTGTCACTACATTTAGTTTTAGGTCCAGTGTAGCCCCCTAACCCCCCCTAATAAAGGTTTAACCCCTTGATCACCCCCCAGATAACCCTTTCACCCCCTAGCACCGCCGTCGCTAAGCGATCATTTTTCTGATCGCTGTCTTAGCGTCGGTGATGCAGATCGGTACCCAGTAATTTTTTTTAGGTTCGCCGCAGGTTTTTATAGCGTCGGTTACCCCCATAAATGATCTAATAAAGGTTTAACCCCCTTGATCGCCCCCCAGGTAACCCTTTCACCCCCTATCACCACTGTCGCTAAGATATCATTTTTCTGATAGATGTCTTAGCGTCGGTGATGCAGATCGGTAGCCAGTATTTTTTTTTTAGGTTCGCCGCAGGTTTTTATAGCGTCGGGTACCCCCATAAATTATCTAATAAAGGTTTAACCCCCTTGATCGCCCCCCAGGTAACCCTTTCACCCCCTATCACCACTGTCGCTAAGCAATCATTTTTCTGATCGATGTCTTAGCGTCGGTGATGCAGATCGGTAGCCAGTATATTTTTTTTTAGGTTCGCCGCAGTTTTTTATAGCGTCGGGTACCCCCAAAAATTATCTAATAAAGGTTTAACCCCATTGATCGCCCCCCAGGTAACCCTTTCACCCCCTATCACCACTGTCGCTAAGCGATCATTTTTCTGATCGATGTCTTAGCGTCGGTGATGCAGATCGGTAGCCAGTATTTTTTTTTAGGTTCGCCGCAGGTTTTTATAGCGTCGGGTACCCCCATAAATTATCTAATAAAGGTTTAACCCCATTGATCGCCCCCCAGGTAACCCTTTCACCCCCTATCACCACTGTCGCTAAGCGATCATTTTTCTGATCGATGTCTTAGCGTCGGTGATGCAGATCGGTAGCCAGTATTTTTTTTTAGGTTCGCCGCAGGTTTTTATAGCGTCGGGTACCCCCATAAATTATCTAATAAAGGTTTTAACCCCCTAATTGCCCCTAGTTAACCCTTTCACCAGTGATCATCATATAAGTGTTACGGGTGACGCTGGTTAGTTAGTTTGCTTTTTATAGTGTCAGGGCACCCGCCGTATATATAACCCAATAAAGGTTTAACCCCCTGATCGCCCGGCGGGTGATATCAATTAGGTTTTAGCGTCAGAGAGGGTCTGCGTCACACCCCAGGCAGCGTCAGGTTAGTGCCAGTAACGCTAACACCCACGCATGAAGCATACACCTCCCTTAGTTGTATAGTATCTGAACAGATCAATATCTGATCTGATCAGATCTATACTAGCGTCCCCAGCAGTTTAGGGTTCCCAAAAATGCAGTGTTAGCGGGATCAGCCCAGATACCTGCTAGCACCTGCGTTTTGCCCCTCCGTCCAGCCCAGGCCACCCAAGTGCAGTATCGATCGATCACTGTCACTTACAAAACATAACACACATAACTGCAGCGTTCGCAGAGACAGGCCTGATCCCTGCGACTCCAGTGCTGTAGGAGGTGACCACCACAGTTAAAAAAAAAAAAAGCAAATATGCCGAAGCATTGGGGCAGCAGGGGCGGAGGAGTGATTTTGCTCCTAATGCCGCGTACATACGGTCGAAATTCCGACGGAGGCTTGCCCGTGGAAAAGTCCGACCATGTGTGTGCGGCATAAATTTTTTGCGGGAGGATGCCCCCATGCTTCGGCATATATAAATGGTGCATGTATGCCCATCATTAGAAGTGGGTGGATGAAGGGCGGTATTCTAATGGTGGGCATACCCACCGATCAATCTCTTTTTTCGTTCAGCCACCTGGCTGCATGAAAAAAAAAAGATTACAATACATGTCCAACAAGGACCAGCAACGTACTGGTATGTTGCTGGACTTTGAATGGTTATACCAGATTGATGCCTGCGGGTTTAGGTATCATCTTGGTATCATTCTTTTCAGCCAGCGGCCGGCTTTCATGTAAAAGCAATCCTAGTGGCTAATTAGCCTCTGGACTGCTTTTACAAGCAGTACAAGCAGTGGGAGGGAATGTCCCCCCCCGGATATAAAAAGCGCCATTGGGAAATTGGGAAAGCATTTTATCACACCGATCTTGGTGTGGTCAGATGCTTTGAGGGCAGAGGAAAGATCTAGGGTCTAGACCCCAGTTTTTTCAAAAAAAGAGTACCTGTCACTACCTATTGCTATCATAGGGGATATTTACATTCCCTGAGATAACAATAAAAATGATAAAAAAAAAAAAAATATGGAAGGAACAATTTAAAAATAAAATAAAAAAGCAAAATTAATAAAAAAAAAAAAAAAAAAAGCACCCCTGTCCTGCCCTGCTCTTGCCCAATGGCGAACGCAAGCGTCAGTCTGGCGTCATATGTAAACAGCAATTGCACCATGCATGTGAGGTATCACCACGAAGGTCAGATCGAGGGCAGTAATTTTAGCAGTAGACCTCCTCTGTAAATCTAACGGGGTAACCTGTAAAGGCTTTTAAAAATGTATGTAGTTTGTCGCCAATGCGCGTTTGTGCGAAATTTTAAAGCATGTCGTGTTTGGTATCTATGTACTCAGCCTAAGATAATCTTTTTTATTTCATCAAACATTTGGGCAATATAGTGTGTTTTAGTGCATTAAAATAAAAAAAAGTGTATTTTTTCCCCAAAAAATGCGTTTGAAAAATCGCTGCGCAAATACTGTGTAGAAAAAAAAAATGCAACACCCACCATTTTATTCTGTAGGGCCTTTGCTTTAAAAATATATATAATGTTTGGGGGTTCAACATAATTTTCCTGCAAAAAAAATATGTTTTCATGTAAACAAAAAGTGTCAAAAAGGGCTTTGTCTTCAAGTGGTTAGAAGAGTGGATGTAAGCTTCCTAATGTTGTCTATAAAATGCCAGAACAGTTCAAAACCCCCCCAAATGACCCCATTTTGGAAAGTAGACACCCCAAGCTATATACTGAGAGGCATGTCCAGTCCATGGAATATTTTATATGTTGACACAAGTTGCGGAAAAAAGAAAATTTTTTTTTTTGCACAAAGTTGTCACTAAATGATATATTGCTCAAACATGCCATGGGCATATGTGGAATTACACCCCAAAATACATTCTG
The DNA here is from genome assembly GCA_029206835.1 of Rana muscosa. NCBI lineage: Eukaryota > Metazoa > Chordata > Amphibia > Anura > Ranidae > Rana > Rana muscosa. Next base: position 95,165,233 of record CM055123.1, on the reverse strand, counting down.
TTGCTTCTCCTGAGTACGGGGATACCACATGTGTGAGACTTTTTGGGAGCCTAGCCGCGTACGGGACCCCAAAAACCAATCACCGCCTTCAGGCTTTCTAAGGGTGTAAATTTTTGATTTCACTTCTCACTGCCTATCACAGTTTCGGAGGCCATGGAATGCCCAGATGGCACAAAACCCCCCCAAATGACCCCATTTTGGAAAGTAGACACCCCAAGCTATTTGCTGAGAGGTATTGTGAGTATTTTGCAGATCTCGCTTTTTGTCACAAAGTTTTGAAAATTGAAAGAAAAAAAGAAAAAAAAAATTCTTTCTTCATTTTCAAAAACAAATGAGAGCTGTAAAATACTCACCATGCCTCTCAGCAAACAGCTTGGGGTGTCTACTTTCCAAAATGGGGTCATTTGGGGGGGTTTTGTGCTATTTTGGCATTTTATCGCCTTCGAAACTGTGATAGGTAGTGAGGAGTCAAATCAAAAATTTGTGCTTAGAAATCCTGAAGGCGGTGATTGGTTTTCGGGGTCCCGTACGCGGCTAGGCTCCTAAAAAGTCCCACACATGTGGTATCCCCGTACTCAGGAGAAGCAGCAAAATGTATTTTGGGGTGCAATTCCACATATAACCATGGCATGTGTGAGCAATATATCATTTAGTGACAACTTTTTGTAATTTTTTTTTTTTTTGTCATTATTCAATCACTTGGGACAAAAAAAAAATATTCAATGGGCTCAAAAGGCCTCTCAGCAATTTCCTTGGGGTGTCTACTTTCCAAAATGGGGTCATTTGGGGGGGTTTTGTGCTATTTTGGCATTTTATGGCCTTCAAAACTGTGATAGGTAGTGAGGAGTGAAATCAAAAATTTGCGCCCTTAGAAATCCTGAAGGCGGTGCTTGGTTCCGGGGTCCCGTACGTGGCTAGGCTCCTAAAAAGTCCCACACATGTGGTATCCCCGTACTCAGGAGAAGCAGCAGAATGTATTTTGGGGTGCAATTCCACATATAACCATGGCATGTGTGAGCAATATATCATTTAGTGACAACTTTTTGTAATTTTTTTTTTTTTTGTTATTATACAATCACTTGGGACAAAAAAAAAAATATTCAATGGGCTCAACATGCCTCTCAGCAATTTCCTTGGGGTGTCTACTTTCCAAAATGGGGTCATTTGGGGGGGTTTTGTACTGCCCTGCCATTTTAGCACCTCAAGAAATGAGATAGGCAGTCATAAATTTAAAGCTGTGTAAATTCCAGAAAATGTACCCTAGTTTGTAAACGCTATAACTTTTGCGCAAACCAATAAATATACACTTATTGACATTTTTTTACTAAAGACATGTGGCTGAATACATTTTGGCCTAAATGTATGACTAAAATTGAGTTTATTTGATTTTTCTTATAACAAAAAGTAGAAAATATCATTTTTTTTTCAAAATTTTCGTTCTTTTTCCATTTATATCGCAAAAAATAAAAATCGCAGAGGCAATCAAATACCATTAAAAGAAAGCTCTATTTGTGGGAAGAAAAGGACGCAAATTTCGGTTGGGTACAACATTGCATGTCCGCACAATTTACAGTTAAAGCAGCGCAGTGCAAAATTCTGAATTCACCTCTGGTCCTTTAGCTACCAAATGGTCCGGGGCTTAAGTGGTTAAGGAAGAGGCACATAGCCACAGATCAGCACTTAGAGCCCTTTTACACTGAGACAGTCTTCAGGCATTTTAGTGTTAGAAATAGCACCTGTAAAGCGCCCGAAAACTGCCACCAATGCCGCTCGCATATGAAAGCCCGAGTGCTTTCACACTGAGGCGGTGTGCTTGTGGGCCCTTAGAAAAAGACCTGCAAGCAGCATCTTTGGGGTGCCCCTGATCGCCCCTGCCCATTGCAATGAATCCAAAGCACCTGAAAACTCCTTCTTTGGGGTTAAAAGCACACAGCTAGCGGCCAAAAAGCGCCGCTTAAACTGCGGTAAAGCGCCCATAAAACGAGTGGCATTTTACCGCTAACGCACGGGCAGGTGCAGTGTGAAAGGGCTCTTATTAAATACTTTTCCTGACAGACTCCATGACAGACTACGTGTGGGTTAACCCCACCTCCTCTCCACAGCTATAGGACCCCTTACCCATAAATTTGAGCTCACCTCCACAGACAGGTGTTCCTTTTTTATCCTCCTCACATGGACCTTCATCATGCAATTCGGTGCGATGTCCAGGATGTGGATTGCTTGGATCGATCGGTACTGTTACTGCGGTGCACCCAGGGCCCAGCTATGAGCGGGCGAGTGGTTTCAGGGCTGGAAAATACCCCTATGGTGGAAGGGATGTGGCCCCAGAGTACCGGATCGGATGTCGCAGGAATCCTCGGCTGGCAAGGTCTGAAGATTTTGATTCATTTCTTCTCTCATGGCAGACAAGTTTATGTATGTGGTTTGTTTCCCCTGTTTTCCATTTCCTCTGTGTTGCGGCATGTGGAACGCTTCTGCGTTCCAGGACGCCATATCTCTTCCTGGTTCCCGGTCCGCCGTGCATCTGCGCATGCGCCAAGCCGTGGTGAAACCGAGGCTTGGTTTTCGCACATGCGCATTGCAGCGGAGGGGTCAGGGGCCACGCAGGCGCAGTGGGTCTGGTCTCCTCGGCGCATGCGCGCAGCGGGACCGGCCGTGACGTCATTCCGGCGGTTTATTTAAACAGCTGAAGAGCCCTATACAGGTGGGATAACCTGTGGGCATAGAGCGGAAGCCTCCCGGAGCCTCAAGACTGCTGGGACGAGGTAAGCACTTCACTTTGCAATGTAATGCTTTTTATGTTTAGTGTCTCTTAAAGGGACAGTTTAAAAAAAAAACGTTTTCTTTTTCTTATGCTTTCTTGCATTGATTTGCTTATCCTTAGTCTAGGTAGTGTAGTACTCCTGTGTCTCCCTCGTAATGGACTCATCTTCACCGCCGTGTGGCCAGCCCTCCCGCACAAGGTATGTGCGGAGTGGGTAGGGGGTTTGTGTCTTTTATGCTTCTGGTGGTTGCTAACGGTTACATCCTGCCCACCTCCCCTCCCCCTCCCTCTGTCTGTATTATCTCTTACAGCCCGGCAACTTCAGTTTATCAGTCACAAGAAAGGGACCTTGCCAGGCCGCATCATCACTCATCATCCAGGTCCAGACGCGACACTACGTCTAGGACCCATCATCATAGGGGACGTTCACATACCCCCTCTAGACATAGGAGACGTTCCCATTCCTCCTCTAGTCACCGCCACCACCACCGCGGTGATCGCTCTGACCACAGAGCCTGTTGGGGATGCAAGACCAGAATCCCGGAGGGCAAATCGCTATGCGACCCATGTTATGCCCGAGCGGTTGGTGAGCAAGAGACCGAAAAACAAAATCTTGAGTCTCTTGTGAAACGTGTGGTACAGCAATCTATGAAAGAAATAGTTGCCCCCACACAAGGAGCCAGTCCACCACCTTGTCTGGCTCCTTGGCTGACGAGGCCCAGGAGGATCCCGGCCAATTCCAGCCCCATGATTCCTCCCATTATTCTTTGCAAGACGAGATGGAGGGAGATGATTCTACGGTGGGATTCGACTACGCCTTAGTCTCTCCACTGATCAAGGCAGTGAAGGAAACTTTGAAGTTGGAGGATACCACTGCCCCCCCAGAAAAACAAAGAAAACTGTTTAAGCAACTGGGGAAAGAACACTCCAATTTCCCACTTCCCTCTGAGCTGAAAGGAGTTTTTGAGGAAGAATGGAGCAAGGGAGATAAGAAGGTTTCCATGCTAAGCAAAACCTCTAGACTGTATCCCTTTAAATCAGAGGATGTCAAGCATCTGGAGAATGCTCCCCTCGTGGATGCAGCAGTAATGCGCCTAGCGAAGCATGTCACCCTCCCGCTAGATGACACCGTTTCATTTAAAGATGGTCTGGATCGGAAGATCGACCAGGACCTCAAAAGAATATATAGCCTGGCCGGAACGGCATGCAAACCAGCTTTAGCCCTTGCAGTGACCTCCAAAGCAATGGAGGCCTGGGTGGAAAACGTAGACTCTGTTCTAAAAGGTGTCTCGGAAGAACTGGCTCAAAATTCAGCAGTGCAAGAACTTAAAATGGCAATCGCCTTCTTGGGGGAAGCTTCAATTGACCTCATCCGTTTACTGGCCAGATCAATGTTGTCCTCGGTCACGGCCAAACGAGCACTGTGGTTACGCCCCTGGCTTGCTGATCCAGCCTCCAAGCAGGCGTGGTGCAAAATTCCCTTTGAAGGGACTTCACTGTTTGGGAACAAACTTGATAATGCCATTTTAAAGGCTACAGGCGGAAAGTCGGGTTTTCTTCCCCAGGACAGGAGCCAGTTTAACCAGAGAAAACCTCAACAGAGACACAGTACTGAGCACTCGAGAGAGGCACGCTCCTATAAGCCCGGACGGGATTTTAGGAGAAGCTGGAATTGGAATAGAGGCCAATCTTCTTTTCAAAAGTCTGGCAAGAAACAGACGCCCGGTGGCCGTGAACCAACCAAGTCTTTTTGAGATTGGGCCCGCCCAGGCGGGTCGGGTAGGGGCTCGCCTACGCCTCTTCCGGCACGTCTGGGTGGCCTCGATCTCAGACTATTGGACCATCAAGACGGTCTCAACAGGTCACACATGGTCCTTCACCAAGATCCCTCCATGCAGACCAATGCAAACCTCACTACCTCGGTCAGAAGAAAAACAGCAAGTTCTTCTCTCATATGTGAATGTCCTGAAAGATCAAGGAGCAGTGGTGCCCGTCCCAAAGGACGAGGAATTCCAGGGGGTATACTCCCCCCTCTTCCTAGTACAAAAGAAGAACGGCTCTTGGCGTCCAGTCATAGATCTTACTTTCCTGAACAAGTACATAAAGCACGAGAAGTTCAAGATGGAGTCACTCTCAACCATCCAAAAAATAGTTCAACCAGGCGACTGGTTGATCTCAATAGATCTAAAAGACGCATACTTTCATGTTCCGGTGGCAGAAAATTTTCACAAATATCTGCGGTTCCAGGTCGAACAAGAGCACTTACAATTTATTTGTCTTCCATTCGGGCTAACGACTTCTCCAAGAATCTTTTCCAAGGTGCTGTTAGCAGTTGTGTCCCTTATCAGAGTACAGGGTGTGCGTCTGTATCATTATCTGGACGATCTACTAGTACTGTCCCAAGACAAGCAGCAACTACTGATCCACAAAGATCAGGTGATCTCTACACTGTTGGAGTTCGGATGGCTCCTAAACCGGGAGAAGAGTCAGCTAGAACCGACCCAGCGCTTAGTCTATCTAGGAGCCCAGTTCGACACCATAGAGAATACCATCTCTCTTCCAGAAGAAAAAATACTGATCATTCGGGGAAGAATCTCCTTAGCCCTAGACTACTCTCACCTAAGGGCGTCACAGTGCCTGAAGATAATCAGCACGATGGTGGCCACATCCCCCATGGTCAAATGGGCGATGTGGAGGCTTCGTCCTTTTCAATCAGGATTCCTCCAGCAATGGAAGACAGACGATCTCAATCAGCGGATCCGGATAACACGGTCAATGAGCAACTGTCTCCTCTGGTGGCTTCAAACCAAGAACTTGTCAACTTGCCACTCCCTTGCTCCCATCCATTGGGTGACTGTTACATCTGATGCCAGCAATGCGGGCTGGGGGGCACATTGTGGGGCAGAACTGGCTCAGGGCAAATGGGATGCCCATCTCCACTCTCCAGGTTCGAACATTCTGGAACTGCGCGCGGCATGGTGCGCCCTTCAAGCCTTCTCCCACCTTCTGAAAGGGAAGTCAGTCCTACTCAAAATGGACAATACCACCGCTGTGGCATATGTGAAGAGACAAGGGGGCACTCGGAGCCCCACCCTTCTCCAAGAGGTCGAACCTATCATGACCTGGGCTCAGAGGAATCTGCTCAACTTAACAGCAGTCTTCATTCCAGGGGAGCAGAACATTCAAGCGGACTTCCTGTCACGCAGCATGCTAGACAACAACGAATGGTCACTGCATCCACAAACCTTCAAGTGGATCCTATCGTTGGATTTCGATCCAGAGGTGGATCTGTTTGCATCCCCCTGCAATTACAGATACTACACCCGAGCTCGGTACAGTCAAGCCTTCGGAGTAGATGCATTAACGAGTCAATGGGACTTCAACAGGGCATATGCCTTCCCTCCTCTTCCGATCATGCTAAAATTCCTACAGCGGCTTCGGTTGGAGAAAGTCGAGGTGATAACAATAGCTCCATACTGGCCGAGCAGACCTTGGTTTCCTCTCCTGAATCTAATGAGCTTCAGGGACCCGCTGCCTCTTCCTCTCAGGCCGGACCTTCTTTCTCAGGGGACGACCCTGCACCCCTGTCCAGCAATGCTGGGACTGATGGTCTGGTTCTTGAGAGGGAAAGGCTAGAGTCTCTTGGGTGTGCTTCTGGGGTAATCTCTACCCTTATGAGCTCCAGAAAGTCTAACACAAATAAAACTTACAATAGAATATGGGCCAGATGTGTCAGCTTCACCACTTCTGCAGGAAAGTCATCTAGAAATCCTAGTGTTCAAGACATCTTGAGCTTTCTCCAATCAGGTTTGGATCTGCCTTTATCGATTAGTTCCCTCAGGGTACAAGTATCAGCCTTATCAGCTTTTTCAGGAACGTCATGGGCAACTCATCCCCTGGTTCAACAGTTCTTTCGGGGGGCATCGAGAATCAGGCCTCAGAGGAAACCTAGATTCCCCAAATGGGATCTTCCACTCGTCCTTGATGCTCTTTCAGCACTCAACAACAAAGATCTTTCTATTAAGGACTTATCAATCAAACTGGCCTTTCTAGTGGCCATTACTTCAGCCAAAAGGGTTTCAGAAATAAGCTTCCTGGGTTGTCAAGAACCTTTTTTGACTTTCTTCCCGGACCGAGTGGTCCTTATTCCCATGCTTGGGTCAAAACCAAAAGTCACATCAGTTTTTCACGAAAATCAAGAAATAGTCCTTCCTACTTTCGATTCTCCAGAATCAGCAGATGTTCATCCCTTGGATGTAGGTGAGACTCTGAAAGAATACTTGCGAGCTACTTCATCTTTTAGAAGCTCGAACTACCTGTTCTTGTTACACACTGGTAGCAACAAAGGAAAGAGGGCTTCCTCCAGAACAATAGCAGCCTGGATCGTCCAATCTATTCAACAGGCTTACAGGGCAAAGGGCTTGGCTCCTCCAGAGGCGGTGACGGCTCATTCCACCAGAGGCATGGCAGCCTCATGGGCAGCAGCTCGACACGTGGCTCCTGAAGTGATATGCAAGGCAGCCTTGTGGTCTTCTATTCATACATTTATGTCTCATTATTGTATTGAGCCTGCTTCCCTTTCCTCTGTTAATTTTGGTCGAAAAATCCTGTCAGTTGACGGGAAAGATTAAAATATATTTTTGTTCAGCATACCCTCCCGTGTGGTTTGGCTAGTTATTTCCCACACGTAGTCTGCCATGGAGTCTGTCAGGAAAATGGAAAATTTATTACCAAATACTTACCGTAATTTTCCTTTCCTGATAGACTCCATGGCAGACGGAGTTCCCACCCATGAATTAAAAATGTGAGAGTTGAAATGTGAGTCGGCTAGTTACGGAACACCTGTCTGTGGAGGTGAGTTTAAATTTATGGGTAAGGGGTCCTATAGCTGTGGAGAGGAGGCGGGGTTAACCCACACGTAGTCTGCCATGGAGTCTATCAGGAAATGAAAATTACGGTAAGTATTTGGTAATAAATTTTCAGTATTCTACAACTTATAAACACTCATTATCAATAAATATTTACTTAAAAACTTACAGAAAATGAAAAGAACATAAGTACTTATACTAACAGCTGAAATTTAAAGAAACAGCAATGACCAATTTCTAGACTAAATGGCAAGGTATTGTCAAATAAATGGAATGGGGGACGGGGCACTATCCTGGGAGATACGTACCAAAGCAAAAACAAATGAAAACATTTGGCAGGGAGCAGCAATTTTATTAGTGCTTTAGGCTGGGTTCACACCGCAGCATGGAGCGGCTCACAGCAGGGCTCCAGTGCTTCCCCGTTCACCGTTTTAGGTCCGATTTCAGCTCAAATTTTTGGCTGAATTTAGACCTGAAATAGACCAGAAGACACACAGGACTCCTGTGCAATTTACACCGGAGCCGCTCCGGAAATTTGAACCGGCTCCATAGAGAGCTGGTCACAATCTCCTGACATGCGAATTGGATGCGGTAAAATCTGCATCCAATTCACAATAGTCTGAACCCATCCTTACGGTGAGCATTAACAACACAGTATTCCTTTAAATACCATGCCTGGGGGTGCCTTAACTTGCTTGTGAAGTGGTGCATCTGTACAATGTCATTTAAATGTACTTTTCTTTGTGTATAGATTGTGTATAGATGTTATTTCGGGAACTCACATAAAAAACAGTGTGAAGTTCCTCCTGAAAATACATACCAGACCTTTTTCTTAATAAGGGTCTGGTATGGATTTCAAGGGGGATCCCATGCAAAACAAAAAAAAATTACATTAGATCCCTCTCTCCTGAACCAGATCAAGCCAGGTGCCCTCAACATGAAAGGGTTACCTTGGAACCCCTCCGGCAAAGAGGCACTTTTTCCCCATGTTGATAATGACAAGGGCCTCTTCCCTATAACTCTGACCCAGTGGTTGTGGAGGTCTGCAAGTGTGGGGCTTATTAGAATCTAAAGACCACCTTTAAGATAAAGGTTTCCCCCCTGATACCACATCCCCCTATGTGAATTAGTAGTGGGATGCATAGCACCCTACTCATTCACAAAAAAAGTGAAAAAATATATAATTTTTTGACAGGACCCTAAAAAAGTCCCACGATGTACATACAGTACATCACCAATGACATCATCCCATGATTCAGATACAAATCAATCACAATGAAGGATGTTCACTAAAAGAAAAAAATCCTGCCGACCAACAGACATGTTTTTGCTCACTAGCACCGAATTACATTTCCTGGTCCCCACTGTTAAAAGTTACAAAGGGGCAAGGCCTCCCGGGTCATATTTAGTCAGTGATGTCACATTATTCCTGTCCCTTTGTTTACATGCACAGGGATTCCCAGCCAGTAATTGCATGTGACCAGTTGTCATTATTGGTTGCACGGTTGAAAATCCTGCTACTATATTTGTGGTTCGATACAAACTAGAACTTGCGCTAATGGAATAAAATTAGTGAAATAATATATAAATTATAAGAAGACCACAGCAGCTGTAGCAAAGGTCCTAAAACCTTGAATGATGAAATATACAGATTATTTACAGCGCTAGTGGAATACAGGTGCTAACGTATAGTGAACACAATACAATATAATTGACTTATATTAATATAGTGATGCAATAAATAAAAAAAAAGTGCCAAGTGCTTCCAACGGCAATTCAAGTTTCCAGGATGAAAGGAATACCAGAGAACACTCTCCCCTCTTATGACCCCACTCACCAGAGCTGATGGACCCTCAGCTTTGCAGTCCAGGGGTCAAAAAATGCTTATAGACTGGAGGTCTGATACATATATCCAGGTTCAGAGAGGCTTCCACGAACGGTTATTCAAACAGACCGAGGTAGATAGTACATAAAAAGAGATGACAAAAATTAAAAAGTACATAGTGAAGTACTGTGCCGAAACTAGATTAATGTGCATTCACAAAACGCCACTCATGAGACGGCTTGAAAAACAGGCATCAGTGTGTTCCGGGTTCACATCTGCAGCGTGTGTTCCACGAATACCGGAAGTTGCGTCACTTACGTGAAAAACCGGAAATACATTGACACGTTTCACCCCTCCTCCAGGACATCATCAAGAACATCACTTCCGGTTTCACAAAGCGGAATTTATATGCAAGGGAGCTAATGTCTCCCAGTTCGTAGACAATTGTGTGTAAGGAAAACCATCTAGTGTAATCAAACACCCACTTCCTTTCACTCACATCACTTCCTGTTTATTGCCAAAGAATTAACAAAACTTTATAAACAAGCGATGTGTAAAACATTTAAAAATATTTCAAAAACATTAAGACATTGATAGATGTAAATTCATTAATAAAAAAGTTCATACCATAGGCAAAGGAACCTCATTGTTATATGCAAATAAATCAGCAAAAGGAAAAAATAGAAAAAATAAAAGGAATTTGAATGCAGATGATTTTTTCTCACAAACCAATGGCAATCAAGATATTAATCAGGATTTCAAACATCTTAGAAGTGCCTTGGACAAGCAGGTTAAAACCTGGTGGGATGTTTTTACACTAGGTAAATATATTAACCACTTCCTACCAGATGGACGTCCCTGACTTTGAGCTGGGATATCTGAATGATGTCTGCAGCTACAGGCATCATTCAGATATCGTTTTTTAGAGCCGGCGATTCAGTGCACCACAAGAATGATCATAAAGGCTGTTCCACCGCTTGATCGTTCTTACAGGCGGCGGGAGGGGATGACCCCCTCCCGCCGCCCTCCGGTGCTTCTATCGACTCACCTGTGCGTTCAGTGAGTCAGTGGCAGGATCCGCCGGCCCCGGCTGCCTACCATAGAGATTTTTGGCGGACCAGATGGTCGCCGGAGTCTCTATGATCGTTCAGGGGCCGGGCGCGATGTTATGACGTCACGCCCGGCCTCCGCATTCATAAAAACGGCACCGCCTCGGCTAGAAAGCCGTGATCGTTTTTTTTTTTTTTCAGGCTTCCCAGCCTAGAGGTGAGATGTGGGGTCTTATTGACCCCATATCTCACTGTAAAGAGGACCTGTCATTCTTATTCCTATTACAAGGGATGTTTACATTCCTTGTAATAGGAATAAAAGTGATAAAATATATATTTTTAAAGTGTCAAAGTAAAAAGTTTAAAGTAAAATTAACAATAAAAAAACAATTTTTTTAAAGCGCCCCTGTCTCTGGTAGCTCACACGCAGAAGCGAACGCATACATTAGTCCCGCCCACATATGAAAACGGTGTTCAGAACACACATGTGAGGTATCGCAGCGAACGTTAGAGCGAGAGAAATAATTCTAGCTCTAGACCTCCTCTGTAACTCAAAACATGTAACCAGAAAAAAAAATTAAAGCGTCGCCCATGAGGATTTTTAAGTACCAACGTTTGGCGCCATTCCACGAGCGTGTGCAATTTTAAAGGGTGACATGTTAGGTATCTATTTACTCAGCGTAACTTCATCTTTCACATTATGCAAAAAAATTGGGCTAACTTTAATGTTTTAATATTTTTTATTTCATGAAACCGTTTTTTTCCCCAAAAAATGCGTTTGAAAAATTATTGCGCAAATACCGTGCGAGATAAAAAAGTTGCAATGATGGCCATTTTATTCCTTAGGGTGTCTGCTAAAAAAAAACATATATAGTGTTTGGGGGTTCTGAGTAATTTTCTAGAAAAAAAATTATGATTTTTGCATGTGAGAGGAGTACCAGAATACATGTAGGCCCGGTAAGGAAGTGGTTAAGGACAACATCACCCCCAGGAGACTGAGGTGGGATGTTGCCCCTAATGATGGGTTGATTGATAAGGAGCTTGAAGATGAATGCTTTTCCTTTTTCAACCACACAGAGAAAAAATTATTGGAAATGTTAATAGCCAGGAAAGAAAGGAAACTTAAATTGTTGGAGGCTAATATCAATGCCATAAAATCCAAATTAGGGCCCTCTATAGCTACAGGGGAAAATTAGGATAAAATGAAACAGCTAGAGGATTTTGTAGAAAAATTAGATAAAGAGACACAAAAGAAAAAATATATCAGAGATACTAATGATTACAAATCAAATAAAGTTTATAGATGGCAAGAAATCACTGAAGAGCAGGCCAGTATCTCTAGAGATTCCATGGAAGAAAGATACTGGTCCTGTTTATACAAAAACCCCTATTAAATATGAGGGGCAACAGAGAGATCTTGAGAGGGGTGATCATTATGGTGGAGGGAGAGGTAACCCTCATCCTGCAACCCCTCAATATGGGGTCCCTACGCATAATAGATTTGAACCACTCAGTTACGATCATTCTCAACAGTCTGCCACGGGTTCTCATAATATGAGAGGATATGAGTACAAGGGGGGTTATGGAGGTCCCTCATGGACCCCCCAACACTATAATCATTATCCACCAAGAGGTAGAGGAGGCTTTCCAGGCCAAAATAATTACAGAGGGGATTTTCAAAGGAGAGGATATGGCGGTTCGCCTCGGAGAGCGAGAGGGGGCCCAATCCCAGGGGCCATGGGAGAGATCAATACCCTCAGGATGTGAGGGAGGAGGAATTGAGACCATGGTATCCCATGGCGCCTCCCCCATCACACCAAGAGTAGTGATGAGCCGAACACCCCCGGGTTCGGTTCGCACCAGAACCCGCGAACGGACCGAAAGTTCGCACGAATATTAGAACCCTATTAAATACAATGAATGTGAACGTTCGGATTCTAAAGTGCTAATTATAACGACTATTATCCATGTTATTGTCCGAAACAGAGTTTGGGAACCCGGGTTCTGCACCAGGGGACATGTATCAATGTAAAAAGAAGTTTTAAAAACGGACGTTTTCCGTGAGCAGTCATTTTAATGATGCATAAAGTGAAAAAAAAAAGTCAAATATTCCTTTAAATATTGTACCTGGGGGGTGTCTAAAGTATGCCTGTGAAGTGCCACGTGTTTCCCGTGTTTAGAACTGTCCCTGCACAAAATAACATTTCTAAAGGAAAAAAAGCCATTTAAAACTGCTTGCGGCTTTAATGCAATGTCTGGTCCCAGTAATATGGATGAAAATCTTTAGGAAAAATGGCATAGCTACCCCATCAACCCCCCCCCCCTACCCCAGCCCATTACCAGCCCCTTTGGGTCTTGTATGGATATTAAGGGGAACCCCGCACACAAAATAAAAAAGGCCCTATATACTCTGAACAGCCGTATACAGGCGGTGCATACAAGACAGGGACTGTAGGTTTGTTCTTATGTAGGATCTGTTTGTAATTTTGAACAGCTGCATTGTTTAAGTGTAGCTCCATGCCAAATTCCTTTTTTTTTAGCTTTTTGGAAAACATAGGGAACGGTTATCACCCCTGTCACATTTTTTTTGCTGTCTGTGCCCCTGTTCAGAACATTTCACCTCACTTTGCGTCCCAATGACAACTGTTTTTGAAATGTGGTGTTTTTATTGAAACAAGGATTGGTGATAAAGCATCAGTAGAGAGGAGACACCTTTCTCCCATATTAATTCTTACAGGAGAGAATTTTCCTTCCAAGGGGTAGATTTCCTCTCACTTCCTGTTGTCTTCTTCCGTTTGCAAGTAGTAGTCGTTTGTAAGTTGGATGTTTGAAAGTAGGGACCTGCCGTATATACTCTGCAGAAATTGGCCCCTTAGGTGTTGGTGTTGGCACAACACTGAAAGCACTCACAGTTATTCTTGGTGGGTGCTGGAACGCCCTGCTGTCAACTATTATATCAGGAATTGTAATAACATATAATTGTTGATCAGTGGTAGTAAAAATTGGGCCTTTGATGGTGGTGCTGGTGCCACAACACTGTAAGGCCTGACAGTTACTCTTGGTGGGCGCAGCAATGGGCCCTGCTGTGAATTATTCGATCAATAATTATAATTGCATGCCCCTGTTGAACAGGGGCTGAAAAATTGGGCCTTTGGTGGTGGTGGTGGTGATGGTGGTGCTGGTGCCACAACACTGTAAGGCCTGACAGTTACTCTTGGTGGGCGCAGCAATGGGCCCTGCTGTGAATTATTCGATCAATAATTATAATTGCATGCCCCTGTTGAACAGGGGCTGAAAAATTGGGCCTTTGGTGGTGGTGGTGGTGATGGTGGTGCTGGTGCCACAACACTGTAAGGCCTGACAGTTACTCTTGGTGGGCGCAGCAATGGGCCCTGCTGTGAATTATTAGATCAATAATTACAATTGCATGCCCCTGTTGAACAGGGGCTGAAAAATTGGGCCTTAGGCACTGGTGGCACAACACTGCAACCCCTCACAGATACTGTACTTGGAACACAGCAATGAGGCCTGTTGCAAAGTATTGCATCAAAAATTGTAATTACACGCCCCTGTTAAACTGGGGCTGAAAAATTGGGCCTTAGGCACTGGTGGCACAACACTGCAACCCCTCACAGATACTGTACTTGGAGCACAGCAATGAGGCCTGTTGCAAAGTATTGCATCAAAAATTGTAATTACACGCCCCTGTTAAACAGGGGCTGAAAAATTGGGCCTTAGCCACTGGTGGCGGCACCCATAAACCAAAATGATCTTCCAAGCTATCATCATTAATCGGATCATTGAGGAGGAGGAGGAGGATAGCTAGTCAACATAACAGCACAGGAACTCAGCATCAGCATCAGTCTTGAAGGGATGTGACATTTTAAAATCAATTAGTCTGTTATATCAGCATCAGGTGTGTGGTAGCTGGTGGTGATCCAAGACTGGTTCATCTTGATGAAAGTCAGTCGATCAACCGAGTCGGTGGACAGGCGCACCCTGTGATCCGTGACAAATCCTCCAGCAGCACTGAATGTGCGTTCTGAAAGAACGCTGGATGCAGGACAGGCCAGTAGCTCAATTGCATACTGTGCAAGCTCTGGCCAGTGATCCATCCTCAAGACCCAGTAAGCCAGAGGATTTTCGGTGGGGAAGGTGTCCAAGTCTGACCTTGCCCCTAGGTATTCCTGCACCATGTATATCAGACGATGGCGATGGATGCTGGAACCGATCATACTTTGGGGCTGCGGACTAAAGAATTGTCTGAACACATCGGTCAGACGGCCACCTTCCCCACCGCTCCTTCTTTGACTGCCCGAAGCCTCAGCAACTCATTGTCCAGGACCAGGAGTTTGTAACCTCCCAGTCTCTGGGAACGCGTTGCACAGACCTTTCTGCAAGGCCTCCCGGAGTTGTCTCATCCTCTGCTCCCTCTGCGACGGTAACATAAGGTCCGCAACCTTACCCTTGTACCGTGGATCAAGGAGAGTGGCCAGCCAGTAATGGTCCCTCTCCTTGATCCGAAGAATACGAGGATCCTTCCGCAGACTTTGCAGGATCAGGGAGGCCATGCAGCGTAGGTTAGCTGAGGCATTCAGTCCGGAGTCCTCTGGGTCACTAAGGACGACATGATCCGCAGCCACCTCCTCCCAGCCACGTACAAGTCCACTGGTTTCTTGGGACTGTAAATCATCCCTAAAAGACTGCTGCTGATGATGCTGAGTGCCAGCCTCCACCTCCATGCTGACACAATCCTCCTCCTCCTCCTCCTCCTCTTCCTGTGCGATGGGTGGGACAGAAGGAACACTGTCTGGGTAAAGGGGGCCTTGAGAGGCAAGGAAGTCCTCCTCTTCCTGCCTCTGTTCTGCCTCAAGTGCCCTGTCCATTATTCCACGCAGCGTGTGCTCCAACAGGTGGACAAGAGGTACAGTGTCACTGATGCATGCACTGTCACTGCTCACCATCCTCGTGGCCTCCTCAAATGGTGCCAGGACAGTGCATGCATCCCTGATCATGCCCCACTGGCGTGGTGAAAAAAACTCGAGCTCCCCTGACCCTGTCCTGGTGCCGTAGTCGCACAGGTACTCATTGATGGCCCTCTGCTGCGTGTGCAGCCGCTGCAGCATGGCCAACGTTGAGTTCCACCTGGTGGGCATGTCACATATAAGGCGGTTCTTGGGCAGGTTCAACTCCTTTTGCAGCTCAGCCAGGCGAGCACTGGCATTATAAGATCTGCAGAAATGCACACAGACTTTCCTGGCCTGCCTCAGGACATCCTGTAAGCCCGGGTACCTGCCCAAGAACCGCTGCACCACCAGGTTAAGGACGTGAGCCATACAGGGCACATGGGTCAGTTGTCCCTGTTGGAGGGCGGAGAGGAGGTTGGTGCCATTGTCGCAAACCACCATTCCTGGCTTAAGCTGGCGTGGCGTCAACCACCTCTCGGCCTGCCCCTGCAGAGCAGACAGGACCTCTGCCCCAGTGTGGCTCCTGTCCCCCAAACACACCAGCGCAAGCACGGCATGGCATCTTTTTGCCTGCGTACTTGCGTAGCCCCTTGAACACCTATGGAGCACCGCTGGTTCCGAGGACAAACCACAGGAAGAGGCCATGGAGGAAGAAGAAGAGGAGGGGGTGGAGGAGAGAGGTGTGTCACAACCAGTAGTAGCATTTTGGAGGCGTGGCGGTGGAACAACCTCCAACACTACTGCACCTTGTCCTGCATCCTTCCCAGCTGCCAAAAGAGTGACCCAATGGGCCGTGAAAGAAAGGTAACGTCCCTGTCCATGCCTGCTGGACCATGAGTCAGCGGTAATATGCACCTTACCGCTGACCGCCCTGTCCAGCGAGGCCAAGACATTGCCTTCCACATGCCTGTAGAGAGCCGGAATCGCCTTCCGTGCGAAAAAGTGGCGTTTGGGAACCTGCCACTGAGGAACCGCACATTGCACAAACTCACGGAAGGGGGCCGAGTCTACCAACTGAAAAGGCAGCAGTTGAAGCGCTAGCAATTTAGCCAAGCTAGCATTCAACCGCTGGGCATGTGGATGGCTGGGAGTGAACTTCTTTCGACAGTCCAGCAGCTGGGGCAGGGAAATTTGCCTGCTAGAATCGGACGTTGGTGTACTGCTAGCAGAGTGCCCGCAAGTACTTGGCTGTGACACACCTAATTCTACACCTTCATTCCTCTCAGAGCAGGTTTCAGAGAGGACTGAAGGTATAGTGGGGTTGGAGATCCCAGCTGATGCGGTGCAAGAAGAGGTCAGCTTTGTTCTTTGGTGTGGGTCTTTAAGGTAGGCTTGCCAACGAGCTGCATGGCAGGTCAACATATGTCTGATCAAGCATGTGGTGCCCAAGCGGCTGATGTTTTGGCCACGCGATATACGCTTGAGACATATGTTGCAAACAGCAGCTGTGCGATCTGATGCACTCGCCTCAAAAAAGGCCCACACCAAAGAACTTTTTGAATGACGGGCAGAGGCAGCGCCCTGCACAGGCGGAGCTCTGCGGTGTGATTCCGTCGGTGTGCTGCCCATACGCTGGCCACTCAAGGCCATCCTGCCTCGTTGGGGATGTGCCTCCTCCTCATCCTCCTCCTCCTCCTCTCTCCTATTAGGCACCCACGTGGAGTCAGTGACCTCATCATCCCCTCCCTCCTCATCACTGGAGCCAATCTGGCAGTATGCTGCAGCTGCTGGAGCATGACTGCCAGATTGGTGTCCTTCTTGAGCATCCCCTCTCTCTGCTCTCATGCTACTGCCTTCCTCTAGCTGGGTATCATCATCAGATCCTTCGAAACGCTGGGCATCCTCCTGGAGCATGTACCCAACACTGTGCTCAAACAGTTCGGGGGACTCCTCAGGAGGAGGACATGGTAGGTCTAGGGAAGGATTGACTAATGAAGATAATGATACCAGAGAAGAGGACGCTTTGGCAGCTGCTTTGCCAGTACCCTGAGCCTGGGTGAGAGAGGATGAGGAGGATGAGGTGGGCTTGGTCATCCACTCTACCAAGTCTTCGGCATGATGTGGCTCAACATGTCCAGCTGCCGAAAAGAAGGACAAGCGTGTCCCATGGCCATGTGCTGATGACAATGCACCGCGTCCACGACCAGCACTGTTGCCCCCAGACACAGAGCCTGCTTGCCCTCTTTTTTTGCCTCCTGACTGTCTGCCTCTCCTTGTTTGCCTTCCAGACATTTTAATGGATGGCCTGCAGGGAGATGGGAAAAACAGCAATAAGGGCTACCTTCAGGTGTATACTGTGCAGGAGGCTTAGCAACAATGACACTGACACTGTCCCCTGCCTATCCTTCTCTGTCCCTAAACACAAGGATTTGCAATATGCTTCAGCAAGAATGGTTTAGCACAGAACAGCACACTGACAGTTTCCCTCACTGTCCTTCTCTGTCCCTACAAACAAGATTTAGCACAGAATAGCACACTGATAGTTTCCACGAGTGTCCTTCTCTGTCCCTAAACTCAAGGATTTCAAATATGGTTCAGCAAGATTGGTTTAGAACAGAATAGCACACTGACACTTTCCCTCACTGTCCTACTCTGTCCCTACAAACAAGATTTACCACAGAATAGCACACTGATAGTTTCCACGAGTGTCCTTCTCTGTCCCTAAACTCAAGGATTTCAAATATGGTTCAGCAAGATTGGTTTAGAACAGAATAGCACACTGACACTTTCCCTCACTGTCCTACTCTGTCCCTCCCTACAAACAAGATTTAGCACAGAATAGCACACTGATAGTTTCCACGAGTGTCCTTCTCTGTCCCTAAACTCAAGGATTGAAAATATGGTTCAGCAAGATTGGTTTAGAACAGAATAGCACACTGACACTTTCCTTCACTGTCCTACTCTGTCCCTACAAACTCAAGGATTGAAAATATGGTTCAGCAAGATTGGTTTAGCACAGAATAGCACACTGACACTTTCCCTCACTGTACCTCTCTGTCCCTAAACTCAAGGATTGAAAATATGGTTCAGCAAGATTGGTTTAAAACAGAATAGCACACTGTCAGTTTGTCACGTACCTGACGGTGACGAGCCCGGTTAGCAGAGGGAGGCCTCCCTTACGGCTCCCACCGGCGGCCCCTGGTGGTATAACAGGAAGCACGGAGGTGGAAGGAGTACGAGTGCCTGGCAGGATCAAGAACTACCGCAGGTGATCAGGAACCAGCAGGTGAGGAGGCAGGAACCAGGAACTAAAGCAGGTGAGTGGACAGGAACCAGGAACTACAGCAGGTGAATAGACAGGAACCAGGAACTCAGAAGATGACCCGGACCGGGAGGCACAGCAGGTAGACTGGAACCACTGGGCAGCAGCAGATGAGCAGGAACCAGCAGATGAGCAGACAGGAACCAGCAGATGAGCAGACAGGAACCAGGAACTGCAGCAGGTGAGTAGACAGGAACCAGGAACTCAGCAGATGACCCGGACCGGGAGGCACAGCAGGTAGACTGGAACCACTGGGCAGCAGCAGATGAGCAGGAACCAGCAGATGAGCAGACAGGAACCAGCAGATGAGCAGACAGGAACCAGGAACTGCAGCAGGTGAGTAGACAGGAACCAGGAACTCAGCAGATGACCCGGACCGGGAGGCACAGCAGGTAGACTGGAACCACTGGGCAGCAGCAGGTGAACAGGAACCAGCAGATGAGCAGACAGGAACCAAGAACTCAGCAGATGACCCAGACCGGGAGGCACAGCAGGTAAACTGGAACCACTAGGCAGCAGCAGGTGAACAGGAACCAGCAGATAAGCAGACAGGAACCAGCAGATGAGCAGACAGGAACCAGCAGATGAGCAGACAGGAACCAGCAGATGAGCAGACAGGAACCAGGAACTCAGCAGATGACCCGGACCGGGAGGCACAGCAGGTAAACTGGAACCACTAGGCAGCAGCAGGTGAACAAGAGCCAAGGTCAGGCAGGGTCGTCAGACAAGCCGGGGTCGGGTAAACTGGCAGGCAGCGAGGCACAAAAGGATCAGGCAATACCGAAGTCAGAAAACAGGCCGATGGTCAGGTACAGGCAGATAGCAGGAGGGTCACAGGAAGCCGGGTCAGATACAGGTAAACAAGGCAGATCAGGTCACTTGGGATAAACGCTGTAGAGCAGACAGCAGGGACTGTCTGCAAGTGAGGAGTTTAAATAGCCCTTTGGGCGTCACCTGCGGGGGCGGGAACCAGGAAGTCCAGGGCGTCTGTTCCTGACAGGGTTTCCATGACATTGCCCCCCCCCCCAAGGGGCAGCCTCCGGATGCCCCTAGGAGCAAACTTCTCGGGGTGAGACCTCCTGAAGGCTTGTATCAGGTCTTTGGCGTGAATGTTCTCTTCGGGTTCCCAGGAGTTCTCCTCTGGTCCGTAACCCTTCCATTTTATTAAAAATTTACTCTGGCTATTTCTTCTTTGTGCGTCTAAAATAGCTTCTACCTCGAATTCCTGTTCCCCGTCTATGATGACGGGATCAGGGCGAGTCGGGGTCCGACCTGGGAATGGGTTGGAGACTGACGGTTTCAATAGAGAAACATGAAAAACAGGGTGGACCCTCAGGGAGTCGGGGAGCTCCAGCTCGTAGGCCACCTCGTTGATTTTCCTTTTGATAGGAAAAGGCCCTAGAAACTTGGGGCCCAATTTCTTGGACGGGCAAGCCAATCTTAGATTGATGGTGGAAAGCCATACTTGGTCGCCCGGTGCCAGCGCTAATTCACCCCGTCTCCTCCTGTCGTAGACCGTCTTGTTATACTCCTGAGTTCTTGCCATGGCTTCGCGTAGAAGCTGGTTGTTAGAGGAGAAGAAATTCACTTTTTCCAGAACTGCGGGCACTGAGCACTCAGGGAGAGAGTTGGGCAGAAATGTGGGGTGAAATCCGAAGTTCGCAAAAAATGGGGTCTGGTTAGTTGCGGAGTGGATGGAGTTATTGTAGGAGAACTCCGCTAGCGGAAGCAGGGAGAGCCAGTCATTCTGAGCAAAGGAGGAGAAACAACGCAAATATTGCTCGAGGGTCTGATTTGTTCTCTCAGTCTGTCCGTTGGTTTGAGGGTGGTAAGCCGAAGAGAATGATAGCTCTATTCCCAGAGTCTTGCAGAGGGACCTCCAGAACCGGGAGGTAAATTGTACCCCCCGATCGGAGACTATATTAGCAGGTACCCCGTGGAGCCTGACGACTTCTTTAATGAACATTTGTGCAGTTTCCGGGGCCGAGGGGGTCCCTCTCATAGGAACAAAATGTGCCATCTTGGACAGACGGTCCACAATCACAAAGATGGTGGTGTGATTCTCAGCCGGGGGGAGTTCAACTATGAAGTCGATAGAAAGCATTTTCCACGGTCTCTCTGGAACGGGTAAGGGCTTCAGTAGTCCCCAGGCTTTGGATCTGGACCCTTTATTCCGGGTACATGTAGTACAGGACTCCACGAACCTCCTGCAATCCTCGCGTAGTCGAGGCCACCAGAAGGTACGTTGTACCAACTCAGTGGTCTTAGCCACGCCAAAGTGCCCAGCAAGGGCATGATCGTGGCAGAGCTCTAGCACGGTTATCTTTAGTTCTTCTGGTATGAATATCCTGTCTTGGTGCCAGAGTAATCCATCCTTGGTTTGCAGATCCAGTTCAGGAGAGGGTTCCTGTCTAGTGGTGGCTTGTCTGATCCGGGAGAGTAGGTCCTCCTGAAGTAGGAGAAAATTCCCAGGAGCGAGGATTGTATCGGGTGAGGAGAGTTCTTTGGATCCATGAAACATTCGGGACAAGGCATCAGGTTTAGTGTTCTTGGCACCGGGGCGGTATGTCACATGGAAGGAGAACCGGGAAAAAAACAGGGCCCATCTGGCTTGTCGTGGTTTTAGTCTTTTCGCAGTTTTCAGGTACTCTAAGTTCTTATGGTCGGTGAATACTAAGATCGGGTGAGCAGCACCTTCAAGTAAGTACCTCCATTCTTCCAGGGCGGACTTAATCGCCAAGAGTTCCCGGTCTCCCACGTCATAGTTCTTTTCTGCCGCAGATAATTTGCGAGAAAAGAAAGCCACCGGATGAAGCAAAGCCTTGGTTCCTTGCCTCTGTGACAATATTGCCCCTACTGCAACCTCAGAAGCATCTACCTCAAGTACAAATGGTAGGGAGGAATCTGGGTGTTTTAAGATGGATGCAGAGGTGAAGAGCCCTTTGAGATCCTCAAAGGCCTTTTGGGCCTCAGGGGACCAGTGGAAGCGGGTACCTTGCTTGGTTAGCTGAGTAATGGGTGCAATGATGGCGGAGAACCCCCGGATGAATTTACGATAAAAGTTGGCGAATCCAACGAACCGTTGGATTCCCTTCTTATCCACTGGCGCTGGCCAGTCCAAGATTGCGGTGATCTTCTGTGGGTCCATCCTGATGCCTTCGCCAGAGATGATTAATCCCAGAAATGCTATGCTCTCCCGCTCAAACTCGCATTTCTCAGCCTTCGCATATAGTTTATGCTGCCGAAGCCGGTCTAACACACTTCTGACATGCCTGCGATGAGAGTCAAGGGAGGAAGAGAAGATTAGTATGTCATCTAAATAAGCAATCACAAAGAGATCTAAAAAGTCCCGAAGAACATCATTAATTAAATACTGGAAGGTGGCAGGGGCATTGCACAGCCCGAAGGGCATCACTAAATATTCGAAATGTCCGAACCGGGAGCGGAAGGCGGTTTTCCACTCATCGCCCTCCTTGATTCGGACCAGGTTATAGGCTCCCCGGAGGTCAAGCTTAGTAAAAATAATGGCAGCTCCCAATCTTTGGAACAACTCTGGTACCAGAGGAAGAGGATAACGATTTTTAATAGTGACCTTATTTAGTTCACGGTAGTCCACACATGGCCTGAGGGTATGGTCCTTCTTTTCTACAAAGAAAATGCCTGCGCCTGCTGGCGACATAGAGGGGCGAATGAACCCCTTTAACCACATCAATACTGGGCACTTAAACCCCCTTCCTTCCCAGACCAATTTTCAGCTTTCAGTGCTCTCGCACTTTGAATGACAATTATTCAGTCATGCTACACTGTACCCAAATGAAATTTTTATCATTTTGTTCACACAAATAGAGCTTTCTTTTGGTGGTATTTGTTCACAATTTCATTTTAAATTTTTTGCGATAAAAGCGAAAAAAGAGCGAATATTTTGAAAAAAAACAACATTTTCTACATTCTGTTTTAAAAGAAATCCAAACAAATCAAATTTCGGCAAAAATTTAGGCCAAAATGTATTCTGCTACATGTCTTTGGTAAAAAAAATCCTGATAAGTGTATGATAATTGGTTTGTGTGAAAGTTATAGAGTCTACAAACTAAGCTACGCATTATTGCAAATTGATCAATCCTAATGCACTGATGGCCTATCTCATTTCTTGAGGCCCTAAAATGTCAGGACAGTACAAATACCCCCCAAATGACCACTTTTTGGAAAGAAGACAGTCGGAGGTATTTAGTAAGAGGCATCGTGAATTTTTTGAAGTTGCAATTTTTTTCCCACAATGCCTTGGAAAATTAAGAAATATATATATATATTTTTTTTCTTCACAAAGTTGTCAATTTAGAAGATCTTTCTAACACATAGTATGTACATAGCAAAAATAACACCCCAAAATACATTCTGCTACTCATCCTGAGTATGGCGATACCCAGTGTGTGAGACTTTTCCACATCCTGGCCACATACGGAGGCCAAACATCCAAGTAGCACCATCAGGCGCTCTAAAGGCATAAATTACACATTTCATTTCCTGAGTACCTATCACATTTTTGAAGGCCCTGGAGAACAAGGATAATGGAATTACCCACAAAATGACCCCATTTTGGAAAGAAAACAACCCAATGTATATTCTATGAGGCATAATAAGTCTTTTGAACATGTCATTTCTTTCCAAAAGTTTTGGGAATATGTGGAAAAAAAATTAAAACATATATTTTTTTCACAAAGTTGTCAATTTAGAAGATCTTTCTAACACATAGTATGTACATAGCAAAAATAACACCCCAAAATACATTCTGCTACTCATCCTGAGTATGGCGATACCCAGTGTGTGAGACTTTTCCACATCCTGGCCACATACGGAGGCCAAACATCCAAGTAGCACCATCAGGCGCTCTAAAGGCATAAATTACACATTTCATTTCCTGAGTACCTATCACATTTTTGAAGGCCCTGGAGAACAAGGACAATGGAATTACCCACAAAATGACCCCATTTTGGAAAGAAAACAACCCAATGTATCTTCTATGAGGCATAATAAGTCTTTTGAACATGTCATTTCTTTCCAAAAGTTTTGGGAAAATGTGGGAAAAAAATTAAAACATATTTTTTTTTTCACAAAGTTGTCAATTTAGAAGATCTTTCTAACACATAGTATGTACATAGCAAAAATAACACCCCGAAATACATTCTGCTACTCGTCCTGAGTATGGCGATACCACATGTGTGAGACTTTTCCACATCCTGGCCACATACGGAGGCCAAACATCCAAGTAGCACCATCAGGCGCTCTAAAGGCATAAATTACACATTTCATTTCCTGAGTACCTATCACATTTTTGAAGGCCCTGGAGAACAAGGACAATGGAATTACCCACAAAATGACCCCATTTTGGAAAGAAAACAACCCAATGTATCTTCTATGAGGCATAATAAGTCTTTTGAACATGTCATTTCTTTCCAAAAGTTTTGGGAAAATGTGGGAAAAAAATTAAAACATATTTTTTTTTCACAAAGTTGTCAATTTAGAAGATCTTTCTAACACATAGTATGTACATAGCAAAAATAACACCCCGAAATACATTCTGCTACTCGTCCTGAGTATGGCGATACCACATGTGTGAGACTTTTCCACATCCTGGCCACATACGGAGGCCAAACATCCAAGTAGCACCATCAGGCGCTCTAAAGACATAAATTACACATTTCATTTCCTGAGTACCTATCACATTTTTGAAGGCCCTGGAGAACAAGGACAATGGAATTACCCACAAAATGACCCCATTTTGGAAAGAAAACAACCCAATGTATCTTCTATGAGGCATAATAAGTCTTTTGAACATGTCATTTCTTTCCAAAAGTTTTGGGAAAATGTGGGAAAAAAATTAAAACATATTTTTTTTTTCACAAAGTTGTCAATTTAGAAGATCTTTCTAACACATAGTATGTACATAGCAAAAATAACACCCCGAAATACATTCTGCTACTCGTCCTGAGTATGGCGATACCACATGTGTGAGACTTTTCCACATCCTGGCCACATACGGAGGCCAAACATCCAAGTAGCACCATCAGGCGCTCTAAAGACATAAATTACACATTTCATTTCCTGAGTACCTATCACATTTTTGAAGGCCCTGGAGAACAAGGACAATGGAATTACCCACAAAATGACCCCATTTTGGAAAGAAAACAACCCAATGTATCTTCTATGAGGCATAATAAGTCTTTTGAACATGTCATTTCTTTCCAAAAGTTTTGGGAAAATGTGGGAAAAAAATTAAAACATATTCTTTTTTTCACAAAGTTGTCAATTTAGAAGATCTTTCTAACACATAGTATGTACATAGCAAAAATAACACCCCGAAATACATTCTGCTACTCGTCCTGAGTATGGCGATACCACATGTGTGAGACTTTTCCACATCCTGGCCACATACGGAGGCCAAACATCCAAGTAGCACCATCAGGCGCTCTAAAGGCATAAATTACACATTTCATTTCCTGAGTACCTATCACATTTTTGAAGGCCCTGGAGAACAAGGACAATGGAATTACCCACAAAATGACCCCATTTTGGAAAGAAAACAACCCAATGTATTTTCTATGAGGCATAATAAGTCTTTTGAACATGTAATTTCTTTCCAAAAGTTTTTGGAAAGTGTGGAAAAAAAATTAAAACATATTTTTTTTTCACAAAGTTGTCAATTCAGAAGATCTTTCTAACACATAGTATGTACACAGCAAAAATAACACCCCAAAATACATTCTGCTACTCGTCCTGAGTATAGTGATACCCCATGTGTGAGACTTTTCCACAGCCTGGCCACATACAGAGGCCCAACATTCAAGTAGCACCTTCAGGCTTCTAACACATAGCATGTACACACCAAGAATTACACCCCAAAATACATTCTGCTGAGCAAAAGGTAATAAAAAAAAGGCTCACCTATGGTTTTAGCAGGCAGGAATACCGTTCCAGAGCAGTCAAAGCATTGGTCCAGACACCCATAGGAAATGTCCAGGAATTGTCCAGCAGGGAAACAGAGATATGGAAACCTATGAACATGGTCCATGGTTTAGCAGGCAGTTCAGGTGGCAGGCAGAGGCATGGCCAGTTCAGGTGGCAGGCAGAGGCATGGCCAGTTCAGGTGGCAGGCAGAGGCATGGCCAGTTCAGGTGGCAGGCAGAGGAATGGCCAGTTCAGGTGGCAGGCAGAGGAATGGCCAGTTCAGGTGGCAGGCAGAGGCACGGCCAGTTCAGGTGGCAGGCAGAGGCACGGCCAGTTCAGGTGGCAGCACTATAACATTTAGGCCTTGGTCAGGAAAGACCTAAGAACAGGGGTAGAGGCTTCTTCCCACCCAAATCTCTACGAAGCCTCCGAGTCTCCAGACCCTAATCCGAGAAAAACAAAACCTGGAGAAAAACATTTTCTCCACTCGGAAACTCTTTTCTGGAGCCCCTCAAATATGTGAGACCCCTGTGCTGTACTCAAATGATCAGTTTAGGAGGCAGGCAAAAAGCATGGTCATTTAACAGGCCGAGGTCAATTCACGTTGAAGGCAGAAACATGGTTGGCAGAGGCATAGTCGAAAACAGTCCGGGTCATTCACAGAAATGGCAGATGGTGGAAACTGGAAAAAAAATCATCTTCACTTTACTAATAGTTTAGTAAAGTATGATAGCTCTGAAAGCACTTTCCAATACAAAGGCCTGGCTGGGAGGGACATTGGGGACAGTAGTATCGGGTGTCACGACGAATTCCTCTACTTGAACACACACGACATTTTTTTTGGGGTTTGCGACCTGTTTCAGTAAGAGGGAGGATTTCGGAGAAGTGCCTTTCGTGGAGTCTGGCTACTGCATCGGAGCGAATTAGTTGAGGGGCTTGGCCATGGGGATAGAGAAGGGCTTCGATCAAGTCTTCTTGGAATTTTAGATAGGTTAGGGAACTTTGGGTGCACTTAGAAAAAATGATATAAGAATTGAAAAGGGCTAGTTGCATCAAATAAATGGCAACTTTTTTGTACCAAAACAGTGATTTCCTGGTGGCCAAGTAGGGCTGCATCATCTGGTCATTCATATCCACCCCCCCCCCATGTAAAGATTATAGTCATGCACACATTTTGGCTTCTGGACGGGGCCTCTTCTTCTCTGCAGTTCCACCAAGGTGTCATCATGCATTGTGGAAAGGATGTAGACATCTCTTTTTTTATCTCTCCACTTCAATGCTAGGACCTCTTCAGTCCGCATACTGGCCATTTCCCCCTGTTTCAGTTTCTTGGCAACCAATCTCTGTGGGAAGCCTTTACGGTTGGTCTGTGCTGTCCCACAGGCCACAGTTTTCTTTTGGTACAGATGGCGAAAAAGTGGGAGACTTGTATAGAAATTGTCTACGTATAGGTGGTAACCTTTCCCAAGCAATGGTTCAATCAGCTGCCAGACAATTTTGCCACTTGTTCCCATGTAGGTAGGGCATCCAGGGGGGTTTAGCTGTCTGTCTTTTCCCTCATAAATTATAAAATCATATGTGTAACCCGTGGCCCTGTCACATGCCTTATAAAATGTTACCCCACGTCTGGCTCTTTTACTGGGGAGGTATTGCTTTATTCCAAGTCTTCCTGTGAAGTGTACTAATGATTCATCTACACATATATTTACATCAGGGGTAAACATCTGCTTGAAGCTGGCGCAAAAAAAATTGATTAGGGGCCGAATTTTAAATAATTTATCATAATTGGGATGATTTTGAGGGAGGCATTGGGCATTGTCGTTGAAGTGTAGAAACCTCATTATCATCTCGTAACGGGTTATTTTCATAAAAGATGAATAGATTGGCATGTGGTAGATAGGTCGGGTAGACCAGTAGGAATGGAGTTCATTTTTTTTTGTCAGCCCCATGTTGAGGGTTAGGCCAAGGAAAATTTTAAATTCTTCCACGGTGAGGGGTTTCCAAACAAAAGGACGTGCATAGGAAGAATTTGGATTGTTGGCTATATATTGACTGGCGTATAGATTACACTGCTCCACAATGTAGGTTAGGATATCATCAGTAAAAAATAATTTAAAATAATAAATCGGGGTAGCATTTTCCGACTGTATCTGAGGGCCTGGCTGGGCTGTAAAAGGGGGAATGATAGGTTCTACTGACGTATCGGGCAGCCATGTTGGATACAGTAGAAGATCGGGGAGGCTAGTATGGGCCCTGCCTCGTTGTTGATGGGACGCCCCATTGCTAGCATTTGGCCTATCCTCTAGAAAAGTTGCAGAACTGCTGGCGGATGCCTGCCTATCCTGGCATGATGCGCTGCTGGCGGATGCCTGCCTATCCTGGCGTGATGCGCTGCTGGCGGATGCCTGCCTATCCTGGCGTGATGCGCTGCTGGCGGATGCCTGCCTATCCTGGCGTGATGCGCTGCTGGCGGATGCCTGCCTATCCTGGCGTGATGCGCTGCTGGCGGATGCCTGCCTGTCCTGGCGTGATGCGCTGCTGGTGGATGCCTGCATATCATCATGGAGTCCTGCGCTGCTGGTGGATGCCTGCTGGTGGATGTCCTGGAGTGCTGCGCTGCTGGTGGATGTCTGCGGCGCCTGCTCATAACTCCTGATCTCACTTGTTACGATTCTATCCTCAGTTTCTATTTCAGAGCCACTACTTTCCTCTGGATAATATTCACTATCCGATTCTGACAGAGAGAGTTCCTCGCTACTCTCGTCCGACATACCCTGGAGTATCTGGAGAGCCTCCTCGCTGCTGTAGAATCGTTTAGCCATGTGGACAGATGTGCCAGATGTTGGCGGTCAGATGTGCCAGATGTTGGCGGTCAGATGTGCCAGATGTTGGCAGGGCAGATGTTGGCGGGCAGCTGTTGGCGGTCAGATGTTGGCGGCCAGATGTGTCAGATGTTGGTGGGCAGATGTGCCAGATGTTGGCAGGGCAGCTGTTGGCGGTCAGATGTTGGCGGGCAGATGTCAGATGTTGGCGGCCAGATGTTGGCGGGCAGATGTGGCAGCTGTTGGCGGGCAGATGTTTACTGCCAGATGTTGGGAGTCAGATGTGCCAGATGTTGGCAGGGTAGATGTTGGCGGGCAGATGTGCCAGCTGTTGGCGGGCAGCTGTTGGTGGTCAGATGCTGGCGATCAGATGTTGGCGGGCAGCTGTGCCAGATGTTGGCGGGCAGCTGTTGGCGGGCAGATGGCGGGCAGATGTGGCAGCTGTTGGCGGGCAGATGTGGCAGCTGTTGGCGGGCAGATGTTTACTGCCAGATGTTGGGAGTCAGATGTGCCAGATGTTGGCAGGGCAGATGTTGGCGGGCAGATGTGCCAGCTGTTGGCGGGCAGCTGTTGGCGGTCAGATGCTGGCGATCAGATGTTGGCGGGCAGATGTGCCAGATGTTGGTGGGCAGCTGTTGGCGGCCAGATGTTGGCGGGCAGCTGTGCCAGATGTTGGCGGGCAGATGCGCAAGATGTTGGCGGGCAGATGCGCAAGATGTTGGCGGGCAGATGCGCCAGATGTTGGCGGGCAGCTGTTGGTGGGCAGCTGTTGGCGGGCAGCTGTGCCAAATGTTGGCGGGCAGCTGTGCCAGATGTTGGCGGGCAGATGCGCAAGATGTTGGCGGGCAGATGCGCAAGATGTTGGCGGGCAGATGTTTTCACTGTTTTATGGACACTGTGTTTTATGGACACTGTGTTTTGGGGACACTGTGTTTTGGGGACACTGTGTTTTGGGGACACTAGCTGGGTGATCAGTGGGTAAACAGCAGACAAACAGCTAAAAACTCACTGATCTCCCGGCTGCAGCACAGATTGTCTCTTCCTCTCCTCACTGACAGGCTCTGTGTGAGGGGAGGAAGAGATCAGAGCAGTTACAACTGCTCTGTGCTTACATTACATGACGGCTGTCATTGGACAGCCGTCATGTCATCAGGAGGGCCAATCACATGGCCCTCCTGTTTGCACACACCTTCTATCTCTGGGGGGTACAGGCAGATCGGGATCGCGCCGCTGCGCGTGCACGTGGCGGCGCGATCCCCTCACAAGTGCCAGCCCCCCTCTCTGTGTTTACATCACGATGGCTGTGATTACACACAGCCATCGTGCCGATCAGGAGGGCGAATCACAGTGCCCTCCTGCTGTTCCGAGATGCGGCGTGTCCGCGGGACACGCGCGCATCGGGATCGCGCGGGTGCGCGCGCGATCACGCTCCTTCTGAAGGACGTTCAGGAACGTCCACTCAGAAGGAGAGAGCACCCACCCGGCCATATATATACAGTGGCCGGGTGGGAAGTGGTTAAAAGGTTCTCATCGATGTAGTCCTTCAGGGCCCCCTGTTCCACCTCCGTTAAAGGGAAAATCCTACCGAAAGGAATAGCTGCTCCGGGAAGTAGATCAATGGGGCAGTCGTAGGCTCGGTGGGGTGGTAGTGTCTCTGCCCCCTGTTTACTAAACACATCGAGAAAGTCCAGGTAAGCGTCAGGGATGGCCTGACGTATTCCGGCCTCAGTGTCGGTACACATTAAGGTGGCAGGCCCAGGGGGTTTGTGTGAGCCACAGGACCGTTGGCAGTAGGAGGAAGGAAACGTGATCACCCCCGTGACCCAGTTAATGGTAGGATTATGGGCTTGTAGCCAGGGCATACCGAGAATTATGGAGAACAGTGGAGAGGAGATAATATCCAGCCGTAGATATTCTCGGTGCACCCCGGTAGAGGAGAAGACAGTGACAGGTAGGGGAGCCGTCTCTTCGACCACGGGCCCCGACTTGATAAGGGACCCATCAGCCAGGTGAACCCGTAGTCCATGGGTCTTGGGAAGTAGAGGAATAAGTTGAGTACGGGCAAAAGTTGAGTCCATGAAGCAACTACAAGCCCCAGAGTCAATAATTGCGACGACTTGCAGGGTCCTTCCTGGGAGCTGCAGGGAGATAGAAAGAGCGAAGTGAAAGGAGGATTTAGTCTGAGGGTTGATCACAGCAGGGAATACTGACAAGCACTTACGGAACTTCAGGGGACAGTTCCTAACGAAGTGACCGGGCTCCCCGCAGTACAGGCACAGGTTGTGCGCGCGTCGGCGTTGGCGTTCCTCTGGAGTAAGGGAAGGGCGGAGGACCCCAAGCTGCATGGGTTCAGGAGCATCGTACGAGGGGGTCAAGGGTGCTGCAGAAGCTGGGTGCGGATGACTGGGGACCCGGGGAAGCATCCAGGTCGGCCGGGTGAAGCCCGTGGCCCTCTCAACCCTCCGTTCCCTCAGGCGTCGGTCGATCTGAATTGTCAGATCGATCAGTAGGTTCAAATTTTCTGGTATTCCTACCCTAGCCAGTTCGTCCTTCAGGGGGTCAGAAAGGCCTATACGAAACTGGTGACGGAGGGCAGCGTCATTCCAGCTGGTGTCTGCGCTCAAGCGCCTGAATTCAGCTACATAGTCTTCCGCTGCTCTGCGTCCCTGCTGAAGGGTCCGCAGGGCATTCTCTGCAGTGACCGAGAGCTGAGGGTCCTCATACAATTGGGCAATGGCGTAAAAAAAAAGTGTAAGGCTGTCCAAGGATGCATCTTTGCGTTCTAGCAGGCGGTGGGCCCAGTTCTGTGGGTCTCCGGAAAGCAGCGAAATTACAAAGCCCACCTTGGTAGCTTCTAAGGAAAAGGTGCGGGGCTGTAAGGCAAAGTACAACTCACAAGAGTTCCGGAAAGCCCTGAACTTGCTCCGGTCCCCAGAGAATCTTTCGGGTGTAGGGACCCTGGGTTCAGGGGGAAGCATGACCACCGTGGGCGCAGCTCCTGCCCCGGCGGAAGAAGTGGAGGCACTTGAGCTCCATCGGGGTTGGTGAGGGCCCGCACTTGTCCTTCCAGGTGAGTGTAGCCTTGCTGGAGGCTCTTAACGGCCTCGGTCAGTCCCGCCAGGTGTCGGCATAGTTCCTCCATAGGTGAGGCTCCCTGCTCGGGCTCAGACATGGCTGTCTGCTACTGTCACGCACCTGACGGTGACGAGCCCGGTTAGCAGAGGGAGGCCTCCCTTACGGCTCCCACCGGCGGCCCCTGGTGGTATAACAGGAAGCACGGAGGTGGAAGGGGTACGAGTGCCTGGCAGGATCAAGAACTACCGCAGGTGATCAGGAACCAGCAGGTGAGGAGGCAGGAACCAGGAACTAAAGCAGGTGAATAGACAGGAACCAGGAACTCAGAAGATGACCCAGACCGGGAGGCACAGCAGGTAGACTGGAACCACTGGGCAGCAGCAGGTGAACAGGAACCAGCAGATGAGCAGACAGGAACCAGCAGATGAGCAGACAGGAACCAGCAGATGAGCAGACAGGAACCAGCAGATGAGCAGACAGGAACCAGGAACTCAGCAGATGACCCGGACCGGGAGGCACAGCAGGTAAACTGGAACCACTAGGCAGCAGCAGGTGAACAGGAACCAGCAGATAAGCAGACAGGAACCAGCAGATGAGCAGACAGGAACCAGCAGATGAGCAGACAGGAACCAGCAGATGAGCAGACAGGAACCAGGAACTCAGCAGATGACCCGGACCGGGAGGCACAGCAGGTAAACTGGAACCACTAGGCAGCAGCAGGTGAACAAGAGCCAAGGTCAGGCAGGGTCGTCAGACAAGCCGGGGTCAGGTAAACTGGCAGGCAGCGAGGCACAAAAGGATCAGGCAATACCGAAGTCAGAAAACAGGCCGATGGTCAGGTACAGGCAGATAGCAGGAGGGTCACAGGAAGCCGGGTCAGATACAGGTAAACAAGGCAGATCAGGTCACTTGGGATAAACGCTGTAGAGCAGACAGCAGGGACTGTCTGCAAGTGAGGAGTTTAAATAGCCCTTCGGGCGTCACCTGCGGGGGCGGGAACCAGGAAGTCCAGGGCGTCTGTTCCTGACAGGGTTTCCATGACACAGTTTCACTCACTGTCCTACTCTGTCCCTACAAACAAGATTTAGCACAGAATAGCACACTGACACTTTCCCTCACTGTACCTCTCTGTCCCTACAAACAAGGTTTAGCACAGAATAACACACTGACACTCTCCCTACCTATCCTTATTTGTCCCTAAACACAAGGAATCCAGGATTAGTAAAGGAAAAAAAATGACACTGTCCCTGCCTATGCTTCTCTTTCCCTGCTCCGGAACACACTACACAAGGTCGCCGCGCTGGCGGCCTTTTATAGTGTGGGGCGTGTACTAAACCCCCTCAGCAATAATTGGCCACAGGCATCCTGCCTGTGGCCAATCATTGCTCTCCTCGCTGCCGGCGCTGTGATTGGCCAAGCATGCGGGGTCACAGTGCATGCTTGGCCAATCACAGCGCCTGGATGACACTGCGATGGCGTAGTGCATTGTGGGCCGTTCGCGTCACTCGAATTTGGCGTGAACGGCCCAAATCGTTCGATCTTCGTCGAACGATCGAACAGCCGATGTTCGAGTCGAACGTATGTTCGACTCGAACACGAAGCTCATCCCTAACCAAGAGTCAACAAGAAGAGAAGGACTAGAGGATGCAGAGGAGAGAAAAAGAAAAAGAGAAACCTATAAACATAAGGTTTTAGAATTAGGATTAAAATTTGCTTTAGATAAAAATCTCAATAAGTTTGATGTTTTTATCGATTTTCAAAAGTTCATACAGAAAATTTATATTAAAAAGTTTTATGCTAAAAATAATTCAGTAACTGAACAAGCAGCTGAAGAATTTATCCATACCACCTTAAGAAATAATTTAGTTTTCAATCCCAAACTGACTAACAATCATTTTGTGGAAGTTTTCAAATCAGTGGTTGAACATGATCTAGGGAAATTGAAAGTTCACCCAAGTAGACTGAAAAGTAGACGGTCTACAACAATTAGAGAAAAATAAAAATATAGTGATCAAATCAGCTGATAAGGGTGGAGGTTTGGTAATTCTAAACAAAAGTGATTATCTGGAAGAATTTAATTGGTAGCTTGCAAAGCAATCTATGAGAAATTGAAAGGAAACCCTAGTAATAAATTTAAGATAAAACTAAAAAAGTTGGTCAGGGAAGCATAGTGTTGGAATTATTAATAAAAAAGAAACAAGATATCTCGTTCCTGATGCCCCGAAGGTTTCTGTCATTTATCAGCTGCCTATGATTCATAAGAATTCACTTAGGCCCCCTGAGAGACCTATAGTCAGCGGGGTTGACTTGCTGTTCTCTAGGCCAGTGTTTCTCAACTCTAGTCCTCAAGGCGCACCAACAGGTCATGTTTTTGGGATTTGTACAGGTGATTTGAGCAGTTTCACTGCCTTAGTAATTACCATAGCTGTTTCAAACATGACCTGTTGGTGCGCCTTGAGGACTGGAGTTGAGAAACACTGCTCTAGGCTTGGGAATATTTGGATCACTTCTTACAGCCCCTTGTTCAAAAATGTCCAGCCTATCTTAAAGACAGTAAGGATCTCATAACATTTATCAAACCATTGTCAGTGGATGATCATTGCATTTTAGCTAGTGTGGATGTTAGTTCACTGTACACCAATATACAGCAACATCATGCGTTAGAGGCAGTAAAATGGGCCTTGGATGGTACCAACATTATGTCCAAACAGAAAGATTTTTTATTTGAAACCTTGGATCTAGCAATGAGCCATAATTTCTTTTGGCATGAAAAGGAATACTACAGGCAGAAAAAAGGGGTTTCCATGGGAGCTAAGTATGCCCCCTCAGTGGCAAACCTCTTTATGAGTTGGTGAGAGTCAAAAGCCATCTATGGCAGAAGTATACCACAACTGAGTTTTTAGAAACGTTACATTGATGACATTTTTATAATTTGAGCAGGATCAAAGGAATCTTTTCTTGTTTTTTTGCAGAAAATGGGTAATAACCCATATATTATTTCTTTTTCTGAGATATATGGCTATGATTCAGTTAATTTCTTGGATCTGGCCATATTTAAGGAGAGTGGGAGGCTGTTTACTCGCACTTTCTTAAAGGAAGTCGACAGAAACGGTTATATACCATTGGGTAGTTGCCACCATCCAAGATGGCTGAGTGACATCCCCAAAATCCAGATGCTTAGAGTCAGAAGAAATTGTAATAATATTGAAGATTATGATATACAGCTGCAAACTATTTTGGATAGATTTCAAGAAAAAGGGTATAAGACTAGGGACCTCAGGAGCACAAAGGAAAATATTAGAAATATAGATAGAGAATCCCTTTTAAAGAAAACATCACATAAAAAGAACGATTATTTCTAACAACAGGTTTTACAAAACATAAACGATTTGAGAAAATAATAAAAGAACAATGGCCCCTGTTACTCAAAGATAGGGATCTAAGGAATATTTTACCTGCTCGGCCGCAATTCATTTACACAAAACCTCCAACTCTTAAGCCCTGTACACACGATCAGTTTGACTGATGAAAACCGTCCGATGGATTGTTTTCATCAGACAAACCGATCGCGTATGGGACCCATCAGTCTTTTTTCCATCGGTTTTAAAAAATAGAACATGTTTTAAAATTATCTGATGGATAAAAAAACGATGGCAATTTCCGATCGTCTGTGGGGAAATCCATCAGATAAAAAACCCAAGCATGCTCAGAATCAAGTCGACACATGCTCAGTAGCATTGAATTTCATTTTTCTCAGCTCATCGGAGTGTTTTACGTCACCACGTTTGGAACGGTCGGTTTTTGACTGATGGTGTGTAGGCAAGACTGATGGAAAACAGTTTCATCGGATTTCTGATGGACAAATCCATCAGACGAAAATCCACAGGATATCTGATCGTGTGTACAGGGCTTTAGACTAAAATTGGCACATAATGTGATCAATCCCCTCAAGAAAACATTCACGTTCTTAGATCAAACACGTTTTTTTCAGCAGTGGAAAATGTACAGTGCCTTGCGAAAGTATTCGGCCCCCTTGAACTTTTCATCCTTTTGCCACATTTCAGGCTTCAAACATAAAGATATAAAATTTTAATTTTTTGTGAAGAATCACCAACAAGTGGGACACAATTGTGAAGTGGAACGAAATCTATTGGATATTTTAAACTTTTTTAGCAAATAAAAAACTGAAAAGTGGTGTGTGCAAAATTATTCGGCCCCTTTACTTTCAGTGCAGCAAACTCACTCCAGAAGTTCAGCGAGGATCTCTTAATGAGCCAATGTTGTCCTAAATGACTGATGGTGATAAATAGAATCCACCTGTGTGTAATCAAGTCTCTGTATAAATGCACCTGCTCTGTGATAGTCTCAGGGTTCTGTTGAAAGCGCAGAGAGCATCATGAAGGCCAAGGAACACACCAGGCAGGTCCGTAATACTGTTGTGGAGAAGTTTAAAGCTGGATTTGGATACAAAAAGATTTCCCAAGCTTTAAACATCCCAAGGAGCACTGTGCAAGCGATCATTTTGAAATGGAAGGAGTATCAGACCACTGCAAATCTACCAAGACCTGGCTGTCCCTCTAAACTTTCAGCTCAGACAAGGAGAAGACTGATCAGAGATGCAGCCAAGAGGCCCATGATCACTCTGGATGAACTGCAGAGAACTACAGCTGAGGTGGGAGAGTCTGTCCACAGGACAACAATCAGTCGTACACTGCACAAATCTGGCCTTTATGGAAGAGTGGCAAGAAGAAAGCCATTTCTCAAAGATATTCATAAAAAGTCTTGTCTAAAGTTTGCCACAAGCCACCTGGGAGACACACCAAACATGTGGAAGAAGGTGCTCTGGTCCGATGAAACCAAAATCGAACTTTTTGGCCACAATGCAAAACTATATGTTTGGCGTAAAAGCAACACAGCTCATCACCCTCAACACACCATCCCCACTGTCAAACATGGTGGTGGCAGCATCATGGTTTGGGCCTGCTTTTCTTCAGCAGGGACAGGGAAGATGGTTAAAATTGAGGGGAAGATGGATGCAGCCAAATACAGGACCATTCTGGATGAAAACCTGTTGGAGTCTGCAAAAGACCTGAGACTGGGACGGAGATTTATCTTCCAACAAGACAATGATCCCAAACATACAGCAAAATCTACAAAGGAATGGTTCACAAATAAACGTATCCAGGTGTTAGAATGGCCAAGTCAAAGTCCAGACCTGAATCCAATCGAGAATCTGTGGAAAGAGCTGAAAACTGCTGTTCACAAACGCTCTCCATCCAACCTCACTGAGCTCGAGCTGTTTTGCAAGGAAGAATGGGCAAGAATTTCAGTCTCTTGATGTGCAAAACTGATAGAGACATACCCCAAGCGACTTGCAGCTGTAATCGCAGCAAAAGGTGGCTCTAAAAAGTATTAACGCAAGGGGGCCGAATAATTTTGCACGCCCCACTTTTCATTTTTTTCTTAGTTAAAAAAGTTTAAAATATCCAATAGATTTCGTTCCACTTCACAATTGTGTCCCACTTGTTGGTGATTCTTCACAAAAAATTAAAATTTTATATCTTTATGTTTGAAGCATGAAATGTGGCAAAAGGATGAAAAGTTCAAGGGGGCCGAATACTTTCGCAAGGCACTGTATGATCTGCCGAACATCCAAACATAGGATTAGGAAAACTACACAATTTACTTCTCATTCCCAGGGAAAAAACCTATGAGATCCATAAAATCATCACATGTGGAACTACTCATGTCACTTATCTTCTGTCCTGTTCTGTCCTGTCCTTGTGGCCTCCAATATGTTGGTAGGACCACCAGAAGATTGGGCGTCAGGTTGAGAGAACACGTGAACAGAATCAGAAAAGGTTTTAAACATCACAGTTTGTCCAACCATTTTAGACTGTCACAATAGAGATCCCAGGGGGTTGAAGTTCTGTGGAATTGACAGGGCTCAAACCTCAAAAAAATCTATTTCACAGAACGTATGGTTTAAATATTGATTTAGATTTAGATTTAAATAGTTTTTTGTCAAAATTGGTAGGGATCATTCTTTCATTTATTTTATTTCATTTTATTTTTTATTTTAATTTTATTTTAATTTTATTTTTATTTTTTATTATTTTTTTATTTATATTTATTTCTATTATTGTTTTTCATTTTTAATCTTATTTTTATTTTGTATGTTTTAAATTTTATTTATTTTTATTCATTTTCCTTCCTTTTTAAAAAAAAAAATTTAAAATTAAAAAATTTTGCTGATTAATTTGCATATAACAATGAGGTTCTTTTGCCTATAGTATGAACTTTTTTATTAATGAATTTACATCTATCAATGTCTTAATGTTTTTGAAATATTTTTAAATGTTTTACACATCGCTTGTTAATAAAGTTTTGTTAATTCTTTGGCAATAAACAGGAAGTGATGTGAGTGAAGGGAAGTGGGTGTTTGATTACACCAGATGGTTTTCCTTGCACACAATTGGCTACAAGCTGGGAGAAATTAGCTCCCTTGCATATAAATTCCGCTTTGCGAAACTGGAAGTGATGTCCTTGATAACGCCCTGGAGAAGGGGTGAAACGCGTCAACGTATTCACGGTTTCACGTACCAGTGACGCAACTTCCGGTATCCGTGGAACGCACGCTGCAGATGCGAACCCGGAACACACTGATGCCTGTTTTTCAAGCCGTCTCGTGAGTGGCGTTTTGTGAATGCGCATTAATCTAGTTCCAGCAGTACTTCACTAAGTACATAAAAAGAGATGAGAAAATAAAAAAGTACAATCTACCTCGGCCCGTTTGAATAACCATTCGTGGAAGCCTCTCTGAACCTGGATATATGTATCAGACCTTCAGGGTCCATCAGCTCTGGTGAGTGGGGTCACAAGAGGGGAGAATGTTCTCTGGCATTCCTTTCATCCTGGAAATGTAAATTGCCATTGGAAGCACTTGGCACGTTATTTTATTTATTGCATCACTATATTAATATCAGTCGATTATATTGTATTGTGTTCACTATACGTTAGCACCTATATTCCACTAGTGCTGTAAATAATCGGTATATTTCATATTTGTGGTTCGGGTCACGCCAAACAAATTTAGCACCCTCTAATGTGCTACTAGCAGTAGTACAGGCAAACCATAGTCTGGCCAGGGATAAACCTGAGTCATTGAATCTGGGTCAGGGTTCTTAGAGGTTAGTGCTGGATGACTCTGGTGTCTCCCCCTGGTTCTAGAATGTTGGAGAACATTCTAGAATTTAGTGGGCGGAAGCTAGGAGGGGCTGCTCTGCATATTTGGTGTTCCTTGGAAATCCCCAGGAAGTGTGCCTGGCAGGGAGCTAAGGAGCCTTTAAACATTGGATGAGCCATGCCAGCAGGGGAGTCGGGTGGAAGAGGAGAAGCAGTGCTGAGGGAGTCTGTCAGTGGCCCTTGAGGGACCCCTGCCGAGGGAGGGTTACCTCGGGTTGGAGCTATTGAGGCTGGCCTGAAAAGTATCCTACCACAGGAGGCAGTTCCATGGACCCTGTCCAGAGAGGCAGCAAGAGCAAAGAGAAACAGAGTGATTGGATCAGCATGGTGCAAGGCAGACAAGGGGAGAGACTGCCAGTTGTAGAAGGTCTCTCTTGAAGACAAGCAGTGTGCTTAAGTCTTCATACATCCTTGCCCTGATGTCAGAGCTGGGCTCAGCCCTTCCTTCATAGAGCTCAGGTTGCTCAGCTGTCGGTGAATTGCCTGCACTCATTCCACATTGACTCACCTGGTGATCATGTCCTGCTTGTCAGCCAGCCTCTACTGACTATTTAAACTGCTTGGTTCATTTCTTCTGTGCCTTCACCTTGGTCAAACCTATCTGAAGATTCTCTGCAGTGTTCCTGTTAAAGATTTGCCACGCTGACATCCCTTCTGGTTCCTGATCCTTTCTGCTGCATCCGACTACGCTGATCTCTGGCTTCCTGATTTACTGGCTTGTTTTGACTATCCACTGTGGCTACCGAACCCTGGCTATGTTTTGACTATGTTTACTTATCTGTACCATTTTTACCATTTTATTAAAAGGTGTAATTTTACTGCATTTTCTGTCTCCATCTGATTCATGGTTCCTGACAGTAGGCAAAGGCCATGAATTCAGAAGATGCAGGCAATCTACTTAGTAGTAATATTTGAATACATTTGAAATACGTTGTACCCCTACCATTTCACAAAAAAAAGTGTCAAAAATTGTAAAAAAGGGTAAAAAATACAAGAGACAGCTTGGGACAAGTCCTTTATTAAAAAATAAAAATGTCCTGCAATGTAAATCCATGCCGCTCGGAAAAAAAAAAGCCGCAACAGTTCCGCCTCCATGGGAGACGGGTGCCGAGTGACGCTTCTCCCGCCGTGACAGCTGTTATATAGCTGAGGGCGGGGCCACCCGCTAACGTATACGAGGGACCCCGCCCCTCTCTGACCCACTGCAATCTACCTGTCAATTGCAGGCATGTGACAGATAACTTGAGTACCTTCCTTGACGACCACCAGAACCTGGAGAGGCAGGGCGAAATGATCCTCTGTTTTCTTCCCTCCCGCTGTCTGATTAAAATAATCATGAACCGCTGTCAGAATACCCAAATAGCATCTGCATTGGAATGAATGCAACTGCTTTCGTCTGCAGTTTTCTGCCTGGTTCCTTCGGTTTTCAATCAGAGGATACTGTGCATGAGCGGGCCAACAGGGCGATCCAGTAACTGAATTTCAGCAGCTTCATCAGGATCTGGAAACAATTCTAATAGTGTACAGCCAACTTTAGAAAGGAAGTGTGTTACTGGTATGAATCACCAGGTTAAAATAGACATACGGTAACTTAAAAAAATATATATGTAAGGATTGGTAAGCTGCAATATACTATATTAAATGTTTGTTTTTGGGTTTAGATACACTTTAAGTCTGAACTTAATAAAAAAGTTAATAAAATTAGAATGTGTGAACAGTAGGGATGAGCCGAACACCCCCCGGCTTGGTTCGCACAAGAACCTGCGAACGGACCGAAAGTTTGCGCAAACTTTAGAACACTATTAAAAAGTCTATGGGACTCGAACGTTTGAAATCAAACGTGCTAATTTTAAAGGCTAATATGCAAGTTATTGTCCTAAAAAGGGTTTGGGGACCCGGGCCCTGCTCCAGGGGACATGTATCAATGCAAAAAGAAGTTTTAAAAACAGAGGTTTTTTCAGGAACAGTGATTTTAACCACTTAAGCCCCGGACCATTTCGGGCCATTAGGACCAGGCCTGTTTTTGGGATTCGGCACTGCGCTGCTTTAACTGTAAATTGTGCGGACATGCAATGTTGTACCCAAATGAAATTTGCGTCCTTTTCTTCCCACAAATAGAGCTTTCTTTTAATGGTATTTGATTGCCTCTGCGATTTTTATTTTTTGCGATATAAACAGAAAAAGACCGAAAATTTTGAAAAAAAATGATATTTTCTAATTTTGTTATAAGAAAAATCGAATAAACTCAATTTTAGTCATACATTTAGGCCAAAATGTATTCAGCCACATGTCTTTAGTAAAAAAAATGTCAATAAGCGTATATTTATTGGTTTTCGCAAAAGTTATAGCGTTTACAAACTAGGGTACATTTTCTGAAATTTACACAGCTTTAAATTTATGACTGCCTATCTCATTTCTTGAGGTGCTAAAATGGCAGGGCAGTACAAAACCCCCCCAAATGACCCCATTTTGGAAAGTAGACACCCCAAGGAAATTGCTGAGAGGCATGTTGAGCCCATTGAATATTTTTTTTTTGTCCCAAGTGATTGAATAATGACAAAAAAAAAAAATTACAAAAAGTTGTCACTAAATGATATATTGCTCACACATGCCATGGTTATATGTGGAATTGCACCCCAAAATACATTCTGCTGCTTCTCCTGAGTACGGGGATACCACATGTGTGGGACTTTTTAGGAGCCTAGCCACGTACGGGACCCCGGAAACCAAGCACCGCCTTCAGGATTTCTAAGGGCGCAAATTTTTGATTTCACTCCTCACTACCTATCACAGTTTCGAAGGCCATAAAATGCCAAAATAGCACAAAACCCCCCCAAATGACCCCATTTTGGAAAGTAGACACCCCAAGCTATTTACTGAGAGGCATGTTCAGTCCATGGAATATTTTATATTTTGCCACAAGTTGCGGGAATATGACAAACGTTTTTTTTTTTGCACAAAGTTGTCACTAAATGATATATTGCTCACACATGCCATGGGCATATGTGAAATTACACCCCAAAATACATTCTGCTGCTTCTCCTGAGTACGGGGATACCACATGTGTGGGACTTTTTGGGAGCCTAGCCGCGTACGGGACCCCAAAAACCAAGCACCGCCTTCAAGGTTTCTAAGGGCATAAATTTTTGATTTCACTCCTCACTACCTATCACAGTTTTGAAGGCCATAAAATGCCAAGATGGCACAAAACCCCCCCAAATGACCCCATTTTGGAAAGTAGACACCCCAAGCTATTTGCTGAGAGGCATGTTGACCCCATTGAATATTTTTTTTTTTTGTCCCAAATGATTGAATAATGACAAAAAGAAAAAAAATGTACAAAAAGTTGTTACTAAATGATATATTGCTCACACATGCCATGGTTATATGTGGAATTGCACCCCAAAATACATTCTGCTGCTTTTCCTGAGTACGGGGATACCACATGTGTGGGACTTTTTGGGAGCCTAGCCGCATACAGGGCCCCAAAAACCAAGCACTGCGAACGCTGCAGTTATGTGTGTTGTGTTTGGTAAGTGACAGTGATCGATCGATACTGCACTTGGGTGGGCTGGGCTGGGCTGGGCTGGGCGGAGGGGCTAAACGCAGGCGCTAGCAGGTATCTGGGCTGATCCCGCTAACACTGCGTTTTTGGGAACCCTAAACCGCTGGGGATGCTAGTATAGATCTGATCAGATCTGATCAGATACTATACCACTAAGGGGGGTGTATGCTTTGCGCGTGGGTGTTAGCGTTACTGTCACTAACCTAACACTCCCTGGGGCGACGCAGACCCTCTCTGGCGCTAAAACCTAATTGATCTCACCCGCCGGGCGATCAGGGGGGTTAAACCTTTATTGGGTTATATACGGCGGGTGCCCTGATGCTATAAAAAGCAAACTAATCAACCAGCGTCACCCGTAACCTTTATATGGTGATCACTGGTGAAAGGGTTAACTAGGGGCAATCAGGGGGTTAAAACCTTTATTAGGTTAAATATGGGGGTACCTGACACTATATAAAAACCTGACGGGTAACCTAAATAACTAAATAACTTACTGGCTAACCAGTGACACCAGTGACGCTTATACGGCAATCACTGGTGAAAGGGTTAACTCTAGGGGCAATCAGGGGGTTAAAATAATATATGGGGGTACCTGACACTAATAAAAACCTGCGGCGAACCTAAAAAAAAATAACTGCCTATCTAAAACACCAGCGACACGAATACAGCGATCGGAAAAACAATCGCTTAGTGACGCTGAAGTTAGGGGGTGAAAGGGTTACCTGGGGGGGTGATCAAGGGGTTAAACCTTTATTAGGGGGGGTTAGGGGGCTACCCTGGACCTAAAGGGGCCTAATCCTAACTGCCCTGCAACTTTTTACAATCACAGATGACACTAAATGCAGTGATCAGTAAAATAAATGATCACTGCAATCAGTGACACTGTGATTGGGGGCTTTGGGGTGACCTGGGGGGTGATCTGGGGGTGACTGGGGGGTGATTTGTGTGCCTATGTGTACGTGTCAGTGGACTGTTGGTGCACTAACCTGCTTCTTCTCTGCTCGGCGCCGGGAACGAAAAGACCGCGGCGAGGGAGATGACATCACTTCCTCCTGCCTGTGTTTACATCACATGGCGGAGGAAGCATTTTCATTGGCCGGGAGCGATCGCGAGGGGGGGGCGGAATCAAGCGCCCCCCCCCTCATGCCTGATCGCTCCCGAACACTTAACGGCCGCTCACTGCAGTGAAGGGGGGTCCGGATGGACCCCCCAACTGCACAAAGGCGATCACGTAGATCTACGTGATTCTGCCTGTCGGTGCCATTCTGCCGACGTAAATCGGCGGTGGGCGGTCGTTAAGTGGTTAATGATGCATAAAGTGTAAAAGAAAGTGAAATATTCCTTTTAAATATCGTACCTGGGGGGTGTCTATAGTATGCCTGTGAAGTGGCACGTGTTTCCCATTTTTAGAACTGTCCCTGCACAAAATGACATTTCTAAAGGAAAAAAAGTCATTTAAAACTGCTTGCGGCTTTAATGTAATGTCTGGTCCCGGCAATATGGATGAAAAAATGGCATGGCATGGGTACCCCCCCCCCCCCCCCAGCCCATTACCAGCCTCTTTGGGTCTTATATGGATATTAAGGGGAATCCCGCACCCAAATAAAAAAAAGGAAAGGCCCTATATACTCTGAACAGCAGTATACAGGCGGTGCAAACAAGACAGGGACTGTAGGTTTGTTGTTATGTAGAATCTGTTTGTAATTTTGAACTCCCTGCCTGTGGTATTAGAATGAGAACACCAGCAATTGTATTGAGGTAAGCTTTTGGTGCACACTGTGCAAAGGACACTAAAGCAAAATACTGCAGCTCCCTGCCTGTATTTGTATCAGAACACCAGCAATTGTATTCAGGTAAGCTTTTGATGCACACTGTGCAAAGGACACAGTACACTAAGTGAAACACTGCAGCTAGCACAATCACCTGCCTGCCTGTCAGTATAGAGATTAGAGAATA
This sequence comes from Rana muscosa, assembly GCA_029206835.1. Taxonomy (NCBI): domain Eukaryota; kingdom Metazoa; phylum Chordata; class Amphibia; order Anura; family Ranidae; genus Rana; species Rana muscosa. The sequence continues at coordinate 95,120,893 of CM055123.1, read as the reverse complement.
AAAGGAACGGATCTAGCTAAACTGAATACAGTGTGTAAACACATTATATATATATATATATATATATATATATATATATATATATATATATATATATACACACACACATACACACACACAACACCTAAAGGCCCGTACACACGGTCGGACTTTTGCCCAACAAACTTAGTTTTAAGCAAGTTGGACCAACAATCTGACCGTGTGTACGCTCCATCGGACAAACTTTTTTTCGTCGGGTTTTGTTTTCATCGGACAAAAGTTGGGTCTGCGAACGGACAAACTTTTGCCCAACAAAAGTCCTATGGAGCAAAGTCCTGCCGTGTGTACAGAAAACCATAGGACTTTTGTCCGATGGACAAAACAACCAATGTTAAAATCAACCAACAATAGCAGAAGTTGACCAAAGGGTGGCAGTAAAGATCAGAAAAGAGCAGAAAAAACAAGTGATGTTGTAAGAAGTTTTAAGAAAGTTTGCAGAAAAGTCCTGTGGTGTGTATGCTATGGGTGTTCCCGACCAACTCCGTTCGGACAAAAAACCACGGAAAAGTCCGATGGAAGTCCGACCGTGTGTACAGGGCTTAAGATGCATATATATCCTCTACACACTGTAACTGCAGCTAGCTGACTCTCCTGCCTGCTCTATCTAACTCAAATCAAATTACACTGTCTCTCTCTCTGTCTCTTTCCTTTAACCAATGCCGCAACACACTACTAGGGATGAGCTTCGAGTTCGACTCGAACTCATGTTCGACTCGAACATTGCCTGCTCGCCGAACAGCGAACAATTTGGGGTGTTCGCTGCAAATTCGAAAAGATTAAAGTGAAACAATAAAAGTGAAATATTCCTTTAAATTTCGTACCTAGGGAGTGTGTATAGTATGCCTGTAAAGTAGGGCTGTTACTGATTAAAATTTTCGTGTTCGGTTAATAGATTATTTTTTTTTATCGATTAATCGACTAATTTCGATTAATTATAACGCACATACAGATCCAACTACGTTTAGCTGATCTCCTTGCAGGCTGATTCCCAGTGCGCTACCAACCACTGGAAAAATGGATAGCAGGATACAAAAAACACACAAAGGCTGCGCTCGATGGGAATAGCATTACAACTTTTATAGTCTTCAAGTAGGTAACAAAATAAATATTGCACTGGAGATAAAATCGATGTAGCTACATAAACTGTAAAAATGGTGCAAGTAATATCAAACGGTAGCAAAAGCAGTCATAAAAAAAATGTAGCTAAGTATGATACTGGTATAAAAATGTGTACAACGATACCACTGCTGAATCCAGATGAGGAGGGGTTAACATCAGTCCGTCGGCATGTAGATGTCCCGTGAAGGGAACTATCACAACTCCCAGTGGATGGCTGTAGAATCCTAGGTTGATAGAGGGAATTGATAGAGGGAAGTGTAACAGCCCTTGCGTGTGGCAGATAGTAAGGTCCCGCCGGCATGCAGATATGAAGGCACAGCAAAGGAGCCCTTAAGATGGACACGGCAAGCCCCGCCGGTGTCCGTGACGTCACCGGATCTCCGACGGAACTCCCTGAAGACCCGGAAGCCGGCGGAGAGCTGAGTACCGATCAAAATAATTTTGATCGATCAAAAACATTGATCGATTAATCGAGGAATTAATAGTTAATTTCCACAGCCCTACTGTAAAGTAGTGCTTGTTTCCCATGCTTAGAACTGTCCCTGCACAAAGTGTCATTTCTGAAGGAAAAAAAGTCATTTAAAAGCACTCACGGCTATAATGAATTGTCGGCTCCCAGCAATACAGAGAAAAGTCATTGATAAAAAATAAAAAAAATGCGTGGGGGTCCCCCCAAATTCAATTACCAGGCCCTTCAGGTCTGGTATGGATATTAAGGGGAACCCTGCGCCAAATTTAAAAAAAAAATGTTGTGGAGTTCCCCCCAAAAATCCATACCAGACCCTTTATCCGAGCACGCAACCTGGAAGTCTGCAGGAAAAGAGGGGGGATGAGAGAGCGCCCCCTCCTGAACCGTTCCAGGCCACATGCCCTCAAAATGGGGAGGATACTTTGGGGTCTGTGACCCCTCAAAGCACCATGTCCCCATGTTGATGGGGACAAGGGCCTCATCCCCACAACCCTTGCCCGTTGGTTGTGGGGGTCTGCGGGCGAGGGGGCTTATCGGAATCTGGAAGACCCCTTTAACAAAGGGGACCCCCAGATCCCGCCCCCCCTATGTGAATTGGTAAGGGTACCCCTACCATTTCACAAAGAAAGTGTAAAAAATTGTAAAAAAACACACAGACACCGTTGGGAAAAAAAAGTCCTTTATTAACCACTTAACGACCGCCCACTGTAAATATACGTCGGCAGAATGGCACCGACAGGCAGAATCACGTACATATACGTGATTGCCTTTGTATAGTTGGGGGGTCCGATCGGACCCCCCTTCTTTACAGTGGGTGGTCGTTTTACCTTCGGGAGCGATCCGTAATGAGGGGACGGCCGTTCGATTCCGGCCCCCCCCCTCTCGATCGCTCCCGGCGAATGAGAGAGCTTCCCCTGCCTGTGTACTGTTTACATAGGCAGGAGGAAGTGATGTCATCTCTCCTGCGCCGCAGGTTTTTATAGCGTCGGGTACCCCCATATATTACCTAATAAAGATTTAACCCCCTTGATCGCCCCCCAGGTAACCCTTTCACCCCCTATCACCACTGTCACTAAGCGATAATTTTTGTGATCGATGTCTTAGCGTCGGCGATGCTGATCGGTAGCCAGTAATTTTTTTTAGGTTCGCCGCAGGTTTTTATAGCGTCGGGTACCCCCATATATTACCTAATAAAGGTTTAACCCCCTTGATCACCCCCCAGGTAACCCTTTCACCCCCTAGCACCGCCGTCGCTAAGCGATCATTTTTCTGATCGATGTCTTAGCGTCGGTGATGCAGATCGGAGGCCAGTCATTTTTTTTAGGTTCACCGCAGGTTTTTATAGCGTCAGGTACCCCGATATATTACCTAATAAAGGTTTAACCCCCTTGATCGCCCCCCAGGTAACCCTTTCACCCCCTATCACCACTGTCGCTAAGCGATCATTTTTCTGATCGCTGTCTTAGCGTCGGTGATGCAGATCGGTAGCCAGTAATTTTTTTTAGGTTCGCCGCAGGTTTTTATAGCGTCAGGTACCCCCATATATTATCTAATAAAGGTTTAACCCCCTGATCGCCCCCCAGGTAACCCTTTCACCCCCTATCACCACTGTCGCTAAGCGATCGTTTTTATGATCGTTGTCTTAGTGTCAGTGATGCCGATAGGTAGCCAGTAATTTTTTTTTAGGTTTGCCGTCAGGTTTTTATATAGCGTCAGGTACCCCCATATATTACCTAATAAAGGTTTTAACCCCCTAATTGCCCCTAGTTAACCCTTTCACCAGTAATCACCATATAAGTGTTACGGGTGACGCTGGTTAGTTAGTTTGCTTTTTATAGTGTCAGGGCACCCGCCGTATATAACCCAATAAAGGTTTAACCCCCTGATCGCCCGGCGGGTGATATCAATTAGGTTTTAGCGTCAGAGAGGGTCTGCGTCACACCCCAGGCAGCGTCAGGTTAGTGCCAGTAGCGCTAACACCCACGCGTTAAGCATACACCCCCTTAGTGGTATAGTATCTGAACAGATCAATATCTGATCTGATCAGATCTATACTAGCGTCCCCAGCAGTTTAGGGTTCCCAAAAACGCAGTGTTAGCGGGATCAGCCCAGATACCTGCTAGCACCTGCGTTTTGCCCCTCCGTCCAGCCCAGACCACCCAAGTGCAGTATCGATCGATCACTGTCACTTGCAAAACACAACACACATAACTGCAGCGTTCGCAGAGACAGGCCTGATCCCTGCGACTCCAGTGCTGTAGGAGGTGATTTCACCACCACAGTTAAAAAAAAAAAAAGCATATATGCCGAAGCATTGGGGCAGCAGGGGCGGAGGAGCGATTTTGCTCCTAATGCCGCGTACATACGGTCGAAATTCCGACGGAGGCTTGCCCGTGGAAAAGTCTGACCATGTGTACGCAGCATAACTTTTGCGGGAAGATGCCCCCATGCTTCGGCATATATAAATGGTGCATGTATGCCCATCATTAGAAGTGGGTGGATGAAGGGCGGTATTCTAATGATGGGCATACCCACCGATCAATCTTTTTTTTTCGTTCAGCCAACAGGCTGCATGAAAAAAAAGATTACAATACATGTCCAACAAGGACCAGCAACGTACTGGTATGTTGCTGGACTTTGAATGTTTATACCAGAATGATGCCTGTGGGTTTAGGTATCATCTTGGTATCATTCTTTTCAGCCAGCGGCCAGCTTTCATGCAAAAGCAATCCTAGTGGCTAATTAGCCTCTGGACTGCTTTTACAAGCAGTGGGAGGGAATGTCCCCCCCCCCCCGATATAAAAAGCGCCATTGGGAAATTGGGAAAGCATTTTATCACACCGATCTTGGTGTGGTCAGATGCTTTGAGGGCAGAGGAAAGATCTAGGGTCCAATAGACCCCAGTTTTTTCAAAAAAGAGTACCTGTCATTACCTATTGCTATCATAGGGGATATTTACATTCCCTGAGATAACAATAAAAATGATAAAAAAAAAAAATATGGAAGCAACAGTTTAAAAATAAAATAAAAAAGCAAAATTAATAATTTAAAAAAAAAGCACCCCTGTCCTGCCCTGCTCTTGCAAGCGTCGGTCTGGCGTCATATGTAAACAGAAATTGCACCATGCATGTGAGGTATCACCCTGAAAGTCAGATCGAGGGCAGTAATTTTAGCAGTAGACCTCCTCTGTAAATCTAACGGCGTAACCTGTAAAGGCTTTTAAAGGCTTTTAAAAATTATGTAGTTTGTCGCCAATGCGCGTTTGTGCGAAATTTTAAAGCTTGTCGTGTTTGGTATCTATGTACTCGGCCTAAGATCATCTTTTTTATTTCATCAAACATTTGGGCAATATAGTGTGTTTTAGTGCATTAAAATTAAAAAAAGTGTATTTTTTCCCCAAAAAAATGCGTTTGAAAAATCACTGCGCAAATACTGTGTGGAAAAAAAAATTGCAACACCCACCATTTTAATCTGTAGGGCCTTTGCTTTAAAAATATATATAATGTTTGGGGGTTCAACATAATTTTCTTGCAAAAAAAAAATATGTTTTCATGTAAACAAAAAGTGTGAAAAAGGGCTTTGCCTTCAAGTGGTTAGAAGAGTGGATGTAAGCTTCCTAATGTTGTGTATAAAATGCCAGAACAGTTCAAAACCCCCCCAAATGACCCCATTTTGGAAAGTAGACACCCCAAGCTATATACTGAGGCATGTCGAGTCCATGGAATATTTTATATGTTGACACAAGTTGCGGAAAATAGACAATTTATTTTTTTATTTTTTATTTTTTGCACAAAGTTTTCACTAAATGATATATTGCTCAAACATGTCATGGCCATATGTGGAATTACACCCCAAAATACATTCTGTTGCTTCTCCTGAGTACGGGAATACCACATGTGTGAGACTTTTTGGGAGCATAGCCGCGTACGGGACCCCAAAAACCAATCACCGCCTTCAGGCTTTCTAAGGGTGTAAATTTTTGATTTCACTTCTCACTGCCTATCACAGTTTCGGAGGCCATGGAATGCCCAGATGGCACAAACCCCCCCAAATGACCCCATTTTGGAAAGTAGACACCCCAAGCTATTTGCTGAGAGGTATGGTGAGTATTTTGCAGATCTCGCTTTTTGTCACAAAGTTTTGAAAATTAAAAAAAAAAAAAACATTTTTTTTTCTTCATTTTCAAAAACAAATGAGAGCTGTAAAATACTCACCATGCATCTCAGCAAATAGCTTGGGGTGTCTACTTTCCAAAATGGGGTCATTTGGGGGGGGGGGGTTTGTGCTATTTTGGCATTTTATGGCCTTCGAAACTGTGATAGGTAGTGAGGAGTGAAATCAAAAATTTGTGCCTAGAAATCCTGAAGGCGGTGCTTGGTTTTCGGGGTCCCGTACGCGGCTAGGCTCCTAAAAAGTCCCACACATGTGGTATCCCCATACTCAGGAGAAGCAGCAAAATGTATTTTGGGGTGTAATTCCATATATAACCATGGCATGTGTGAGCAATATATCATTTAGTGACAACTTTTTGTAATTTTTTATTTTTTTTTGTCATTATTCAATCACTTGTGACAAAAAAAAAAATATTCAATGGGCTCAACATGCCTCTCAGCAATTTCCTTGGGGTGTCTACTTTCCAAAATTGGGTAATTTGGGGGGGGTTTGTACTGCCCTGCCATTTTAGCACCTCAAGAAATGAGATAGGCAGTCATAAATTAAAAGCTGTGTAAATTCCAGAAAATGTACCCTAGTTTGTAGACGCTATAACTTTTGCGCAAACCAATAAATATACGCTTATTGAATTTTTTTTTACTAAAGACATGTGGCTGAATACATTTTGGCCTAAATGTATGACTAAAATTGAGTTTGTTCGATTTTTCTTATAACAAAAAGTAGAAAATATCATTTTTTTTCAAAATTTTCGGTCTTTTTCCGTTTATATCACAAAAAATAAATATCGCAGAGGCAATCAAATACCATTAAAAGAAAGCTCTATTTGTGGGAAGAAAAGGACGCAAATTTCATTTCGGTACAACATTGCATGTCCGCACAATTTCCAGTTAAAGCAGCGCAGTGCAAAATTCTGAAAACAGCTCTGGTCCTTTAGCTACAAAGTGGTCCGGGGCTTAAGTGGTTAAAAATAAAAAAAAAGATTCCAGCGGTGGTAATACACTCTCGATATCCTGCGATGGATGCTCTCCTCTCCGGGGTTCAGCAGTGGATGATCTCCTCTCCATCCAGGTCCAGGCTCCAGCAATGAGATGTCCAGTGCAGCGCATCCTGTCTCCACCGGAGACATGCCGGGAATGACGCGGCTCCAGCCAGTGACAGCTCTTATGTAGCTGAGGGCGGGGCCACCCGTCACGTGACCCCCGTCCCCCTCTGACGCAAGGGGAAACCCGGGCTTCCCCAGTGACGTGCGGGTGACCCCTCCCCCCGTTGAATCAGAGGGGAAAAGTCTGATGGGGCATACACACGGTCAGAATATCCAATAAAAAGCTCCCATCGGACTTTATCCATCGGAAATTCCTACCGTGTGTACGCGGCATAAGTAATATTGGCTTTCTCTATAACAGCTTTTTTCTAAAATATCTAAAAAGTATTATTATTATTATTATTATAGTAATAACCAATATGTAAAGAAACCCTAGCAATACGGTTTTAGTTTATTTTGAAGAGTTAAAGGATACAGCGGTAGATACAAAATGATTAATGCAGTTAAATGCCAACAGGCAGCATGGAACACTAGTGGACCTCTATAATGCCCCATTAACAGTAACATGGATTTAATTTTTGATTTAATAGGTTTATCACGGGAATAAAGATAATTGATGACTGTTAATTGTTTTTTGCCTTCATGCTAATTGCTCTAAGTCACTTCTGGGGGCTTTCTCCGGGAGACCTTCTAACATCATTTAGCTACAATGCAGAGTTAGAAGAGGCGTGAGACTTTTGAGGCTGCCGCTGGCTTAAACCTATTAACTAAACAGAGTTTTGTTCGACCTATCTGAACAGCGCAGTTGTTAATAAACAGCTATTACCAGCACGTTTCATGACATTAAGAAATGAGTGCACAGGAGGCCAACATGCCTTAAGTGTGAAAAAATGAATAATTAATAGCTAATTAATCTTTTGCTTTCTTGATAAGCGAAATGCTTATTATTTTTACCCATAACTTTAAATCTGTTAAATGGCTGCCTAGCCATTTAATTTGCAGTAGGGATGAGCTTCGTGTTCGAGACGAACATACGTTCGACTCGAACATCGGCTGTTCGATCGTTCGACGAAGATCGAACGATTTGGGCCGTTCGCGCCAAATTCGAGTGACGCGAACGGCCCACAATGCACTACGCCATCGCAGTGTCATCCAGGCGCTGTGATTGGCCAAGCATGCACTGTGACCCCGCATGCTTGGCCAATCACAGCGCCGGCAGCGAGGAGAGCAATGATTGGCCACAGGCAGGATGCCTGTGGCCAATTATTGCTGAGGGGGTTTAGTACACGCCCCACACTATAAAAGGCCGCCAGCGCGGCGGCCTTGTGTAGTGTGTTCCGGAGCAGGGAAAGAGAAGCATAGGCAGGGACAGTGTCATTATTTTTCCTTTACTAATCCTGGATTCCTTGTGCTTTAGGGACAAATAAGGATAGGTAGGGAGAGTGTCAGTGACAGTGTGCTATTCTGTGATAATCCTTGTTTGTAGGGACAGAGAGGTACAGTGAGGGAAAGTGTCAGTGTGCTATTCTGTTCTAAACCAATCTTGCTGAACCATATTTTCAATCCTTGAGTTTAGGGACAGAGAGGTACAGTGAGGGAAAGTGTCAGTGTGCTATTCTGTTCTAAACCAATTTTGCTGTTCCATATTTTCAATCCTTGAGTTTAGGGACAGAGAAGGACACTCGTAGAAATTATCAGTGTGCTATTCTGTGCTAAATCTTGTTTGTAGGGAGGGACAGAGTAGGACAGTGAGGGAAAGTGTCAGTGTGCTATTCTGTTCTAAAACTATTTTGCTGAACCATATTTTCAATCCTTGAGTTGAGGGACAGAGAGGTACAGTGAGTGAAACTGACAGTGTGCTATTCTGTTCTAAACCAATTTTGCTGTTCCATATTTTCAATCCTTGAGTTTAGGGACAGAGAAGGACACTCGTAGAAATTATCAGTGTGCTATTCTGTGCTAAATCTTGTTTGTAGGGAGGGACAGAGTAGGACAGTGAGGGAAAGTGTCAGTGTGCTATTCTGTTCTAAAACTATTTTGCTGAACCATATTTTCAATCCTTGAGTTGAGGGACAGAGAGGTACAGTGAGTGAAACTGACAGTGTGCTATTCTGTTCTAAACCAATTTTGCTGTTCCATATTTTCAATCCTTGAGTTTAGGGACAGAGAAGGACACTCGTAGAAATTATCAGTGTGCTATTCTGTGCTAAATCTTGTTTGTAGGGAGGGATAAAGTAGGACAGTGAGGGAAAGTGTCAGTGTGCTATTCTGTTCTAAAACAATTTTGCTGAACCATATTTTCAATCCTTGAGTTGAGGGACAGAGAGGTACAGTGAGTGAAACTGACAGTGTGCTATTCTGTTCTAAACCAATTTTGCTGTTCCATATTTTCAATCCTTGAGTTTAGGGACAGAGAAGGACACTCGTAGAAATTATCAGTGTGCTATTCTGTGCTAAATCTTGTTTGTAGGGAGGGACAGAGTAGGACAGTGAGGGAAAGTGTCAGTGTGCTATTCTGTTCTAAAACTATTTTGCTGAACCATATTTTCAATCCTTGTGTTTAGGGACAGAGAAGGATAGGCAGGGGACAGTGTCAGTGTCATTGTTGCTAAGCCTCCTGCACAGTATACACCTGAAGGTAGCCCTTATTGCTCTTTTTCCCATCTCCCTGCAGGCCATCCATTAAAATGTCTGGAAGGCAACCAAGGAGAGGCAGACAGTCAGGAGGCAAAAAAAGAGGGCAAGCAGGCTCTGTGTCTGGGGGCAACAGTGCTGGTCGTGGACGCGGTGCATTGTCATCAGCACATGGCCATGGGACATGCTTGTCCTTGTTTTCGGCAGCTGGACATGTTGAGCCACATCATGCCGAAGACTTGGTAGAGTGGATGACCAAGCCCAACTCATCCTCCTCATCCTCTCTCACCCAGGCTCAGGGTACTGGCAAAGCAGCTGCCAAAGCGTCCTCTTCTCTGGTATCATTATCTTCATTAGTCAATCCTTCCCTAGACCCACCATGTCCTCCTCCTGAGGAGTCCCCCGAACTGTTTGAGCACAGTGTTGGGTACATGCTCCAGGAGGATGCCCAGCGTTTGGAAGAATCTGATGATGATACCCAGCTAGAGGAAGGCAGCAGTGTGAGAGCAGAGAGAGGGGATGCTCAAGAAGGACACCAATCTGGCAGTCATGCTCCAGCAGCTGCAGCATACTGCCAGATTGGCTCCAGTGATGAGGAGGGAGGGGATGATGAGGTCACTGACTCCACGTGGGTGCCTAATAGGAGAGAGGAGGAGGAGGAGGATGAGGAGGAGGCACATCTCCAATGAGGCAGGATGCCCTTGAGTGGCCAGCGTATGGGCAGCACACCGACGGATTCACACCGCAGAGCTCCGTCTGTGCAGGGCGCTGCCTCTGCCCGTCATTCAAAAAGTTCTTTGGTGTGGGCCTTTTTTGAGGCGAGTGCATCAGATCGCACAGCTGATGTTTGCAACATATGTCTCAAGCGTATATCGCGTGGCCAAAACATCAGCCGCTTGGGCACCACATGCTTGATCAGACATATGTTGACCTGCCATGCAGCTCGTTGGCAAGCCTACCTTAAAGACCCACACCAAAGAACAAAGCTGACCTCTTCTTGCACCGCATCAGCTGGGATCTCCAACCCCACTATACCTTCACTCCTCTCTGAAACCTGCTCTGAGAGGAATGAAGGTGTAGAATTAGGTGTGTCACAGGCAAGTACTTGCGGGCACTCTGCTAGCAGTACACCAACGTCCGATTCTAGCAGGCAAATTTCCCTGCCCCAGCTGCTGGACCGTCGAAAGAAGTTCACTCCCAGCCATCCACATGCCCAGCGGTTGAATGCTAGCTTGGCTAAATTGCTAGCGCTTCAACTGCTGCCTTTTCAGTTGGTAGACTCGGCCCCCTTCCGTAAGTTTGTGCAATGTGCGGTTCCTCAGTGGCAGGTTCCCAAACGCCACTTTTTCGCACGGAAGGCGATTCCGGCTCTCTACAGGCATGTGGAAGGCAATGTCTTGGCCTCGCTGGACAGGGCGGTCAGCGGTAAGGTGCATATTACCGCTGACTCATGGTCCAGCAGGCATGGACAGGGACGTTACCTTTCTTTCACGGCCCATTGGGTCACTCTTTTGGCAGCTGGGAAGGATGCAGGACAAGTTGCAGTAGTGTTGGAGGTTGTTCCACCGCCACGCCTCCAAAATGCTACTACTGGTTGTGACACACCTCTCTCCTCCACCCCCTCCTCTTCTTCTTCCTCCATGGCCTCTTCCTGTGGTTTGTCCTCGGAACCAGCGGTGCTCCGTAGGCGTTCAAGGGGCTACGCAAGTACGCAGGCAAAAAGATGCCATGCTGTGCTTGCGCTGGTGTGTTTGGGGGACAGGAGCCACACTGGGGCAGAGGTCCTGTCTGCTCTGCAGGGGCAGGCCGAGAGGTGGTTGACGCCACGCCAGCTTAAGCCAGGAATGGTGGTTTGCGACAATGGCACCAACCTCCTCTCCGCCCTCCGACAGGGACAACTGACCCATGTGCCCTGTATGGCTCACGTCCTTAACCTGGTGGTGCAGCAGTTCTTGGGCAGGTACCCGGGCTTACAGGATGTCCTGAGGCAGGCCAGGAAAGTCTGTGTGCATTTCCGCAGATCTTATAATGCCAGTGCTCGCCTGGCTGAGCTTCAAAAGGAGTTGAACCTGCCCAAGAACCGCCTTATATGTGACATGCCCACCAGGTGGAACTCAACCTTGGCCATGCTGCAGCGGCTGCACACGCAGCAGAGGGCCATCAATGAGTACCTGTGCGACTACGGCACCAGGACAGGGTCAGGGGAGCTCGGGTTTTTTTCACCACGCCAGTGGGGCATGATCAGGGATGCATGCACTGTCCTGGCACCATTTGAGGAGGCCACGAGGATGGTGAGCAGTGACAGTGCATGCATCAGTGACACTGTACCTCTTGTCCACCTGTTGGAGCACACGCTGCGTGGAATAATGGACAGGGCACTTGAGGCAGAACAGAGGCAGGAAGAGGAGGACTTCCTTGCCTCTCAAGGCCCCCTTTACCCAGACAGTGTTCCTTCTGTCCCACCCATCGCACAGGAAGAGGAGGAGGAGGAGGATTGTGTCAGCATGGAGGTGGAGGCTGGCACTCAGCATCATCAGCAGCAGTCTTTTAGGGATGATTTACAGTCCCAAGAAACCAGTGGACTTGTACGTGGCTGGGAGGAGGTGGCTGCGGATCATGTCGTCCTTAGTGACCCAGAGGACTCCGGACTGAATGCCTCAGCTAACCTACGCTGCATGGCCTCCCTGATCCTGCAAAGTCTGCGGAAGGATCCTCGTATTCTTCGGATCAAGGAGAGGGACCATTACTGGCTGGCCACTCTCCTTGATCCACGGTACAAGGGTAAGGTTGCGGACCTTATCGTACCGTCGTAGAGGGAGCAGAGGATGAGACAACTCCGGGAGGCCTTGCAGAAAGGTCTGTGCAACGCGTTCCCAGAGACTGGGAGGTTACAAACTCCTGGTCCTGGACAACGAGTTGCTGAGGCTTCGGGCAGTCAAAGAAGGAGCGGTGGGGAAGGTGGCCGTCTGACCGATGCGTTCAGACAATTCTTTAGTCCGCAGCCCCAAAGTATGATCGGTTCCAGCAACCATCGCCAGCGTCTGATATACATGGTGCAGGAATACCTAGGGGCAAGGTCAGACTTGGACACCTTCCCCACCGAAAATCCTCTGGCTTACTGGGTCTTGAGGATGGATCACTGGCCAGAGCTTGCACAGTATGCAATTGAGCTACTGGCCTGTCCTGCATCCAGCGTTCTTTCAGAACGCACATTCAGTGCTGCTGGAGGATTTGTCACGGATCACAGGGTGTGCCTGTCCACCGACTCGGTTGATCGACTGACTTTCATCAAGATGAACCAGTCTTGGATCACCACCAGCTACCACACACCAGATGCTGATATAACAGACTAATTGATTTTAAAATGTCACATCCCTTCAAGACTGATGCTGATGCTGAGTGCCTGTGCTGTTATGTTGACTGGCTATCCTCCTCCTCCTCCTCAATGATACGATTAACGATGATAGCTTGGAAGATCATTTTGGTTTATGGGTGACGCCACCAGTGGCTAAGGCCCAATTTTTCAGCCCCTGTTTAACAGGGGCGTGTAATTAAAATTTTTGATGCAATACTTTGCAACAGGCCTCATTGCTGTGCTCCAAGTACAGTATCTGTGAGGGGTTGCAGTGTTGTGCCACCAGTGCCTAAGGCCCAATTTTTCAGCCCCTGTTCAACAGGGGCATGCAATTATAATTATTGATCTAATAATTCACAGCAGGGCCCATTGCTGCGCCCACCAAGAGTAACTGTCAGGCCTTACAGTGTTGTGGCACCAGCACCACCATCACCACCTCCACCACCAAAGGCCCAATTTTTAAGCCCCTGTTCAACAGGGGCATGCAATTATAATTATTGATCTAATAATTCACAGCAGGGCCCATTGCTGCGCCCACCAAGAGTAACTGTCAGGCCTTACAGTGTTGTGGCACCAGCACCACCATCACCACCACCACCAAAGGCCCAATTTTTCAGCCCCTGTTCAACAGGGGCATGCAATTATAATTATTGATCTAATAATTCACAGCAGGGAGCATTGCTGCGCCCACCAAGAATAACTGTCAGGCCTTACAGTGTTGTGGCACCAGCACCACCATCACCACCACCACCACCACCAAAGGCCCAATTTTTCAGCCCCTGTTCAACAGGGGCATGCAATTATAATTATTGATCTAATAATTCACAGCAGGGACCATTGCTGCGCCCACCAAGAGTAACTGTCAGGCCTTACAGTGTTGTGGCACCAGCACCACCATCACCACCACCACCACCACCAAAGGCCCAATTTTTCAGCCCCTGTTCAACAGGGGCATGCAATTATAATTATTGATCTAATAATTCACAGCAGGGACCATTGCTGCGCCCACCAAGAGTAACTGTCAGGCCTTACAGTGTTGTGGCACCAGCACCACCATCAAAGGCCCAATTTTTACTACCACTGATCAACAATTATATGTTATTACAATTCCTGATATTATACTTGACAGCAGGGCGTTCCAGCACCCACCAAGAATAACTGTGAGTGCTTTCAGTGTTGTGCCAACACCAACACCTAAGGGGCCAATTTCTGCAGAGTATATACGGAAGGTCCCTACTTTCAAACATCCAACTTACAAACTACTACTACTTGCAAATGGAAGAAGACAACAGGAAGTGAGAGGAAATCTACCCCTTGGAAGGAAAATTCTCTCCTGTAAGAATTAATATGGGAGAAAGGTGTCTCCTCTCTACTGATGCTTTATCACCAATCCTTGTTTCAATAAAAACACCACATTTTAAAAACAGTTGTCATTGGGACGCAAAGTGAGGTGAAATGTTCTGAACAGGGGCACAGACAGCAAAAAAAATGTGACAGGGGTGATAACCGTTCCCTATGTTTTACAAAAAGCTAAAAAAAAGGAATTTGCCATGGAGCTCCACTTAAACAATGCAGCTGTTCAAAATTACAAACATATTCTACATAAGAACAAACCTACAGTCCCTGTCTTGTATGGACCGCCTGTATACGGCTGTTCAGAGTATATAGGTCCTTTTTTATTTTGTGTGCGGGGTTCCCCTTAATATCCATACAAGACCCAAAGGGGCTGGTAATGGGCTGGGGTAGGGGGGGGGGGTTGATGGGGTAGCTATGCCATTTTTCCTAAAGATTTTCATCCATATTACCGGGACCAGACATTGCATTAAAGCCGCAAGCAGTTTTAAATGGCTTTTTTCCCTTTAGAAATGTTATTTTGTGCAGGGACAGTTCTAAACACGGGAAACACGTGGCACTTCACAGGCATACTTTAGACACCCCCCAGGAACAATATTTAAAGGAATATTTGACTTTTTTTTTTTCACTTTATGCATCATTAACCACTTAAGCCCCGGACCATTTGGTAGCTAGAGGACCAGAGGTGAATTCAGAATTTTGCACTGCGCTGCTTTAACTGTAAATTGTGCGGACATGCAATGTTGTACCCAAACGAAATTTGCGTCCTTTTCTTCCCACAAATAGAGCTTTCTTTTAATGGTATTTGATTACCTCTGCGATTTTTATTTTTTGCGATATAAACGGAAAAAGACCGAAAATTTTGAAAAAAAATTATATTTTCTACTTTTTGTTATAAGAAAAATCGAATAAACTCAATTTTAGTCATACATTTAGGCCAAAATGTATTCAGCCACATGTCTTTAGTAAAAAAAATGTCAATAAGCGTATATTTATCAGTTTGCGCAAAAGTTATAGCGTTTACAAACTAGGGTACATTTTCTGGAATTTACACAGCTTTTAATTTATGACTGCCTATCTCATTTCTTGAGGTGCTAAAATGACAGGGCAGTACAAAACCCCCCCAAATGACCCCATTTTAGAAAGTAGACACCCCAAGGAAATTGCTGAGAGGCATGTTGAGCCCATTGAATATTTTTTTTTTTTGTCCCAAGTGATTGAATAATGACAAAAAAAAAAAATAAAAAAAAAAAATTACAAAAAGTTGTCACTAAATGATATATTGCTCACACATGCCAGGGTTATATGTGGAATTGCACCCCAAAATACATTCTGCTGCTTCTCCTGAGTACGGGGATACCACATGTGTGGGACTTTTTAGGAGCCTAGCCACGTACGGGACCCCGGAAACCAAGCACCGCCTTCAGGATTTCTAAGGGCGCAAATTTTTGATTTCACTCCTCACTACCTATCACAGTTTTGAAGGCCATAAAATGCCAAAATAGCACAAAACCCCCCCAAATGACCCCATTTTAGAAAGTAGATACCCCAAGGAAATTGCTGAGAGGCCTGTTGAGCCCATTGAATATTTTTTTTTTTTGTCCCAAGTGATTGAATAATGACAAAAAAAAAATTACAAAAAGTTGTCACTAAATGATATATTGCTCACACATGCCATGGTTATATGTGGAATTGCACCCCAAAATACATTCTGCTGCTTCTCCTGAGTACGGGGATACCACATGTGTGGGACTTTTTAGGAGCCTAGCCGCGTACGGGACCCCGAAAACCAATCACCGCCTTCAGGATTTCTAAGCACAAATTTTTGATTTGACTCCTCACTACCTATCACAGTTTCGAAGGCCATAAAATGCCAAAATAGCACAAACCCCCCCCAAATGACCCCATTTTGGAAAGTAGACACCCCAAGCTGTTTGCTGAGAGGCATGGTGAGTATTTTACAGCTCTCATTTGTTTTTGAAAATGAAGAAAGAACATTTTTTTTTTTTTTCTTTTTTTTTTCAATTTTCAAAACTTTGTGACAAAAAGCGAGATCTGCAAAATACTCACAATACCTCTCAGCAAATAGCTTGGGGTGTCTACTTTCCAAAATGGGGTCATTTGGGGGGGGTTTGTGCCATCTGGACATTCCATGGCCTCCGAAACTGTGATAGGCAGTGAGAAGTGAAATCAAAAATTTACACCCTTAGAAAGCCTGAAGGCGGTGCTTGGTTTTTGGGGTCCCGTACGCGGCTAGGCTCCCAAAAAGTCTCACACATGTGGTATCCCCGTACTCAGGAGAAGCAACAGAATGTATTTTGGGGTGTAATTCCACATATGCCCATGGCATGTTTGAGCAATATATCATTTAGTGACAACTTTGTGCAAAAAAAAAAAAAAAAAAAATTATTTTTTCCGCAACTTGTGTCAACATATAAAATATTCCATTGACTCGACATGCCTCTCAGTATATAGCTTGGGGTGTCTACTTTCCAAAATGGGGTCATTTGGGGGGGTTTTGAACTGTTCTGGCATTTTATACACAACATTAGGAAGCTTACATCCACTCTAACCACTTGAAGACAAAGCCCTTTTTGACACTTTTTGTTTACATGAAAACATATTTTTTTTTGCAAGAAAATTATGTTGAACCCCCAAACATTATATATATTTTTAAAGCAAAGGCCCTACAGAATAAAATGGTGGGTGTTGCATTTTTTTTTTCTACACAGTATTTGCGCAGCGATTTTTCAAACGCATTTTTTGGGGAAAAAATACACTTTTTTTAATTTTAATGCACTAAAACACACTATATTGCCCAAATGTTTGATGAAATAAAAAAGATGATCTTAGGCCGAGTACATAGATACCAAACACGACATGCTTTAAAATTTCGCACAAACGCGCATTGGCGACAAACTACATACATTTTTAAAAGCCTTTAAAAGCATTTACAGGTTACCCCGTTAGATTTACAGAGGAGGTCTACTGCTAAAATTACTGCCCTCGATCTGACCTTCGCGGTGATACCTCACATGCATGGTGCAATTGCTGTTTACATATGACGCCAGACCGACGCTTGCGTTCGCCATTGGGCAAGAGCAGGGCAGGACAGGGGTGCTTTTTTATTTTTTATTTTTTTTTTTATTATTAATTTTGCTTTTTTATTTTATTTTTAAACTGTTGCTTCCATATTTATTTATTTTTATCACTTTTATTGTTATCTCAGGGAATGTAAATATCCCCTATGATAGCAATAGGTAATGACAGGTACTCTTTTTTGAAAAAACTGGGGTCTATTGGACCCTAGATCTTTCCTCTGCCCTCAAAGCATCTGACCACACCAAGATCGGTGTGATAAAATGCTTTCCCAATTTCCCAATGGCGCTTTTTATATCCGGGGGGGGACATTCCCTCCCACTGCTTGTAAAAGCAGTCCAGAGGCTAATTAGCCACTAGGATTGCTTTTAAATGAAAGCCGGCCGCTGGCTGAAAAGAATGATACCAAGATGATACCTAAATCCGAAGGCATCATTCTGGTATAAACATTCAAAGTCCAGCAACATACCAGTACGTTGCTGGTCCTTGTTGGACATGTATTGTAATCTTTTTTTTCATGCAGCCTGTTGGCTGAACGAAAAAAAAAGATTGATCGGTGGGTATGCCCACCATTAGAATACCGCCCTTCATCCACCCACTTCTAATGATTGGCATACATGCACCATTTATATATGCCGAAGCATGGGGGCATCTTCTCGCAAAAGTTATGCCGCGTACACATGGTCAGACTTTTCCACGGGCAAGCCTCCGTCGGAATTTCGACCGTATGTACGCGGCATTAGGAGCAAAATCGCTCCTCCGCTCCTGCTGCCCCAATGCTTCGGCATATATGCTTTTTTTTTTTTAACTGTGGTGGTGAAATTACCTCCTACAGCACTGGAGTCGCAGGGATCAGGCCTGTCTCTGCGAACGCTGCAGTTATGTTTGTTGTGTTTTGTAAGTGACAGTGATCGATCGATACTGCACTTGGGTGGCCTGGGCTGGACGGAGGGGCAAAACGCAGGTGCTAGCAGGTATCTGGGCTGATCCCGCTAACACTGCGTTTTTGGGAACCCTAAACTGCTGGGGACGCTAGTATAGATCTGATCAGATCAGATATTGATCTGATCAGATACTATACCACTAAGGGGGGTGTATGCTTTACGCGTGGGTGTTAGCGTTACTGGCACTAACCTGACGCTGCCTGGGGTGTGACGCAGACCCTCTCTGACGCTAAAACCTAACTGATATCACCCGGGCAATCAGGGGGTTAAACCTTTATTGGGTTATATACGGCGGGTGCCCTGACACTATAAAAAGCAAACTAACTAACCAGCGTCACCCGTAACACTTATATGATGATCACTGGTGAAAGGGTTAACTAGGGGCAATTAGGGGGTTAAAACCTTTATTAGGGTAATATATGGGGGTACCTGACGCTATATAAAAACCTGACGGCGAACCTAAAAAAAAATTACTGGCTACCTATCGGCATCACCGACACTAAGACAACGATCATAAAAACGATTGCTTAGCGACAGTGGTGATAGGGGGTGAAAGGGTTACCTGGGGGGCGATCAGGGGGTTAAACCTTTATTAGATAATATATGGGGGTACCTGACGCTATAAAAACCTGCGGCGAACCTAAAAAAAATTACTGGCTACCGATCAGCATCACCGACGCTAAGACATCGATCAGAAAAATGATCGCATAGCCACGGCGGTGCTAGGGGGTGAAAGGGTTACCTGGGGGGGTGATCAAGGGGGTTAAACCTTTATTAGGTAATATATGGGGGTACCCGACGCTATAAAAACCTGCGGCGAACCTAAAAAAAATTACTGGCTACCGATCAGCATCGCCGACGCTAAGACATCGATCAGAAAAATTATAACTTAGTGACAGTGGTGATAGGGGGTGAAAGGGTTACCTGGGGGGCGATCAAGGGGGTTAAACCGTTATTAGGTAATATATGGGGGTACCCGACGCTATAAAAACCTGCGGCGAACCTAAAAAAAATTACTGGCTACCGATCAGCATCGCCGACGCTAAGACATCGATCAGAAAAATTATAACTTAGTGACAGTGGTGATAGGGGGTGAAAGGGTTACCTGGGGGGCGATCAAGGGGGTTAAACCTTTATTAGGTAATATATGGGGGTACCCGACGCTATAAAAACCTGCGGCGAACCTAAAAAAAATTACTGGCTACCGATCAGCATCACCGACGCTAAGACATCGATCAGAAAAATGATTGCTTAGTGACAGTGGTGATAGGGGGTGAAAGGGTTATCTGGGGGGTGATCAGGGGGTTAAACCTTTATTAGGGGGGGGTTAGGGGGCTACACTGGACCTAAGACTAAACTTTGGTGACACTTTTACAGTCACAAATGTCACTGATTGCAGTGATCACTAAATAAATGGTCACTGCAATCAGTGACACTGTGACTGGGGGCTGGGGGGGGGGCTGGGGGGTGATCTGGGGGTGTCTGGGGGGGCCTGGGGGGGCGATTTATGTGCCTATGTGTCCTGGTGTCAGTGTAGTGTTGTGTGTACTAACCTGGCATCTTCTCCTGTACGGCGCTTGGTATATGTGAGCGCCCCAGGAGAGATGACATCACTTCCTCCTTCCTGGCAGGCAGGGGAAGCTCTCTCATTCGCCGGGAGCGATCGAGAGGGGGTGGCCGGAATCGAACGGCCGTCCCCTCATGCCGGATCGCTCCCGAAGGTAAAACGACCGCTCACTGTAAAGAAGGGGGGTCCGATCGGACCCCCCAACTATACAAAGGCAATCACGTATATATACGTGATTGTGCCTGTCGGTGAAATTCTGCCGACGTATATTTACAGTGGGCGGTCGTTAAGTGGTTAAAATGACTGCTCCCGGAAAACGTCCGTTTTTAAAACTTCTTTTTGCATTGATACATGTCCCCTGGTGCAGAAGCCGGGTTCCCAAACTCTGTTTCGGACAATAACATGGATAATAGTCGTTATAATTAGCACTTTAGAATCCGAACGTTCGCATCCATTGTATTTAATAGGGTTCTAATGTTCGTGTGAACTTTCGGTCCGTTCGCGGGTTCTGGTGCGAACCGAACCCGGGGGTGTTCGGCTCATCACTAATTTGCAGTAACTTTGGTCACATAGTAAATTTAATAATAGACACTGGTCATAGATTAGACTATGTTCTTGGGCAATGCAAGATTTTTGCATAAATATATAAAAACTAATTTTGAAATAAATAAATAAATATTATATATATATATATATATATATATATATATATATATATATATATTGTAACCTGGGGGACAGGTAGCAGGTACAAAAGCTCCCTGGGATGAGCAGGCACAGATACCAAGTCCATTGGATCAGTGAAAACACAGTGTTATTTATTGGTGCTTATATACAAAGTCAATGACAGGTGCTGTACAGTGTGAAAAAACAAACAGAAGAAAAAATAGCTAAACAAAAGCCTAGCCGTGTCTCGGCTCTAACTATACGGTATTTACAAGCCCTCACTACCAGGCTGAACAAGCCTACCGCTTGCTAGCTTCCACATCAACTGATTGATAAGTTTTACCAACCTTCTTGCTCTCACAGACCAGCGTTGTCTGTGTTTCCCAGGCAGAGCAAAGGCTCTCTGCTCAGGTGAGCTTTTAATTAACCTGGGAGAGAGGACCAACACCTGAAGTGGATCCTGGCTCAGAGATCCCTGAATGTATATGAGAGGAGCCTGGGAGATGTATAAACCCCGAACAGGACTTTCCCAGGCTCTCTCTGGGACGCTCTGCCACACATCCTCCCCCCTTGTTTCAACCCCAGGGTTGGAACACCTGTAGCCCAACAGGAGTGAACACGGGACAGGGCATCTACATTTCCCACCTCCACACCTGGTCTGTGTTTTACCGTAAGGGCGTAATCTTGTAGGGCCAAAAACCACCGGTTCACCCGCCTATTAGTCTCCTTCTTTTGGGCCATCCATTTCAGGGGAGCATGGTCAGTTATCAACTCAAACTGGCGCCCCAACAAGTAGTACCTGAGCGCGTCCACGGCCCACTTTATGGCGAGACATTCCTTTTCAATGACTGCATACTTTTTTTCATGGTCATTGAGCTTTCTGCTTAGGTACACCACAGGGTGTTCTTCCCCATTGTGTAACTGTGATAGTACTGCCCCAATACCAACATCAGACGCATCTGTCTGGACCAAAACGTTTTTGGAGAAATCGGGGGAGTATAGGATTGGCTGTGCACAAAGAGCCTTCTTCAGGACTTGAAAAGACTCTTCTGCTACTGGAGACCATTTCACCATTACGGAGTCTTTCCCTTTCGTAAGGTCTGTCAGTGGGGCAGCTATAGTTGTGAAATTTGGGATAAATCTTCTATAGTACCCCGCATTGCCAAGAAAGGCCCTGACCTGCTTATTGTTTGCAGGACGTGGCCACTCCTGGATGGCTTCTATCTTATTCACCTGGGGCTTTATGACACCCCGGCCAATAGTGTAGCCCAAATACTTGGCTTCCTCTAGCCCAATGGCACATTTTTTTGAATTTGCCGTAAACCCTTCTTTGAAGAGGGAATCCAGGACAGCCTGGACACGGGGCAAGTGAGACTCCCAGTCAGTGCTATGCACCACTATGTCGTCCAGATAGGCTACTGTCGGTGAGGTCTTAGGGTCCTGTCCATAGCCCTCTGAAATGTTGCAGGGGCATTTTGCAACCCAAAAGGCATTTTCTTATACTGAAACGACCCCTCCGGGGTCACAAACGCAGTCTTTTCTTTGGCACTACCAGTCAGGGGTATTTGCCAATATCCTTTGGTCAAGTCCAAAGTGGTCAGATAATGGGCCTTGCCAAGTCGGTCTATAAGCTCGTCTACCCTGGGCATTGGGTATGTGTCAAATTTTGTTACCGCATTAAGCTTTCTGAAGTGGTTACAAAACCTCCAAGTGCCATCCGGTTTTGGGACTAATACAATGGGGCTAAACCAGTCACTATTGGATTCCTCAATAACATCTAGCTCCAACATCCTTTTAACTTCCTCACCGATGTCCTTTCTTCTAGATTCGGGAATTCGGTATGGTTTGAGCTTGACACGGACCCCAGGTTCAGTAACAATATCATGCTGAACTGCTGAAGTCGTGCCAGGCAACTCTGAAAACTTCTCTTTATTCCTTATCAGGAACTCTCAAGCTTCCTGTTTCTGGGAACATGACAGGGTGTCTGGAATCGTGACCTCAGGGATCAGAGGGGATTCAGTACCCTTAAGGGTTACCGAGAGAGACCTCGCAGTTAATGCCAGTCTATCCTTCCAGGGCTTTAACAGGTTTATGTGGTAAATCTGTTCGGGCTTCCTTTTACCTGGTTGATACACCTTGTAATTGACCTCCCCAACTCTTTCAATTACTTCAAAGGGTCCCTGCCACTTAGCCAGGAATTTGCTCTCAACAGTGGGAACTAACATGAGGAGGACCCTGTCACCAGGTGAGAAAACACAAAGTTGGGCCCCCTTGTTGTATATCCTCTGTTGGGCTGCTTGGGCCTGCAGTAAATGTTCTTTTACCACCGGCATGATTGCTGCAATCCTATCCTGCATTTGAGCGATATGCTCAATGACACTTTTGTGAGGTGTCTGCTCCCCCTCCTTTCCTTGGCTATGTCTAAGAGACCCCGAGGGTGTCTCCCACAAAGCAGCTCAAATGGGGAGTACCCCGTAGAGGACTGGGGAGCTTCCCTGATGGCGAACATTAAGTAGGGTATCAGGAAGTCCCAGTTTTTCCCATCCTTGTCAACAACCTTTTTTAACATACTCTTTAATGTCTTATTGAAGCGTTCCACCAAGCCATCCGTTCGAGGATGGTACACTGAGGTTCGCAACTGCGTCACCTTAAATAACTTGCATAGCTCCCTAGTTATTCGTGACATGAATGGGGTACCCTGGTCTGTAAGGACTTCTTTCGGGACGCCAACCCGACTGAACACCATAAACAGCTCTTTGGCAATGTTTTTAGCAGACGCAGTGCGTAAGGCCTCGGGGTAACGGGTAGCGTAATCCATGATCACGAGGATATGTTGATGACCACGGGCAGATTTGGGGAGTGGACCCACAAGGTCGATGGCAATCCTCTCAAAGGGCACTTCAATAATGGACAAGGGCACTAACGGACTTCGGAAGTGGGGTTGGGGGGCTGACATCTGACACACAGGACAGGATTGACAATAATTCTCGATATTTTTCCGTATCCCAGGCCAGTAAAACCTGCGCAACACCCTTTCAGTGGTTTTCTCAACCCCTAAATGGCCTCCTAGCAAGTTCCCATGGGCAAGTTCCAACACCACCCGCCTGAATAGCTTAGGGACTACCAACCAACTGTTCAACCACTTCATCATTCATTTTACATACATGATACAGTAAATTCTCATTGCTGCAGAAATATGGAAAACAGGGCCTGTCCCCTGGTTCGACAGGTACCTCATTAATCACCATTACATTTTCCCAGGCCCTGGCAAGGGTAGGATCTTTTCTCTGCTCCATACCAAAATTTTCCTTATGCACATTAAGATCGACAAACTCTAACGTAGGCTCAGATTCAGCAGACGGCTGTCCAGCTCTACTGGTTGTGGGGACTTCTTCAGGCTCCCCCAGCTCTCCTGCCATAACTCAGAAAGGATCACCCGGAGGGCCCTGAGAGGAGTCCCCTGAACTCACAATGTCAGTAATGGCCATGAGTTCTGGCTCTGCGACTGAGTCAGGTACTGCGACTGGGTCGGGACAATCCCACAGTTCCCAAAACTTAGGGAAGTCCCTACCAATGATAGCCTCGTGCACCAAGTGGGGCACCAGTCCGACCGAATGGGTCACCGTACCTAAGCCAGTTTTAAACTGAACAGTGGCTATTGGATACTCGCGGGTATCCCCATGTACACAGATCACAGCAACTTTTTTTGCATGAAAATTCACAGTTTCAACCATCTCAGCTGTAACCAAAGTAACTAGACTTCCAGAGTCCAGCAAGGCCGTAATAGGATTATTATTAATAGTCACTTGACACATGTGTTTTCCCACATTTGGCACTGCAGCGCATGAAACAGCAGCAAACATAGACTGCCTTCTAAAAGATAGATCACACTGCATTGGTTCATCAGTCAATGGACAGTTTGCTGCAACATGTCCCAGTTCTTGGCAACAAAAACACCTGATGTTTCCCCAATTTGGTTTGCTGACAGGCAGTGGCTTCCCTTGTTTGGGCCGCCAAACTTCAGTCCTGGCACCAAAAATCCTCCCCCCATTTCCTTGCCATGCTTACCACCCACTTCCCCTGGAACAGTCTTACCGGTTGCCTGGGGAGACCGTGGCTTTGGGTGGAACGTCCGTGCGGCTGTAGGGGTGGTGACCAGGTTCTCTGCAGCAAACCAGCTCCACCAGGTTGTCTGCCGACTTGGGGTCTCCTTGACTCACCCACCTTTGCAGGGGAATTGGTAGTGACCTCAGGAATTGGTCCATGACCACACGCTCCACTATTTGTGGCGCAGACAGGGATTCCGGCTGTAGCCATTTCCGCACCAGGTGGATCAGATCAAACATCTGTGATCTTGGGGGCCTCTTATCTTGGAAGAACCAGCTGTGGACCCGCTGAGCTCGAACAGCCAAGGTGACACCGAGTCGTGCCAGGATTTCCCGCTTGACCTTCTCATAATCTCCCGCTTCTGCTGACTCCAGATCATAGTAGGCCTTCTGCGCTTCTCCAGAAAGTAAGGGGGCGATCAGTCCTGCCCACTGGGTTTGGGGCCAACCTTCCCTCTCAGCGGTCCATTCAAATGTTAGTAGGAAGGCCTCTGGATCATCATCTGCCGTCATATTTAAAAGAAAGCGCCCCACATGGATGGCTGAGGGCTTGTCTCCAATATCCTTCATTATCGCAGGTGACCACTGTGCTAGCGTCTCCACAACCTCAGTCAAGGTTTTCCTATCCGCTTTTGCAGCAGTGGCAAGCTGTTCAAACAGCCTCTGCGATTGCTCCTGTGCGATAGCGTTTGCTTGCTGCAATGCAGCGTTAGTTTGCTGTTGTGCAGCGCTGGATAACAGCATTTGTTTGAGGATTTCCTCCATGTTGTCACTTTAGGTACTGGCCTTTTAAATAGTACTTACTACAGCTGGTCGCAATCTCCACCATATGTAACCTGGGGGACAGGTAGCAGGTACAAAAGCTCCCTGGGATGAGCAGGCACAGATACCAAGTCCATTGGATCAGTGAAAACACAGTGTTATTTATTGGTGCTATATACAAAGTCAATGACAGGTGCTGTACAGTGTGAAAAAACAAGCAGAAGAAAAAATAGCTAAACAAAAGCCTAGCTGTGTCTCTAACTATATGGTATATACAGGCCCTCACTACCAGGCTGAACAAGCCTACCGCTTGCTAGCTTCCACATCAACTGATTGATAAGTTTTAACAACCTTCTTGCTCTCACAGACCAGCGTTGTCTGTGTTTCCCAGGCAGAGCAAAGGCTGTCTGCTCAGGTGAGCTTTTAATTAACCTGTGGGAGAGAACCAACACCTGAAGTGGATCCTGGCTCAGAGATCCCTGAATGTATATGAGAGGAGCCTGGGAGATGTATAAACCCCCAACAGGACTTTCCCAGGCTCTCTCTGGGACGCTCTGCCACAATATATATAAGCAATTTGTAACATAAGCTTTTCAAATATGGTTTGCCTTGATTGTTTATCCAAATATTACTAATATATCTATTTATAATAAAAGATATACATACAGTGTGCATTATTTTCATGTTAAAATTTAGTTTAAAAGCTTTTTTTGTGGTGTGCTATAACCTAGGTGTCACGATCAGGGTTCAGGCTCGAAGACCAGTTGCTATAGCAGTAGCGGAACTATCATCGAACAGCAGGATAGTTGCACAGGCAGTCACCCCGGTGATTGACGCAGGCTCACCTGTGGTGTGGAGTCTAATTACTAACCAGAGCTCCTGATGGTGGAGATGGATTTTGTAGTACCAGGTCACAGCCCTCAGGATTGCCCCACCAGGAGATGAGCAAGCCAGGGTACAGTAGCGGATAAGAAGGTAGGGATCAAACAGAAGCTTAGTTAGTAAACAAGCCAAAAGGTCAGTAATAAATAGTCGCAGGTTGGGATCAGGCAGAAGGGTAGTCAAGGAACAAGCTAAGGGAAGACAAGAGGGAGATGCTGGCTGGAGAGAGCACAATAATCTGGCAAACAGGAAGTGAAGATACATGGCTTAAATCAGGAAGTTCATGGGAGTTGCAAAGAGTTCAGGGTTCAAGACAAACAAGGTTCAAGACAGCATCATTCAAGGAATTATCCCAGGAACTGTCCAGCATTCCAGGTAGGTCAGCAAGAAGAGACATTTCCTGACACAGCATAGGTTCCGGGTTCAAATCCAGGCCCTAACACTAGGTGTGTTTTGACTTACTATACTGGATATATGCAGCAAAAGGCACATACTGTATACCCATAGTGTATATTGCCACAAAACAATTGGTGAACCCAGCCTTAATTACAGCTGAGCTCAAAGGAGTTAATCTCATCATCATTTGCAGTTTACAGTACAGTTAATCCCAGTTTGTAATTATTTTATATGGAGTGGAAATGTATTCATCTTAATTTATTTATATAGTGCTGACTATAAAATAATCAGTTAAAGGGTTTGTAAACCCTTGTTTGTTTGTTTTTTAGTATTAAACATATCATACTTGCCTCTACTGTGCAGTTCGTATTGCACAGAGTGGTCCTGATCCTCCTCTTCTGGGGTCCTTCGGCGGCTCTCTCCTCTTATCAGATAACCCCCTAGGAGAAGCACTCTCCCTGGGGGCTACCTTGCGGGCGCGTTCCCAATTCCAGCATTTGCATCTACAGACACATAATGCCGGACTCGGTCCCACCCCCTGGTGCCCGCATCACTGGATTTGATTGACAGCAGCGGGAGCCAATGGCTGCGCTGCTATCAATCTATCAAATCAAGAGCCGAGAACCCTGGGCAGAGAGTTACAGCGCTTCTTCACCGAGGGAACGAAGGGCTCAGGTGAGTAAAATGGGGGGGGGGGGGGCTGGTCACTGTCACATAGGATGCATTAAGGTGAAAAAACACGAGGGTTTACAACCCCTTTAATCATCTCTTTTTTATGGCAATCTAAAATGTTTAAAGTATACTTCTAAGGATAATCATAGGGAGATGCTAAGAATATTCAAAAATATTAATCATATATAATGATATCTATATGCAAGAAGCAAAAAAAGAGGATAGAAAATGCATGCACAGAAAATCATGCCGCCTCCTTTAGGACTTCCCTAGTAGTGATGAGACGGGTTCGGTTCGCACCAGAACCCGCGAACGGACCGAAAGTTCGCACGAACGTTAGAACCCTATTAAATACAATGGATGCGAACGTTCAAAATCTAAAGTGCTAATTATAACGACTATTATGCATGTTATTGTCCTAAAAAGGGTTTGGGAACCCGGGTTCTGCACCAGGGGACATGTATCAATGCAAAAAGAAGTTTTAAAAATGGCAGTTTTTCGGGAGAAGTCATTTTAATGATGCATAAAGTGAAAAAAAAAGTCAAATATTCCTTTAAATATCGTACCTGGGGGGTGTCTAAAGTATGCCTGTGAAGTGCCACGTGTTTCCCGTGTTTAGAACTGTCCCTGCACAAAGCCATTTAAAACTGCTTGCGGCTTTAATGTAATGTCTGGTCCAGGTAATATGGATGAAAATCTTTAAGAAAAATGGCATAGCTACCCCATAACCCCCCCCCCCCAGCCCATTACCAGCCCCTTTGGGTCTTGTATGGATATTAAGGGGAACCCCGCACACAAAAGAAAAAAGGCCCTATATACTCTGAACAGCCGTATACAGGCGGTGCATACAAGACAGGGACTGTAGGTTTGTTCTTATGTAGAATCTGTTTGTAATTTTGAACAGGTACATTGTTTAAGTGTAGCTCCAGCCAAAAAATCTATTTTTAAGCTTTTTGGAAAACATAGGGAAGGGTTATCACCCCTGTAACATTTGTTTTGCTGTCTGTGCAGTGTGCACCTGTTCAGAACAGTTCACCTCACTTTCCGTCCTAATGACAAATGTTTTTTGAAAATTTGGGGGTTTTATTGAAACAAGAACAAATACAAACAATTCCGCGCTGCCTAGTGGTATAGCAGCTCACACAACCAGTTGAACAGTGGTAAAGGACAAAACGAAACAAAAATGTGTAGCGCTAAATTAGATAAGAACTGCACTATGACAAGTGTAGTATATAACAGTGATATAAAACAATCAAAAAACATCTAATAACAATTATGTCAAAATATACAAATAGTCCACCGTGATATAAACTATTCCATAGTAAAAGTGTTCAAATGATCTACAATAATGTGAACCATATACAAAATAACCCTAAAAGAACAAATAGGGAGTTCATGTGTGCATATAAATAAATGCTGATGAAATAAAATGGTAAATGATAATCCAAGGAATGGTGCTCCCAACAAAAACTTGACGTGAAGTGACCACCACCAATCGATTGTAAAAAGGCTTACCAGAGAAAGTGGACCCCAAAAACGTACGTTCAGAGGGTCAACCAAGCATGGGTAAGCCACTGTAGACAGTGAATCCTCAACCGCAATTCAAACGGAAACTTCAAGCCTCAATCCAAGATGGAAACCAGATTGTCATTTGTGTCCAAACGTGCGATGAAGCTTGTGAACATTACTCAATACAGGCCAGGCAGTGTTAACCGATGAATAACGAAAAAGTGAAAGGAAAGAGAAGGCACATAGCGTGATACTGTATGTAAAGGTATTTTAATGTAGGTAAGAACACTTACATTTAGAAGGGTGTAACAGCGCTTATCAAATGATCAAAAATGGCAACAGTAGGGTCTCCCGACGCGTTTCGCATCCAAATGCATCATCTGGGGTGGTCACTTCACGTCAAGTTTTTGTTGGGAGCACCATTCCTTGGATTATCATTTACCATTTTATTTCATCAGCATTTATTTATATGCACACATGAACTCCCTATTTGTTCTTTTAGGGTTATTTTGTATATGGTTCACATTATTGTAGATCATTTGAACACTTTTACTATGGAATAGTTTATATCACGGTGGACTATTTGTATATTTTGACATAATTGTTATTAGATGTTTTTTGATTGTTTTATATCACTGTTATATACTACACTTGTCATAGTGCAGTTCTTATCTAATTTAGCGCTACACATTTTTGTTTCGTTTTTATTGAAACAAGAATTGGTGATAAAGCATCAGTGGAGAGGAGACACTTTTTTTCCCATATTAACTCTTACAGGAGAGAATTTGCCTTCCTAGGGGTAGATTTCCTCTCACTTCCTGTTGTATCCTTCCGTTTGCAAGGAGGAGTCGTTTGTAAGTTGGATGTTTGAAAGTAGGGGCCTGCCGTATATACTCTGCTGAAATTTGCCCCTTGCATGTTGGTGTTGCCACAACACTGTGAGCCCTCACAGTTACTCTTGGTGGGCGCATGAATGGGCCCTGCTGTGAATTATTAGATCAAGAATTGTAATTGCATGCCCCTGTTGAACAGGGGCTGAAAAATTGGGCCTTTGGTGGTGGTGGTGGTGTTGACACAACACTGTAAGGCCTCACAGTTACTCTTGGTGGGCGCAGGAATGGGCCCTGCTGTGAATTATTAGATCAAGATTTGTAATTACATGCCCCTGTTAAACAGGGGCAGAAAAATTGGGCCTTAGGCACTGGTGCCACAACACTGCAACCCCTCACAGATACTGTACTTGGAGCACAGCAATGAGCCCTGTTGCAAAGTATTGCATCAAAAATTGTAATTACATGCCCCTGTTAAACAGGGGCTGAAAAATTGGGCCTTAGGCACTGGTGCTGGTGCCACGACACTGCAACCTCTCCCAGATACTCTAGTTGGAGTGCAGGAATGAGCCCTGCTGCAAAGCATTGCATAAACATTTTTAATAACACGCCCCTGTTAAACAGGGGCTGAAAAATTGGGCCTTAGCCACTGGTGCTGGTGCCACGACACTGCAACCTCTCCCAGATACTCTAGTTGGAGTGCAGGAATGAGCCCTGCTACAAAGCATTGCATAAAAAATTGTAATTACATGCCCCTGTTAAACAGGGGCTGAAAAATTGGGCCTTAGCCACTGGTGGCGGCACCCAGAAACAAAAATGTTCTTCCAAGCTATCATCATCAATCGGATCATTGAGGAGGAGGAGGATAGTCAGTCAACATAACAGGACAGTCTCTCAGCATCAGCATCTGTCTTGAAGGGATGTGACATTTGAAAATAAATTAGTCTGTTATATCAGCTTCAGGTGTTTGGTAGCTGGTGGTGATCCAAGACTGGTTCATCTTTATGAAGGTCAGTCGATCAACCGAGTCGGTGGACAGGCGCACCCTGTGATCCGTGACAAATCCTCCCTCAGCACTGAATGTGCGTTCTGAAAGAACGCTGGATGCAGGACAGGCCAGTAGCTCAATTGCATACTGTGCAAGCTCTGGCCAGTGATCCATCCTCAAGACCCAGTAAGCCAGAGGATTTTCGGTGGGGAAGGTGTCCAAGTCTGACCTTGCCCCTAGGTATTCCTGCACCATGTATATCAGACGCTGGCGATGGTTGCTGGAACCGATCATACCTTGGGGCTGCGGACTAAAGAATTGTCTGAACGCATCAGTCAGACGGCCACCTTCCCCACCGCTCCTTCTTTGACTGACCGAAGCCTCAGCAACTCGTTGTCCAGGACCAGGAGTTTGTAACCTCCCAGTCTCTGGGAACGCATTGCACAGACCTTTCTGCAAGGCCTCCCGGAGTTGTCTCATCCTCTGCTCCCTCTGCGACGGTAAGATAAGGTCCGCAACCTTACCCTTGTACCGTGGATCAAGGAGAGTGGCCAGCCAGTAATGGTCCCTCTCCTTGATCCGAAGAATATGAGGAGCCTTCCGCAGACTTTGCAGGATCAGGGAGGCCATGCAGCGTAGGTTAGCTGAGGCATTCCGTCCAGAGTCCTCTGGGTCATTAAGGACAACATGATCCGCAGCCACCTCCTCCTAGCCACGTACAAGTCCATGGGTTTCTTGGGACTGTAAATCATCCCTAAAAGACTGCTGCTGATGATGCTGAGTGCCAGGCTCCACCTCCATGCTGACACAATCCTCCTCCTCCTCCTCCTCCTCCTCTTCCTGTGCGATGGGTGGGACAGAAGGAACACTGTCTGGGTAAAGGGGGCCTTGAGAGGCAAGGAAGTCCTCCTCTTCCTGCCTCTGTTCTGCCTCAAGTGCCCTGTCCATTATTCCACGCAGCGTATGTTCCAACAGGTGGACAAGAGGTACAGTGTCACTGATGCATGCACTGTCACTGCTCACCATCCTCGTGGCCTCCTTCAAATGGTGCCAGGACGGTGCATGCATCCCTGATCATGACCCACTGGCGTGGTGAAAAAAACCTGAGCTCCCCTGACCCTGTCCTGGTGCCGTAGTCGCACAGGTATTCATTGATGGCCCTCTGCTGCATGTGCAGCCGCTGCAGCATGGCCAACGTTGAGTTCCACCTGGGCATGTCACATATAAGGCGGTTCTTGGGCAGGTTCAACTCCTTTTGCAGCTCAGCCAGGCGAGCACTGGCATTATAAGATCTGCGGAAATGCACACAGACTTACCTGGCTTGCCTCAGGACATCCTGTAAGCCCGGGTACCTGCCCAAGAACCGCTGCACCACCAGGTTAAGGACGTGAGCCACACAGGGCACATGGGTCAGTTGTCCCTGTCGGAGGGCGGAGAGGAGGTTGGTGCCATTGTCGCAAACCACCATTCCTGGCTTAAGCTGGCGTGGCGTCAACCACCTCTCGGCCTGCCCCTGCAGAGCAGACAGAACCTCTGCCCCAGTGTGGCTCCTGTCCCCCAAACACACCAGCGCAAGCACGGCATGGCATCTTTTTGCCTGCGTACTTGCGTAGCCCCTTGAATGCCTACGGAGCACCACTGGTTCCGAGGACAAAGCATAGGAAGAGGCCATGGAGGAAGAAGAAGAGGAGAGGGTGGAGGAGAGAGGTGTGGCGGCGGAACAACCTCCAACACTACTGCACCTTGTCCTGCATCCTTCCCAGCTGCCAAAAGAGTGACCCAATGGGCCGTGAAAGAAAGGTAATGTCCCTGTCCATGCCTGCTGGACCATGAGTCAGCGGTAATATGCACCTTACCGCTGACCGCCCTGTCCAGCGAGGCCAAGACATTGCCTTCCACATGCCGGTAGAGAGCCGGAATCGCCTTCCGTGAGAAAAAGTGGCGTTTGGGAACCTGCCACTGAGGAACCGCACATTGCACAAACTCATGGAAGGGGGCCGAGTCTACCAACTGAAAAGGCAGCAGTTGAAGAGCTAGCAATTTAGCCAAGCTAGCATTCAACCGCTGGGCATGTGGATGGCTGGGAGTGAACTTTTCAATGGTCCAGCAGCTGGGGCAGGGAAATTTGCCTGCTAGAATCAGACATCGGTGTACTGCTAGCAGAGTGCCCGCAAGTACTTGGCTGTGACACACCTAATTATACACCTTCATTCCTCTCAGTGCAGGTTTCAGAGAGGACTGAAGGTATAGTGGGGTTGGAGATCCCAGCTGATGCGGTGCAAGGAGAGGTCCGCTTTGTTCTTTGGTGTGGGTCTTTAAGGTAGGCTTGCCAACGAGCTGCATGGCAGGTCAACATATGTCTGGTCCAGCATGTGGTGCCCAAGCGGGTGATGTTTTGGCCACGCCATATACGCTTGAGACATATGTTGCAAACAGCAGCTGTGCGATCTGATGCACTCGACTCAAAAAAGGCCCACACCAAAGAACTTTTTGAATAACGGGCAGAGGCAGCGCCCTGCACAGGCGGAGCTCTGCGGTGTGATTCCGTCGGTGTGCTGCCCTTACGCTGGCCCCCCGAGGGCATCCTGCCTCATTGGAGATGTGCTTCCTCCTCATCATCCTCCTCCTCCTCCTCCTCTCTCCTATTAGGCACCCACGTAGAGTCAGTGACCTCATCATCCCCTTCCTCCTCATCACTGGAGCCAATCTGGCAGTATGCTGCAGCTGCTGGAACATGACTGCCAGATTGGTGTCCTTTTTGAGCATCCCCTCTCTCTGCTCTCACGCTACTGCCTTCCTCTAGCTGGGTATCATTATCAGACCCTTCGAAAGGCTGGGCATCCTCCTGGAGCATGTACCCAACACTGTGCTCAAACAGTTCGGGGGACTCCTCAGGAGGACATGGTGGGTCTAGGGAAGGAGTGACTGATGATGACATTGATACCAGGGAAGAGGACGCTTTGGCAGCTGCTTTGCCAGTACCCTGAGCCTGGGTGAGAGGATGAGGAGGATGAGGAGGGCTTGGTCATCCACTCTACCAAGTCTTCGGCATGATGCGGCTCAACACGTCCAGCTGCCGAAAAGAAGGACAAGCGTGTCCCATGGCCACGTGCTGATGGCGATGCACCGCGTCCACGACCAGCACTGTTGTCTCTAGACACAGAGCCTGCTTGCCCTCTTTTATTGGCTCCTGACTGTCTGCCTCTCCTTGTTTGCCTTCCAGACATTCTAATGGCATGCAGGGAGATGGGAAAACCAGCAATAAGGCCTAGCTTCAGGAGTATATTTTGCAGGAATCACACTACGCCTGCTGTAAGTGCTGCAAATGCCTGTTGGTGTAACACACTAGGAAAACACAGCAATAAGGCCTAGCTTCAGGAGTATATTTTGCAGGAATCACACTACGCCTGCTGTAAGTGCTGCAAATGCCTGTTGGTGTAACACACCAGGAAAACACAGCAATACGGGCTAGCTTCAGGTGTATAATGTGCAGGAGGCACACTCCGCCCGCTGTAAGTGCTGCAAATGCCTGTTGGTGTAACACACCAGGAAAACACAGCAATACGGGCTAGCTTCAGGTGTATAATGTGCAGGAGGCACACTCCGCCCGCTGTAAGTGCTGCAAATGCCTGTTGGTGTAACACACCAGGAAAACACAGCAATACGGGCTAGCTTCAGGTGTATAATGTGCAGGAGGCACACTCCGCCCGCTGTAAGTGCTGCAAATGCCTGTTGGTGTAACACACCAGGAAAACACAGCAATACGGGCTAGCTTCAGGTGTATAATGTGCAGGAGGCACACGCTGCCCGCTGTAAGTGCTGCAAATGCCTGTTAGTGTAACACACCAGGAAAACACAGCAATAAGGCCTAGCTTCAGGAGTATATTTTGCAGGAATCACACTCCGCCCGCTGTAAGTGCTGCAAATGCCTGTTGGTGTAACACACCAGGAAAACACAGCAATACGGGCTAGCTTCAGGTGTATAATGTGCAGGAGGCACACTCCGCCCGCTGTAAGTGCTGCAAATGCCTGTTGGTGTAACACACCAGGAAAACACAGCAATACGGGCTAGCTTCAGGTGTATAATGTGCAGGAGGCACACTCCGCCCGCTGTAAGTGCTGCAAATGCCTGTTGGTGTAACACACCAGGAAAACACAGCAATACGGGCTAGCTTCAGGTGTATACTGTGCAGGAGGCTTAGCAACAATGACACTGACACTGTCCCCTGCCTATCCTTCTCTCTCCCTGCACACAAGGTTTATCAAAGAATATGACACTGACACTCTCCCTGCCTATCCTTCTCTCTCCCTGCACACAAGGTTTAGTAAAGAATATGACACTGACACTGTCCCCTGCCTATCCATCTCTCTCCCTGCACACAAGGTTTATCAAAGAATATGACACTGACACTCTCCCTGCCTATCCTTCTCTCTCCCTGCACACAAGGTTTAGTAAAGAATATGACACTGACACTGTCCTCTGCCTATCCTTCTCTCTCCCTGCACACAAGGTTTATCAAAGAATATGACACTGACACTCTCCCTGCCTATCCTTCTCTCTCCCTGCACACAAGGTTTAGCAAAGAATATGACACTGACACTGTCCCCTGCCTATCCTTCTCTCTCCCTGCACACAAGGTTTAGCAAAGAATATGACACTGACACTCTCCCTGCCTATCCTTCTCTCTCCCTGCACACAAGAATAGCACAAAGAATATCAACACTGTCCCTGCCTATCCTTCTCTTTCCCTGCGCCGGCACACACTACACAAGGCCGCCGCGCTGGCTGCCTTTTATAGTGTGGGGCGTGTGCTAAACCCCCTGAGCTATAATTGGCCACAGGCAACCTGCCTGTGGCCAATTATGGCTCTCCTAGCTGCCGGCACTGTGATTGGCCAAGCATGCGGGGTCACAGTGCATGCTTGGCCAATCACAGCGCCGGGATTGCACTGCGATGGCGCAGTGTATTGTGGGCCGTTCGCGTCACTCGAATTTGGCGCAAACGGCCCAAATCGTTCGATGTTCGCCGAACGATCGAACAGCTGATGTTCGAGTCGAACGTATGTTCGACTCGAACACCGAGCTCATCCCAAACATCCCTTGTTTGGAGCTTGCACAGTCCATAAATATATCATATCATGCGGATGTGTGCCCACTTCAGTTATATACTACAGTGCCTTGAAAAAGTATTCATACCCCTTGAAATTTTCCACATTTTGTCATGTTGCAACCAAAAATGTAAATGTATTTTATTGGATTTTAAATGATAGACCAACACAAAGTGGCAAATAATTGTGAAGTGGAAGGAAAATGATAAATGGTTTTCAATTTGTTTTACAAATAAATATGTGAAAAGTGTGGCAAGCATTTGTATATAGTCCCCTTTACTCTGATACCCCTAACTAAAATCTATAATTACCTATAGGTACTGTAAATATCTCAAACTTGCACCGTTTAGGAGATATTTACTGTATACGCTGCCGATAATGTCATCTGCACATGTGCTCTGAAGGAACACTCGCCTCTTCAGAGCCCTGTGTCGTGACCGGTGGCTCCTGAGCACATGCCGGAGTCACGCAGCCGGAGTCCGCAGACCCCGGAAGGAAAACAAGTGAAGATGGATGCGGACTCCAACAGTGACAACGAGGGCTTCTTTTGCGGGTAAGTTTCACATAATGTGCTAGTATGCAATGCATACTAGCACGTTATGCATTTACTTTGCAGGTCAGCAAAAAAAAAAAGAGGCAGCGTTTACTTCCTCTTTAAGTCCTCTGGCTTGAATTGTTATTGCCACCTGAATTTAAGTGTTTGTGAACTGATACAGAATGGTGGTGTCCCTAAGAGGCAACTCTCCCGGTCTACCTCCCAACAAGGTCACATGCCCCCTCATACCCAGAACCCACACTCTGTACCAGCAATGGAACAGGAAAGACCAACAGACTAATAAGTTATCAGTTCTGCTCACTTTGTTCTCTCCTCTTGTCAGCATGTTCTCTGTCAGCGCATGTGCATGCAGAAGAACCTGATTAGGTTTTAATGCTGCTGCTCATTGTCACAGCTAAAGCTGGCCATACACTGTACATTGCTGACCTAACAGCGCCAGCATCCAATCAAATGCAAGCATTGGTCGAGTATTTTGACAGTAGCATGGATGGAGGAATCTGTTCAAATTTTTCTATTCAGCCTGCAGAATGAATGGGAAAAAAAATTATATGTGTATGGCCAGCTTAAGTGCTGATGTGCAAGAGATGACAGATAACTGATATCAAGATTAGAATATATGATGTGCTAACTGTATGGAAAATAAATAAATATATTTCAAGGAATACACAGCTGATGGGGTTTACTTCCTCTATGTCTCCCTGCAAAGGTAAAGCATAATGGGCTACTATGCATTGCATAGTAGCCCATTATGTGACACTTACCTGCAGGAGAAGCCCGCGATGTCACCGTCTTCCTCCATGGCAACGAGCATCCATTCTTCACCCATCTTCTTCTGGGGGCCACGAACTCCAGCTCTGTGACTGGCCAGAGTCATGACCCCGGCTTGAAACGGCACAGCGTGCCCTTTCAAGACGGCGCATGCGCCATTGAAGGCATCGCTCGGGGAAATTGCAAATATCTCCGACCATGTAGGTCTCGGAGATATTGCAAGCACCTTCAGGTAAGCCTTAACCACTTGCTTACTGGGCACATATACCCCCTTCCTGCCCAGGCGAAATTTCAGCTTTCGGCACTGTCACGCTTTGAATGACAATTGTGCGGTCGTGCGACTCGGCTCCCAAACAAAATTGACGTCCTTTTTTTTCCCACAAATAGAGCTTTCTTTTGGTGGTATTTGATCACCACTGCGGTTTTAATTTTTTCGCTATAAACAAAGAAAGAGCGACAATTTTGAAAAAAAACACAATATATTTTGATTTTTGCTATAATAAATATCCCAATTAAAAAAAAAAAGAAAAAAAATCCTCAGTTTAGGCTGATACGTATTCTCCTACATAATTTTGGTAAAAAAAATCACAATCAGCGTTTATTGATTGGTTTGCGCAAAAGTTATAGCGTTTACAAAATAGGGGGTAGTTTTATGGCATTTTTATAAAAAAATATTTTTCTACTAGTAATGGTGGCGATCAGTGATTTTTTTCGCTACTGCAACATTATGGCGGACACAGCGGACACTTTTTACACTATTTTGGGACCATTCACATTTATACAGCGAACAGTGCTATAAATATGCACTGATTACTGTATAAATGTGACTGGTAGGGAAGGGGTTAACACTATTGGGCGAGGAAGGGGTTAAATGTGTGCCCTGGGAGTGATTACTACTGTGGGGGGAGGGGACTGACTGGGGGAGGTGACCGATCTGTATCACTATGTACAAGGGACACAGGATCGGTCTCCTCTCCCTGACAGGACGTGGATCTCTGTGTTTACACACAGAGATCCACGTCCTTGTCTGTGTAACGAGCGATCGTGGGTGCCTGGCGGACACCGCGGCCGCCAGGCACGCGCATTGGCATCACAATGACGCGCCAGGCACGCGCACGTGCCGCCAGCGGCGCTCGCGCACCCCCCAGTGGCCGGAGGAGCGGAGACCGTAAAAAGACGGGCCTCCCGGCATTGTAGAGCCACCTTGCAGCCGTATATAGTCGTACGGCGGGCGCGAGGTGGTTAATCTAGGCTTACCTGTAGGTGAAACATCTCCCTGAGGGTTTACAACCACTTTAAATGGTGTTTTTATTTCTACCTGGAGTTCAGCTTTATGGCAATATGGCTGACTGGTTCTGTTAGTGTTTACATGGATGCAAAGCAAGTAACAAGTAACACACTGCATATTCACACCTAAGACTATTCTGTGAAGAAAAACTTACATTGTTTACATTGCAGAATGAGCGGATACCTAAAAAAGCATAGAAGTCCTGTGACAGATATACAGTAGCTGCATGTTTATTGGCCTACATGTTTAAAGAACGATTTGAAAGTATAGAAAATACAAGCAGAAGGGGCAATCATCTAAAGAATAGCTTTCACTATTTTTTTTTTACTTTCTTTTAATCCCCTAGAGCAGTGTTTCTCAACTCCAGTCCTCAAGGCGCCAAAACAGGTCATGATTTCAGGATTTCCCTCAGATGAAATGGCTGTAGTAATTACTAAGGCAGCGAAACTGATTAAATCGCCTGTGCAAAATAATGGAAAACTTGAAAACATGACCTGTTGGGGCGCCTTGAGGACTGGAGTTGAGAAACACTGCCCTAGAGGACCAAGTGCACATGGATTTGGTGCTGGTATGTAATAGACTAAAAGCTCCTCTGTATTTATAAATGTTAAGGCTGACTGTACCTCCACCCCAGTCTGAAGACCAATTTATGGGTGTTCCTGTCAGAAAGGTGGAGGGGTTTTACAGCCAGCACTGAGTCCTCATCCCCTTTTTCTGCTGACTGTACTTTAGCTGTTATGAATAAACAATTGGCGCTGCCCTGATGGTAACAGTGACATAACCACAAAAGATTATTCAGTGCTGTGTGGGATGTGTGATCTATCAGCGGCTGCTTGTAAGCATACTCAACTCCAGCCAGGGGCGGATCCAGGGGGGGCAACGGGGCAATTGCCCCCTCTGAGAATGTGGGTGAGAGAAAGGGTGATAGGCAGCGCGGGTGGCTCCGCGGGTGACATTGTGGCGGTTCCGAGGTGACATTGCGGTGGTTCTGCAGGTGACATTGCAGCGGTTCTGCGAGTGACATTGCGGCAGTTCCGCTGGTGAAAGCGTGGTGTCTCTGCGGGTGACATTGCAGCTGTTCTGCAGGTGACACTGCGGCGGTTCGGCGGGTGACAGCGTGGCGGTTCCACGGGTGACCTCGCATTGGTTCTGTGGGTGACATTGCGGCGGCTCCGCGGGTGACATTGCGGTGGCTCCGCGGGTGACATTGTGGCGGCTCCGCGGGTGACCTTGCGGCGGCTCCACGGGTGACCTCGCGGCGGCTCCACGGGTGACCTTGCGGCGGTTCCGCGGACGGCTTGGTCAGTGAGTGGGCGGGTGAGGGAGCTGGCAAGCAGATGGGCGGCTCGGTGTTTGAGCAGGCTGCTGGTCAATCAGGGAGCCGGCGGGCAGGGAAGCAGAGAGATGACATCATCTCTCACCGCCCGGCACCCGCCCTGTATCCCTGTAGTTCCGCCCTCACTGTGCAGGCAGCCTGGGCAGCAGAGAGATTACATCATCTCTCTGCTGCCTGACTCTGGGACACAGCAGGAGACCACCTCAGCAGGAAAGTGAGACAGCAGGTTTCAATCCGCATCTGGTCACTTGAATGTTCAGGAAACCGTGGGTGCTGGCGATGCACAAGGCAGGCAAACAATGGATGAATGAAAATGGACAGCCGCACTCCAAAAAACCTTTTACAGTTGCCGTTTATTGTAAAACAGACAAGTGCACTACAGGTCACAGCAAAGCAAGGAATCAACTGACGCGTTTCACACTGTAATATCAGTGCTTACTCATAGCTAAATACATACAAAATGACACTTCTAATATATACCAAAGACCAAATAATCATGTGATGGACATAGGCCAATGACTGAAACTTCACAATAAAAAATATATAATAAAATGTGATGACAAACAAGGAATTTCAAGATTTATATTTATATATTGTTATGTATACGTGAATGTTATATATGTGATGGGTCAAGTGTAGGCAAACATATGTCAAAAATAAGTTGAAAAGTAAATTAAATTAAAAAATCTGAATAGAACTATTGTGAAAACACAAATAGTATGTGGGTAAATAAGTGCAGTGAAGAGCAGAAGGGGAAAGATATGTTTGCCTACACTTGAACCATCACATATATAACATTCACGTATACATAACAATATATACATATAAATCTTGAAATTCCTTGTTTGTCATCACATTTTATTATATATTTTTTATTTATCATCTTTACACAATAATATGGCAACAAGACACGTTTTGGATATCTATATACTGATGGAAATATATGCACTAGGGTGTTCAAAAGTGGTAATCCATTCATTTGTTTCAGGTGGATTCTTGTCAGTTTAGTTAATTGTGACGTTTCAGTCATTGGCCTATGTCCATCACATGATTATTTGGTCTTTGGCACATATTAGAAGTGTCATTTTGTATGTATTTAGCTATGAGTAAGCACTGATATTACGGTGTGAAACGCGTTAGATGATTCCTTGCTTTGCTGTGACCTGTAGTGCACTTGTCTGTTTTACAATAAAAGGCAACCGTAAAAGGTTTTTTGGAGTGCGGCTGTCCATTTTCATTCATCCATTGTTTGCCTGGCAGGTGACGTGGCAAGTGACAAACCGCATCTGGTGGCAGGTGACGTGGCAAGTGACAATCCGCAACGTGTGGCAGGAGATGTGGCAAGTGACAGTCTGCACCGTGTGGCAGGTGACGTGGCAAGTGACAATCCGCATCTGCTGGCAGGTGACGTGGCAAGTGACAATTCACAATGTGTGGCAGGTGACGTGGCAAGTGACAATCCACATCTGCTGAAGGTGACGTGGAAAGTGACAATTCACAATGTGTGGCAGGTGACGTGGTAAGTGACAATCCACATCTGGTGACAGGCGACGTGGCAGGTGACACACTCAGGGCTCCCCACTGATTCAGCATTATGGTGAGTTGCACTTTTTCATTTTTATATTACAATGTAATAATAGAAATAATGCGCTTCAATCATCCTGACACCATAACAACCTTGGTGCCAGGATGCTTACCAGCCATTTCCCCGATAAATTGCCCCCAAAAAAACGTATTTTCTGGCAGTGCCCTTCCCGAGACTAGACTCTGGATCTGCCCCTGACTCCAGCAGATAGAATACACAGTCCCACAGCACTGGGTGATGTTTACTATTAGAAATTAACACTCATCGCTATCTGCTCAGTGCTTTGCATGACACAGCCCTGCAGCGCTGATTACTCATTCATAAAAGTGAAAGTTCATTCAGTGCTGCGGGGCTATGTATGCTTATAAGCAGAACAAACAAGCAAAGCTGCGCTGGGGGTAAAAAAAGAAAACACTCAAAAAAACTAAAATACAATATAAATACGGTACATATGGGAAGCTTTTAACATCAAATATAGGATACACTATAACACAGCAATTCAATACCAAAATACTGCGCTACTTCCTGAAATGCAAAAGGATAATATCAAGTAGTGCCTAAGCCATATAATAATATATGAAAAATATATCTCTCTAATCTTATAAATATTCATAGCAATTTGCTTCTCACACAAAATAAAACTCCAACATACAATATATACTTGACAGTTCTAATAACCCAGTGATTTAACATGATTCCACATAATCTTCATGTGTTGCAATACCCTGTGTCCTCCATGGTGTAACACATAAAGGCTTACCAGAGGATGTGTAACTCTCATATGAGAAGTCAGACAGCACTTGATTTATATAAACTTTAATGGCAACTGTGGAATTGAGCGCCGCACCTTTCGTCTCCAATTCTTCTCCAAAAGCCTAAAGCATGAAGGGAAACTGAGAAAGAGCACCACACTCCAAGTAGTGTGAAATCCAAAGGTAAAACTTTATTATTATGGTTCAAAACACTTAACACGTGAAAGCTGTATACAGAGTTATGCCGCGTACACATGACCATTTTTCTCGTCGGGAAAAACGACCATGTGTGGGCTTTCCTGCATTTTTCCCGACGAGAAAAACGGCAAGAATCACGATGAGAAAAATTAGAACATGCTCTAATTTTTCTCGTTGTGATTCACGGCATTTTTTTCCGCGGCAGTTTTCCCATAGGGAAACACTGCCAGGGAGCCTACACACAGTAGTTTTTCTCGACCAAGAGAAAAAATGTCGTGAAAACCGGCCGTGTGTAGGGGACCAAGCCGTTCCTCGTTTTTCTCGTCGATTTTCTCGACTGTGTTTTCACCGTCGAGAAAATCGATCGTGTGTACACGGCATAATAGTAAAAAACACAACTCTCAGAATTCTGAGTACCAGCTATGATGACGTTATTAGGGGCACAGAGCGGCTCATATTACCTACTATTTGCATAATGAGAACCAGGAGATTCTCAGAACTAGAAGAGAAAAAGACTAACCAATAACATTGTATTTGGTTTTATTCTTTTTTATGATTTTATTTGTGTAGCACCCTGGTGTTTAGGCAGGGTTGCTAATACATTTAGTTTGCCAGGTATTAATCATCCTGGCTGATTGTTAGAAGATCCACTGAGTCCTCTCTAACTCTGGATTGCTGTACCTTTTCTCTTCTGTCACTAGGTGGTGCTTGCTGGTGGCATTAGATTGACAAGGGTGTAGCAAGGACAGACTATGGATGGATGGGGTGTCTCAGCAAATTGGCAGGGGTTTCTTTGGTCCCTTGGCCTGCTGGGAAAGCCTATTTTTTTGG
Organism: Rana muscosa; assembly: GCA_029206835.1. Taxonomy (NCBI): domain Eukaryota; kingdom Metazoa; phylum Chordata; class Amphibia; order Anura; family Ranidae; genus Rana; species Rana muscosa. The sequence continues at coordinate 95,077,866 of CM055123.1, read as the reverse complement.
TGGATTCAGGTGATCGGGGTTCTGTGCCACCTGGATTGCTGTCTGGGCGGACGTGTGTTATGTCACCCCGGGCTGCTAGGCCGGAAGCCTGAGGCCTATCCCGTGGACACCTGGCTGCTAGGCTGCCTGAGGCCTATCCAGGAGCAAGAGAAGTAGAGTAGGGTTGGGACTGCAGGGTTGGAGTCCAACCGAGTTGTGAAGGTTCAGCCAGACGGGGAACCAGTCACCTTGTTACTGGAGACTACAATGAGTAAGCTAGAGCCAGTAGCAGAGCAGTCTTCTCATCAGCTGGGGACGGTGAAGAAGGGGTAAAGCTTCAGCAGGTGCCAAGCCAGGGACCCAGCATGACAGCAGGGGTGATGCTTGAGGAACATTGAGTATCAAGCTAGGGACCCAGCAGGATAGCGGGGGTGACACTTGAGAAGTATACAGCGTGCTAACTGTGGAAGAGCTCAGAAGATTCAGTGGCGATTGGATCTGGAGGTCTATTGAGAGACTGGGAGCTCAGTGACTAAAAATCTACAATGAGAGACTGTAATGTAAGAGAAGAACTATTCTGCGTTGCCAATTGTTAAGTACAATAAGAAAAAAGCATAACATACAAGACCAAATCCTGGTCACAATACAATTTTTTAGCAGGAAAACATGAGGACATGAAAACACATATGTCATAACACTGTATGAAAAGCTCAAAAAAGACACCTTTGCGATAACGCTTGTATCAAACTGCTGTTTTTTTCAGAGAGTAACGTGCAGTTAGATGAACAAGGGCAGAAAAAGCACTTGGAGGGGCAGACGCGGACCCAGCCAGTAAAGACAAACAAAAAGTAGGTAGATACGGGGGCGAAGAGAAAAAAACAAAAAACAAAAACCACAAGAGGGGGGGGGGGGGGCGGAAAAGATGAGAGAGAAAAAGGGGGAAGGGGGGAGCAGAGAAGAGAAGCAGAGGTGGTGCAGATAGAGCAAAGGATAAAGAGGGGAATGGAAGAACAAGAAATCAACCAGAGGTGATAATAGTCTCGCTAAATCACCTAGAGAAGGGAGAACCTGGGGGGTCAGCAAATCCCAGGAGGATTGCTGTGTGGGGATGAGAAAAGGGACGGAAACCAAAGGAAGGCAGCGATCCAGGGAGTGAAGAACTGAGCAAAATTAGTAACACGTGATAACAGTGATAACAGTGGGGAACCTACTTTTAGAGGATAACTGGTAAAGTAGAGAGTTTTGTGTAATCTGAACACTGGGGGCTAGGGAGCCCTACAGAAAACATTTGAAACATATGGAACAGTTTAAACACACATCTACCAAGTGCCGCCAATGATTTTTTCATTACATCATAACAATATAAACGCTAACAAAGGGGTGAGAGCTGTCTGCTGCATTGTGTGATAGCTTGAGGGTCTTAGGTCTCCTATGAGGAGCGGGGGGGTTCCCCACTTGCGCTAACTTTACCTTATGTTCCAGGGCAGGTGTCAAAGGCACCTCATCTGGACCCACGGTGTTTGAGACGCGACCCCAACCCCGTGGGTCCCGGCCTGACTTGCAACTCAGGAATTTAAGGCAAGGTGGACTATTGTCAATCAAGCAAAATTTGTATAGAAAGACACTTGACCCAGTAAAACTCAACAGGAGGGAGGGATGGAGAAAAAATAAGCCAATTTATAAGCTAAGAAAAAAAAAATTGAAAATATGAAAAAAGTCAAATGTTAAAAATTAAAGAGTCAAAAATCAAAAATCAACAATCAAAATTCAAAAGATAAAAGTCAAAAGTCAAAAGTCAAAAAACAAAAAGCTCAGAAGTTGCGACCGAGGCATTATCAAGGAGGGAGATATGGCAGGAAGGACTGAAGAGGATGACACGCAAAATCGTAGCGTGGGAGTCCTGTCAATCCGGCTGGTTGCCTGGGCATTCCAAAAAAGTCAGGTGTGTAATGAGAAGTGTTACCTCCTTTAGATCCAGGCTACATCTACCAGGACAGTCAAACACCGTGCTGGTCGATCCGTGGAGAGAGGTGCAGGAGATGAAGTCCGGGAGGGATGAAGAAGGAAGATCCAGTATGCAGGGGCCTCCGCCATCGTCTCGTCGTTGGTATGACGTGCAATCTATAAAGCAGGGATGACCGCCGGATCTGTGGAGGGTAAGAGATCACCAGGGGAAGCAGTGTAGGCGAAAGTCCTGGAAGGGGGAAGAGAGACAAAAAGAGGCTGGGAGGAGAAGGGTGGTAGACGTAGACAGTTACTCACGGGGAAGGCACTTGGCAGAGAGATATCCAGAATCATTAGGCATCCGCACGTTCTCTCCTCCCAGAGGGGGCGTGGAAGGGGATCCCGGGCTGCGGTGGTACAAGTCACGGCGAGAAGCATGGTTTCCCGGAGAGGATGGGTCGGCTCTATTCCTACGGGATCTGTGTCGTTGCGTCTTCGGTGAAGGGTGAAGAGAGACCGGGAGCCACGGTTCAGCGGGGAAGTAGAAGGCGTACCACTCCGGAAGGTCGACGTGCGGGAGATCGAGTTGATCGCAGAAGTCCTGCAAGTCCTCAGGTGTGCGGAGAAGCGCAGAGCGTCCTCTAGCGGAAGCCGAGAGTCCAAAAGGAAATTTCCAGCGGTATTGAATATTTCTAGACCGTAGAGCCTCCAGCAGGGGGTGCAAAGCACGCCTGTTCTGGAGCGTGATCTGGGACAGGTCCTGAAACAATTTGATCTCGGCACCATTATGGAGGATACGGCCTTTTTCTCTTGCTTTGCGGAGGATTTCCTCCTTAAGTGGAAAGTTAACCACACAGCATATTACATCCCTTGGTGGTTCGTTATCACGGGGAAGTGGGCGCAAAGCGTGGTGGGCCCTTTCCATATCTATGGGGGAGTCTGCCGGGCGCCCGACCAAATTATTAAAGATCGTGCAGATTGCTTGTTGCAGGGAGCCCGGTTCTATAGTCTCAGGGACCCCCCTTACCCTGATATTATGTCTCCTGCCTCTGTTGTCGAGGTCTTCGACGTGCCTATGGATGTCCAGGAGTTGGGAGAGTTGGGCATCGTATGTGGTCTGAACCTGCCGAATGGCCGCTGCTTGTCGTTGGGTAGTCTGTTCCACCCCATCAATCCTGTGCACTACCACATGGAGTTCGGTTTTAAGATCAGCGATCGCCGCCGTGACCGTGTTCTTAATGTCTGCCGCGATTGTCTCTAAATCAAAGAGGCTGGGGGGATGATCTTGCCCCATGTTTGTATCAGATCCCCCAGATAGTGGAGTAGCGGGGTCCGCGCTAGGCAAGGTCGGGGTTTGGGCCTGTGAGGCCGCGTGTGTCGCCATAAGTTGGGACCGAAACAGCTCCGGTATGTTTCTGCTGAGCTGCATACCTGAGGCACAAGCTGATCAGGAGGCAGAGGAACTCCGTGTGGATCTGCTCATAGTGGTAGCAAGTCGTAGGTTCCCCCGGAAATCAGGATTCAGTCCCCGGATCGCAGGAGCTCTTAGCTTATGCTGCCATCTTGGTTGACGTCCAGGCCACGCCCCTCTATTCCAGTCACACATCTAACAAGCCTTGTTACATGGTGGAGGACATGGAGTGCAACTAGGGATGAGCTTCGAGTTCGACTTGAACATTGCCTGTTCGCATGATCGCCGAACAGCGAACAATTTGGGGTGTTCGCGGCAAATTCGAAAAGCCGCGGAACACCCTGTTAAAGTCTATGGGAGAAATCTAAAGTGCTAATTTTAAAGGCTTATATGCAAGTTATTGTCATAAAAAGGGTTTGGGGACCCGGGTCCTGCCCCAGGGGACATGTATCAATGCAAAAAAAAGTTTTAAAAACAGACGTTTTTTCAGGAGCAGTGATTTTAATAATGCTTAAAATGAATAGACCCGCCCCTTCTCACGTTCCTCATCAGGAGCCGACCTGATGGGGAACGTGAGAAGGGGCGGGTCTATTCATTTTTTTACACTGAAGAGGAAGTTCCCCATCACGTCCTGCTCAGCCAAGACGTAATCGGGGTCTGAGATACGAGGCCGCCCCCGCCCCCTCGTACCTCAGACCCCGCCTACGTCATTGGCTGAGCGGACCTGATGGGGAACTTCCTCCGCAGTGTAGGTCCGCTCATCCAATGACGTTTCGAGTGGAGACTGCAGCGCTGGACATCGGATCGCCGCGGGACATTAGATTACATCGCTGGAATGTGTTTTTTATTTTTTATTTTTAATTAAAGACTTTTCCAAGGTGTCTGTGTGTTTTTTTTTTTCATTTTTTACACTTTCTTTGTGAAATGGTAGGGGTAAGCCTCCTACCCGCAGACCCCCACAACCACTGGGCAAGGGTTGAGGCCCTTGTCCCCATCAACATGGGGACATCCTCCCCATGTTGAGGGCATGTGGCCTGGTACGGTTCAGGAGGGGGGGCGCTCTCTCGTCCCCCCCTCTTTTCCTGCGTCCTGCCAGGTTGCGATCTCGGATAAAGGGTCTGGTATGGATTTTTGGGGGAACTCCACGCCATTTTTTTTTTTTTTTGGGTGGAGTTCCCCTTAAAATCCATACCAGACCTGAAGGGTCTAGTATTGATATTTGGCGGGAACCCCACGTCATTTTTTTTTATTTGATGCAGGGTTCCCCTTAATATCCATACCAGACCTGACGGGCCTGGTAATTGAATTTGGGGGGACCCCTAGGCATTTATTAAATTTTTTTATCAATTACTTTTCTCTGTATTGCCGGGAGCCGACAATTCATTATAGCCGCGAGTGGTTTTAAATGGCTTTTTTTCCTTCAGAAATTACATTTTGTGCAGGGACAGTTCTAAGCAAGGGAAACAAGCGCTGCTTTACATGCATACTATACACCCCCCAGGTACGAAATTTAAAGGAATATGTCACTTTTTATTGTTTCACTTTATGCATTATTAAAATCACTGCTCCCGAAAAAACTGCAGTTTTCAAAATGTTTTTTTGCATTGATACATGTCCCCTGGGGCAGGACCCGGGTCCCCAAAACCTTTTTAGGACAATAACTTGCATATTAGCCTTTATAATTAGCACTTTAGATTTCGAACGTTCGAGTTCATTGTATTTAATAGGGTTCTAAAGTTCACGCAAACTTTAGGTCTGTTCGCAGGTTCTGGTGCGAACCGAACAGGGGGGTGTTCGGCTCATCCCTAGTTGCAACACATACAAATTATGTAAATCACTGGGTTATTAGAACCGTTGAGTATATGTTGTGTTATTGACTTTCATTTTGTGTGAGCAACACATTGCACTGTAGGACTATGGATTTTTATAACATTATGTTGTTTAAGATAACTTATGTTTTAGGATATATGGTTTAAGCACTATTTAATGATAAAATACAGAAGTGCAGCACTTAATAATTTACATTTAATACAAACGATGTGCAGTGTAGAAAATGTCCTTGCTGAAAATACAAATGAAAAATACAATAGGTGAGAACAAAATTATATATAAAGTCCCATGCAAAAAACAAAGAAAAATCTCAAGTGACTGGTAATCTATTAACATGATGTAAAAGTGTATCCCAGAAGAAACAAGCTTCCAAATTCCAGTGAATCACCACAGTGCAGGCAAGATGGGGGCTTACCAGATAATAGCGACCCTCATTAAAGAGAAGCCAAAAAAGGCATTTGTAGATGTAGATGCATTTGTAGATTGGGGCTCCATGTGCCGGTATTATCATGAAAAGAGCACTCTCCATAGTGTAAGTCTTTAAAAGAAACAATGTTTAATAAAAAGATTGCACTTGCAATGTGTGAAGTGTAAGCAGACATAAGAATCAATGCAAGCTCGGGTCTTTCCCACAAACAAGATGGCTGCGGCCGGTTGGCACATGCGCAGTGGTGTGTTTTCTGGATCCACCCTACACGTTTCATCATCAGGGGCACATTATTGGAAACTCGAGAAAAATCATGGACATTATAGGCACATACTGTATGTATAAAATTACCAAATGTATTGATCTACATTAAAATCATTTGTATATAATGTAACAACTTAAAATAATATTGGTCACGTACTAAATGTAAATCCCCTCTAGAGAATAGTATAACATATATGAAACCGTGTGCATAATAAGTGTAGCGCCCACTACCTTTTGGTATGTGTAGAAATAGGGTTTTATTGTTTCAAACTGTCAGTGCAGGCAAATCTAGTCAGGCCTGTGCATTATGCTAGGCCTGGTTGTTTTGATCTGGGACTGGGAGTGTCAGTGTAGCAGTGGGTGTGGCCACCTGTGCTCTAGCCCTGAGGCACCTCCCCTGTCTCTGGGGAGAATATACAGAGAAGGAGGCAGGGCCTGGGATTGGAATGGCAGGCAGCTTGTATAGCAGCTCTGACCAATCCTCAACTTGGATTGGCAGGGGGCGGGCCTGCTATATAAGCTGAGGTAACATGCCACTGGGGAGGAGTTTTGAGAAGAAGGAAGATGAAGCAGTAGTGTTTCTGTGTGGAGGCCCCTGCTTGGGGCCTGGGGCCTACCAGGTGTTGAGGAGAAAGTCCTGGATGAGGACCATTTCTCTTCAAACACCGCAGAGGAGGAATTCAGGATTAAAAGAAAGGAGTTATGGAACTGTTACTGCTGGACTGTGCGGTTGAACCATGTCTCTTCCATGGAACGGGGACCATCGAGAAGGTCAGTGGGTACACAACAGCAAGTGATAGGACCGGAGGAGTCTATTGGAGAAGCTTGTGAATATCTGCTTTTGCCCCTAGTAACTGAACGCCACAAGGGGGTGTCTTAGATGGGATGTTGCACGGTCAGTCCTATACAGCATGATGTTACAAGGAGAGACTCTAAACTTAATGTGGAAGGCTGGGGAACTCAGCCTCTACCTCACTGGACTATTTGGGCCTAGTAGTCCGTCAGTTACCATTTGCTATTAGAGGGACTGTGGTGTCGGAGGGGGTGTGTGAAGATATGCTCCGGACGCAGGGCCAGCATTTGGATAACTATTATCACTATAGAGCGTCATTCAGAGTGACTCTTCACAAGAAAGCAAGAAATTCAGAAAGGGCTTTATTCAGGAATCTTTAAAGCAATATTCTGCAGGAATCAGTGCAGCATACAAGGGAGCAATAGTCAGTAGTGACGCAGCTCACTAAACTAACATCTTTGCTGTACCTTATCTTCAGAAGGCTTTTTGGCCCTCAGGGAATATGGATACCCAAAAACAAGTGGAGGCATGTAGCCCTAAAAGCAAGTATACCTGTGTGTCCCCACATTTGACAAGTGTGCCTATTGCGACCGTGATTGGGCCCTGACTAGAGCAAAATTCATGAGGTCTATCGAGGACAAGTGAAACCCCAATATCTGAAACGAGGACAAGTGAACCCCAATATCTGAAGGATATGTGAATTTTGGTGTATATTCTATAACGCACAAGGTTTCATATACGTTATACTATTCTCTAGAGGCAATTTGCATTTAGTTCCTGACCAATATTATTTTAAAATAGATAAAGTCTCCTTATTTAATTGTTACATTGTATACAAATGATTTTAATGTAGATCAATAAATGTGTTAATTTTATACATATGTTGCCACTCGCAACACTTAAGAGCCGGTTCACACAGGGACAACATGACTTTGAGCGCGACTCTGCGAGGCAACTTGGACACGACTTGAGCCTGAACCACAGCGCGACCTGGAGCGACTTGAAGTCGCCTCCAGGACAGGCTGCCCCCTGTGTTTGGTATGAATCATGAGGGGGAACTCCACGCCAAATTTTAAATAAAAAAACGGAATGGATTCCCCTCCAAGAGCTTACCAGGCCCTTAGGTCTGGTATGGATTTTAAGGGGAACCCCCTACGCCGAAAAAAACGGCGTGGGGGTCCCCTCAAAATCCATACCAGACCCTTATCTGAGCACGCAGCCCGGCCGGTCAGGAAAGGGGGTGGGGACGAGCGAGCGCCCCCCCCCCCTCCTGAACCGTACCAGGCCGCATGCCCTCAACATGGGGGGGTGGGTACTTTGGGGGCAGGGGGGCGCCCTGTGGCCCCCCACCCCAAAGCACCCTGCCCCCATGTTGATGAGGACAGGGCCTCTTCCCGACAACCCTGGCCGTTGGTTTCGGGGTCTGCGGGCGGGGGGCTTATCGGAATCCGGGAGCGGGGGCGGGGTCACATCACCCGGTGACCACGCCCCATGCCCATATAAATGATTGCGTGCTGCTCACACTGCATTACAGCGGGAGACCTCATCGTGTCAACATCTCCAGGAGAGAAGAGGGAAGTAGACGACTATGAAGACCGGGCCCCCGCTAGCAAAAGAGCTGGAAGAAGATAGCGGAGGTGCCGGCAAAAAGGCAGAAAGCACCGGAGAGCGCGGAGAAGGCACCGGAGAGTCGGAAGAAGACCCCCGAAGTCGGAAGAAGACCCCCGAAGTTAGAAGAAGACCCCCGAAGGCGGAAGAAGACCCCCGAAGGCGGAAGAAGACCCCCGGAGCTTCCTAATAAATGACTTTAAAAAGCTGTCTAGTGTGTTTATTTTATTGACACTTTTCCCCCAGGTGGATGGGTAGGGGTACGATGTACCCCATACTCATTCACATAGGGTGGGGGGGCCGGGATCTGGGGGCCCCCTTGTTAAAGGGGGCTCCCGGATTCCGATAAGCCCCCCGCCCGCAGACCCCGACAACCAACGGCCAGGGTTGTTGGGAAGAGGCCCTGTCCTCATCAACATGGGGGCAGGGTGCTTTGGGGTGGGGGGGCCGCAGGGCGCCCCCCTGCCCCAAAGCACCCACCCCCCATGTTGAGGGCATGCGGCCTGGTACGGTTCAGGAGGGGGGGGGCGCTCACTCGTCCCCACCCCCTTTCCTGACCGGCCGGGCTGCGTGCTCAGATAAGGGTCTGGTATGGATTTTGGGGGGACCCCCACGCCGTTTTTTTCGGCGTAGGGGGTTCCCCTTAAAATCCATACCAGACCTAAGGGCCTGGTAAGCTCTTGGAGGGGAATCCATGCCGGTTTTTTAGTTAAAATTTGGCGTGGAGTTCCCCCTCATGATTCATACCAAATACCAGCTCCGTGGGAGGGGTTTGCCTTAGAGCCGGTTCACAGAGGGGCGACTTCCTGTAAAGTTGCCTCTCTATGAACGGGGATCCGACTAGGAGGCAACTTCCATTGAAATCAATGGGTACAAGTCGCCTACAAGTCAGATTGAAGTAGTACAGGAACCTTTTTTGAAGTCGGAGCGACTGCAGTCGTGTACATTAAGATGACTCCATTCACTTGGGGCAACTTGGGGCGACTTGAAGTCAGATCCCGAGTCGCCCCTGTGTGAACCGGCTCTAAATACCTGTCCACACAGGGAGGAGCGTAGCAAAATTGAATAATAATTGCAAGGGGCGCCTCAGGCTCCAATGGTGTTAACCCTATGCAGGAAAGCTTAATTCATATGCAGTAGAGAACAGCATATTAAATACCTGTCCAGCGACCGCTAAGGGAGCTCCAAAGTACTGGCAGGACAGTACCAACCTAGATGGACATCATTGTCAAGCGCCATCATGTGGTTAAAATGCAAATATATATATCAAAAGACTTCTTTTGAACATGCTTGCCAGCATGCCCCTGGGATCGCATTTTGGCCATTTACGCCCCACCTCAGCACCCCTCTCTTACATGACCCAATGGGAACAGGACCTCCAGTCCCCTAGCTTGCCATTTAGTTCCATAGATTTGGAAGACTGGAGTAAGGCTTGGGAAATAGTGGCCAAATGTTCCTTTAATACAAATACAAGCAGCAAATAAGGTCCTATTCCGATGATATTGGGTTCCTGCCCATATAGCCCATGCTTTCCCCAGGAGTACTAATAGTGGTTTCCGCAAATGTGGACAACAGGGGATGTTATATATACCTGCTGGTCCTGCCCAATACTAGTGGGGTTCTGGTCTAGAGTTTTTGACTTGCTTCAGACGCTTTTCCATCTAACGGTATATAGGGATGCTATACCTGGCCTATACACATCACAGCTAAACGGACCATAGCTCAAGCTTGGAACACTGTAGCCTTCCAGGGGGTGAAGACATGCATGACAACCATGACGTTTCATAAGCGGATGTCCAGTATTGTGAATGATTCACATGCCAAATTTCTTAAGCTTTGAGAAGCATGGATCTCTTATGAGTTCCCCTCACTCCAATCGACCTATTTGGGCTTTGTATGATTGCTCCCTTTGGGGCTTCAGGATTGAGTTACCCCCTTCCGCCCTCTCTTGTCTATGGCCCTCTTCTCCTGCCTTTTTTTTGTTGTCCTCGCTTATTTTCTAAGTTCCTCTCTGTTCCTGTTCACGCATGTGCCGTACATGGGTTGGGGTGCAGGAGATGAGCCTTCCATGGTGATTAAATGTAGATTTTGGGTATAGGGCCTTTTGGCAGTTTTCACTTTTTAGTAACATCCCAAAATTTTTGACTTTTGTCATTTTGGTTATCATGATTGTGTTCTGTATTACTCAAAATGTAATGTCTACCCATTATCTAGCCTCTGCATGGGTGATTTACAAGTTTGTCTTTGTATTCTTGTATTCATTCTCAAAACCAATAAACATATTGTAACAGAAAAAACAATTATATAAATGTGGAAACTCATAAAATAGTATGAATACTATTTGATATCATCATCCTTTTGGAAAGTAGCATAGCATTTTGGTAGTGAATGTTAAAAAGCAGCTATAGATAGATCTCACAAAGCTGCAGGCTGTGTGATCTTTTGTGAATGACAGTACTGATGTTCAGAGTAGCCTCTGCTGCAAGAAGAGATCAGAGCTGTCACTCACAAGGCAAATTGTATGACCATCAGGGGCAGCCCGTCCATTAAGAGCGCACGGGTGCCGCACCCCCCTGTCCATCGCCGCCTCCGCTATTCATGCGTCGGGCCCCTTTCAGGACACCGGTGCATGGATTCCAATGCGGAGGGGCTGTTTTTTTGAAGCAACAATTAGAGCCAGAGGCTCTAATAGGCTTCAATATAGGGTGGGCTTGGCTCGCAGAGAGTGGGTTTTGAGCCCACCCAGGTGTGTTACAACAGCGAATCAATAGTAACACTGATCCTCCTCCTGGGCCAATCAGGAAGTGTGGTTTGACACCGGTCACCCGATTGGCTGAAAGAACAGGTGATCCTTTTGGACACCTAAGGGAAGGAGCTGAGGAGCTGGAAGCTGCCATGGAGGAGAGGACAGTCAGAGCCGAACATCTGCACCACGCTGCCTGCCACTCGCCACAATAGGGTAAGTGCCGGACTGACCGGAAAACAAAAAAACACACCAGCCACCACTGATGACCATGCTGCATATCAATGACAGGCAGATTTGAACAAGATCAACAGCTATACACACTTGATCCCCTGAATGGTTAAATAAGTTGTGACGGTATGCGAGGTGAGATATATGACAATCGCTATGTTTCACTTCGCATTCGGTCCATTGTAAGGGACTGAACCAGAATCCGGCCCAGGTTTTTCCAGCCTCTGTAGTTGGCTGGGTTCCGGTCTGGATATTCAGGTTTACTGGAATCCATAGGCAGCTGGGCTTTAAAGATCCAGGAAGAGAGCACAGGATTGCTCTGGCCTGGACTCAGAAGGGAATCTGAGTAAGAGGAGCGCTGTTTATTTGGGCTGAAAGAAAAAGGTTTGCTTTACTTCACCTTGTGTTTTGTGGGTGACGGGGACCAGCCCCTCACCGTATAGAGAGTGGTTACTGTATAGTTTAGCGCCGGACGGCAAGGATTTTTTTACTGTTTTGTTTATTTTGTATGACTATCGCAAACCACTTGTAAATAAAGCTGGCAATACGCCAGGTTTTAAAGAAACTGCCTGTATGCTGACCTTCATTCTGTGAAAAGGTGATCCCCACAAGCTAATCTCCCACACGTGGTGGAGAATGCGGGCATTTTCTGAAGATGGAGGAAATGTTAAAGGCCCTGCTACAGGCCAATGCAGCTCAGCGGGAAACCAACCGCCAAGTCGCAGCACAACAGGCAGCACAACAAGCAGCCCAGCAGGAGATGAACCGCCAAGTCGCAGAACAACAGGAGGCCGCTGCAGCACAACAAGCAGCCCAGCAGGAGATGAACCGTCAGTTTGCAGAGGCTCTGATGGAACTGAAAAAGGGGTCCGCACCTCATGTGCCAGTGGAAGCCAAGATGATACGTGCATCCTACCACTTACAGAAAATGACATCTGCTGATGATATCGAGGCATACCTGGCGACTTTTGAGAGAGTTGCTGTCCGCGAAGGATGGCCAAAAGAACAGTGGGCGGGTCTGTTGTCCCCATTTTTAACAGGAGAACCCCAAAAGGCCTATTTTGACCAAGAACCCGATAAGGCCCAGGACAATGAGACTCTAAAGACAGAGATACTCGCACGCTTGGGTGTCACCATGGCAATCCGGGCCCAGCGGGTGCATCAGTGGTCATTCTCCAGCAACAAGCCACCCCGTTCGCAAATGTTTGACCTGGTCCACCTCACCAAGAAGTGGTTGCAGCCAGAGATGTTGACAGGCCCACAGATCGTAGAACGTGTGGTAATGGACCGGTATCTGCGTGCGCTTCCTGCTGCTCTGAGGAAGTGGGTCGGACAGGGCGACCCCAAAACTGCAGCCCAACTGGTCGACCTAGTGGAGAGGTACAGTGTTACTGAGGACTTGTTGAATCCATCTACGCCCCACTTCGGTGTGTCTAGGGGTGCAAGATCTCCCGGCGGTTCGGGTAAGACTGTTCCGGGGTCCAAGAGCTTGGGGAGATTTGATAAGACTGTTGTTCCAGCTCATGAGACTGTGCTTCCTAGACCTGGAGACTGGCCAAAGAAGCCAGGAAGGTCTTTGGAACCATTGAGAGGACTGGGGGTTGAGCATATAAGATGTTTTCGTTGCCATGCATTAGGGCATATTGCTGCAAATTGTCCTTTAAATGATGAACCTATGCAATGCGATTATGCTTATATGAAAAGACGCCTTTCTTTGTTTGCACAGGTCGCATGTACTGCATCATGTCAGAGTCGCATTGAAAAACAAATGTGTGTTATTTCTGTGGATGGAAAGCCCCTGACAGCCCTGCTAGACTCTGGTAGTGTGGTGACCCTAGTCAGGAGTGATTGCGTGAACCCCACAAAACTACACCCCAGTACTATTGGGGTAATTTGCATCCATGGGGACACTCAAGACTACCAGACAGTGGTGGTTGAGGTTGATACCCCCAGGGGCAGTGTAACACATTCAGTGGGGGTGGTACCTTCACTGCTTCATGAAGCTTTAGTGGGAAGAGATTTTCCCCATTTCTGGAATTTATGGGAGAGCAAAGGGAGGCTGGTAGATAGAGCTCCCCCTGCTGGAGAAGCACGAGAACTCTCAACAGACCCTTTTTGCCAAAGGGAAGGGTTTGCTGTTGGTGGGATCAAGGAAGCCGGAGACCCTCTTCCTTTCCCTGTCATGGTTGGGGAGCCTGAGGACCTGGAAGCTAGCTCCCAGCCTGAGGGTAACGAACAGGAGAACCCCTCTGACCATGACATTGAGAGTAGCCAAGATGTGGTACCCGATTTAGAGGTCAGGAGAGAGGATTTCTGTACCGAACAATTACGAGAGGCCACCCTCATGAGAGCCAGGGAAAACGTTAAGATGTTGGATGGGGAACCGGTGGATCCTAACTGGGTGGAATCTTTCCCTTACATGGCAATTAAAAACAATTTATTGTATCGAGTGATAAAACATGGAGAGGACGAGGTAGAACAGCTACTAGTCCCCAAACCCTTCCGCAGGGTGGTGCTAGACCTGGCCCATGGTCATGTAATGGGGGGGCATCTCGGTGTTGAAAAAACCAGGGAGAGAATCGCCCAGAGATTTTTCTGGCCCGGATTGCATGCAGATGTCAAGGAGTACTGCGAATCATGCCCCGAGTGTCAAATGTCGGCACCGTCACCCCATTTTCGCAGCCCCCTCGTTCCTCTGCCAATAATCGAGGTCCCCTTTGAGAGGATTGGCATGGACCTGGTGGGGCCGGTTGTGAAATCTGCCCGCGGTCACCAGCATATTCTGGTGATCCTGGACTATGCGACTCGCTATCCTGAGGTCATACCCTTGCGCAATACCTCTGCTAAGGCTATCGCCAAGGAATTGGTCCATGTCTTTAGTCGACTGGGGATCCCAAAAGAGATCTTAACCGACCAGGGCAACCCCTTTATGTCCAAGGCTACCAAGGAGCTTTGTAAGTTATACAAAATCTCCCATCTCCGTACCTCTGTCTACCACCCCCAAACAGATGGTCTGGTCGAAAGATTTAATAAAACTTTGAAAAGTATGCTGAAAAAGGTGGTCAACAAAGATGGGAGAAACTGGGATTTTTTGCTGCCATAGCTCATGTTTGCGATACGTGAGGTTCCGCAGGCGTCCACAGGCTATTCCCCCTTTGAACTCTTGTATGGTAGGCATCCCAAGGGACTGCTAGATGTTGCCAAGGAAACATGGGAAGGTGAGGCAACCCCATATAAAAGCATCATAGAGCATGTCTCCTTGATGCAGGATCGAATCGCAGCTGTCCTGCCCCTGGTGCGAGAACATATGGAGCGGGCCCAGGAGGCCCAAAGGAGGGTCTATGACCGAAGTGCCAGGGTCCGTACTTTCAGCCCTGGGGACAGAGTGTTGGTATTGGTCCCCACGGTGGAAAGTAAGTTTTTAGCCAAGTGGCAGGGTCCCTTCGAGGTTGTCGAAAGGGTGGGGGAGGTAAACTACAAAGTCTACCAGCCAGGGAAAAGGAAACCACACCAAATTTACCATGTGAATCTCTTAAAACCCTGGAAGGACCGAGAGACTTTACTGGCCACGTCTCCGCCTCCAACCGACCGGGTACCCGTGACACCTGACGTTCCCATCACGGATACCCTGTCCGTGGCTAAACAAAGTGACGTTAGGGTGTTTGTGCATAAAAATAGAGACTTTTTCTCCCCCTTACCCGGACTGACCAACGTGATCCAACATGACATAGTGATGGAACCAGGGGTTCGGGTAAATGCGAAGCCGTATAGAATCCCAGGGGCCAGGCGTGAGGCAGTCGCAAAAGAAATTAAAAACATGTTGGAGTTGGATGTGATAGAAGAGTCCCACAGTGAGTGGTCGAGCCCCATAGTGCTGGTCCCAAAACCTGATGGCACTATCAGGTTTTGTAATGATTTTTGAAAACTTAACAGTGTATCCAAGTTCGATGCATACCCGATGCCCCGGGTCGACGAACTTGTGGACAGGTTGGGACAGGCTCGCTATATAACGACCCTAGACCTGACAAAAGGCTATTGGCAAATACCGCTATCTGAATCGGCCAAGGAGAAGACTGCCTTTTCCACTCCTGAGGGCTCGTTTCAGTACAAGCAGATGCCTTTTGGTCTGCATGGGGCCCCTTCATCATTCCAACAAATGATGGACAAAACTTTGAGACCACATCGCCCGTATGCGGCTGCTTATTTGGACGATGTGGTCATCCACAGCCCAGATTGGGAATCACACCTGCCCCGGGTACAGGCGGTGGTAGATTCCCTTAGAGAAGCAGGCCTCACGGCTAACCCAAAGAAGTGTGCCATAGGCCTGGAGGAGGCCAAGTACCTGGGCTATGTTATTGGCCGGGGACTTGTCAAGCCTCAGACCAATAGAATTGAGGCAATTCAAAAGTGGCCCCAACCCGTAAACAAGAAACAAGTTCGGGCCTTCCTAGGCATTACGGGGTATTACCGACGGTTTATACCTGACTTTGCCACTATTGCCGTCCCTCTGACTGACCTGACGAAGGGCAGAGGGTCGGTCATGGTCAAATGGAACACTGAGGCCGAGAAGGCGTTTCAAAAATTAAAACAGGCCCTTTGTGCACTACCGGTGCTGGTGACCCCGGACTTCACAAAGGAGTTTGTCATACAGACAGACGCCTCTGAGGTGGGCCTAGGGGCTGTACTGTCACAGGTCAGGAATGGTGAGAAGCACCCGGTTGTATACCTAAGCCGGAAGCTGAACAAGCACGAAAGGAACTATGCCATTGTTGAAAAGGAGTGTCTCGCCATTAAATGGGCCTTAGACTCCCTGAGGTATTATCTACTCAGGAGGTCGTTCAGGCTGGTCACTGACCATGCTTCCCTGAAGTGGATGTGTGACAACAGGGAGAAAAATGCCCGTGTGACAAGGTGGTTCCTGGCTTTACAGCCCTTTAAATTCACGGTTGAGCACAGGCCAGGCAAACTCCAGGATAATGCTGATGCCCTCTCCCGCGTGCACTGTATGGCTGGGTCAAGTGCTCAGCCGCAGGGGCTTGAGCAGAGGGGGAGGATATGTGACGGTATGTGAGGTGAGATATATGACAATCAAAATGTTTCACCTCGCATTCGGTCCATTGTAAGGGACTGAACCAGAATCCGGCCCAGGTTTTTCCAGCCTCTGTAGTTGGTTGGGTTCCGGTCCGGATATTCAGGTTTACTGGAATCCATAGGCAGCTGGGCTTTAAAGATCCAGGAAGAGAGCACAGGATTGCTCTGGCCTGGACTCAGAAGGGAATCTGAGTAAGAGGAGCGCTGTTTATTTGGGCTGAAAGAAAAAGGTTTGCTTTACTTCACCTTGTGTTTTGTGGGTGACGGGGACCAGCCCCTCACCGTATAGAGAGCGGTTACTGTATAGTTTAGCGCCGGACGGCAAGGATTTTTTTACTGTTTTGTTTATTTTGTATGACTATCACAAACCACTTGTAAATAAAGCTGGCAATACGCCAGGTTTTAAAGAAACTGCCTGTACGCTGACCTTCATTCTGTGAAAAGGTGATCCCCACGAGCTAATCTCCCACAAAGTATATACCATTTAGGAAGCTTCTTTTGCAGAACAATAGATGCAGGTGTTAACCACATGCCCACTTTATAATTGCATATACTACAAATGTGGTAGAATTCTAGGCTTTTTCTGACTAGCTTAAAAATGCTCCCTTCCCCTCCTAACACTTGTTTGAACTAGCATGTGTAAAAAATATATTTAGTTCCTGTTCGGTCACTTGATCTACCATGTGTTACCCAGCACTAGCTACAAGGGAGAGAGGACTCGACAACATCTGGTAACGCCTGAGCAGTGACATAACTCATAGGTTTACTATGGCCCATTCATTGTCAGCTTTCCTTCCTCTTCCCTAAAGTGGCCGCTGCCTGACACAGGTAAGCTGATAATGTGACCAGACCAAAGTGGCCTGAAAATAGGTAAGCATCTTTCTTCCACAGGGTAGTTAATATCGGTGTTAGAAGGGGGGAGAGAGCATTTTTAAGCATAGTTAGTAAAAGCCAGGAGTTCTTTTTTTTTTTTATTTATTACTTTTTATTGTACTTTTTTTCATATCAGATATGCATACATATAATTCAAAATACGGTGAACAAAGTGATGACACAAATATACATAAAAAAACAAGAAATTGTAACATTGTGCAATTAGCAATCACGCCTTGGCGTATTTACTCCCTCCCCACCCTCCCTCCCTCCCCCACACCACATCACTCTTGAAGGTTTGTGTGTTCATGAATTACCTATAATTACAAAGGCGGGAATAAAAGGGGCTGGGAAGAACGACAGAAGGAAGAAACCCAGGACGGGTAAGGAAAAAAGGAGAAAACAAATTGAAGGGTATGGAGCGCAATATAAAAGGGAAAAATCTGAGGGAGAAAGTGAAGGAGGTCAGCAAAAGAGGGGAACAAGGACGGGTATGGGGAAATCCCCCCCCGGGATAGCAGCATCCATATAGGAGAAGGACAAGTTTATTACAGTGGACACAGCCCTCTAGCTCTATACTCCAGACCAGACCTACGAAAGGGTTCCCAACACCCTGTCCATCCTCTTATGGAGGACACCCCACCTCGTCCAGCCATCGCCTCCACATTCTCTCAAATTTTCCAATCCTATTCTGCTTGATATATAGCACCCTTTCGCTCCATACCATTGCGTTTATCGTCTCTACCCAGCTTCCCACTGATGGAGGGGTCCTGGACTGCCACCTCTGTGCAATTAACTTACGTGCTTGAAATAGGCACCTCAAGACCACCTCCACCGTGTCTGGGTGGACTCTCCTCTCCTCTATTCCCAATAGGCAGGTCTTAGCCACTGGTTCTAGCAGGGACCCAAATGTCTTATTTAGTCTTGCTCCTATCGCCTCCCAATACCTAAATAGTTTAGGGCATCTCCACATCATATGGATAAAATCCCCTGGCGCTTTACACCTGGGGCATTCGTCGTTTTTCCTCCACCCAAGTCTGTACATCTTTTTGGGGGTGTAATAAACTCTATGGAGGAAGTGTAAATGAGATATTCTCTGCGCCGGATAAATCGAAACCAAGGTACCCTGCTCCAATACCCTGTCCCATTGAGCGGTGCTGATTGTCCCCACATCACTTTCCCATCCTGTTTTACTTTTGGAGGGTCCCGCTCTACTTATTGCCCTAGCCCCTATTCTAGTATAGAGTTCTGAAATTAGGCCTTTAGATGTGTGTGTCATCGCAATTTTTGAGAGGACGGGGGACTGGGTCCATACTGAAGTTAATGACCCGAATTGGGCCTGTACAGCATGCCTAATCTGAAGATATTTGTAGAAGGTCTTATTTGGTATGTTGAATTCACTAGTTAAGTCTGAGAAGGTTTTTATTTGATTACCCCTGTATAGCTGGGTTAATCATTTAATGCCCTGTCTATCCCATTCCCCAAGTTGTCCTATGGCACTAATCTCTGGAAATTTTTTATTGCTCCATATGGGGGTGAACTCAGTCACTGCACTATATCCCATGAGTGCCTTTGTTCCCTGCCAGACCTTCTTGACTAGTTCTACCGTCGGGCATCTATGGGTAAAAGAGTCTGCCTCCAGTGCCTCCGCCAATATGCGGTGTGGAGCCCCCGTTAGCATCATGTTAACACTAAAATTGCCCTCCATCAGGAGTCCACAACCCGCTAGGTGTTGAAGTTGGGAAGCCAGGAAGTATGATCCAGGATGGGGAACCGCAAATACCCCCTCTTTGTCCGGGAGTTGTAAGGTTTGCAAGCTTATCCTCGACTGCCGTCCCTTCCTTATCAGCTCCCTAAAGAGCGATTCTATTTTCTTAACCCAACTTTGGTTGAGCCAAATCGGAGAGTTATGGAACAAGTATAATAGTTGTGGGAGCCATATAATTTTTATCAGATTGCAGCGCCCTGCTACTGATAGAGGGAGTCATTTCCATATGTCTGCTTTCTGTTTTAATTTGAGTAATAATGGGGCGATATTTAAATTTGTATACTGGTTTGTATCCCTGCTAATCCAGACCCCCAGATATTTCAATGTGGTAACAACTTTTAACCGGGCTACACCAAGCAGGGCCTGGTCATCAAGTGGGTCTACCGGCAGCAAGGCCGATTTTTCCCAGTTGATGACCAAACCCAACAATCATCCAAATTCCTCAACCATCTGTATCACTGTGTTTAGTGAGGATTCAACGTCCCCCAAGAAAAAAAGCACGTCATCCGCGAATAGTGCTATCCGTTCCTCCCCCTCCGGCCTACTAAATCCCCTTATGCCTGGCATTTGTCTGGACTTGATGGCCAATGGCTCCATTGCCAGGGCGAACAATAAGGGGGAGAGGGGGCAGCCCTGCCGTGTCTCTCTCTCCAGTTGGAACTGTTCTGATGATACGTTATTTATTTTTATTTCGGGGTTCGCTGTACAATATTTTGACCCAATTAATACAAATCGGGCCAAAACCAAACCTCTCCAATACCCTCCACAGATATAGCCAGGAATTCTACTTTAAAGTTATACTAAAGTCTCATTTTTTTTAATTTAAAAGTAACAAACATGTTATACTTACCTGCTCTGTGCAGTGGTTTTGCACAGAGAAGCCTCTTCTCAGGTCCCTCTTTGGAGCTCCTGGCCTCTCCCTCCTGCCGAGTGCCCCCACAGCAAGCAGCTTGCTATGGGGGCACCCGAGCCGAACCAAGCCACAGCGCCACGTGTCCATTAAGACATGGAGCCACGGTTCGGCCCCCCCCTCTCTCCTCATTGGCTCAATTACTTTGACAGCAGCGAGCGCCATTGTCTCAGCAAATGAGGAGGGAGAGTCCCGGACACGTTTGAGGCTCTCGTGCAACATCGCTGGAGCGGGATGGGGCTCAGATAAATATTGGGGGGTAGGAGGGAGGCTGCTGCACACAGACGGTTTTTATCCTAATGCATAGAATGCATTAGGATAAAAAACCTTTTGCCTTTACAACCACTTTAGGCCTCATTCTTGCCCACATGAGGCTACTACAGCGTGCATAGTATATGCCCCTGTGAAAGAAGCCGAAAACATGGACAAATTGGCCACTTGTGGGTTGGAATGATCAAACAAAGTTCTATTCATATTCTTATATCTGAATGTGGCAGGTGCATTTGTCAAAATGGGATACTGTGAATAAATACAACCTCTTTTTTTTTTTTTTATAGACCTTGGATAGCAAATATCAGACAGCCCAGTCTAATACTAATAATAAAGGAATGCCCCATGTTAGCCATTATACAGGAAGCTTCACCTCTTAATGATGACATATGGTCCCGTAAGATGTCTGAGAAGGAAAAGATAACAGCAGAACTGCAAATTATAGGGAATAAGCCCTTCCCTGAGCAGGATATATTTCATCGCTAGAAGGAAAAGTTCTTTAGACTGTAATTAGTAAAAATAGAGAGGCTGAGCCATTATCAGTGCTTCCAGATGCATAATAAAAATGTGGGCACTTTTGAAAAATGTCATCACTTTTATTAGAGTGCTGATTTGCTCTCAAAATGAACCATTTGCAAATTCAAGTGAGACAGTTATCAAGAACAAGCACTTATGTTACAATACCTCTTTTGTCATGTACACCAGTGAAGTGCTGAATTCCAGATTGCCATTTATAGTTTTAAAATGGTACAATTGTTTGCTTTACAAGTAGTAGGTTGCCATTTGTTCATCTTTTGTTCTTGTAACTATGTTTTACTATGAAGTACCATTCTTTGCAGCTACAGTTAAGAACATTTTAGAGGTCAGTGTAAACACTAGAAGGCATGAACAAAGCTAACTGCGCTTCCAGCATTTGTTCCAAATCAGGTGTTTGAGAAACATTCATGGTTCAAAAATATTTCTGATTCTGCTTGCAACAATCTTAGCATATGGTTTTTACCTGTCTGCAGGGGTATAACTATGTGTTTAGGAGCTGCAGATCATAACCATTAAAGTCCATCTAAACCTAAAGTAGGGAGGGATAAAAACCTTTTTTAAGGGTAACTCCACTTTCGCGGGGAAAAAAAAATAGCAAATAAAGAAAAAACAATATAGCGTATACAATTGCGTCACAAGTCATTTTGTAATTGAATATTATTAAAAATTACTTTTCCTTTTCAATCTGCAGCCGCTGTCATTTTCTGAAAATGCAATGCAATGTGGCTACCCGGAGTCGTTCTGTACACAGAATGTGTACTGAACACACCCCAGAAACATAATTTCCTGCTTGTGTGATTGGCTCACCAATTTTCCCAGAAGTCTGCCTAAGATACAAGTAGGATTTCAGGCATCCCCTGCAACAAAAATGTAATTTTTGGTGAGATACTCACAATAGTTCACGTTCAAAGGGAAGCAGGCCCAGCAGATTTCCTCATTAGTGCTCGGCAGCTGCACAGCTGGTTGATATTTAGGAAACCACTCTCATTAGACCCACTCAGAACAGAGGCACAGAGGAACATTTCTTCAGAATACCAAAAGGTAGGAATCTTCTACAATGGTTGTTATAATCCTTGCAATATATATAGATCACCCAGATGGGAATGTTTTTTTCTCAACAAAAGTGGAGTTACTTTTTAAGTTTTTTTTTGCTTTCTGTGTCCTGGCTAGGGATATTCCTCATATTCCTCCTTTCTCTGTTTCCTGATGACCACCCTCACAGAGACTGAAAGTAAGGGGAAACGCCAAAAAGTCACAAGAAAAAGAATAAATAGTAAATATTACAATGGGAATACTTGTTCTTGTAACAACTGTGAGGAATTCCATCACTTCATAGTGTTTTCCTCTCTTCCTATTTATCCACAGGAGGTAAAAAGGGAAATGTCTCGAACATGTGTTTTTAAAAAAAAAAAAATGTTTATTGGGTTTTTTACATTATATTAGTGCTTGGTAAATGAATTTCGATTCACATACAGTCATGTAAAATACAAATAAAAAGGAAACAGGAAACAAAGAGAAAAATAAATAAATAAACAAAAAAAAAACACAACAACAAAAATGGCACAGTGATTACCCGTATAAAACAATATTACAGCATCAGGATGATGAGGCAGTACAAAGCCTAGTGCCTTTAGGAGCGGAAGCAACGTTTGGGGTATAAAAAATAAAAAATGTTATAACCTCGGATATGAAACTGGCTGTAGAAGCAGCGGTGGGTGGAGAAAACAGATGAGGGTCTGAAAGAATCAAGAACGTCAAGGAGCCATGAAGACATGTTTTCATGGTTCAGGGCGGCATAAATGCAGAGGGGTCAGACAGATTTGATAATTTAAGGTTGCCTAGGGAGTTTGTAAGTTTGAGATACCAATCTGTATAGCGGAACGGTTGCATGAGTTTTTGTAGATCCTCTTGGGCGAACGTGTGTTCCATGAATTTCCACCATCTCGTAAAGAATCGCGAGGTGGAGCGAAAGTTCAACACAATGGTGTCCAACCTTTCCAGATAGAAAAGCGATAAGAGGGCTTTTTTTAACGCCGGTAGTTTTGGCGGTGTTGAGTTGATCCAGTGAGACATGATAGTCCTGCGGGCCACCAGGAGGCAGATATGCGTCCAGTGGGAGATGTGAAGCGGAGTATTTGTTGGTGGCGTGGATAGGGGTGGTTCACAGCCAAATAAACATATAAGGTAATGACTTGGGATCCGTATTTTAGTGATCTTGTAGATAAAGTTCAGAACAGAGTCCCAGTATGTAATGATGGGTTGGCACTCCCAGAGGCAGTGAAGCAGTGTAGGGTGCGGTTTGGAACACCAGGGGCACCGCTCTTGAGCTGGTTCTGCCTTGTTAATACGGAAAGGGTAGAATGCTCTGTGAATAATTTTGAATTGCGTCTCACGCCATGTTTCGGATATGGTAAGTTTGTGAACTTGTCTGTATCCCTTAAGGATTTTCTCCGAAATGTCTTCGTCCTAAAATATTTGGGACCATTTCTGGAATGGTTTAAGATGGAATTTGGTAGTCTGATGGTCAATAATGTGAGAGTATAGGCTGGAAATGGAGTAATCGTCTCTGCGTAGTAAAGTATCAATGAAGGACTTTCGGAGGGGATCCGTTCCAGGTCCGTAGCATGAGCGTAAATAACTGACCAATTGGTGGTAGAAGAAAACGTGTGTCGCTAGTAGAGAGAATTCCCTTGATAAGGTTTGGAAGGATTTGAAGTCGCCAGGGGTATTGAGGTACATAGAGGTAATGTTGGTAAGACCCTTAGCGCTCCATTGTTCAAAGGCTTTGTGTAGGGTGGATGGGAGAAACCTAGGGTTGCCTAGGATTGGCAGATAGCAAGAAATACTGGAGGGTAACCACAGTAGTCTCCGCACCTCTCTCCAAGCTATAATTGTGTCCTTGATGAGTACACTCGATCTGAGGTGCATTGGTAGTTTGTTAGGATTTGAGTGGAGAATGGCTGGTAGGGCATATGGAAAGGTTGAGGCACCCTCGAGTATGGTATTGGAGTATCTAGAGCTGCCAGATAACCAGTCAAGGCCCTGCCTGAGTAGGCAGGTGAGATTGTAAAAACGTATATTGGGCAGGCCTGCCCCCCCTTCAGACTTCGGGAGACACAGTTTTTGTAGAGCAATGCGTGATTTTTTGCGAGACCATATGAAGGCGGACAATGCCCTATGGATTTTTTTTACATCAGAGTGTTTTAATAAAAGAGGTATGGTCTGCATAGGGTAGAGTAGGCGTGCAAACGACACCATTCTAAAAATCTCCCAAAGAGCGAGAGGGGGAGGGCCGCCCATGCTTCCAGCTCCTTTACAACTTTTGATATTAGCGGTGGGAAGTTAAGTGTATATAAAGTGGAAGGTTCTCGTCCGATGTTAATGCCCAGATACGTAATTTGTTGCGTTGCTATGGCAAAAGGAGATTGGTGTCGCCATTTGTCAGACATCCTGGGGTGAAGTGATAGAATTTCTCTTTTGTCAAAGTTAATTCGAAAGCCTGAGCACAGTCGGAGAGTATGAAAGAGTTGCCGGAGTCTATCAAAGTCTGTGAGGGGTTGGGTGGAGAATAATAATATGTCGTCCGCAAATAGGGCGGAACGGAGAGTTTGGTTGCCTATTGTGATGCCACTGACCCCGTCAGGTGAGTTGAGTAGTCTAGATAAAGGTTCGATAGCGATGTTGAAAAGTAGAGGGGAGAGGGGGCATCCCTGTCTAGTTCCTTTTGTCAGGGGGATCATATCCGAGATAAAGTCGGGGTGACCAGACGCGCAGTTGGGGATTCGTACATTCGCTGTAAAAAACGCACAATTGGACCTGAAAAACCAAAGTCCGCCATCACTCCGAATAGCCAGGACCAACTGATATTGTCAAAAGCCTTTTCGGCGTCTAGTGATATTATAGCTATGTCTTGTTCAGGGTTCGATCTAGCATATTCTAACGCCATCAGAACCTTGCGTATGTTTAGGGTGGCCGAGCGTCCCTGAACAAATCCTGATTGTGCCGGGTGTAACAAAGAGGGGAGTAGGTGGGCTAAGCGTGACGCAATTATCTTGGATAGTACTTTGACATCCACATTGATTAATGAGATTGAGCGGTATGATCCTGGAAGTGAGGGGTCCTTACCTTTTTTGGCGATTAGTCTAATATGTGCCTGTGTTCCTGTAGGGAGATAGGGGCCCCCATCCCACATGGCTGCATACACATGTTTAAGGGTGTCGGGAATAAAGTCCTTAGTTAGCTTATAAAATTTGGCCGTGTAGCCGTCCGGGCCTGGGGCTTTAGCAGACGCCAAAGATTTGATCGTCAGTTGAATATCCTCGACTGTGATGGGCGCGTTAAGAGCAGCTAAATGGTCCTCCTGAAGTTTGGGCAAGCGGATTTTTGCTAGAAGGGCTTCGGCAGTAGGTTGGTCATTTGGGTCCGCCGAGTATAGAGTAGTGTAATAGTCAGCTAGTAGTTTACTAATTTCGGTAGGTGAGGTAACCAGTGTGCCAGCTGCATTTTTCAGTGCAGAGATATGGGTAGGTCGTCTTTGTCCCGTGCAGAGTTTCGCCAATAGTTTGCCCGCCTTGTTGCCAAACCTATGAAAGTAAATTAGAATAGGAGGTTTTAGTCATTTCTTGCTGCTCAGCCCATAGATCGAATTCTCGTTTGGCTTTTTTCCAGGTGCGTATATTGTCAGGCGTACGGTTAAGTGTAAATAGTTTGTGCGCCGAGCGTAGGGCTTCACTAGCTTGCATGTAGTGTTGTTTGGCGTTCCTCTTAAATTGGGTGGTGTAAGAAATAATTTTTCCTCTCATGATGGCTTTTCCAGCCTCCCAGAAGAGGTTTGGGTCTGTAAGGTGCGTCACATTAGTTGAGGCATATTCCGTCCTCGCTCCATAGAGCGTGTGGCGGAAGTCTTCATTATCTGCTAGGTAAGAAGGGAAGCGCCATATGTGTGAGGGAAAAGAGGGTTGAGCATTGATCAATTGTATTGCAATGGGGCTGTGGTCTGAGATTCTGGCGTCATTGATTTCTGAGTCGCCTAGCATTGGGATAAGTGCGGGGGAGGCAAAAAAATAATCGATGCGAGGGAAGGAATTGTGGGGGGGGGGGTAGAAGGTATAGTCCCGGTCTGTCGGGTGTGCTAATCGCCATACATCTATCAAGTGCATGGAATCTATGGCTTGTGTTAGGAGTGTCGGGGTCGAAGGTGGCGTGGCATTTCTGGTCATCCTACGCGTCGTGTCACCTCCTATGCATTAAGGTGAAAAACCTTTTATGCTGCATAGACCCCCAGAGCCCCCATTTTTCTTATCTGAGCCCTATCGTTCCAGTGACGGGGAGGAACACAGCAGCTCTAGCTGCTGTCTCGGGTGCTCATTGGATAGATTGATAACAGCAGGAGCTATTGGCTCCCGCTGCTGTCAATCAAATCCAGTGGCACGCGAGTCGGGGGCACGGCCGAGTCCTGCTGTCTGTGTCAATGGAAACCGCAGCAGAACTCGGGAGCGTGCCTGCACGAGTGCCCCGATGGAAAGCGGCTCTCAATGGGGGCACTCAATGAGAAGGATGTGCCAGGAACGCCACGAGGGTACCCTAAAAAATCAGGATCGGGCCTCTCTGTGCAAGAACATTGCACAGAGGAGGTAAGTATGACATGTTTGTAATTTAAAAAAGGGGAAAAAGATAGGAAAAGGCAGGCATGTATGTCATAAAGATGCAGAGTAGGTACTTACAAATCATATGTTCCAAAACAGCATAGGATGCACAGCGTTATTGCAAATGAATGATGTCACACGTCAAAAAAGGAAAGAGACCAGGAGAAAGTGCTTGATAGCAGCTTACATACTTGAGTGAAGCTCAGGGGGGTAGGGATATGTATTCACTTATTCCCCAAACATGGTTGCTGGACTCTTTGAAGGACTGGACTATTTAAGACACAGTAAGGTTCTCTAGATTTGTGTTTGGAGCTGGCTCAGGCCTTTGCCTAATGACATGGAATGGCAAGTCAGGGCTCACGAGAGCCAAAATGACACAAGGGGACAGGAACCTAACAAAAAGGAAAAACAGAAAATGTTTAAGTATACTGGATCTGCATAACTGAGGGAATCTGGCCATTTCCTGGGCAGAGGGCCTTGCAGGGTGGCTGGGTCAGCCCTTAAATATGGTAGAGCCTGGCCAGCAAGGGAGTCGGGTGGAAGGTGGAGTGCTGAGGAGGCACTAGCCCCTAGGCCTAGTGGAGGCTCTGCCTCCAGACTGGGGCTCGGATGGCTTGGAAGAATCCTTTCAGTGTCTGGTTTGAGAAGGAATCTTGCCTCAGAGCAGCAGGGAGCAAGGAGGACAGAGTGAGTACATCAGCACACCCAGGGATTCACAAGAGGAGAGACTGCCATATGTAGCAAGCTTTCAAAGGACAGTGCTGTGCTTAATCCATTCATCCCTTGTCCTGGGAGATCTTCAGAGCAGCTGGGTGGGCTGTTTGTGGCAAGCGCAGCACTATGAAGTGCCTTTATGCGCTGTGGCATTAGAAGAATTTGATTTCTCTGATCTTTTAGTCCACACAAGACCATCTGTTACTCTAATTCCTCTAGCGCCGTTCTATGGAAGCAGTAGGTTTAAAGAGCACACCAAACCTTTAAGATAACTTCTTTATTCACTTCAGCTTTTCTTCTTATATAACACTGACAATTTAGCAGCAGGAAGTCCATGTACAAACACGTGTTGAATAAAGTATAACAAATGTCGGTTCAACTGTTCAATCTTGTAATTCTACATAAAATGGTAGATATATTTCTCTCTTCAGTATCTGTACTTTCACTTTAAAATACTTTAGACACTTTATGATCTATCTGGGACTTGCTCTATAATGCTGTTTGCTCTGATGTTTGCTCTGAAACTTGGTTTGAATCTGGTTTGATTCCTGGTTTGATTGCTGGTTTGATTGTTTGATTGTTTGCAAACCTGGTTTGGTGGAACTACAAGTGAACACATAACTAGTTTCAGTATACAGTTCTAATCACATTATTTACAATAGGAACTTATATAACTGTATTAAATACCTATTTTGGCCACTTGCTTCCATAAAGCTGGACTCTGGATGGATCTGAACTGTTCAGCTCCACACTCTGATGTAAAATGCAATTCTAGACATGTGATATGAGATTTCCTAGACAGAACATGAGTGAAATGCTGGCTATGATTGGCCAGAGACATTTGCTCAGTGAGATTGGTTGTGATTGGCTAAAACTCCTGATGAGTCACAAAAGCTTAACTCTATGCTTTCTGGTTACAATTCTGCTGTGTTATTAAGCTTACTTTTCTGCATAGTATATAATAATCTTAAAGGCATATTTTTTCTTTGCTTCTGTGAACACAATATACAACTGTTATATGACATCCATATATAAAGTCACAGTAAATAACTCTGCTGTCATCTCTCACAAATGAGCATATGCACTGTTTTAACATTATTAGCAGGTCTAGCTATATATGCATGTAAGCCACATTAGTAACCTAGGACAGGTCTTAGCTGGCCAGCTATACTGTTAGACAAGCAGGCAGGAGGGCTGGTAGTCTCTGCAGGCAGTGGAGCTGGGAGCAGTTCTAAAAGAGTTGAGGAGATACTCCTGCATGCAGTTTTGCAACATTTTGTGCTATTTTCCAAAGGGAGCTGAGAGCTCCTGGTCCATAAGGGATTTTGCCACTGATCCAAGACACTGGGTGTTTTTAGCAAGGAGAGCAGTCCAGGATCTTTTCGCTGTACATGGCAAGGAATTTGTCCTCATTTGTTGTTCCCTAAGTGTTGTTCTTGCAGTAGCAGCCATCAGCTTGTATGGGTTTTAGCCAACCAGCTCCCGACTTGAAAGTGAAAGTGATGCGGTGGCTCCCTAGCCGCCGATCACTTTCACAGAGCTGGTGGCGCAGTGCCCCCCTTTCCTCCTCGTTGTTCCCTGGGCTTTCTCATTCTTACTGGGAGCCCAGGACCCCAACAGTCGGCTTCAAGGGGGAGAGCGATATCAAACTGAGGCAAATCCATGCCTCGATTTCACATGTAAACAATAAAACTTGACGCAATGATCATTTCATCACTTGCAGTTTCAGATCCACCATTTCCCAACCAGTACAGTCAGGGGACACATTTAACCAACCAATATGTGCTTGGTTTAGATGGTGTGAAAGGCAGGGGAGACATTGGAGTCTATTAGATCCATAATGTCTTCATAAAGAATACCTGTCACCTGCCCAATGCTATTACATGGGGGGTTATTAACCCTTTGTGATAGCAATTAAGTAAAAAAAACAAACAAAAAAAACATGTATAATAATACAATTAAAAAAATAATGTATTGAAAAATGTAAAATACAAAATTCCATAACCCTCAATAACCAGCACACGTGTGCAAACACTAGCCCAGGGTGCACACATATATGTAAGCCAGGTTTGCACCACACATGTGACATATCGCTGTGAACGTCAGAGTGAGAGCAATAGTTCTAGCACAAGAGCTCCTAGTTAGTTTGTTTTTACAGCTTATTAGTTTGTTGCTAACAAACTAACATATCGCTGTGAACATCATAGTGAGAGCAATAGTTCTAGCACAAGAGCTCCTAGTTAACAACAAACTAACAGCTGTTAAAGTGTCTCCTATGGTGATTTGTAGGCACTATAGTTTAGGCACACAGTTTTATGATGTGGCAGGTTTGCGTTTGCACTAAAATTAATTTTATTAAAAAAAAAATCCTGAAAATTTGCATTCAATAAACATTTGCACAAATATCATGTGACACAAAAATTTGTAACTATCATCTTCCTATTCTACAGGGCCTCTGCTTTCAGAAAATACATAATGTTCTGGGGGTTTAAGTAATTTTATTGCCAAAAAAGATTTTTTACACGTGTGCAAAAATAAAAAAATAAATGATTAATACTGAATGGAGTTAAAGGAGACCTTCAGTCTTTTTTCCCACCTTTCCATCTATTAAATCTTCCGCCCTTGTTGTTTTAACTTTGGATAGTAAAACACTTTTTTTCTGCCAGTAAATACCTTATACAGCCCACTTCCTGTTTCTTGTCTGGTAAAAAGCCTAGGCTTATGACATCATGCACAGCTCTCTCTCTAACTCTCATGAGAGTTTGCCAGGAAGGGAGGGGGGATGAGTCATAAGAGGGCCAATGAGAGCTGTGGGCTGCAGAGCTAGAGGGGTGCCTCGGTGCCTCTGTGTAAATCCAGGAAGTGAACAGGTAGCAGCTTCAGCTGCCCACAGTTAAAATGGCTGCAGCCAGACTCAGTGGAGAGAGATTTCTGCAGCATATTTGGCAAGTACAGACTGGCAAAGTACAATTAGTACAAAATATGTGAGCAGACTGCAGTTCCTCTTTAAAGTGGAAGTCCATGCAAAATCTAAAATCCCTGCATCTATAGACACCAGGGATCTAACATTAGCCTCTAGATCCCTGTAAAGAGTATACATACCTTTTTGGAAGCCAATCTGACTCGTTCTGACCCGATCCCAGGCTGAGCTGTCAGCCGCGGCTTCACTGTAGAGGCGGGTTCAGAGGAGACTGAGGACAACGGAATCCCCATATTGAGTCTATGCGTGACGTCACTTCCCTGTCCTCCGTGTCTTCTGCAGAGCTTCCTGCGCTGGAGATCGGGTCGGAGCGGGCCAGGTCGGCTTCCAAAAAAGGTATATATACTCATCTTTTCTTTACAGGGAAAGAGAGGATAGCGTTTGATCCCTGGTGTCTATAGATGCAGGGGTTTTAGATTTTGCATGGACTTCAACTTTAACTAGAAATTGTTAGTGATAAATAGGAACAACTTTTTTTTACTAGAGGGGCGGCCTAAACTAATGTCAGATGCAAATCAAATATCACCTCTTTGATTTTCAAATTAATTCAACTCTAAATACAATAACATTGTTGCATTGTATTTCAGAATGTTTCAAATAATGTTTCATAGCTTCATATTGCAAACCAGGTGCTGCTACATTACATAGAAATTCCCAGCTTTCATTTTGAAATCGCTGACAAGTGGGGTGGGAGAAGCAACATCAGGGTAGAGAGACAGAGCATGCTTTATGCACCCTATGTATTTTGCTGAAATTTTTTAGGGCATATGTAGTACACCTAAATTCTACAGAGGGTTAGTTTAACAAAAACTGTGCCCGATTCATAATGTGGTAAACACTAGGCAGCTCAGCAAGTCTATGTGTTAAATATTACATTGTAAATTGTGGACTAAGGGTCGGCTGTAACAATGTTGGTTCCGATGCACCAAGTGGTTCTGAGGCACCAAGAATGTCTTTTGTATCCAATCAGCAGATGCCAAAAAATATAAAATGCTACAAAAACATGACAGTATTCACACGGGAGACAGTATTTGTAGTATATGTTGTATACATAAGCTAACCAAAACTATTCTAAACACAGCAATATATTTTCTACCATGCATTATAATTTTTGAATTGGATGGACAAGCCTAGCATTAAACAAAACAAAGTATTAGAAGCTAAATCATTAAGATGACATTCAGTGTGTGATTTGAAAATCATTGCACAGGAAAACAATTAGCATTCGATGTGCGGACACATAAAACAAACAGTTTACAATGTACTCAAAGTAATGAAGAAAAAATGCTACCCCGATGGCTTTTCGGTGCTGCATATTTTTTAAAGTGGAAATAGAGAAGACCTTGGAGAAAGCCTGTGTATGCATCAGTAATAGGTAATCTTTTTCACACAGAGTATAATGTGCATTTTACTTATCAGCCTTTGTTCTAATTCCCTCTTCTTCTGCCTATTTATTTTCTCTAATGCTTTACATGATTCATTTTATTATCAACTCATGACATCATTAGTGTTTGTTGTCACCAGTGATGACAATCTGGCAGGCATCAAGGAAGGAAAGGAAAGAGATATCTGTAAAGGCAAAATAAACGAGACCTCTTAATTAACACCTACCTTAATTAAATAGATTAAATTTTATGCAAACGATGAGTCGCTTTCACAATCTGATAATGACTGAACAGGCTTTGAAAGTTAGATAAATCATCTTGTCAGCAACATAGGCGAGATCAAGTCCAAGTCATATAGGATACCAGTACTGGAGTGCATTTCCAGGGCCATCTCCAAATTATTGGGGCAAACTCAACCAACTTATAATTTCACAGTACAGACATATTCATGTTTTTGCACCGCCACTTCATTTGGTGGTCAGGGCAAAAGTGTGGCTTACTGTGACACATTAATGCTATATATGCAAGGGAGCTAGAGAGCAGGAGGTTTTGAGAACAGCAAAAAAAATGGTTTGGTTGGCATTGAGAAGTTTGGTCAGTGGCGGCCGTCCCCCTAATCCACGTGCCTTGCCCCTAATCTACATGCAGGGAGCTGGATGCATGGATTCCAATGAGGTATTTTTTTATTTATTTTTTAGAAGCACGTGATTAGAGCCTGAGGCTCCAATCGGCTTCAAAAAAGTGTGGGCTCGGGGAGCAGAGCATTGCACCCTGAGCCCACCCAGTTGTGTGACAATAGCAAATTAATATTTGCTATTGTCTTCTGGATTCTCCTCCTGGCCAATCAGGAAGCAGGTCCTGAGACCAGTCAGCTGATTGGCTGAGAGGAGAAGTGATTCTATTAGCTGCTGAGGAGGTGGAGGGAGGAGATGCAGGGGAAGCCACCAAAGCCGAGAAGGAGGAGACGCAGTGTGAATGTGTAACTCAAGAACAAAAAACCTGAATTTAGCTCAGCCGCCTCCTCGCTTGACAAAACAAAAACTGTACATCTCAATAAGGCAAAAAGTTTAATGGTATGAAAAAGTTATGGAAAACTACATATAAAAACACACATATGACAAGACACATACATTGCTAAAAGAATGTGACCATCTCTACAGTTGTATTGTAAAATCATAAGTGCTATTGTGTTGTATATAATGTCCTCTATATTAGCACTGAGCCAAACATAGATGGAATTGTACACCCTGGTAGCTGGAAAAATTGTCCTGTGAAATAAAGGAGTGAAGATGAACCACAGAAAGCATGGATGTTGCACCAAAGTCCCAGATCCAAATGAACACAGACCGATGGCAAATGGTGAGACAACCAAACACTCGATTAAATGTTTCCAGAGGCTGATAGTAGTGGTCTAGAGGAGGTTCAAATCTCAGGAACAAGATGTGAAAGTGAAGTATCTTTCATAAATGTATGTATTCAATCATAAAATCACTCTGTATCATAGACTCCCTCCCTCACACCAAAAATAGATGCACAGTTTTTGTAGAGCACTGGGCTACCAATAAGATTCCTGTGGAATCCTTTGGAGTGCATAATCTGGGCTAAGTCGATTGTTACACAGTCACTATTCCTTCAAGATAAAATATTCAACAGGTACTTATCCGGTCCTAGGGTGCTTTATCAAACTCAATGCTTGGTCGTCACAGGTTGTGCCATGCTTCAAATCCTCAGGGTGATATTGTTGTGATCACAACATCAGAGGTGGTCACATAAATCGCATGACTGGTTTCATCGGAGTTCTCCCGGCTTCTTCAGAGGCTAAATCAAAAAGCGGTTGTGATCAAGCGGTCGTAATCAAAGACGCAGGGTGAAGCCATTGCCTGGAGGAAGGGCTGCCCGCGACCTAAATGGGGTAAAAGTGCGGGGCTGGGGACCGACGACTTACCGGTAGGGGAGTGCCTGTGACCAGGCTACAAAGGGGGGCAGCGGGTGAATTGTTTGCCGCCCCCCACCTCCCCCAAAATTTTTACCACCATCCGCAACTGTGTTTGGTATTTTACAAGCTGAACAGATAGACTACTGCTCTGCTCTGTAACTAAAATAAAAAAAACACATTTCACCCTTACAGGCTTAATCTATGATTAAGCCCATAAGAATGAAATGTGATAAGCTGGGTATACATATATGTTTTTGTTTTTTTTTCATTCAACCAGCAGGTTGAACGGAAAAAAAACATGTGATGTTGTATTCTGACATCAAGGACTCCTCAGCCGCCCCCCAAATCATAATACACAGATCAGAACTTGCGGTCTTTGGTTGAGAGCACTGACCGAATGCAGGTTTTCCAGCATGACTGTTCAACAGAAGCCAGTTATGTCTGTTCCATAGACAGCTGCTGAACCCACTGAATTTCAGTATGTGTGTACAAGGCTTTGGAGTGGGCTGATCCTAGGCGGGGCTGCAATGTGTTCTGTCCAAATGAATGAAATGTGTTGATGGAGCTGACATCATCGCAGTGCAGCTGTTTGATAATCTCATAACAATACAGGAAATTCTGCAATACATGCCAGCAGAAAAAAGGGGCAGACGCTATGTTCGGGGTAGCTCACCCACATGACTGTCAAAATGGGATAAGCAAGCAACGGTGTCTGTGCAGCCACTGCATTCACATAGACAGAAATAGGCTGCCTGCATGCAGCACCTGGCAGCTCCAACCACTCAAAGACATGGACCATTCACAGACTTTGGTTTAGGCCCCCATGTTAATTAGGCCTAAACTTACTCAGAATTTACATTGCAAGTGCACTTTACTAGGGCTTCGTGCATATTTTTTGCCACGATACAGCAATCTAAAAATGCCTTTAAAACACCACTGTCATTGCGTTGTGCCTTTTCATTTGCTTTATAAACTCTTCTATGAAGAAGTGTTTCCTCACATTCCTTTAGGCTACATGAAAGTAGGTAATATGAAAAGTGACAGAAAGCTGCTGATTGAATTTTAGCACATTTTAAAGTGCAACTAGATGTGTGGTAGGAGGTTTCAGTCTGTACATTTATAGAAAGATACATAATGGTTATTTTGGAGTACAGAATGTTCCAATCTATTGTTAGAGTCACTAACTTTCAAACTTTTTTTTTTTACATTTTTTTTTGTTTTAATGTGGAACTCCAGTAAAATAATCTTTTGTCCTTAAGTTTTGGATACAGTAATGTAACAACCAGCCAGTTTTCCTCTTCACAAAGCAAAAATAAATATTGTATACAGCAATCTTGGGGTACAGCAATAAAAACTAAATAGGAGTGAATAAGGGAAATTTATCAAGCAAAAATAAATAAATTTCAGTTAATATTCCATTAAATTCAGCAAATGTAAAGGCCCGTACACACGGTCAGACTTTTTGCCAACAAACTTTAAAATGAGCACGTTTTTCAAAAAATCCGACCGTGTGTACGCTCCATCGGACAAAAGTTTGCACGGCAAACAGACAAACTCAACCAAAAATCAACCAACAATAGCAGAAGTTGACTAAAGGGTGGCGGTAAAGAGCAGAAAAACCACGTGATGTTGGGAATGTTTTGGGAAAGTTTGCAGAAAAGTCCGAGCGTGTGTATGCTATGGGTGTGCCCAGCCAACTCCCTTCGGACAAAAATCCACGGAAAAGTTTGTTTGAAGTCCGACCGTGTGTACGAGGCTTAAGAAACTATACAACTTGTTTTCACTGAGAAAAAAAAATGTGAATTAGACCAGGGGTGCCTGCACCATAGGTACACCTACAGAATTTGTCAAATTACTTCTTGAATGGTTAATAGAGAGGTAATTCATTACACTGAGAAGAAAGAGACAAGCTGAAAATTATGCTTCGAAAAAGGGAAATTAAAATCTTCAAGCTTGATATGGAGTATCAGTAGTTTGATTATAAAGTGTTTGATGTAATGTTGTGTTAACACGCCTTCCACAGATCTAGCAGAAAAGTGAGAGTAGTACCATTACCTCTGCAATTAGCGCTGCATAAGTCTAAGCCCCTCCAGAGACTGTCAGATGACTGGAAGCCATCTGTCCTACCAAATAACCATATAGTCTGCTACAATGCTTTGCATGGCTGGTCATAATTATTTACAGAGAGCAATTTGTGAAGCGTACCAAACTCCTAGACAGAGGTGATATACAAAAATGAAAACATATGGAATCTACTAAACAGTTAATTGGGTGACATGCATACATTATCAACATTTTATAACCATACCTCATGATCCTCTGGACAAAAGAAAAATATGTAATGTCACTTCTGAGTGATGCTGTCTTACTTGGTGCACATTAAACTAAAAAGGGAAAGATTTCTACAGCATCCCAGCCTGCAAAAATGCAGAAACAATTGGCAATAGCTGAA
This sequence comes from Rana muscosa, assembly GCA_029206835.1. Classification (NCBI taxonomy): domain Eukaryota; kingdom Metazoa; phylum Chordata; class Amphibia; order Anura; family Ranidae; genus Rana; species Rana muscosa. The sequence goes on along the minus strand of CM055123.1, from coordinate 95,042,075 downwards.
TGAAGAAATGACACAAGCTTCTGGGATTCAAGGAAACTGAAATTGTAATGGGCAAAGTGGTGATCGGGCCAATTTGAATTGTTGCCCATAAAACCAGGTCTTTGTCCTCATGGTGTCTAAAGGAGAGAGTGAGATCATCCTCATGCTCTCATCAATATCCACTGACCTACAATAGTAGGGTTACTGTTCCTCCATATATTTTTCATATTTTATTCATGTTATTTACCTGTAAAAAACGCTCTTGTTTAACAGTCCAAAATCCCTGAAACTGCTGCTGGGCACCACCATGTTGGATGTGATGTCACCAGATCCAGCAGACAGAGCAGTCACTCAAGTGACACTCTACAGCAGGGGTGTCAAACTCAAATGGGGTGTCAAACTGCTGAATGCGGAGACAAGCGAGTGCTGCGGCTGCACAGAGGTGCAGGATCTGTAGGATGAGTTCTGACTTCCTCTCTGCTGCTGACTGCTGAGACAAGCTGGGGGGTGGAGATCAGGGGATGCTGCAGCTGCAGGAGTGGTGCAGGGGCCACATGAAATGGCCTGGAGGGCCGGATTCGGCCCGCAGGCCTTGTGTGTGACAACTGTGCTCTACAGTATTCCCCTTTCCTCCACCCCTAGCAGCTACACAAATTTATGGAAAGGAAAAACACTGCAAGTAAGCATTTAAAATACTTGATTTTTTGTGCTTTTACTTGCAGTTTACGTTGGTTACAGGATCTCTTTAAGCACTTTAAATGGCTCTTGAGTATCTTATGTTCCGAGTGGTATTTTATTTGTTTTTTTGAGTGAAATTTGTTGTTTGTTTAGATGTTTTAGACAAGAGCTATAAAAAGTTAATAATAATGGTGAAAATAATACCTTAAAATTATAAAATCGACAGTATACTTGTAGGCTTTTTTATGCAATTGTTATTAAACATGTGTGAACATAGTGCCTTCAAAATGTTAGACAATACTGTATACTCAAGAGATTTTTTTTTTTTTACATTGTTTTAATTTATTGTCTTGATGTGTTTTGGACTTCTTTTGTTGTATTATCTAGAAAACCTTAAAAAAAAATACATAAGAAAAATCAAAAACACCACAGGGAAAAGTACCCACACTTTTTGTAAAAACAGCATTTACCCGAGTTTAAAAAACACAGGCACAGGAAATGATGATCTGTTGTCACGTACCTAGCGGTGATGAGCCCGGACTTGCAGAGGAAGGCCTCCCTTACGGCTCCCACCAGCGGCCCCTGGTAAGGTAACAGCAGGCGCGGAGGTAGGAGGGGTACGAGTGCCTGGCAGGATCAACCAAGGTGAAGGTAGTTATGCAGACTTGGTAGGCACACTGGAACACAGCAGGTCGAACTGGAATCAGGAACACTCAGCAAACTGGAATCGTTCAGCAGACGGGACCGGAACCAGGAACACAGGAACTCAGCAAACTGGATCAGCTTAGCAGACTGGACCGGAACCAGGAACACAGGAACTCAGCAGACTGGATCAGCTTAGCAGACTGGACTGGAACCAGGAACACAGGAACTCAGCAAACTGGATCAGCTTAGCAGACTGGACCGGAACTAGGAACAGTGAGCTTGGTCAGACAAGCCGGGTCGGTTAACTGGCTGGCAGCAAGGTACAGAGGGATCAGACAGAGGAGAGGTCACAACAAGCCAGGGGTCGGATGCAGGCAGAAAACTGGAGAAGTCACAGGCAGGCCGGGTCAAACACAGGTAAGTCTTCAGATCAGGTTTTCAGGTACTCAACGCTGTAGAGCAGACAGCAGGGACTGTCTGCGATAGACAGGTTTAAATAGCCCCTCTGGCGCCACCTGCAGGGCGGAGCATGCGCAACCGAGAATCAGGAAGACCAGGACCCCTGCTTCTGGCAGGACCTCCATGACATCTGTTCTCTCCTGGAGCTCTTTTTGGTTCCAGCGTGAGAAGAGATCAGATCTGTAAGTAAAAGCATTACACTGACAGTAAAAACACATAGTTAGGCACACTTAACCCCCTAATCGCCCCCAGTTAACCCTTTCACTGCCTTGTCACCAGTGTCATTCGTGCAGTATACAGATTTCTTTACTGGTCACTGTACTAGTGTCTTCAGATTGCGTTAGTGTCAGTTAGCATCAAACCCAGATAGCGTCAGTTTGCCCACCACATATTCACTTTGTGACAGCAGGCAGGTAAAATCACCAGGTTGCATCCAGGATGGGAGATATACAGGTCCTTCTCAAAAAATTTGCATATTGTGATAAAGTTCATTATTTTCTGTAATGTACTGATAAACATTAGACTTTCATATATTTTAGATTCATTACACACAACTGAAGTAGTTCAAGCCTTTTCTTGTTTTAATATTGATGATTTTGGCATACAGCTCATGAAAACCCAAAAATCCTATCTCAAAAAATTAGCATATTTCATCCGACCAATAAAAGAAAAGTGTTTTTAATACAAAAAAAGTCAACCTTCAAATAATTATGTTCAGTTATGCACTCAATACTTGGTCGGGAATCCTTTTGCAGAAATGACTGCTTCAATGCGGCGTGGCATGGAGGCAACCAGCCTGTGGCACTGCTGAGGTGTTATGGAGGCCCAGGATGCTTCGATAGCGGCCTTAAGCTCATCCAGAGTGTTGGGTCTTGCGTCTCTCAACTTTCTCTCCCCAATATCCCACAGATTCTCTATGGGGTTCAGGTCAGGAGAGTTGGCAGGCCAATTGAGCACAGTAATACCATGGTCAGTAAACCATTTACCAGTGGTTTTGGCACTGTGAGCAGGTGCCAGGTCGTGCTGAAAAATGAAATCTTCATCTCCATAAAGCTTTTCAGCAGATGGAAGCATGAAGTGCTCCCAAATTTCCTGATAGCTAGCTGCATTGACCCTGCCCTTGATAAAACACAGTGGACCAACACCAGCAGCTGACATGGCACCCCAGACCATCACTGACTGTGGGTACTTGACACTGGACTTCAGGCATTTTGGCATTTCCCTCTCCCCAGTCTTCCTCCAGACTCTGGCACCTTGATTTCCGAATGACATGCAAAATTTGCTTTCATCCGAAAAAAGTACTTTGGACCACTGAGCAACAGTCCAGTGCTGCTTCTCTGTAGCCCAGGTCAGGCGCTTCTGCCGCTGTTTCTGGTTCAAAAGTGGCTTGACCTGGGGAATGCGGCACCTGTAGCCCATTTCCTGCACACGCCTGTTCACGGTGGCTCTGGATGTTTCTACTCCAGACTCAGTCCACTGCTTCCGCAGGTCCTCCAAGGTCTGGAATCGGTCCTTCTCCACAATCTTCTTCAGGGTCCGGTCACCTCTTCTCGTTGTGCAGCGTTTTCTGCCACACTTTTTCCTTCCCACAGACTTCCCACTGAGGTGCCTTGATACAGCACTCTGGGAACAGCCTATTCGTTCAGAAATTTCTTTCTGTGTCTTACCCTCTTGCTTGAGGGTGTCAATGATGGCCTTCTGGACAGCAGTCAGGTCGGCAGTCTTACCCATGATTGCGGTTTTGAGTAATGAACCAGGCTGGGAGTTTTTAAAAGCCTCAGGAATCTTTTGCAGGTGTTTAGAGTTAATTAGTTGATTCAGATGATTAGGTTAATAGCTCGTTTAGAGAACCTTTTCATGATATGCTAATTTTTTGAGATAGGAATTTTGGGTTTTCATGAGCTGTATGCCAAAATCATCAATATTAAAACAAGAAAAGGCTTGAACTACTTCAGTTGTGTGTAATGAATCTAAAATATATGAAAGTCTAATGTTTATCAGTACATTACAGAAAATAATGAACTTTATCACAATATGCTAATTTTTTGAGAAGGACCTGTATATGTCCTAGATTCAGGCTTTATGCCAATTTATACCACTAGAGGGAGTGCTGGGAGTCTTTCAGGGGAAGAGTTAATGAGCCCAGCTGAAGCAAGTGGGCTCATTAGGGCCTCTACAAGAACTCCCAGCATGCTAAGGGAGATGCTCCAACCTGGAACCAGTTCTCTGTTGTGTAGACTGGGGAGTCTGCTTTCTGTCCTGTGCGGTGAGACAAAGCCTGTGTGGCTGATGCCACGTACACACAATCGTTTTTCACGCTGTTAAAAATGCAATTTTTTAAATTGGGCATTAAAAACGATCGTGTGTATGCTCCAGAGCATTTTTAATGACGTGAAAAACGGCCATTAAAAATTTCGAACATGCTCTATTTTTTCACGTCGTTTTTCATGTTTTTTTTTAAACGTCGTGAAAAACGGTAGTGTGTATGCTTTTACAAGGGGAAAAAAAACGCGCATGCTCAGAATCAAGTATGAGACGGGAGCGCTTGCTCTGGTAAAACTAGCGTTCGTAATGGAGATAGCACACTCGTCACGCTGTAACGGCCTGAAAAGCACAAGGCTGAAAAGCGCGAATCGTCACTCAACAAACTTTACTAACATGAAGGGTGGCGCCATCCGAAGGGAACTTCCCCTTTATAGTGCCGTCGTACGTGTTGTACGTCACTGCGCTTTGCTCAAGCGTTTTTTTTAATGAACGTGTGTATGCAAGACAGGCTTGAGAGGAAACAAGAAAAATCACGTCGAGAAAAACATTGTTTTTTAAAATTACATTAAAAACAGTCGTGTGTACACGGCATAAAACTTCTAAAACAGGGAGATAGGGGCTGGGGCAGCACAAGGCTGCACCTAGTTGTTAGATAGGGAAACTACGTGTGTAGTAACAGGTCAAGCTGACCAGGATTTATTTTCATGTTTCTTTTTGTTTTGCTGTTATATTTTAAACTGTATATAGTTTAAATAAACCGCACCTTTTTGTTTTTCACCTACAACTCCGTCTGCTGTGCCTGTTTTTGTGTGGTGAACCCATCCAGGGGGTCACACACACCCGCTGCTGAGCTAACCCCCCTCACAACTTTTACATTTGAACCCTTTGACTGCCAGTAACACTATCACAGACACACTATAAACCCCTATTACTAGTATAGTGTCTGAACTGATCGATGTCTTTGATCAGATCAGAGCTATACTTGTGCCATCAATAGTATAGTGTCCCCAAAAATGCAGCGTAAGCAGGATTAGCCCCGACACCTGCCAGAACTGCGTTTAACCCCTCTGCCCCCCTCCCTCTACAAATGCAGTGTTAGTAGATCAGTCATTCTGATACATTGTACACAAAACCGTAGCATTCCCAAGATCAGGCCTGATCTCTGCTAGCACCAGCAGGTGAATTTTATTTGTAGTGGTTCAAGCAGTGCCTGGCAGCCAGGTGCTCTTTTTACCGGGAGTCGCACTAGGTACCTATAAAATTTAGTGGCCAATTTTTTCAAAGAAAGGTACACTATTGAAGAGGCCTACAGGATTCGGAGTATGTCAGGTGAAGGAGAGTCTTCACTGACAGAATCAGGCACAGAATATGAACCTGTAGAAAGCAGCAGCACCCTGACAGCTAGCTCAGACGATGGAGAAGAATTCCTTGCTAAGGTCAGGCGTACCCAACCCCGTGGCGAGGTTTGCTGAAGTGCTACAATCGCACAATGATTGGGGCTTCCCCCAATGGCTTGTTAACCCCCGACTTAAAAATGGGAGAAAGCCTGCTTGAGAAAATGAATTACTAGCAGTAAAGTGGAAGGACAAACGGGATGTTTTCCTCCTGTCTTCCGTTATTGCAGTCTCAACAGTCAAAATTTGCACGGCGTCTGGTGTTGTTGAGAAGCCATTTATGGTACCCCAACCCAAAAGTCACCCCAAAAAAGATGTTGTGTTTGTGGCTGACATGGAATAAGAAGAGACACCGCTTTTTCTGTCCCTCTTGTCTTGGCCAACCTGGTTTCTGCCTCAAGGACTGCTTACCACACACTATTGAAGTATTCGTATGGAGTAAAGCACGACACAGTCTAGGGCACACATTTAGAAAGATGTTAGGTAGTCAGGAAACTGACTATCGCATTTTGTCAGACCCTAAAAATTACAGCCTGGAAACATTACAGTTTTTACCGTTTAAAAAAAAAAAAATGTCACAAAAATAGTTGTCATTTATTGAGTTAATGTTCTGTTGTTACTGTGTTTGTTTATCGTTTTCAGGAATGCCATTCAGCTGCAGCACCAATCTGTTTATTCTGACAGCAGAGTGTGCTTTCAAAATACATACGTCAGCGCTTGCAGCGCTGCTTGAGGATATTTCTCATCCACAGTTAAAAAAGAATGTATATGCCCAAGCATGGGGGTCTAGGGTGGTCAGTGGGCGGATCATTCCTAGGCTTTGGCATATATTTTTTTCACTTTTTTTGGCAGAGATTTCTTCATCCACATTGATCAATGTGAATGGAGGAATTTGTATATTCTAATGGTGGGCATACTCCACTTTTTCTGGAAGAGATTTCTTCATCCACATCGATCGATGTGAATGAAATAATCTGTTAGGCTCTCTTTTTACATTCAGCCCACAGGCTGCATGAAAAAAAGAACCTTTCATATAAGGATAACAAGGACCAGCAACGTACTGGTACATAGCTGGACTTTTGAGTGGTTATACCTGGATGATGCCTGCAGCTGCTGGTATTGTTTTTTTCTCAGCCAGCAGTCGGCTCTCATTTAAAAACAATCCTTGTGCCCCCTCCCGCAGCCTTCCACGGCTTTCTCTGGCTCTCCTGTTCCACCAGGGAACCCGAGAATGCAGTTCTGCCGGCTGACCATAGAGCTGATTGGAGACCGGATGGCTCCAATCAGCTCTATGGTCTAAGAAACCGATAGCTACAAGCAGTGCCATTTTTAATTTGGAAAACATCTGATCATAACGATCTTGGTGTGATCAGATGCTTTAAGAGCAGTGGAGAGATCTAGAGTCTAAAAGACCCCAGATTTCTCAGAAAAGAGCACCTGTCACTCACTATTTCTTTTACAGGGAATACTTATATTCCCTGTGATAACAATACAAGTTATTAAAAAAAATTAAAGGGACAGTGTAAAATATAAAAAAAAGCAAAATAAATAATATAATTTTTTTTTAAAGCACCCCCCCCATCCCGCCAGGCTCGCGCACAAAGGCGACCGCAAGATTCAGTCTATGGTCGGTATCTAAACAGCACCATGTATGTGAGGTATCACCGTGAACGTCAGATCGAAGCCAGTAATTCTAGCACTAGACCTCCTGTGTAAATATAAAGTGGCATCACCTAAATTCACATAGTTTGTCGCCGTTGCTCGGGCCTGCACAATTTTAAAGCATGTAATGTTTGGTATTTATTTACTTGATGTAAGATCATCTTTTATATTATACCCAAAAATTGGGTTTAAAAAAACGCTGCGCAAATGCTGTGTGGCATTCAAAATTGCAACACCCACCATTTAATTCTATAGGGCCTCTGCTTTTAAAAATATATCATGTTTGAGGGTTCAAAGTAAATTTCTAGCAAAAAAGATGATTTTTTTATGTAAACAAAAAGAGTCAGAAAAGACTTGGTCTAGGGATGATGTGTGGCATAAGCTTCTAATGTTAGTATGCCAGGATAGTACAAAACACCCCCCAAATAACCCATTTTTGGAAAGTAGACCCCCCAAGGTATTTTCTGAGAGGCATGTTGAGTGCATGGAAGATTTTATTTTTGGACAGAAGTTCTTGGAAAATTAAAACATTTTCACTCAAAGTTGTCATTTTAACAAAATATTTTTCATGGATTTTTTTTTTATGTGGAATTACATCCCAAAACACATTCTGCTACTTATTCTGAGTATGGGGATACCACGTGTGAGAATTTTGGCAGTCTAGCCATGTACAGGACACCGAAATCCAATAAGCCTGAAATGCCAGGACAGTACAAAACACCCCTCAAATTACCCCTTTTTTGAAAGTAGACACTCCAAGGTATTTGACAAGCAGCATGGTGAGTATTTTGCAGATCTCATTTATTGTTGCCCTTGGCATTTTAGCACCTCAAGAAATGTGATAGGCAGTCAGAAAGTAAATGCTGTGTAAATTCCATGTAGACGCTATAACTTTTATACAAACCAATTAATATGATGAAATGAGAGTTTATTGGATATTTTTTATATCAGAGAAGTAGAAAATATTGGTTTTTTTTATAACTATTTTGCAAAAATTTTTAAATAAAAAGCCCAGTGGTGATTAAATACTACCAAAAGACAGCTCTATTTGTGTGAAAAAAAGGACATACATTTTGTTTTTGTACAGCATTGCATGACCGCACAATCAGCAGGTAAAGCAACGCAGTGCCGAAAAGCAAAATATGCTCTGGTCGGGAAGAAGTTAAAACCTACCGGAGGGCAAATGGATAAAAAAAAAATTATATATATATATATATATATATTGTGAGGGGGTTAGCTCGGCAGCGGGTGTGTGTGACCCCCGGGATGGGCTCCCCACACAAAACAGGCCCAGCAAACGGAGGTTGTGGTTTTCAAAATCAAAAAGGTGCGGTTTATTTTCTATTTACAGTGACAAAACACAGCAAAGCAAAAGAAACATAAACAAAATAAATCCTGGTCAAGTTGACCTCTGACTAAACATACAGGTTTCCTAACTAACAACTGGGATCAGCCTAGGGCTGTCCTAGTCCCTAAGTCCCTGGTTTTAAATGTCCAAGCAAATAGCCACACAGGCTTTGTCTCACCGCACAGGGGTTCACTCTCCCTAGACAGTCCACACAGGTCTGGTTCCAGGCATGAGCTAACCCCTAATGAAGCTGGGAGTTCTTATAGAGGCCTAAATGAGCTGACAAGCTTCAGCTGGTCTCATCAACTCCCTGTCTGCACGACGCCCAGCACTCTCCCTAGAGGTATGAGTCATCCATGAGCCCACTAGCCTTAGCTGGGCTTATACAACTCTCCACCTAGTTGTATAAGTCGGCGTAAAGCCTGAATCTGGGCGAAATATATCTACCCCCCTGGATGCAACCAGGTGACTTTACCTTCCTGCTGTCACAATACATATATATATATATATATATATATATATATATATATATATATATAGAGAGAGCCTAAAAATGCAGTTGTCATTTTCCTTATGTTTTTCTGCATGCTGTGGTATTACTAAGAACATATCAATTGTTTTCATACCAATTATGTAGAGATCTCCAAACAATGTATACAGTATTTTATTTCATTCAGATCTATTTGCCATTACGGACTGCAAACATCACTGTACAGTCAGACAGTGCTGGGCTCCCTATGCTCACAGGCCAGCAGAAATCTCATGGTCTGCTGTGGCTATAGTTGCACCCTCAGGACATTGGATTTTAGAATCTAATGTGGTCTGTGCATCTTTAAAGTGCTGCATAATTTCTTAACATAGAATAGAATACATTTCTGTAGTAAATAAATAGATCAGTCAATTTTCCAAATAACAGAACAGTAATGAACCCCTAAATTTAGGAACATACTTCTAAATGTACCAGTCTGTAGATATAACAGACAAACACTGTAGCAGCTAAATTACCTTTCCTTTGAAATGGATTGAAGTATGATCCATTATACATAGACTAAGTCTGTTTTTAGTTCAAGCTAGAGTATTCAGTTACAGTAAACCATATTTTATTCAAGACTCGAGGTGCACCAGTAATGTGTTTTCCACAGCCTGCAAAAGGACAACTTCTCATGGAAAAAAAACATCCTGATTACAGTAGCGAGAGATCATTACTATTATATATGTTCAACAAGTATTTCCTGTGAATCAAACTGATTTCTCTTCCTCTTAAGGGACATAGAACCACAGGACTCCAGTAGAGCATGTTTGCTACTAAGTGTTAAAGTGTTGCATGGGAGGGGCTTCTATAAAATGTACCTTAGAAGAGGACCATGATAAATCAACTTATTTTAGGAGCTTTTTAGACTAAAACTTTTTTTAGTAGCTGTTTTTCTTGTTTTCTCTTCAATATAAACAGGCGAGCCCCTGATGTGCAATTAGGCATCAACATTTTTTAAAAAGTATTTGCACTTCAACTTCCCTTGAAAAGGAACTAGACTTTTGCCGTGTACATACGATCGATTTTCTCAACGGTGAAAACACAGTTGAGAAAATCGACGGGAAAATCGACGGGAAAAACGAGGAACGGCTTGTTTCCCTACACACGGCCGGTTTTCCCAACATTTTTTCTCTTGGTCGAGAAAAACGACGTGTGTAGGCTCCCCGGCAGTGTTTCCCTATGGGAAAACTGCCGCGGAAAAAAATGCCGTGAATCACGACGAGAAAAATTAGAGCATGTTCTAATTTTTCTCGTCATGATTCATGCCGTTTTTCTCGTCGGAAAAAATTATGAAAAGCCCACACACGGTCGTTTTTCTCGTCAAGGAGAAAAATGGTCGTGTGTACGCGGCATTAAAGCGGTTGTATACCCAAAAATATTAAAAGCACCTACAGGTAAGCCTACATTAAGGCTTTACCTGTAGGTGCTTGCAATATCTCCGAGATACGGTCTCGGAGATATTTGCAAAAAAGACTGTACCGCTATCTATGGCGCATGCGCGACGTAGATGCAGGCGCACTGAGCGCGGCGGCTCTTGAATGGGAGCCCGCCAGACACTGCCGGAATTCACGCATGCGCGGGGATCGTGCCGTTCCCCGCGCATGTGCGGGAGTGACGTCATTGCCGCTCCGGCCAATCCCAGCGAACAGTGGAAGTCACTCCAAGTATCATGGATGCGACGGAGGACGTGTCCGAGGACCGCTGCGGGGGCTTCGATCTAAGGTGATTGATAATGAGCTAGTATGCTAGTCATACTAGCTCATTATACCTTTGCCTTGCAGGTTTAAAAAAAAAAAAAAAAGTTTTGCGGTATACAACCGCATTTAAAATTTTAAATAATGTTAGCAGGGAGACTTTGTATGTCTTTTCTGGCAAAGAAAAAAAAAACACGCTGTTCCTTTCCTGTCAGCAATTTATATACTTTTTTAACTGTACACCGACTGTGGAGAGTAAGAGTGGGGTGTCCAACCAATGTAATGGCTACCTAAAATTCAATGAAAACAAAAAAACATACTTCAAAAAATATATATAAAAAAATATAGCTAAGGCAGAACAAAGAGGGAGTACGAGCCTTACAACACTACAGAGTAGACTGGGTGGTAAGCCTGCCCTAATATGATGGCAACTGCGCTAGCGACATGCTGCAGATTCCGTTCTGCTTTAAAAATTGGCCTCCCGCTGTGCTTTGCAGCTCTTTGCCAATCAAACTAGTGTGGGATCGCATGGGTCGAGGAGGCAGAAGAACAAAGCAAAGTACACCAAAGCTGAGAGATCTTTCAAAATAATAATGCACAGCATTTTCACAAATTTTTTATCATTTCTAATAAAACCCCACTTTGTGTTTCACTTGAAAGAAAAAAATAATTGTTCTAATATGAGCAACTTAGAAAGAATGACAAAGGATACATCGGTTTCCTATTACAAGAAACACATTTCCAACAGAGGTAATAGCACCTGCCTGAAACTATAACATATAAAAAGTAAAAGGAACAATTTGCCTCTACTCACTGCCGAGTTGCTAGGTAGCATGCAATTCCAGCATTTTAGAAGAAATCTGTTTTATCTTTATCAGATAGTGGCCTACAATCTCTTATATTTGATGGACATCCCCTTACTAACTACAGAGAAGACTGGCATTTATAACCTTAAAACTCAAAATACAATCTCTAATACTATTTTAAAATTACATTTCCTTAACTTTATAAACTTTAACAAATCCGAACTTGTCTCGTTGCCACAGAAACTAAATTCAAGGGAGCTATACAAAATTCTTAAAAAGTGAAAAGAGACGGTAAACAAAGCACTGAGATTATAAAGAGCTAATCTTCAATTGACATTTTTCATTCAATTACTAACTTTGCTGTACATACATTGCAATGCCTTTACTTTAAGTAAATTATCACAATCCTAGGTAATTAAGACTAAATTAATGATGAAAAAAAAATGCCCAAGCAGAGGTAACATCCGGGCTGTTCACACCAGTGGTGTTGTCCTGAAATTTACAGCTCAGGTTAACTACATATACTTGGGAAAATTCATTGATTGGTACAACCTGTTCATACTAAGGTGCTACACTACAGTGCATGTGACAAAATCCCATTTAAAGCGGAGGTCCACAAAAAAATGGAACCTCCGCTTTTCAGAACCCTCCGGTGTCACATTTGGCACCTTTCAGGGGGGTGCAGTTACCTGTATAATACAGGTATTTGCACCCACTTCCGGGCATAGACTCCCGTGGGAGCTATGCCCTTTCCCGTCCCCCGCTGTCTTATGGGAAACACACAGGTCCCAGAAGATAGCGGGGACCAGTGAGGACGTGCAGCGAGACTCGCGCATGTGCAGTAGGGAACCGGGAATTGAAGCCGCAAAGCTTCACTTCCTGATTCCCTCACCGAGGATGGCGGCGGGGGCAGCCGAGAGCCGAGCAATTAATCGGCTTCAGCTGTCGATATCGCGGGCACCCTGGACAGGTAAGTGTCCATTTATTAAAAGTCAGCAGCTGCAGTATTTGTAGCTGCTGGCTTTTAATATTTATTATTTTAGGCGGACCTCCGCTTTAAGTAGGTTCTCCTATGGTTTGCCATTCAGGTCAATTCCACTGAAGTATTTTTATTTTAAATGCAAATTGTCTAAAACACACAATGCATTTCAATGTGCATTAATGCATGTGCCCTTAGGCCAGCCATTTACGGTTCAGCAAGATTCGAATTGTTAATGGGAAGGCTGAATGTACCAGGTTGATCAATCAATCAACTTGGGTACAACCAGCCTGCCGGATTCTTTTGAGATTATCACTAGTGGCTATAGCAGTCTGTCTTCCAATGGGGACATCTTCACCTGCCCGCCCCCCCCCCCCCCTCTCCCCCGTCGGGAGAAGACAATGGCCCAGCAGGAGGGATTTCTGCATCAGCACTGTCTGTGTTGATGGGGGAATCAAGCAAAATTTATTTTTTTGCAACTCGTGGTTGCAGGAAAGAAATTTGCTCCATGTATGGCCGGCCTTAAAGTGAAAACCATGTCAGATTTATCAGTAGATGCAGAGTGATATAAGTAGCTTAAATTAATGTAAATGTTGTCTTTTCCCATAGAAGTCAAAATTAGCCCATCCACTACAACCTCATGAGACTTAGGTTTGGGCTGAGCTTGGGTATAAGGCAAACCTGGTCCATCCGATAATCTGGAAAACCATTGCATGATTTCACTGCCATAACAAGCAACTACCAATAACGTAATTCCTGGTCTTTGAACTTTGACTTAGAAGGGCTAATAAAGGGGCCTTTAGAGAAGTCCTTTCACTATCTAGATTTGGGTTACTAGCAACCATTTTGGAAATGTGCTTAGCTGTGATAGAGAACAGGCCTGGGACAGGGGGTGGGCAGAAAGGGCTTCTTTGCCCTGGATTACCTTGTCCCGACACTGATAGGGAAAGCATAGGAAGTACTGCTGATAACATTCATAGGAACAGATTAGTGTAGGGCTTGTTGGCCCTACACTAATTCCTAAAGAAGATGTAAAACCTTATTATGTACCCCATGCTTATTCATGTGTGTGTGGTGGTGGTGGGGGGCGGCAGTATTTGGATCCCACATATTTTTAAAGTTGACGTCCAGACGCTAAAAAGCCCCCCATCCACAGTTTCCCACAACCACCAGGTCAGGGTTAAGGGAAGAGCCCCTTGTCTTCATCAGTATGGGAACAAGTTGCTTTGCCAGGGGGTATGGTCTCCTCCCTGTATTAAGGGCATTTGGCAGTGTATAAATGTAGGAGGGTTGGGTGCACGCTTGTCCCTTTCCTGGCCATCCAAGCTGCATGCTCAAATAAGGGTATGGTATGGATTTTGGGGGGGAACTTGTTTTTTTCCCCTTTTTTTTTAAGTGAGGTTCACTCTTATAATCCATAACAGACCCTAATGAACAATAAGAGTTTTGGTATGAGTTTTGAGGGGGCGCCCACATTTGTTTTTGCTTTTTTTGTCATTTTTACTGTAGGTTTTACTACAGCAAAGTGACAGTTTAGAAAGAAAAAATGTTGGTAACTTACATTTCCCTGAAGGTTTTTTTTTAATGGCATAGGGACTCCCCAAAGGAGTCACCCTGCAATGTCGGGTATGCCTGTTGGGGGGTCCCCATGCCATTTATACAAGGAAAAGGCTAGTAGTAAAATGTAATTTACTGGAAATTTACTTTCTTTGTAAATAACAGTTTTGCTGTAGTACATTGTATACAATGTGCAGGTGTGCCACCTCACAGGCAGGTTTATCCCCCAGGCTTTGTGCATTTCATTTTTCACTTAAAAGCAGAAGTCCAGGCTTCCTGTCACTTTGAAAAAAAACTTTGTTAAGCTGGTCCAAACAAACAATTTTCATTACCAAGGTACTTACCGTACTCTGTATTATGCTTTAGCTCTATAGTTGCATCAGCTACATACATTATGCAGATCCATGTTCCACAGCAGTACTGACAACTGCCCTTAGCCCTAGTTCACATTGGTTCATGCTGCTGAAACATAATTGTGTGAGTGCTTCTCAGCCATTCAGTGGAAGCCTTGTATTTTTATCAATGAATGCAAGACTTCCTCTGATTGCTTGAGGTGGAGGTTGTTATTCTATTAGCCAACCTTTCCACCTCAGCCTATCAGAGGAAATCTCAATTTGTCCTTGCAGCAGACAGAAAACCATTGACTATTTGACTTTAAAATATCATTAAAATTTCTGCTCCCCCAAAACAAAATTATATATTTTTTTAACATTGCTACATGTCCCTTCTGGCAGTACCCAGCCTCCACATTTGTTTGACAATGATATAAAAAAAGGAAAAAAATAGAGATTTCTAAAATGGAAAGTGGATACATCACTACAAAACCTATTGTAGCACACCCCCGTAGGAGCTGCTGGTTTAATTTGGACCTTGCACGTTACCTCAATGTTCGTTGTCTATGGGAAGAAAGTCTGTAAAAACTCCAATGTCCACACAAGATGTAAAACCTTTTGATGTTAGGTTTTATTTTCTTTTGCATAAAACTTGTGAAGAATGTAGAAGGATGAAGGGAAAGGGGTAGGTTCAGGCACACAGTACAGATCACTGGGAAAAACTACTCAACTATAAAGTCATTCACCACTCCTCCTCGAGTGGGTATAGCTCACCCGGATAGGCCCCTCTCACCTGGCCTAGCAGCCGGAATGATGCACGGACAATGATCAGGACCTGCCACAGACTGGTTGTGCACAAAATTGGATAATCCGGGATCCTCTGCCACAGGACTCAACACCCGAACTTCCAGCCAAGCAGTCAAGAGCCTTTAAGCTGACCCGGCAAACTGCAAGGTAAACTTTAGCTACGGTGCATCCAATTGAATTACCAGGCCCTCCTCAAGACACCAGCCTTCTGCTCGGTCTTTTTCAGGACAGGTCCTCCCCTGGTTACCTCCATTGAGTGGCTTCCTCCCGCAGGACGGACAGCACAGGATCACCTTCAAAGTGTAGGCCCCAGTCAGCATAACTGGGCCTACTTAGTAGAGCTGCAGCCTCGGGCCAACATGGTCCCGAGACCAAAATCACACGACACACTCCTCGCGCCAGGAGGGCAGTGAGGGGAAGAAGGACCCCAAAAAATGGCGTCTGCCCCTTAAATACCCTTCCCCAGCATGCTCAGTGGGTAGACCACGCCCACTGAACTATTCCCGGGGAAAAATACCCAATGCACTTTAGCTAGTCAGTCTTCCACATTGGCCTGTGGTGGTGACGCCACATACAGGCAAACAGTGGGAAGTCTTCCAACACAGTCATAGCCGGAACAGAGGCTGATTTAGCATAATCACTTAATTCTGAGTCCAACTATTGGCTCAGATACCCACTAATTTTGGCATAGCGCCCAGTCATTGGGAGCAGGGCGCTACATACTCCCCCTTCTGCATAAAGACACTGTCCCCAGTGTCTGAAAAAAAAACAACACCTCAAGCCTGAGGTTGTGGTACCTGAACCAAAAACTTAGATGGGGGAGGGAAGGAAAAGGGCAAAGAAATAACAATGACATAAATTCTCAATGAGATAATAGCATATCACACATTATACATTACACATTACCACCCATCACTAACTATCTAGCCCTCCACATTTTCCGGAGGTCTTGAAAGAAGATCTGGTTACCTAAAAGAGGAAACAAAACACAGAGACACACAGCAAAACAATTGTAGCAATACTAAACACTTCTACAGAAGCAGAGCTACACCTCTTTTAGAGGTGGAACTATCATTCTTATATTTTAAAGCCTATGTGATAAACATAGAAAAGTCTCTCCCTACTCTATCGACCACTACCACCTAGTGTCAGAGGTAACACACAAGAGTTCTTTAAGCAGGGGCTGAAACAAATGACATCTTGATCCCGACGGCCTCAGCAACCCTATTCCTAACTGTCTAACTTCCCCAAAGTCCAGTTAGCATAGTAAAATGAGTGAGTGAGTGAGTAACTTGTATAGCGCTGCAATTGCGAACTAAATCGCCTCAAGGCGCTTTGCATCCAGTGTCGTTGAGATCGTTAGAAGAGATGGGTCTTTAGTATTTTCCGGAAGGCCCGATGGTTTTCTTCCATGCGGATATTCGTGGGTAGCGCATTCCATAGCCTTGGTCCTTGGACAGCAAACCTTCGTTCTCCCTTGGCTTTGTAGCGGGTCTTGGGGATGTGGAGGAGGTTGATCGAAGGTCACGAGTAGTGGTGTAGTGTTTTATTTTCTCGCATAAGTATTCAGGAGCGTTTCCTTGTGCGCATTTGTGGGTGAGGCAGAGGGTCTTGAATGTGATCCGATCCTTTACGGCTAGCCAATGGAGGCTTTTCAGGGATGGTGCGATTGATTCCCAGGGTTTTTTCCCTGTTACCAGTCTGGCCGCTGTGTTTTGGACGACTTGTAGACGTGCAACTTGGTATTTGGGTAGTCCTAGGTAAAGTGAGTTAGCGTAGTCAAGCCGTGAATTGATAATGGTTCCGACTACTACTGCTCTGTCTTTTTCCGGGATGAACGGGATGAGTCTTCGTAGCAGGCGGAGAAGGTGGTGGGATCCACTGACTACTGATCCTATTTGTGCGTTCATAGTCATGTCTGAGTCAAAGATAACTCCCAGGCTTTTAACTTTGGTGCTTGGGGTTATGTTTTGTCCCAGGATGGTGGGTGGCTTCCATGTGGTCCTGGCGTTTTTCTTTCGGTTAGCGTGGAAAATGAGCAGTTCTGTTTTGGATCCATTAAGCTTGAGGGCGCTCTCTGTCATCCAATTGTTGATCAATGTAAGGCATTTTTCCAGTCCGTAATATTGATCTTTTTTGTTGTTGATGCGAAAGTATAGTTGAGTGTCATCTGCATAGGAGTGATAACGCATGTCCTGTTCACTGATGATTTTGAGGAGTGGCCGAAGGTAGATGTTGAAGAGTACCGGTGACAGGGGTGATCCTTGAGGTACTCCGCATGTATTTGTGCGTGGTGCCGAGGTAAAGGCTCCCAGTTTCACTGTCTGGGATCGGTTTTCTAAGAAGGATGCGAACCATGGTAGGTCCGTGTCTGCGACTCCTGCTACTTCGGTGAGACGCGTAAGTAGGATTTTGTGATCTACTGTGTCAAAGGCTGCACTGAGGTCCAGCAGCACCAGGAGACATGATTCTCCGTCATCTGCTGCTTCTAGTACGTCGTCCCATATTTTGAGAAGTGCCGTTTCCGTCCCATGGCCTGGGCGGAACCCCGATTGAAGTGGGTCCAGGAGATTGTGGGTATCCAAATGAAGTTGTAGCTGTTGTGTTACAACTTTCTCGATAATCTTGGAGATGGTGTTCAGGCTTGTTACCGGTCTTCTAAAATTTGGGTCATTCGGGTCAAGGTTAGGTTTCTTTAGGAGGGGTTTGATTATTCCTTGTTTAAGGGAAGTCGGCACAATACCTTCTTTGAACGATTGGTTGATGAAGTGTGTTATGTGGGGTGCCAAGATGTCGGTACATTCTTTCAGCAGTTTTGCCGGAATGATGTCGTTCGGTGAAGTGCTATCTCGGAGGCTTCTGATGATGTTTTTAGTAGTGTCGATTGTAATTGGGACCAGAGTAAATTTCTTTGATTGCAGAATATTTATCTGGTTCTTTTCTTCCTTTGGCTGTGTGGGGTTGTTTGATTTTTCCTGCTGAATTATTTTCCTAATGTTATCAATTTTGTCGATAAAAAAATTGGATAGTTCATTGCAGAATTCCTGTGTTTCGTTTGCTGAAGACTCCAAACAGGTGGGATTCATGGTCTGAGCTACTAGTTTGAAGAGTTTGCGGGGGCGGTTTAGGGCTTTTGCGATGGTGTTTGCGAAATGGTCTCTTTTTGCTTTGAAGATTGCTTTATGATATTTCCTAGTGAGTGCTTTGCAGATTGTGTAGTTCTCCTTTGTTGCATTTCTTCTCCAGGCTCCTTCTGCTCTTCTGCGTTCTTGTTTCAGTAAAGTAAGAGCGTCATTGAACCAGCCTGCATTGTTTTTGCGGATGAGTGCTCTGCGTCTTGGAGCAACTGTATCTGCTGTCTGTAGCAAAGCATTGTTCAGGAAGTTGAGTGTTTCTTCTGTTGAGTGGTTTTGGTTTAGCATTTCCATATTGTTCAATAGCGTGGTTTTGAAAAGCTCAGAGTATAGTTTCTTCTGTGATCTTGTCCAGTGTGTTGTTGCTGATTGTATTGATTTTTGGAGGGGCGTGTTGGTCGTTATAGTAAACTTGATGGCATGATGGTCTGTCCATGGTAGAGGCTGGTTGTCCAGTGTGTTGATGTCCATATCTTGTTTGAAGATTAGGTCAAGAGTGTGACCTGATACATGAGTAGGAGTATTTATCAATTGTTGCAAGCCTAGTTTTTCTAGTTGGTCGATGCAGGCAGTGGCGATAGGGTCTTCGGGGGAGTTGGCCCAAAGGTTGAAGTCTCCAAGTAGCAGCAGATTTTTGGTTTTCATGGTGTATGTCGAGAAAAATTCATTTAAATGTGTGAGGTGTGTCTTGGGTCCCGGTGGTCTGTAGCAGAGCAGTATGTGGATGGTATCCTGGGGTGTAGTTTGTAGTTGCAGAGTGAGTGTTTCCATGAAAGGCAATGAGTTCTGTAGAGTTGGTTTGATGAATGTAAGGTGGTCTTTGTAAATTACTGCTAGGCCCCCTCCTCTTTGTCCTGTTCTATGCTCCGTTAGGATGCGGTAGTTCTCTGGCACTAGTTCTGCTAGGATGGTATTGCAGTCGGGTGTTAGCCAGCTTTCCGTGATGAAGAGGCAGTCTATGTTGTGTTGGGTTATGAAATCATGGATTTCCTGTCTGTGTTTGACTGCAGATCTGGTGTTGATTAGGGCACTTGATAGATGTTGTAGATGCCATGGTGCTCTGTTTTTTCCTGTTGATAGTCGACTGATTCTTACGATTCGTTCTTTTTGTAATTTATTTTGGATGGGTGTTGGTAGTGTTGTGGCAAAGTTCTTTAGGCTTTGGATGGTGTCGGCTGAGTATATAATGTTAACCATGTTGAAAAAGTGCTGATAATGATGAGGCGATGAGATGATGTTGATAACGATGATGATCCTGATGTTGATGATGATGATGATGAGCGATGCGATGAGAGAGCTGCTGAGGTGTGCTAATGCTTGAAGTTGGTGTTTGATGTTGACAAGGATGATGATCCGATAGTGATGAATGATCCGATAGTGATGATGATCCGATAGTGATGATGATCCGATAGTGATGATGATCCGATAGTGATGATGATCCGATAGTGATGATGATCCAATGCTGATGATGATCCAATGCTGATGATGATCCAATGCTGATGATGATCCAATGCTGATGATGATCCTAGTGATGATGATTCCTTCCTGATCCCTGGAGGCGGTTGGAGCTACCCTGACCTTCCCGCTAATGGAAGGAGTCCGATATACTTACCTGGTTATCAGGTTTGATGGACGACTGATGATGATGATGATGATGATGATGATGATCCTGGTGTAGACGGCGCTGCTCCCCAACTATCTAATCCCCCCGTTGATCCAAAATGAGAAGGTAAACAAAAATCCTTCTCTCAGTTGAAAGTTGTTTTTTTTTCCTTTCTTGCACAAAAGAATAATATGGAATTAAAGACAAAGAATTACTTTGAATACTCATAGGTAAAACCTGAGGTCCGTCAAAGTCAGAGGTTTTCCTTGCTTGTCCAGGGTGGTAATAAAATAGGTAACATCGTCCTTCCCTGGTCTGCAAATGACCACCCGATCAGCGTGGATATGCCGCCCGTAGCTCCAATATAACTGGCACCCCTTGAACCGATCAGCCATGATGAACGAATAATCCAGATTTCTAAATGACTTTGGCACTTTCAAATAGTTCCAGATGGCCTCACTGCACCATTGTTCCCTATTAACCTCAATCTCCTGCATTACCTCCTTCGGAACGTACGGGAACTCCATGGCTACCCTCTTGATTAGCACTCGTTGTAGACGGGCGAGTCTAGGCAATGTCCGAGAACTCCTCGTCCCGGGCAACACACACGAATCCGGTGACTTATTTACCATAGACTTGGTAGGTTTGGGAACAGTCCTCTTAACAGGCAAAGTCACTTTAGCAATGTCCGGGGTTCCCTCCCTGGGGGTAGTTTCCCCGGAGTCCATAGCTGTCCACTCTGAACAGCTATGTGTTGAGATAATATCTCCCATGTTGTTCCATAACAATTCTCTAGGCATGAGCTCAAACAAATAGTCATCTCCAGCATCCGACAAAGAGTCCAAGTCAGAGTCTGCTAACTCTTCTGCCGGCAAGTAGTTAACCAAAGTCCCGGTCACTTTTCCCCCAGATTTCTTACCGGCTCCCGACGTGGATGTCCCGGGAATATCATCGCTCACGGGGTCCGGTGTCGGTAAGCACTGGAGTAGGCCTTGACCGCAGCCCAGGAAGCCTTTGCGTACCCCACCTTCCGTTTCACGGGTGGGACAGGGTCACATGCTGTGGATGTGGTAACCGCTGCGGTGTCCGCTGGTACCTCTGTGTTGGTAGCGACGTCTCTTCCAGACTCACTTTCTGCAGCAGACGTAGTGCGCACAGGCTGAACCGCAGGTGCGAAGGCGACATCTTTCAACGGAGCGGTGCCTGTATCCCAGTCTATCCGATAGGCACGGGGCAACGCAGTGGGTTGTTCCACCTCAAACAAGTATTTCCCACAGGATGGGCACCAGGAAAATGGATGTAACTGCACTGCTAGTCCTTCACATCCAGGGCACAGTATGGCCAGCGCCTCTATATCTCCGCTTGTGTACAGCACGAAGCGTCCGCGTGGCTTCAATCGGATCCCTGTATCTGTGAGCAAGGCTCCGGATGGCGTAGCACCCACAGCGGCGGGCATAGGGAACATTCTAGGCCCTGGCCTGGGTTTTGCCCACGAACATAGCGACATGCTGCTCTCCAATCCACTCATTTTATCTGGCAGCTTCTGGTCTTTGGCGCCAAACACACTCACATGTCTCACGCAGTTGGCGGGAACTCCTCCCCTTTAGGTTCTTTTTGTGCGTAGCTCACAGGCTTTTCTTTCCTGGCTCCACCCACGGCCTACGCAGTTAGCAAAGTGATCTGTACCTTTACCCCTTTGGTTTCAGTTGAAAGCACAGTCCAACACCTTCTTTTAGACATTCAATAAAGCAAAAATTATTTTTACAGTTGCGAGAGGTAACGGAAAATCCTGGATTCGAGCCCCCACGTGTAGCACACCTCCGTAGGAACTGCTGGTTTAATTTGGGCCTTGCACGTTACCTCAATGTTTGTTGTCTAGGGGTAGAAAGTCTGTAAAAACTCCAATGTCCACACAAGGTGTAAAACCTTTTGCTGTTAGGTTTTATTTTCTTTTGCATAAAACTTGTGAAGAATAGTAGAAGGATGAAGGGAAAGGGGTAGGTTCAGGCACACAGTACAGATCACTGGGGAAAACTCCTCAACTATAAATCATTCACCACTCCTCCTCGAGTGGGTATTGTTCACCCGGATAGGTCCCTCTCACCTGGCCTAGCAGCCGGAATGATGCACGGACAATGATCAGGACCAGTCTCTGCCACAGACTGGTTGTGCACAAAATTGGATAATACGGGAACCTCTGCCACAGGACTCAACACCCAAACTTCCAGCCAAGCAGTCAAGAGCCTTTAAGCTGACCCGGCAGACTGCAAGGTAAACTTTAGCTATGGTGCATCCTCCAATAGAATTACCAGGCCCTCCTCAAGACACCAGCCTTCTGCTCGGTCTTTTCCAGGACAGGTCCTCCCCTGGTTTCCTCCATTGAGTGGCTTCCTCCCGCAGGACGGACAGCAGAGGATCACCTTCAAAGTGTAGGCCCCAGTCAGCATAACTGGGCCTACTTGGTAGAGCTGCAGCCTCGGGCCAACATGGTCCCGAGGCTGAAATAACACAACACACTCCTCGTGCCAGGAGGGCCACGAGGGGAAGAAGAACCCCAAAAAATGGCGTCTGCCCCTTAAATACCCTTCCCCAGCATGCTCAGCGGGAAGACCACGCCCACTGAACTATTCCCAGGGAAAGATACCCAATGCACTGTAGCTGGTCAGTCTTCCACATTGCCTTTAGGTGGTATTACCACCACAGGTCAAACAGTGGGAAGTCTTCCAACACAGCCATAGCCGGAACAGAGGCTGATTTAGCATAATCACTTAATTCTGAGTCCAACTATTGGCTCATATACCCACTAAATTTGACATAGCACCCAGTCATTGGGAGCAGGGCGCTACATATATTTCATACGATCTTAACCACCTAAGGATCGGAAAGATTTCCCCCCTTAATGACCAGTCCATTTTTTGCGATACGGCACTGCGTCAATTTAACTGACAATTGCGCGGTTGTGCAACGCTGTACCCAAACAAAATTGATGTGCTTTTTTCCCCCACAAATAGAGCTATCTTTTGTTGGTATTTGATCACCTCTGCATTTTTTTTTTTTTTGCGCTATTAACAAAAATAAAGCGACAATTTTGAAAAAAAATATATATTTTTAACTTTTTGCTATAATAAATATATTAAAAAAAATGTCATAAACTAAATTTCTTCATCAGTTTAGACTGAGATATATTCTTCTACATATTTTGGGTAGAAAAAAAATAAAAAATGGCAATAATCGTATTATCATTGGTTTGCGCAAAAGTTATAGCGTCTACAAAATATGGGATAGATTTATGCCATTTTTATTATTATTTTTTTTTTACTAATAATAAGATTTTTAGCGGGACTGGATCGGACACCTTTGACACTTTTTTGGGACCATTGACATTTATACAGTGATCCGAGCTAAAAATAGCCACTGATTACTATATAAATGTCACCGGCAGGGAAGGGGTTAAGACTAAGAGGCGATCAAGGGGTTAAGTGCGTTCCCTCATGTGTGTTCTAACTGTGGGGGGGTGGGACTGCCTGGAGGAGGAGACCGATCGCTGTTCCTAATCTTTAGGAGCAGAAGATCTATCTCTCCTCCCCTGATAGAACGAAGATCTGTCTGTTTACATTGACAGATATCCGTTCACTCTGTTAGGAGCGATCACAGTTGGCCGCACGCATTGGCTCCGGCGGCTCGCGCGCCCCTACAGCTCTTAAAGCGGCCGACGTACAGGAACGGTGATTTACCCAGGATAGCCAACCTGCCACAGTATAACTGCGGCGGCTGGTCCTTAAGAGATTAATGTAGATTGGGACGTTAACTTTATTAACAATGCATGGCACTCCCTGTAAAGGTAATGGTAATATTATTGGTATATTTCTCTCATCTGATTTGCTCCTTTCCTTTTTTCCCCCTTCTTATGAATTTATTAAGTGAGATGTATTGGTGTAGGAAATATTGTTTTGTATGCATGAGAATCTATTGATCAACTTCTGTTTAACCACCCTGTTGGTATATGTAGCGGGTATCAATATTTAGGGGGAGTATTTTGGCGGTAACATGGCCCAAATGCAGCAATTACGAGGGTTTTATGGTTGTTTTGTTTGTGGAAGATATCAATGGTGTCCAGTTCCCTGCTGCCCCTGGGTGGCGCTGTCGCCTTGGGCTGGGGTTGAACCACCATTGTAGGGCTGTGCCCTTTTTGTCCTCTCGCAGCAAAGATACGGCGGGGCAGGGAACCTGCTGTGCTTGCTGGGAGAGGGTATAAAGGGGGCGGACATCTTGCACACGAAGTCCATTCCCCAGGCACCTTCAGCCTGGGGGCTGTGTTCTGTCGTTCGCGCCCAGGTGCTCTTGGCCTGGGTGCGAGGGAGTTCAAGTTCCATCCCAGGCACCTTCGGCCTGGGGTGAGGTACTAGCTGAGGCCTGGGACCCAGTACCTTCGACTGGGTCCCACATGGGAGAAGATACCTAGGGGCCCACCGAGTGCGGGGACCCGAGTCCTGGGCGAGGAGAACCAGGGAGGTGACCTTACCTGAAGATCCAGCGCAGCATTGGCTGGTGACAGCGAAGGCCTCTGGGGACCATCCGGGATGGATCATCTCCCTAACAGGGGCAGATAAACGAGAAGGTAGTTCATGTTCTTGGTCTTTGCAGAGACCCAGCTACATCAGGTCAGTGGCAGGCCTATCCTAAGGCCTGTGGCAGAGGCCTCATTGTTCACCTGGTCTGTGGCAGGGATCAAATTCACGATAGGTGGCAGTGACCGTGCGCCAAGCCTGTCTGCGCTGATTGGGGCAGGAGAGTATATGATTCTTTGATTGTGCCTGGACCTCCTCATTCCCCACACCCTGTCTGTTCTATAAGTTCAACCAGTCTACTCTTCAAGGACTATTTATTGCTCAAACAGAATAAATAAGTGTTGGACTTTATTTGGTGTGGGACTCAAGTTACTGGGAGCTAAGTGCCTTATTGTATGGTGGCAATCATTCTTCACAAGAGAAGCTGAGGCTCCGAACGGGAACACAGACCCGAAGGTAAAGGTTTAAGCTCACACCTCTGCATACAAATACCAGAGAGTACGAGCTGGTGGTGTAACCGCACTCTCTCCTCCCAAGTACCCCATGGCAACAGTTTTACAGCCACAAAGTGAAGTGAAAGAGGGGGGAGAGTGAGGCAGATACACGTGGGGTCTCCAGGTCCGGGATTTGTGTTTGTGTTATGGAGCCAAAGCTATCGGAGTTTGAACTTTGCTGCCCAGAAGAGTTCAGAGGAGGTCGACCATATTGCCCAACGCGCCACGAGGCACACCCTCCCTGCTCAGTTCGTGGGCGAGATGAGGTAAAGTCCCGCAAAGTGTTGCACCAATAGGGAGGAGTCCGGCCATGTGAAGAGATACACGTAGGGACTTTGGCGCCAGTTTTTCAGTGCGCGATGGAGCAGCAAGCAGTCACCGTGTTCAATAATGCCTCATGGGTTCCAGTCTCTACTACCACGAGGATGACTTCAACTGCTGCTCCGATTATGGATACAGGGATTCGGCTCAAGCCTTGGGGACGATTCGCCCTGTACACCTGCAGGGACGTTGAGGCCCTGGGTGTGATTTGTCCCGGATGTTCGGGACTGGTGGTTCAGCTGAAGCCATTCGGGCGCTGTGAGGCCTGCGGAGAGTTCATGTTTGAGGTGGAGCAACACATAGAAAGGCCTCGGGTCTTCCACCTCGGCCGCACAACGGGCGCCGCCACTCTTGAAGGAGAAGTCAATGCTTGGACAGCCATCCCTGCGCGCACTGTAGAGACCTCTGGGGAGGTCGCGATCAAAGTGATTGAGGAAAAATCCGAGGATGCTGCCTCGGGCACCACAGCTTCCCTACTCCCACCGCCAAAGAGGAAGATCGGTCTGGTCAGAGCTTCCAGCGGTTGTGATGGAGGAAAACCCCCGCGTTTGCCCGGCCCGTATGGATCGAGTGGGAACATTCCCGGACCTCTATGCTCAAGTGTTGGCCGAGGTAAGCCAGGGATCGGGACTTGGTGTTTTGTTGAAGGTGTCGGGGATCCGCAGTTACCGGAGCCCGAGGGAGGGGGTGATTCCATGTCTACTGGGAATTACATACCCGCAGAAGAGTGTGACACCTCTGACCTGGAGTCGGTCTCCGATGTGGGAGACGATGTTGCAATAGATGAACTGTTTGCTGAAAAGGGCTGGGACAAGATACCCCTGTCCTCGTCCCGTGCCAAAAAGGGACCCACCTATGTCTACACAGGATAGTACACCCTGGGTGGAGGCACCAGCGCTTGAGGAGGGATCCAGTCCCCTGCATGCCCTTCAGTTCCCGGTGTTACCTGCACCTGCTACCGGGGAAA
The DNA here is from genome assembly GCA_029206835.1 of Rana muscosa. NCBI lineage: Eukaryota > Metazoa > Chordata > Amphibia > Anura > Ranidae > Rana > Rana muscosa. The sequence continues at coordinate 95,015,851 of CM055123.1, read as the reverse complement.
GGAGACTGTCGCTGCGGGCTCCTATGCCCAAATCGGAGGTGGTCAAGGCACCTCGTCATCCGGATTCTATTGTCCTGCCAGGTGAGGGAGACCGTGCTACGATGCCTCCCATGTCTAGATTACAGAGATTGTTTTGCCAGAAAGTTGCCAGCGAGTATGGGTGGGAATACCTGTACTTGTGTAAGGAACTGTTGTATGAGGTGGAGGTCTGCAGAGAACGCTGGTACAATGACTTTGTGTGGACACACATTAAAGTGCACACGCCCGCAGGTATCTTGCATGTTCCCCGAAAGCTTCTCAGAGGTTTAAAGACTGCAAGGCAGAGTGGATGTTGGGTCGGCACATCCATGCTGACAAGGTGGTGATTCGTCGGAAGGATAAGGAGGATGTGGAGTATCACTTGGAGACTTTTGATGAGCATCTAAAACCCCTTGTCTTGCCGCACCCAAGGTTCTACCTGTAGGAGAAGAGACTCCTTTCTTTTGTCTTGCCTTTGCTGAACTTTCTGTGGTTTATTTCCCGGAAGAACCCAGGGACTGTACCCGAGTTTAATGGGTGTTGTGCTCTTTGGAGGAATGGGGGACTGTTGCTGTTGTTGTTCTCCTTTCTCCCCTCCCGCAAAGTAATCATGGACTTTGGGGTGTAGCTAGATTAGGGCCAAAGCACAGAGAAGTGGATGTCCTCTGGAATTCAGCACAAGTGTTTTCACTGCGACGCTGTCACCAGGTGGCAGTGTTGTGCACCGATACACACACACACTTTTCTTTGGGAGGAAGAGGTTCCTTCACGGAGGAACCTTTTCATTCCAACAAATACATGTTGTGTCAGGGTTATGTGTGTTCTTTCCCTCTGCAGGAGAACGTCCGTCAAGATCACTGAGAATGGGGTGGGTCTTAGTTAGTAATGTGGGCGGAGGGAAATGTCAATTGTGTTAATGTAATACGCATACTGTTGTGTGTTTGTTCCCTTTCTTTTTTCCTTTCCATGTTAGGTTCAGGCACAATCTACCGTTTTAAAATTTTGCTGTTTTTTGTCAAAGTTTTTTTTGGTCTCTGGATCTGGCTTATGTTTATCCCTCCTTTGGGACATGGTTTGTTCCAGACACTGGGGACCAGTGTCTATCTGCCGGGGGGTGAGTGTAGCGGGTATCAATATTTAGGGGGAGTATTTTGGCGGTAACATGGCCCAAATGCAGCAATTACGAGGGTTTTATGGTTGTTTTGTTCGTGGAAGATATCAATGGTGTCCAGTTCCCTGCGGCCCCTGGGTGGCGCTGTCGCCTTGGGCTGGGGTTGAACTACCATTGTAGGGCCGTGCCCTTTTTGTCCTCTCGCAGCAACAGTACGGCGGGGCAGGGAACCCGCTGTGCTTGCTGGGAAAGGGTATAAAGGGGGCGGACATCTTGCACACTAGGTCCATTCCCCAGGCACCTTCAGCCTGGGGGCTGTGTTCTGTCGTTTGCGCCCAGGTGCCCTTGGCCTGGGTGCGAGGGAGTTCGAGTTCCATCCCAGGCACCTTCGGCCTGGGGTGAGGTACTAGCTGAGGCCTGGGACCCAGTACCTACGACTGGGTCCCGCATGGGAGAAGATACCTAGGGGCCCACCGAGTGCGAGGACCCAAGTCCTAGGCGAGGAGAACCAGGGAGGTGACCTTACCTGAAGATCCAGCACAGCATTGGCTGGTGACAGCGAAGGCCTCTGGGGACTGTCCGGGATGGATCATCTCCCTAACAGGGGCAGATAAACAAGAAGGTAGTTCATGTTCTTGGTCTTTGCAGAGACCCAGCTACATCAGGTCAGTGGCAGGCATATCCTAAGGCCTGTGGCAGAGGCCTCATCGTTCACCAGGTCTGTGGCAGGGACCAAATTCACGGTCGGTGGCAGCGACCGTGCGCCAAGCATGTCTGCGCTGATTGAGGCAGGAGAGTATATGATTCTTTGATTGTGCCTGGACTTCCCCATTTCCCACACCCTGTCTGTTCTATAAGTTCAACCAGTCTACTCTTCAAGGACTATTTATTGCTCAAACAGAATAAATAAGTGTTGGACTTTATTTGGTGTGGGACTCAAGTTACTGGGAGCTAAGTGCCTTATTGTATGAGAGAAGCTGAGGCTCCGGACGGGAACACAGACCCGAAGGTAAAGGTTTAAGCTCACACCTCTGCATACAAATACCAGAGGGTACAAGCTGGTGGTGTAACCGCACTCTCTCCTCCCAAGTACCCCTAGGTAGCAGTTTTACGGCCACAAAGTGAAGCGAAAGAGGAGGGGAGAGTGAGGCCGCTACATATATTTTCACTTAATCAGCGCTTCAGGCTATAGACTGTAGCACTTATCTGTGTATTCTTATGGCAGGGAAGTCTCCACGCTGTCAGCATACAATGACACAGCTAGGAGCAACCCTGCATCCACATTGAGTGTGTTTTGGCAAATCAGGTCAGTTTTTTCTTCATTCAAGCCACTGGTTGAAAAAAAAAAACTGCCAGCTTTAGCCTTTAATTTTTGCTGCTGCCTGACTTTTCCCCTGCCTTAGCATTTCCCCCCTCCATTTGTTGCTGCTGCCCTTCCCCCGTTTTGTGAAAGGTCTACCAGCCTACGGTCATTGATTCCCCCCCCCTGTAGCTATGCCTCCAGTGCAGTGGATATTGCCACCATCAAAAAATCCTGCAAAGAATTCATTTCTTTGCAAGGAATTTTGGGGTTCCTCTGACATGATGGCAGTACATTCCCCAATTTTACCTTTATTTCAAAGAAAACACCCCCCTTGAAGCATCCCCTTCATTTCTTCCTCCTCCTTAATAGAGATGAGCCAAATGTACTCAAGTTCAGTTTGAAACAGGTTTGGCAATTACTAAAGTTTGGGTGCCGAATCTAAACCCCATTAAAGTCAATTGCCTACTTACTCTCATTCATCATGATTAACCACTTCCGGACCGCCCACTGTGGATATTCGTCGCTACTTTCACGTTAAATACCGGGGGTTATGGCAGCAGCTAGCTGCTGCCATAACCCCAGTATATTTTTACACAGTGGGCAATCCGCTTTGACATAAAAGTGGACCCAGCCACCCATTCACCACAAGATCACTTTTATGGGTGGCGGGAGAGGGGCTCCCCTCCTGCCGGTCGTTTCCGCCACTTACAGGAGAGATCAAATTTATCCGATCTGATGTACTGATGGGCCGGAAGTCGAGTGAGGGCAAGATGGCCCCCACTCGGCTCTATGCCCTTGGAGGACCAGAGCGACGTCAGATGTCACTTCTGTCCTCTGGCCTTAAAGGGCCCACATTGTGAGGCATATCCTAAGCTTATGTAACCTTTTATAAGACTTCCCACATTGTTACTAGAGACTGCCGACGTTGCAGAAGATGAATGTTGTTGAGGGGAATGTGCACAAAGTGAAGTTTGAGCCTTTTACAACTCACTTGTCTTATTGAGGTGCTGCTCCCACAGAGTTATGTGGTTCAGTTCCATATGTTTCCTTATGCATGTGGTACCAAAATGGTAGGTACTTTTTCCATTTCCGATATCCTGCCGGCAGAGGCTGTAAACCACTATAATGTGGGCAGCATTTTTTGTATATTCAAATATTCAAATACTCCCAAACTGCTCAGATAGTTTGTGTTTCTAGTCAGCTTCTATCAAACACATACCTTCGTCTATATTCTAAATATTTGGGGAATAATGGGGATAGGAGGGGATTGTGCTTTTGAAGTTTTTTTAGTTCCTATATTTTTTAGATCTGTTGTGGTGGCTACTTCCTCCATTTAGGCCTATTAATGCTGGTTTACACAAAAAAAAAACACATATCAGGCACCACAGCCAAAACTATCTAAAAAGCCTTTGTTTTTGGATGAAATTAATCAGATTGGGGTGCTGCTTTTGTAAATGAAGCTACATTTTAAAAATAAAAATCAAGTTCACATTCAAAAATATGCAATACCAGAATATGGTGCCACTGATGCTGTTGGTAAAAATCGTACTGTTCTGTCATTCCACATACAGCTTAGTGGCATATTCCAAGCAACCATTTTTAAAGACTGGTATTTTTTTCTTAGGTTTTCCTCTAGGTCGCATTATTAGGAGGATCCTCTTCCCTGCTGTAGTTTTTTTTTATATGTTAATTTGGTTATTTATTTTTTTTTGAGGAAATTAGGGTGGGAGTCATGGAGGATATGGATCATCTTTTCATTGATCATTAGGGTCACCAGGATGCTCTTTACATCCGCAAAAACAAAACAGCTTGCTTTTTCCTGTGCCTGGCTATTGCACGTTTGGCGGCAATAAATAAGTGGCCAATTTCTGCTGGTAGGAGAAAAGGCCTGGGATCAGACAGTGAAGATGCGCTAGTTGCGAATGGGTACACGGAAGAGCGTGAACAAGAGTCCAAAAACCCTGGACCAGAATCCCAAACATAAATTTTTCTCTCCTCACTGACCACAACCCCAAAAACATCTGTCACAGTATGAGGGATTCGAGTTGGCAATGCGGGCTGGGACCCAGTACCAACAGAGGAGGACCCCAATTGCTTTTCTCTACTCTGCTCTCACCCCAGTTGCTCCACTCTGATCTGCATTGTCCCTCTTTGTTCATCACTCTCTGGTCTTTTTGCTTTACTCTACTCTCACTCTGACTCATCTACTCATCTTCTCTGCTACCCACTTGCTTTCCATGCTCTACTCTCTATTTACCCTGCTAAATTCTAATTTGCTCTGATTCCCTTGCTCTGCTATTTAATGGTACTAAGTATGACCCCGGAGAGAGCAGCATGTGCTTGTGAACAAAGTAAATTACAGGGAAAAGAAACCCATCATGAGACAAAACAAGTGACTCCATTGCAGAGTTTCTTCTGAAAATGCCTGTTGCTTGAAGTTATACTAATCTACTAGGGTCAGTACTTTGAGCCACTGACCTGGAAAAAGTATGCAAATTGAAAAAGCTGGAAAAGCTTATCTGCATACTTATTCTAGGTCAGCAACTTAAAGCTCTGAAATCAAGCAACTAGTAGCTAGCATTTCCACAAAGAGAGGTCACTAATGTAAGCCCCCATGTTTTCTATCATTTCAGGATTCCTTAACCAAATGAACATTCTGATTTTAGCTGAACTGCAGTATTTACTGGATAGGAGTAGAAGCACATTGCTTGCTTTCATTTGTTGTGTGGGATTGCTCTTTAAATAAACAATATAGTTTGCAACATAATATCGATCACCCGAAAATGCAGCAATGATCAAACTAGGTGTACCTATATATCATAAGTTAAGGAATTGAAATTCAATGCTGATATTGATGAGTTAATTTTACAAGAAACTCTTTACCTTTAATGTAACCTTTAGAGGAACTTTTGAACTAAAAAAAAAAAAAAAAAAATGCCTAATATAATAAATATTTTGGCAAACTGAACTTCCCTGCATAAAATCATATCTGTAACTAATGAAACCTCTGCATATTAAGGGATCCACATGATATTGCCTCCCTTTTAGATATATGTCATTGAATGTTTTGGATTCCTATGAATTTGTAGACATTAATACTGGCCATATTTGTCATGCATGCACTTATGGTTTATCTAATTTAGCTAGATAATATTTGATTACAGAACTCCATTTGTAAATTAGAACCCTTACTACACAGGTGATGTCATCTCTGAAAATGAAGAATTTGGAAACTGATGAAATCTAAATGAAAGATCCTAATGTGTAAGATTGATACAAGCCTATTCAGATAAACAGTAGCCACGTGCAGTTATCAAATCTATATCACATTACTTCTGTTTGCTTGCTATGAGTAACTATACTTTGCTTATTACAGCTGCTCCTTGCCCTGTCCTGTTCTAGCAGCATCATATGCAGTACAGTTGATAGGGACACTGTCATTATAGCCTATGCAATGGCATGATTACCCTGTAACAAGTAGATTAAAGTGGTTGTCGAGGCAGAAGGTTTTTTTTTTTTTACCTTAGAGCTGAACTCCAGGTTTTCATACACTTTACATAGTTTGTTTGGACTAACTTGGCCCAAACGAACTATGTCCCTTGCTAACATGCATGGATTGCGGTATAAACTGTATGTAGCTGAGGCTACATACAGGATACCACACTGTGTTCCAGAAAGTGTTGTATCCTAGCAATGAATACAAAGCTTCCTCTGATTGGTCAGAGAGATGGGCTAATGATTTCACAACCTCTGACTCAGCCAATCAGAGGAAGCTTTGTATTCATTGCTAGAATACAACACTTTCTTTAACCTGCCTAGCGGTATTCCCGAGTCTGGCTCAGATTGAAATTTCAGTACCAATAGCGGTAACCCCGAGCCAGACTCTGGATCGCATCGCAGGATACAGGGAAAGTTACTTACCTTGTCCCCTGGATCCTGCAATGTCTCCCCGCTGTGTGTGCGAGCTGTCTCCTCGCTCGATTCACACTGCCGAGTGCCAAGTTTTGTTCCCGAGCGTTGCGACGCACAGGGACGGAGTTCAGCGCCAAATTCAAAAAGTGAAAAACACACAATACATACAGTATACTGTAATCTTACAGATTACAGTACTGTATCAAATAATTACACATCACCTTTGTCCCTAGTGGTTTGTCCAGTGCCCTGCATGTAGTTTTATATTATAAAAACTGTTCTTTCTGCCTGGAAACTGGAGATTGTCCATAGCAACCAAAAAGTGTCAGTTTACGTAAAAAGTAGTTTTAGACCAGCTAAAAAACAGCGATAAAAAATTAGAACGCTTGCAGAATTGAGCGATAGCGATTTGTACGGAAATTCGTCATCAAACACTGAAAGTAATGACAGCGACAATTCTGCAACTGAGCAAATTTCAATGTTTTTGATTTGATTACATTATTGAATACTTTTTATTATAATTACATTATTATTTGTTATAATTATTTCTTCTTATTATTATAATTATTTTTTATATTATAATTTATGACTTTGTGTTTCAAACTTTATCATACCCGGGATGTCTACTAGACTTTGGTTTGGACAGATTTAAGTGTGTTATTCCTAAGAATTACAGGCCTACAATATAAAACGCCAAATGCAACATAATAGTACCGCTTTCAGCACCAAAAATCTGAAATAATCATACCGCCAGGGAGGTTAAAGGCTGAGCGCCACTGATAGACTCTATTGTGTTCCGAGTATAAGATTTTAAGGCTTGGCTCAAACCCGGAACGCGATATGCTGTATGTAGCCTTAGCAACATAGAGTTTATACCGCACATCCTGTGGCCTCACAGGTTAGTGAGGGACATTGTTTGTTCAGGCTAGCTTAGCCCAAACAAACTATGTAAAGTGTATGAAAAGCTGAAGTTCGGCTTTAAGGCATTCTCTGCATTAAAGTGTCATTAAACCCAGACTATGAAAAACTCTCATTACATGCTAATGTATATATTTATCCCCTGCCCGCCCTATAGATAAAAGACGACTAAGCCACGACTCTCAAGTTCTTGGAGGATGTCTTCCCAGAATCGTGCCTCCCATGAGCTCCCTGGGGCGAGCATCGGGTGTGCTCTGTTTATGTTTTTTTTCTAAATTTTCAGTCTTTTTGTTAGTAAAAAAACACCACCACCAGTAGTGATTAAATACCACCAAAAGAAAGCTCTATCTGTCTCAAAAAAAAACATACTGTAACAAGCAGATTGAAGTGGTTGTCAGGGCAGAAGGTTTTTATTTTTTTCAACCTTAAGGCATTCTCTGCATTAACCACTTAAGGACCGGACCATTATGCAGCTTAAAGACCTGGCCACTTTTTACGATTCAACACTGTGTCGCTTTAACTGACAATTGCGCGATTGTGCGACATGGCTCCCAAACAAAATTGGCGTCCTTTTTTTCCCACAAATAGAGCTTTCTTTTGGTGGTGACAATTTTGAAAAAAATTCAATATTTTTTACTTTTTGCTATAATAAATATCCCCAAAAAATATATAAAAAATATATTTTTTCCTCAGTTTAGACCGATACGTATTCTTCTACATATTTTTGGTTAAAAAAAAATCGCAATAAGTGCTTGATTGGTTTGCGCAAAATGTATAGTGTCTACCAAATAGGGGATAGTTTTATTGCATTTTTATTAATAATTTATTTTTTTCTAGTAATGGCGGCAATCAGCGATTTTTATCGTGACTGCGACATTATAGCAACACATTGGACACTTTTGACACTATTTTTGGACCATTGTAATTTTTACAGCGAACAGTGCTGTAAAAATGCACTGGTTACTGTCAAAATTACACTGGCAGTGAAGGGGTTAACCAGGAGGGGGCGCTGTAGGGGTTAAGTGTGTCCTGATGTGTGTTTCTTACTGTGGGGTGGCGTGGCTTAGCGTGTGACGTCACTGATCGTCGTTTCCTATGACAGGGAACAGACGATCAGTGACAGGCTCACTAGGAAGCACAGGGAGAGGTTTGTTTACACTTACCTCTCCCCGTTCTTCCGCTCTGTGACCCGATCGCAAGACACCGGCGGCGATCGGGTCCACTGTTACCGCAGGGACGGTCACGGAGAAGAGGACTGGTCGCAAGCGCGCCGCCGGGGGCTCGCGATCCGATCCACGGCTGGGATCTTAAAGGGGACATACATGTGCGCCCCTGTGCCCAGCCAGTGTCCTTAAACCCAGACAATGTACCATATGCCTGTATCCAATTTTCATTTGGGTAGAGTCTTGCATGACCGCGCAATTGTCATTCAAAAGCATGACAGCGCTGAAAGCTGAAATTTGTCTGGGCAGGAAGGGGGTGAAAGTGCCCAGTATTGAAGTGGTTAAGTTGTAATGGTAGAGTGCAAAAACTCTGGATAAGCTGCTTACAGATACAAAAAAGCCTCCAAAGATGTTTCAAACAGGAAGCATATGTACTGTAGCTACAGTGGCTTGAAAAAGTATTCACACCCCTTGAAATTTTCCACATTTTGTCACGTTACAACCAAACGTAAATGTATTTTTGTGGAATTTTATGTGATAGACCAACACAAAGTGGCACATAATTGTGAACTGGTAGGAAAATGATAAATGGTTTTCAACATTTCTTACAAATAAATATGTGAAAAGTGTGGCGTGAGAGGGGCGTGGTCTGCCAGCGCTGGTGATGGCTGCTTAGACTCAGTGCTCGTCAGCTAAGGGAGAGACAAGAAGCGATTAAGGCCCAATCTCACAGTCAATCCACGGCCATCCTGCCTCCTGACACATCGGAGATTATAGCCAGCCATGTCTAGGAAGAGGATGACTGAACATCAGCCGAAAAAACTGACAGCCTTCTTCTCCACATACTCCAGCAAGGTTAGTCAGCCCCAAAATGGCGCCGGCGCGGCTGCGATACCGGAGGCCTACACGGATCTACCCGACGATATTAAGGGAGATCAAGACTCACCTCGCCCTCCCCAGTCCCCTACCCTCAGAGCAGGAGACAACCCTGTCACAGGCAGCCCAGCAAAAACGCGGTTGCGATTAGAGTCACCGCCGCTGCCGCGGACATCTCAAATTGAGGCCCCGGCTTTCAACCACTTCCAGGCCAACCAGGCCCTACAATCATCCATGGCCTCATTCCCCACAACGGGCCAACCAGTGATGGATACTACATTAAAGGAAATGCTACTTTCTCTCCAGTCCTCACTGATGACTGACCTTTCATCACTGTTCACTAAAATATCTACAGATATGCATTTTATGGACAATAGAGTGACGCACTTAGAAAACAGCATGGAGGAATGCACTGAAATGGTGAACGACTTAGTCGACTCATATGCCGACATTAGAGAAGAACAATCCTGGGTAAGGACAAAGCTGGCAGACCTAGAGGACAGGTCCAGAAGAAATAATGTAAAAATTAGAGGAGTCCCTGAAACCATCCTACCTCTGGACCTCCCTAGGTATGCCAAGGAGCTTATGCACTTAATCCTGCCCGACGCTTCACCCAGAGACTGGATTGTGGATCGAATCCACAGAATTGCAAAACCCTCTCACCTAGCTGCATCAGTCCCTAGAGATGTCCTAATGAGGGTACATTTTTTCCCTGTAAAGGAGCGGCTGCTCATAACATTGAGAAATAACCCTTCATTGCCTGAACCATACGCAGGGGTGCAACTATTTCCTGACCTCTCAAAATACACCCTGCAAATGAGGAGACAGCTTAACCCGATCACCAAAAGCCTCCACAACCACAAGATCCAATTTAAATGGAGATACCCTGCAACCTTGATCATCACAAGGAATGACGATTCGCATGTGATCCACACCCTCCAAAAGGGAATGCATCTACTCCAGTCCTGGGGAATCATTCCTGACGCACTGCAGGATTCAACCCCTCCGAAGGAGCAACGCAATAACAGCACGACACGTCGCTCTTCACAGGGTCGCGGCACTTGATCAAATCAGCTTATTTTTTTTATTTTTTTCTCTTTTCCTTCAACCAGCATTTGGGCCTGATTACATCTACAAGTATGATGCTCTCCCTGGCTTCCAGCCTTTCGATTTGTTAGTAAGTTGAACAGTGACAGTTATTACCCCCTCTTAGTGGTTTAGCTGAATGCGTACATTCTCTACTCCACCTAACGTTCTATCCGGTGGTCACCCCATCGAAAAAGAATACTCTTCAAGTTCCAGTTTTTATCTGGTTTAGTTCTATAGTTAACCTTTATTGTTTTACAGCAGCATCGCCGCCAGTTTGGCAACTACAACACCCCTAGAGGGTTTATCAGAACGTATACTTATAGACAGATCTGTCCTCTGAACCCAGGGACCCAACACATCCTCGACGTACCGTAAGTGCTTAAACCATATCTGTTTTTCTGTGCCTCCACACAACACCTGCAATGCCGACTACAGTACTATCCATAAATGCGAATGGACTCAACCATCCAGCAAAGAGGCATTCGCTATGGAAAACGGCTGTGGACCTAAGATGCGATGTACTGTGTGTCCAGGAGACGCATTTTCTTTCCACAGCTCCACCTACATGCACGAACAGACATTTTTCCCAGATTTTTTCCGCCCCCTTTACCTCTAAAAAAAGAGGGGTGATGATAGCGATACGTAACTCGGTATCATTCCAACTGCACAATGTTAACCTAGATCCAGAGGGTCGTTACATCATTATTGTATGTACCATTAATAACAATAAGTATACTTTGGTGAATATTTACGCTCCCAATGTCAAACAAGCTCGCTTTCTTCGCAAAATTATGCGTATTATACAACCTATGAGACATGGCAACCTAATCTTGTGTGGAGATTTCAACCTAGTACCTGAAATCCACATGGATTCTACATCCGCTTTAAAACGCAGGGAATCTCCCTTGAAAAAATTCATTGTTGAGCATGACTTGTTTGACGTCTGGAGATGTTTGCATGGAGAGGAGAGAGATTATACGTATTTCTCTCCTTTACATAAAACGTACTCCCGTATTGATAATTTTCTCACTGACAAATGGCTCCTCCAGAACATTAGCGCAGCTGTTATCCACACCGCATCCTGGTCGGATCATGCCCCAATTACTATTACTGTGTCTGATTCATCGCGGCAAAACAACACATTTATATGGAGGGCGAACAACTATATCCTGCAACATCCAAATTACTCTCCAGAAATATCAGCCCAATTAAATGAATATTTTGAAATAAATTCAGGCTCTGTGTCCGACCAGTGTGTGCTGTGGAACGCGCACAAAGCGTTTATCAGAGGAATGCTAATCAAGCTTAGCTCCCGCCACAAAAAAAATAGAACAATGCAGATAGACTCCCTTCTGACCCAAATTGAAAAATTAGAACAACGAAATAAATCCAAACCCAATCCAACATACTCAGCGCAAATCCTAATATTTAGACGAGAACTACGTATCCTCCTCCTCCAGTCGTACGAACGAATCCAGAGAAGACTAAAAGCCACTTCGTACTCCACATCCAACAAAGCAGGTAAAACCCTTGCACGACGTATAAAGGGCAGGCGAATAAAAAATAAAATAGACCTCATACTACATCCCCACACAAAGGAAAACCTCAGAAACCCACAAGAGATAGCGGATGCTTTCAGCACGTACTACAGCGATCTATATAATCTACAGCGAGACCCCGACACACATCAACCCACCCTAGACGAAATCACAGACTTTCTCTCACATGTCAGTCTTCCGTCGTTAACGTTAGAGCAACTCTCCCGCCTCAATGACCCTTTCACAGTACAAGAAATAGTAGAAACTATCAACACTCTCCCCTTAGGGAAATCACCAGGTCCCGACGGGCTAACGGGAGAATACTATAAACAATTTGCGCATCACCTAGCTCCACACCTTGCGAACATGTACAATGACGCGGCCTCCTCTGCTACATTTCCTCGGGAATCCTTACAAGCGTTAATTATTACCCTCCCCAAGCCAGGGAAAGACCCAGTAACACCTCAGAACTTCCGTCCAATATCTCTATTAAACCTAGACTTAAAAATTTATGCCAAGTTGATCGCCACATGACTGAATCATATCATGCCCAACCTGATCCACAAGGATCAATCAGGCTTCACAGCGGAAAGACAAGCGTCAGATGCTACAAGGAGACTAATCAATCTCATACATTATGCCGAGAATAGTGGAACGCCTTCCCTGCTCCTTTCTTTGGACGCGGAGAAGGCGTTCGACAGGATCAACTGGAAGTACTTACATCAAGTTCTCCAGAAGTTTGGTTTCACAGGTCAAATACTTAATGCTATCCTAGCACTATACACCTCCCCTTCGGCCCGGGTATTCTCTGCAGACATGATCTCCCAACCATTTAACATTACCAATGGCACTAGACAAGGCTGCCCATTGTCGCCACTGATCTTCAACCTACTAATGGAACCCCTGGCAGAACACATTAGACAGAACCCAAATATCACTGGTCTCAAGATAGGACACCAAACACACAAGGTTAGTCTGTTCGCAGACGATGTCATTCTTATGACTACAAACCCGATATCGTCCCTACCAGAAATACAAAATACTCTTCAGTGGTTCAGTAAAATTTCCTACTATAAGGTCAACGCTTCCAAGTCATACATATTAGACCTAGGAATAGATGCAACCTCCAGGAACCTACTCCAAACACAATTTCCCTTCACATGGGCGGAACACGACATAACATACCTAGGGATCCAATTACCAAGATCGACAAAAAATCTCTTTAAGTGCAACTTTATCCCGTTTCTTACCAAACTACAAACTGAGGCCCAGAAATTAGCAAAACAGGAATTGTCATGGTCGGGTAGACTCGCTGCATTCAAAATGTTACTTTTACCACAGCTGATATACTTATACAGGACCATCCCCATCCCTATCCCGTTGTCTTACTTTAAATCTCTCCAAACAACTCTGAACAAATTTCTATGGAAAGGCAAACCACCTAGATGCGCAAAACATACACTTATAAAACATAAATTAGCGGGAGGAGCAGGTCTGATTGACTTTGAAGATTACTATTGGGCATCCCTACTGACACAAATACAGGAATGGTTTCACAACCCTCCTAGCAAACTCTGGAGCATTACCGAAGCTGCAGTGATTAAACATCATACATTGCAAAACTGGTTGCTGAGTACCCCTCTTGGAGCCCCCATCTCCAATGCCCTTCCTCCTACGATAAGAGCCTCTGCACAAGCTTGGAAAAAACTAATAAACCTAACTCCAACAATGGCAAACTCATTCTCTCCCCCGTTACCGTTAGAAATACTCTATCATTTCACTACAGATCTATATCTAGCACACTGGACACGTAAAGGTATTAACCACATACAAGATCTACTCCAAGGGAACACAATACTGTCGTTCCAAACACTTCAGCAGAAATTCGCTCTTCCCAATTCGGATCTATTTACATATCAACGAATCAAACATTGTCTATCTCACCTAGCTCAGCCACTCTACACACTCCCACTTAGAGCGTGGACATATTTGACAAATCCCTCGAAGATAAAAGGAATTTCCCTTTTCTATAATATTCTACATCAGAAAATGGAAATTACTAAAACTAAACCGCACATGCACTGGGACACAGACCTTGGGAAAACCTTTACTGAATCTCAGTGGAAAACAGCACTACGCTCCATATACAAGGCAACACTAAATTCAACATTCTGGGAAATCACTCAAAAAATTTCTCTGCAGTGGTATCTTACACCAACTAAATTAGCATCTTTTAACAACACCACCTCAGACGTATGTTGGAGATGCAACTCAGGGAGAGGTGACCTGTTTCACATCCTCTGGGCGTGCCCTTCAATACAAACATATTGGATAAACATCTTCCTCATCCTGTCGGACATCGCACAGGAACAAATGCCACCTTCTCCTGCATTGGCATTGCTCAACTTGACAATTGAGTCAGTGCCAGGCCCATTGAGATTGGTTATAACCAACGTCCTTCTTGCTGCTCGGCTGAGTTTGACCAAATTATGGAAAACCACCCAACCTCCTACGACTGAATATACCATTGATCTCGTTAACCTACACTTCACATATGAGATTACACTGGCCTCTAGTAGAGGTCAACTTAACAAAACAAAAAATGCATGGCTCCCCTGGACCAGGTGGTCCGGAGTAGAACGGTTCATACAACCCACAGGAGCTGACAGTACCCCCGGACCACGATAACTGAGTCATCTGTCTGGATACGATAGCTATGATAAGGTCACATTAATATGTTTTGAAGTTACACATTAGTGACGTATGTTTTTTCTGATTGCACTGTAAAGAACTATATGATATCTCCTGAAACAAAAATTTGGAACGCAAAGTGTTTGAACTTGTATGTACTACACTTGAAAAATTTAATAAAAAAACTATTGATAAAAAAAAGTGTGGCGTGCATTTGTATTCAGTCAATACAATACAATACTTTGTAGAACCACCTTTCGCTGCAATTACAGCTGCAAGTCTTTTTGGGGATGTATCTACCAGCTTTGCACATCTAGAGAGTGAAATTTTTGCCCATTCTTCTTTGCAAAATAGCTCAAGCTCGGTCAGATTGGATGGAGAGCATCTGAACAGCGAAGCAAAGTCTTGCCACAGATTCTCAATTGGATTTAGGTCTGGGCTTTGACTAGGCCAAAACATTAATATGCTTTGATCTAAACCATTCCATTGTAGCTCTGGCTGTATGTTTAGGGTTGTTGTCCTGCTGGAAGGTGAACCTTTTGCAGACTAACAGGTTTTATTCTAAGATTGCCCTGTATTTAGCTCCATCCATCTTCCAATCAACTCTGACCAGCTCTGTCTTTGCTCAAGAAAAGCATCCCCACAACATGGTGCTGCCACTGCCGTGTTTCATGATGGGGATGGTGTGTTCAGGGTGATGCACAGTGTTAGTTTTTCGCCACACATAGCATTTTGCTTTTCGGACAAAAAGTTACATATTGGTCTCATCTGACCAGAGCACCTTTTTCCACATGTTTGCTGTGTCCCCCCCCCCCCACATGGTTTCTCGCAAACTGCAAACGGAACATGGGGCCGTATGCAGAACAATATCTATAACAATTCATACAAGAATTAAACAACAATACTTTGTATAATGGATTTAAAATGGCCGCGGTCCTTTATTATTGGTATTTAATATATTTACCAACGATAAAAAACATGTTCAATTTTATTTAACATAACACTGACTTATATTATACCATACAATATGACTTTAACTCAGCCATAACAGCTCAAGTTAATCCAAAAACATGTTCAAAAGTCTGTATAACTGTCCCTTTTCCATAGAAAAGGACCATACCACATAATAAGGATTGCGACAATGGGTGGAAGGGTGGGATGCTTCTTCTTGCTGCTCCGCTGCCAACTGTTGCTCCTACGCACTTTAAATTACTTTTATAAGGGCTAGCTCGTGCCACTTTAGACATGTGACATGCTTTTAGCCATTCATATTAACTTTAAATAACTGTCCACTTAACCCTTAGTCTCCCCCGGTCCCATAGGTGGGTGGAGCAAATTTCTTTGCTCCTCCCTTTTCCCATGGGGCCGTATGCAAAAAATTATCTATAACAATTCATCCAATAATTAAACAACAATACTTTGTATAATGGATTTAAAATGGCCGCGGGACTTTATTATTGGAATTTAGTATATTTACCAACGATAAAAAACATGTTCACTTATATTATACCATACAATATGACTTTAACTCAGCCATAACAGCTCAAGTTAATCCAAGAACATGTTCAAAAGTCTGTATAACTGTCCCATATGCCAGGCTTATCACAGATGAGCCTGGCACCCCACCCGCACCGCGGCCAATTTAATAAACTTTTGAATACCTACATTAAAAACATCCAAAGCGATATCCGATAAATGTACTGCGTCAAAATGTTAAAAACCAACCAAACCACCTTACAGGTCAATATGTCTGTAAGACAGACCAATAATAGAAGGCATACATTTTGCAATGGCTCTATAGATTTTTTTACGGATTTTCTCACAATGATGAAGCTCAGGGAGAATTAACCAATTCAAGCATGGAAAAATTTCTGAAAATACAATAACCGTTTTAGTTAAAACGGCATACAATTGCAGAAAATCAAGTTTCAATTGCGAAATGATATCTAGAGTATGGCGTTTGCCTATATCATTTCCAGCATTATGAAAAAGGACCACTTGAGGAGGGGGCCATGAAAAATAAAGGGAAGATAAAGCCTGGCGCAGATTATTTAATTTCATACCCCATAAAGCATACCACCAAAAATTACATTTTTCCAAAGGAAAACCTAAATTGGTACCATATATCCTAACTACCGACCTAGGAAAAGCCCAAAATATGTACGAGTGTCCGATGATCCAGATGTTACATTGGGTACCTGAAATTAAACAGAAACATTAGGACGTATGTATGAACGATAGCAACGTGATCTCCATCTACCAATATCTTTTATAACAGTTTCAGGCAAACCTAATTTGGCAGCAGTAGTAGCCGCTCCAATCCTAAACGAGTGAGATGTAATAGGAAGGTGATCTAAACCTAAATGATGTAGATATTTTTTTTACAACAGAGCAAAATTGAAATCTAGTGAGGGGTAAGCCAGAGCAGTGAATCAAAAGACAACCAGAACCAATAGGTTGGGCTTGCAAGTATTGGTCAATCAATAAAAATTGACAAATGGAAGGAGAGTTGAATCGATGCAAAGTAATCCATCGACCATGACCCACTTGATTAGTTTTGCTTTTACTTATCTTTATTTGAATAAAATTGCTACCCAAAACTAAATCTGAAAAAGAAAGCCCAGAACATCCATGAGCATTGGTAGGAAGCAGCTCAGAAATACGAAATGCTCCAAAAAAACAAAGACAAAAAGAAACCCGAAATAATAAATATTCATAAACAGAAAAACAAACAGACGTGGTTGAGACACAAATCTTTTCCAAAAGATTAACTGAAATAGGTAAATGGGAATCATGAGATACAGTCGACTTGGGATAACCTTTCAAAGCTTGTTTTACAGAGAAAAAACTCATACAAGAAGGGAAACCTAGTAATTTACCAAAAAAGAATACTCACGCTAATTGTTTTAATATATGTGGATAAGAATAATCTTTTAACATCAAATCATCCAAAAAGGATAATATTAATGGCTCAGAAATTATCGTGCCCACTTGACCTTTCGAGTCCAAGTGACCACACCAAGAGAACCACGCGGCTTGATAGTCCGCCCATGTGGAAGGGGCTAAAGAATTACAGATGAATGAACCCACTCTCAATAAACCATATCCCAAAGGTGTGAAGGGCATTGCACTCCACATTCCTCTGCTTCTGGAACCAATGTTCTAAATCAATCCGACTGCAAATGGGATAAAGAATCCGCTACCGAATTATCAATGCCAGGCACATATTTTGTAGTTAACCAAAGGTTCAATTCCAAAAATTTAAAAACAAAACGACGAAGAACCGCCAAGACTGGCAAAGATTTGGACGATAGACAGTTAATAGCACATACCACAGCTTTGTTATCAGAATGCAACTGGATTCTACGATTCGCAAAGCAAGAACCCCAGATTTCAAGGGAACTCAATACTGGAAAAATTTCCAAAAGGGTAAGGTTAGCCGTCAGACCTGCATTGATCCAAGAGCTAGGCCATTTACCAACCGACCAATGACCATGCCAATAAACACTATAACCAATCGAACCAGCTGCATCTGTGAACAGATCAAGGTCCACTGAACTACAAACCGGGTCTTGCCAAAACGAACAACCATTAAAAGAAGACAATTTTTTTTCCAAACTAACAAATCTTCACGTAAAGATGCAGTAATCCGTACAAAATGATACAGGGACTTAATGCCTGAAATAACCTTAGAAAATCGTTTAGAAAATACTCTACCTACAGGAATGACTCTGGAAGCAAAGGCCAATAAACCTAGTAAGGACTGCAAAGTTCTTAAAACCACTTTACGTTTAGAAAGAACATGTTCAACCAAAAAAAGAAGTCTAGCAATTTTTTGAGGAGGCAACCGAAAGTGCATTAATTCGGTATCGAAAGCCACTCCCAAGAATTTCAAGCAAGTAGTGGGAAGTACAGATTTTTCTGTAGCAAGAGGGACACCAAAATTACGACAAATAACATTAAATTCAGTAAAAAGATACATGCATTCATCCGAATCAGCAGGACCCATAAAAAGAAAATCGTCCAAATAATGTAATAAATTATTGGAACTGGATTGATAAGACACAACCCATTCTAAAAATGAAGAAAACATCTCAAAATAACGACAAGATAACGAGCAGCCCATAGGTAGGCATTTATCAAAATAATAAGCATCATGAAAATAAAAACCTAAAGAATTAAACGCTCTAGGGTAAATTGGCAAAAGCCTGAAAGCTGACTTGATGTCAGCTTTTGCCAATAATCCTTTATGACCTATTTTCCTGATCTTAAACAAGGCATCATCGAAAGAAGAATATGAGACACTACATAGTGCCGCATCAATGTCATCATTAAGTGAAGAGCCAACGGGGTAAGGAAGATGGAGCATCCTAAATGAATTAGGCTCCTTTTTGGGAATAATACCCAACGGGGAAATTCTAAAATCTTTAAAAGGGGGAGAAAGAAAAGGAGCAGCCACCCTGCCTTCTTTTACTTTCTTGAAGATTTTTTTAGCAACTACAGTAACATGACGTGCAACTGAAGGTAAATTCTTATTGATAAAACAACCCGAACCTTTAAAACTAGGTAAAGGAAAACCATCACGGAAACCCTCAAATTGCAGGACCGCCATCTGTCAATTTGGCCATATTTAAAGCCAAGGAACCATGTTTAAAAGATTCACCGGCGTGACCGCTTTTGAGAAAAGTATCTCGATTTGTAGGTGTCGTAGAAGAAGAAGCTTTTTTGAAACATCTCGAAGCTGGATGGTTACCAGTACAAAAAGCACATTCGTGCTTATATTTACAGGAATGCGGCCACTTGCAATGACCCTCATTAAAGCCAAAACACACTCCGCGACAAAAATTTGAAGTAGTTGGAGTTGTAGTTTTTACATACTGCTTTTGTGGAAACAACAAATTCAACCACAAACCAATGTCTTTTAACCCCCATTTCAATGACTTATGTACCGAGAGTTTTTGGCAAAAAGCCTCATCGTAAAAGAACCATGCAAGGCCATTAAAGTTTCAATATGCCTCCAAGATGATGTCAACTAGGGATGAGCCGAACACCCCCCGGTTCGGTTCGCATCAGAACCTTCGAACGGACCGAAAGTTCGCGCGAACATTAGAACCCTATTAAATACAATGGACGCGAACGTTCGAAATCTAAAGTGCTAATTATAATGGCTAATATGCATGTTATTGTCCTAAAAAGGGTTTGGGGACCCGGGTTCTGCAAAACAAAGTTTTAAAAACGGCCGTTTTTCTGGAGCAGTCATTTTAATGATGCATAAAGTGAAATATTCCTTTAAATATCGTACCTGGGGGTGTCTAAAGTATGCCTGTGAAGTGGCATGTGTTTCCCGTGTTTAGAACTGTCCCTGCACAAAATGACATTTCTAAAGGAAAAAAAGCCATTTAAAACTGCTTGCGGCTTTAATGTCATGTCTGGTCCCGGTAATATGGATGAAAATCTTTGAGAAAAATGGCATGGCTACCCCACCAGCCCCCCCCCCCACCCCAGCCCATTACCAGCCCCTTTGGGTCTTGTATGCATATTAAGGGGAACCCCGCACACAAAATAAAAAAGGCCCTATATACTCTGAACAGCAGTATACAGGCGGTGCAAACAAGACAGGGACTGTAGGTTTGTTCTTAAGTAGAATCTGTTTGTAATTTTGAACACGTACATTGTTTAAGTGTAGCTCCAGCCAAAATATCAATTTTTAAGCTTTTTGGAAAACATAGGGAAGGGTTATCACCCCTGTAACATTTGTTTTGCTGTCTGTGCCCCCCTTGTTCAGAACTTTTCACCTCACTTTCCGTCCCAATGACGAATGTTTTTGAAAAGTGGGGTTTTTATTGAAACAAGGATTGGTGATAAAGCATCAGTAGAGAGGAGACACCTTTTTCCCATATTAACTCTTACAGGAGAGAATTTCCCTTCCTAGGAGTAGCTTTCCTCTCACTTCCTGTTGTCTCTTTCCGTTTGCAAGTAGGAGTCGTTTGTAAGTTGGATGTTTGAAAGTAGGGGCCTGCCGTATATACTCTGCTGAAATTTGCCCCTTACATGTTGGTGTTGCCACAACACTGTGAGCCCTCACAGTTATTCTTGGTGGGTGCTAGAACGCCCTGCTGTGAACTATTATATCAGGAATTGTATTTACATGCCATTGTTGAACAATGGTAGGAAAAATTGGGCCTTTGGTGGTGGTGCTGGTGCCACAACACTGTAAGCCCTCACAGTTACTCTTGGTGGGCGCATTAATGGGCCTTGCTGTGAATTATTAGATCAAGAATTGTAATTGCATGGCCCTGTTAAACAGGGGCTGAAAAATTGGGCCTTTGGTGGTGGTGGTGGTGTTGTCACAACACTGTAAGCCCTCACAGTTACTCTTGGTGGGCGCATTAATGGGCCCTGCTCTGAATTATTAGATCAAGAATTGTAATTACATGCCCCTGTTAAACAGGGGCAGAAAAATTGGGCCTTAGGCACTGGTGCCACAACACTGCAACCCCTCACAGATACTGTACTTGGAGCACAGCAATGAGCCCTGTTGCAAAGTATTGCATCAAAAATTGTAATTACACGCCCCTGTTAAACAGGGGCAGAAAAATTGGGCCTTAGGCACTGGTGCCACAACACTGCAACCCCTCACAGATACTGAACTTGGAGCACAGCAATGAGCCCTGTTGCAAAGTATTGCATCAAAAATTGTAATTACACGCCCCTGTTAAACAGGGGCAGAAAAATTGGGCCTTAGGCACTGGTGCTGGTGCCACGACACTGCAACCTCTCCCAGATACTCTAGTTGGAGTGCAGGAATGAGCCCTGCTGCAAAGCATTGCATCAAAAAATGTAATTACATGCTCCTGTTAAACAGGGGCTGAAAACTTGGGCCTTAGCACCCAGAAACAAAAAAGTTCTTCCAAGCTATCATCAAGAATCGGATCATTGAGCAGGAGGAGGATAGTCAGTCAACATAACAGGACAGTCACTCAGCATCAGCATCAGTCTTGAAGGGATGTGACATTTGAAAATAAATTATTCTGTTATATCAGCTTCAGGTGCTTGGTAGCTTGGTAGCTGGTGGTGATCCAAGACTGGTTCATCTTTATGAAGGTCAGTCGATCAAGGAGGAGCTCAGCTATGAGGAGAGATTAGAGGAACTGAATTTATTCTCTCTTGAGAAGAGGAGATTAAGGGGGGATATGATCAACATGTACAAATATATAAGGGGTCCATATAGTGAACTTGGTGTTCAGTTATTCACTTTACGGTCAACACAAAGGACAAGGGGGCACTCTTTGCGTCTAGAGGAAAAGAGATTTCACCTCCAAATACGGAAAGGTTTTTTCACAGTAAGAGCTGTGAAAATGTGGAATAGACTCCCTGCAGAGGTGGTTCTGGCCAGCTCAGTAGATTGCTTTAAGAAGGGCCTGGATTCTTTCTTAAATGTACATAATATAACTGGGTACTGACATTTATAGGTAAAGTTGATCCAGGGAATATCCGATTGCCTCTCGGGGGATCAGGAAGGAATTTTTTCCCCTGCTGTAGCAAATTGGATAATGCTCTTCTGGGTTTTTTTGCCTTCCTCTGGATCAACTGTGGGTATAGAATTGGGTATATGGGAGTGTACGATATATGTTTATTTTTATTTTTTTATTTTTATTTTTTACGGTTGAACTGGATGGACTTGTGTCTTTTTTCAACCTGACTAACTATGTAACTATGTAACTATGTAACTATGTAACTGAGTCGGTGGACAGGTGCACCCTGTGATCCGTGACAAAGCCTCCAGCAGCACTGAATGTGCGTTCCGAAAGAACGCTGGATGCAGGACACGCCAGTAGCTCAATTGTATACTATGCAAGCTCTGGCCATCCTCAACACCCAGTAAGCCAGAGGATTTTCGGTGGGAATGGTGTCCAAGTCTGACCTTGCCCCTAGGTATTCCTGCACCATGTATATCAGATGCTGGCGATGGTTGCTGGAACCGATCATACCTTGGGGCTGCGGACTAAAAAATTGTCTGAACGCATCGGTCAGACGGCCACCTTCTCCACCGCTCCTTCTGCTACTGACCGAAGCCTAAGCAACTCGTTGTCCAGGACCACCTGGTGAGCATGTCACATATAAGGCGGTTCTTGGGCAGGTTCAACTCCTTTTGCAGCTCAGCCAGCCGAGCACTGGCATTATATGATCTGCGGAAATGAACACAGACTTTCCTGGCCTGCCTCAGGACATCCTGTAAGCCCGGGTACCTGCCCAAGAACCGCTGCACCACCAGGTTAAGGACGTGAGCCACACAGGGCACATGGGTCAGTTGTCCCTGTCGGAGGGTGGAGAGGAGGTTGGTGCCATTGTCGCAAGCCACCATTCCTGCCTTAAGCTGGCGTGGCGTCAACCACCTCTCAGCCTGCCCCTGCAGAGCAGACAGAACCTCTGCCCCAGTGTGGCTCCTGTCCACCAAACACACCAGCGCAAGCACGGCATGGCATATTTTTGCCTGCGTACTTGCGTAGCCCCTTGAACGCCTACGGAGCACCGCTGGTTCCGAGGACAAAGCACAGGAAGAGGCCATGAAGGAAGAAGAAGAGGAGGGGGTGGAGGAGAGTGGTGTGTCACAACAACCAGTAGTAGCATTTTGGAGGCGTGGCGGCGGAACAACCTCCAACACTACTGCACCTTGTCCTGCATCCTTCCCAGCTGCCAAAAGAGTGACCCAATGGGCCGTGAAAGAAAGGTAACGTCCCTCTACATGCCTGCTGGACCATGAGTCAGCGGTAATATGCACCTTACCGCTGACCGCCCTGTCCAGCGAGGCATGGACATTGCCTTCCACATGCCGGTAGAGAGCCGGAATCGCCTTCTGTGAGAAAAAGTGGCGTTTGGGAACCTGCCACCGAGGAACCGCACATTGCACAAACTCATGGAAGGGGGCCGAGTCTACCAACTGAAAAGGCAGCAGTTGAATTGCTAGCAATTTAGCCAAGCTAGCATTCAACCGCTGGGCATGTGTATGGCTGGGAGTGAACTTCTTTCGACGGTCCAGCAGCTGGGGCAGGGAAATTTGCCTGCTAGAATCGGACGTCTGTGTACTGCTAGCAGAGTGCCCGCAAGTACTTGGCTGTGACACACCTAATTCTACGCCTTCATTCCTCTCAGTGCAGGTTTCAGAGAGGACTGAAGGTATAGTGGGGTTGGGGATCCCAGCTGATGAGGAGCAAGGAGAGGTCCGCTTTGTTCTTTGGTGTGGGTATTTAAGGTACGCTTGCCAACGAGCTGCATGGCAGGTCAACATATGTCTGGTCAAGCATGTGGTGCCCAAGCGGCTGATGTTTTGGCCACGCGAGATACGCTTGAGGGGCATATGTTGCAAACAGCAGCGGTGCGATCTGATGCACTCGACTCAAAAAAGGCCCACACCAAAGAACTTTTGGAATAACGGGCAGAGGCAGCGCCCTGCACAGGCGGAGCTCTGCGGTGTGATTCAGTCGGTGTTCTGCCCTAACGCTGGCCCCCCGAGGGCATCCTGCCTCGTTGGTGATGTGCCTCCTCATCCTCCTCCTCCTCCTCCTCCTCTCTCCTATCAGGCACCCACGTGGAGTCAGTGACCTCATCAACCCCTCCCTCCTCATCACTGGAGCCAATCTGGCAGTATGCTGCAGCTGCTGGAACATGACTGCCAGATTGCTGTCCTTCTTGAGCATCCCCTCTCTCTGCTCTCACGCTACTGCCTTCCTCTAGCTGGGTATCATCATCAGACCCTTTGAAACTCTGGGCATCCTCCTGGAGCATGTACCCAACACTGTGCTCAAACAGTTCGGGGGACTCCACAGGAGGATACGGTGGGTCTAGGGAAGGAGTGACTGATTATGACATTGATACGAGGAAAGAGGACGCTTTGGCAGCTGCTTTGCCAGTACCCTGAGCCTGGGTGAGAGAGGATGAGGAGGATAAGGAGGGCTTGGTCATCCACTCTACCAAGTCTTCAGCATGATGCGGCTCAACACGTCCAGCTGCCGAAAATAAGGACAAGCGTGTCCCATGGCCACGTGCTGATGACGATGCACCGCGTCCACGACCAGCACTGTTGTCTCTTGACACAGAGCCTGCTTGCCCTCTTTTATTGGCTCCTGACTGTCTGCCTCTCCTTGTTTGCCTTCCAGACATTCTAATGGCCTGCAGAGAGATGGGAAAACCAGCAATAAGGGGTAGCTTCAGGTGTATACTGTGCAGGAGGCACACTACGCCCGCTGTAAGTGCTGCAGATGCCTGCCTGTGTTACACAACAGGAAAACACAGCAATAAGGGCTAGCTTCAGGTGTATATTTTGCAGGAAGCACACTACGCCCACTGTAAGTGCGGCAGATGCCTGCCTGTGTTACACAACAGAAAAACACAGCAATAAGGGCTAGCTTCAGGTGTATATTTTGCAGGAAGCACACTATGCCCGCTGTAAGTGCTTCAGATGCCTGTTAGTGTAACACAAAAGAAAAAAACCACAAGCAATAAGGGCTAGCTTCAGATGTATAATATGCAGGAGGCACACTACGCCCGCTGTAAGTGCTGCAGATGCCTGCCTGTGTTACACAACAGGAAAACACAGCAATAAGGGCTAGCTTCAGGTGTATATTTTGCAGAAAGCACACTATGCCCGCTGTAAGTGCTGCAGATGCCTATTAGTGTAACACAAAAGAAAAAAAACACGAGCAATAAGGGCTAGCTTCAGGTGTATAATGTGCAGGAGGCACACTACACCCGCTGTAAGTGCTGCAGATGCCTGCCTGTGTTACAAAACAGGAAAACACAGCAAGAAGGGCTAGCTTCAGGTGTATATTTTGCAGGAAGCACACTACGCCCGCTGTAAGTGCTGCAGATGCCTGCCTGTGTTACACAACAGGAAAACACAGCAAGAAGGGCTAGCTTCAGGTGTATATTTTGCAGGAAGCACACTACGCCCACTGTAAGTGCTGCAGATGCCTGCCTGTGTTACACAACAGGAAAACACAGCAAGAAGGGCTAGCTTCAGGTGTATATTTTGCAGGAAGCACACTACGCCCGCTGTAAGTGCTGCAGATGCCTGCCTGTGTTACACAACAGGAAAACACAGCAATAAGGGCTAGCTTCAGGTGTATACTGTGCAGGAGGCTTAGCAAAAATGACACTGACACTGTCCCCTGCCTATCCTTCTCTCTCCCTGCACACAAGGTTTAGCAAAGAATATCACTGACACTGTCCCTGCCTATCCTTCTCTCTCCCTGCACACAAGGTTTAGCAAAGAATATCACTGACACTGTCCCTGCCTATCCTTCTCTCTCCCTGAACCAGAACACACTACACAAGGCCGCCGCGCTGGCGGCCTTTTATAGTGTGGGGTGTGTACCAAATCCCCCTGAGCTATAAATGGCCACAGGCAACCTGCTTGTGGGCAATTATGGCTCTCCTCGTTGCCGGCGCTGTGATTGGCCAAGCATGCGGGGTCACAGTGCATTCTTGGCCAATCACAGCGCCTGGATTGCACTGCGATGGCGTAGTGCATTGTGGGCCATTCGCGTCACTCGAATTTGGCGCGAACGGCCCAAATCGTTCGATCTTCGTCGAACGATCGAACAGCCGATGTTCGAGTCAAACGTATGTTCGACTCGAACACCGAGCTCATCCCTAATGTCATCATGTTGAAAAAGATTACTGCACAGCTCTGGGTGTTTTTCTCCTAAGACACTGGCATAAATGCAGAATGCATGGAGCCAATTAGAAAAATTACATGGCATAGATTTTGTTTTGCCATCTACAAATTTATCTGAATCCTTCCTTTCAAATCTATAATCCTTAGAAGAAGGAATTAAAGACATATCAATATATTCACCATTTTTTTTTTTGTATTTCAACACCAGAGGCAAATGAAAGCCCAGTGGTGACAATTCACAAGGCAGAACCTCATCAAATGAACTTTCAGGAATAGCAGTAGAGTAATGCCTTGTACACACGATCGGAATTTCCATCGGGATAAGCTCCAACGTTTTTTTCCGACGGAATTCCATTCAAGCTGTCTTGCATACACACTGTCACACCAAATTCCGACTGTCAAGAATGCGGTGACGTACAACACTACGACAAGCCGAGAAAAATGAAGTTCAATGCTTCCGAGCATGCATCGACTTGATTCTGAGCATGCGTGTTTTTTTCTCCATCGGAATTCCATACAGACTATCGGAATTTCCAATCGGATTTTTTTCGTCTTTTCTTTCTAAATTCCGATAAAAAAAAGTCAGATGGGGCGCACACACGGTCGGAATATCCGATGAAAAAATTCCGTCTGACTTTTTCCATCAGAAATTTCGATCGTGTGTACAAGCCATTAGACCAGTGATTCTCAACTAGGGTTCCGTGGAACCCTAGGGTTCCTCCAGAGGTTGCTAGGGGTTTCTTCAGCATTGGGCAATTTCTGCCTCTCAGATAAAAAGATCACTGGTGTCAGTGAGAACTTATCTATCTGTAAGGAGGTTATTCTTCCCAATGACCACAAGTGTAAGGACCATTCTTCCCACTGACCATCACACAAATGTATCATGAGTTATAGATTTAATTTTTTTAGCAGGGGTTCCCCCGAGACCCGAGAACAATTTCAAGGGTTCCTCTGTGTTGAAAAGGTTGAGAAAGGCTGCATTAGACACTAAGGGGGCTGTTGGCAAAATTGGTGTAACAGTAACAGAGGGCACTGCAGAATTAGAACTAGAACTGTTATGCAACCAAACTTGTTCTATACCAAAATCAATATGAGGCATAGAAGATTGAGTTTGTCCCAATGTTTCTATGAAAGAACTAAAATTACGTGCAAAGTCACTCAAAATTTTATAATTTTTCAACTCACCAAACGGAAGGGGTGGGGCAATCACTGAAGCAGGAGTAACATTCTGTAGATCCGCAGCAACATCAGGGATGTCAGCAATATGATTGGGAGCATTAGCAGAAGAAGCTGATGATGACGGCTGAACTTGAGGAAAGGAAGCAGTCTGAAAACATTCTGAAGGTGAAATGGTTAAATGAGAAGGAAGGAAAGAGGTGGAAAAGTCAGAAGGTGAAGTCTTTTTTGAAGAAACTGTTTTGGATTGAGAGCTGTGAGAATTCTTTGTCTTCTTAGCAGCAGAGAAATGTTGCTTACCACCTTGACTGCGAGGAGGAGATGGGGAGTTGATCCGACGTATCTTGTGAACTCTGCCCCTAGAAGACACCGAAGGACGAACTGATCTGGAGTCAGAGAGAGAAGGAGGAAGTAATTGGTGACGAGAGGAGACATTCCTATGTACGTCATCAAGTTGAACAACGTCAAAGATAGGAATTTGCAGACTGGTGTCCCCAGAGGTAGAAGCTTGAACTGCGCAGGCGCCATGCTCGGATGTCAGCTCCATTTGTTGTAGTATTGCAGATACGTCAGAGGAGGAGAGGTCAGGGGGAGGAGAAAAATGTTGTGCTGAACTGTAAAGCCCTGTACACACGATCGGATTTCCTATGGATTTTAAACCGATGGTTTTTTTCTCCGATGGAGTTCCCCACAGATGATAGTAATTTGCTATCCTTTTTTTTCCATCGGATAAATTTAAAACATGTTCTATTTTTTAACACCGATGGAAAAAAGACCGACGGGGCCCATACACGATCGGTTTGTCAGATGAAAAAAGTCCATCGGACTGTTTTCATCGGTAAAACCGATCGTGTGTACAGGGCTTTAGAGGAAGTTTGCAAGTCACAAAGCTGGGGAAACTGACGTGAATTATGAGAAGAAGAAAGGACAGGAACAGAAAAAGGCGGAGAAAAGAGAGATGCCGGAGGGAGATGAGAAACAGAAAGGTTATCAGAGGAAGATAAGGATAAGCATCCCTTCATCTCCCTCGGGAGCACCTGCTCTTTCCATCAATTGGAGAAGTAGAGTCTTCATGGTAAGCAACAGAAGTCTTCTGTCACTGGATGCTCCTTCTTGCTGCTCCGCTGCGACTGTTGCTCCTACGCACTTTAATCTACTTTTATAAGGGCTAGCTCGTGCCACTTTAGACATGTGACATGCTTTTAGCCATTCATATTAACTTTATTTAACTGTCCACTTAACCCTTAGTCTGCCCCGGTCCCATAGTTGGGTGGAGCAAATTTTTTTGCTCCTCCCTTTTCCCTTCTCTTGGCTTTCTTTCAACAATGGCTTTGTTCTTGCCACTCTTCAATAAAGATTTGCAACTATTCGTTGTCCTGTGGACAGATTCTCTCACCAGAGCTGTGGATCTCTGCAGCTCCTCCAGAGTTACCATGAGCCTTTTGGCTGCTTCTCTGATTAATGCTCTCCTTGCCCGGCCTGTCAGTTTAGGTGGACGGCCACGTCTTTGTAGGTTTGCATTTGTGCCATACTCTTTCCATTTTTGGATGATGGATTGAACAGTGCTCCGTGAGATGTTCAAAGCGTCAGAATTTTTTTTTTACCTAACCCTGCTTTAAACTTTTCCACAACTTTATCCCTGACTTGTCTGGTGTGTTCCTTGGCCTTCATGATGCTGTCTGTTCACAAAGGTTCCCCAACAAAACTGAGGGCTTCACAGAACAGCTGTATTTATACTGAGATTAAATTACACACAGGGGGACTCTATTTACTAATTAGGTGACTTCTGAAAGCAATTGGTTCCACTCGATTTTTGTTAGGGGTATCAGCGCAAAGGGGCTGAATACAAATGCATGCCACACTTTTCAGGTATTTATTTGTAAAAAAAAATTGAAAATCATTTATCATTTTCCTTACACTTTACAATTATGCGCACTTTTGTGTTGGTCTGTCACCAATAAAATACATCTACGTTTTTGGTTGTAACGTAACAAAATGTGGAAAATTTCAAGGGGTATGGACACTTTTTCAAGGCACTGTATGTACCTTTCTACAGTTTATTCAAAGGGCATTAACTTTAGTTGTTTCTTTCTATATAGCGAGCCTAGTTAAACAATTTCCTCTTTCAGCCACAAGGGAAAAATGTTGCACAAGCTAATCTCCTGCATCCCAGTTCAGAAAGCAAAATTGGGGAAGAACCCATAGGAGTCCTAAGAGGGGAGGTGAATATGGCAAACTTCAGTCTCAACCTACAATATAAATATACTATATTGGTATCAAAAATGGGTACAAAAATGACAAGAAAGCAGACTACACATGAATTTAAAAAAGAAGGACAACGTTGCCACTAAAAACACACACACACCTGGGTCCATAAGAACTCAACATATGTATAACCAGCAAACGTTATGGCAGTATAGTATGGTAAAGAAATACTTGGGATCAGGTTAGAGTGAATGACAGGGAACTTCAGTGGTGTCAGCCCAAGTATGGCTATACACAAACACTGTAGACTTCTGTTCACTCTATTTACCTATGATGTACCAGAATTAATGGCAACAGACATATTCATCTTAACAGATATATCTGTATATCTATATATCTATATATATGGGTACGGAAAGTATTCAGACCCCCTTAAAATTTTTACTCTTTGTTATATTGCAGCCATTTGCTAAAATTATTTAAGTATTTTTTTTTCCTCATGAATGTACACACGGCACCCCATATTGACAGAAAAACACAGAATTGTTGACCTTTTTTCAGATTTATTAAAAAAGAAAAGCTGAAATATTACATTGTCCTAACTATTCAAACCCTTTGCTCAGTATTTAGTAGAAGCGCCCTTTTGATCTAATACAGCCATGAGTCTTTTTGGGAAAGATGCTACAAGTTTTTCACACTTGTAGACTAGTGTTGAGCGAACCCGAACTGTAAAGTTCGGGTCCGTACCGAACTTTAGCTTTTTCCCGAACCCGAACCCGGCTTTGCCCAAAAGTCCGGGTTCGGGTTCGGCAATCTAATTACGCATTTAGAAATGCTTCAGGGGCCAGCCAATCACCTTTTGATTAGCTGGTGTGCCCTTAGAGGCCATCATAGCCATGCCTACTAATGGCATGGCTGTGATTGGTCAGTGCAACATGTGACCCAGCTTCTATATAAGCTAGAGGCACACAGCACACATGTCACTCTGCTTCAGAATAGATAGGGAGAGGATCTAGTCTGCTGCTGCTGCTTTTAGGGAGAGATAGAAAAATAGATGAGGTAGTCCTGATTCTACAATCTGAGGGAAAAGATAGAGAGATAGTGTAGTGTAGGGCCAGGTTCCTCTGTTGGTGCTTTCAGGGAGAGAGAATATTATATAGGAGTCCAGATTCAGAGATTAAAATCAGCGATCTGCATAGGTTTACCTGTTTGTGTTGCAGTGCAGTCTTTTTACACTGCCATGAGCCCAGTGTCAGAGAAAATCTGACTTTTAGGGGGAAAAAAAAAAGGCACTTTATTGTGCTCTTTTCCAAAAGACCCATAGGGCAAAAAAAAAGCATTTTATTTTGGTTGTGCAAAAAAAGACCCGTTTAGGGCAAAAAAAATAAAATAAAAAAAATTGCACTTTAATGTACGCTTGCAAAAAGAGCCATTCAGGGGCACAAAAAATAGTTTGCAGTGTGTTATACATATTTGGAGTTGTGTGAAATAAACAATTTCTATATAGTTTTCTCCTACTGTGCTATACTAAAAAAAAAAATTTTTTTTGAATAGCATTTTCTGCAGTTCTGTAGCTGTGCGATTCAGCGGTTACGTACTGTGGGTCTGTTCTGCTCTTCCAAAAAACGCCGTTTAGGGGCACAAAAAATAAATAGTTTGCAGTGTGTTATACATATTTGGAGGTGTGTGAAATAAACAATTTCTATACAGTTTTCTCCTACTGTGCTATACTAAAAAAAAAACATTTTTTTTTAATAGCATTTTCTGCAGTTCTGTAGCTGTGCAATTCAGCGGTTACGTACTGTGGGTGTGTTCTGCTCT
Organism: Rana muscosa; assembly: GCA_029206835.1. Lineage (NCBI taxonomy): Eukaryota > Metazoa > Chordata > Amphibia > Anura > Ranidae > Rana > Rana muscosa. The sequence continues at coordinate 94,984,353 of CM055123.1, read as the reverse complement.
TCCAAAAACACCCATTTAGGGCAAGATCCTAAATTTGGAAAATATGAGGAGAAGGTCAAAGGGACGTGGTGGCCCCGGTCGTGGTGCTGCTGGTGGAGCTCCTGTTGCAGGGAAAGGACGTGGTGGATCTGTGCCAGATACACGCACAAGTGAAACACCTTCCTCAGGTGCGAGTAGGCGACCGAACCTGCGGCGGTATTTTGTCGCGCCTAATGAGGCTGTACGAATGTTTAGGCCAGGACAAGTACAGGCGATAGTAGATTGGGTTGCTGACAGTGCCTCGGGTTCCTTCACATTGTCTCCCACCCACTCTTCTGATGAAAGAACAGAGTTGGCACCTGAAACCCATGTCCATCAGTCTTTCACCTCACCCCCTTGCAAATCAGCCAAGCAGTCTGAGCCCCAAATCATGCAGCAGTCTCTTCTGCTTTTCGATGACTCTGTTAGCAGGGTTTCCCAGGGCCATCCACCTCGCCCTGCCCCAGAAGTGGAAGAGATTGAGTGCACCGATGCCCAACCACTTATGTTTCATGATGAGTACATGGGAGGACCATCGCAGTACGTCTCGGATGATGACGAAACACAGGTGCCAACTGCTGCTGCTTTCGCAATTGTGCAGACAGACAAGGAGGGCAGGGGTGAAGACTGGGTGGAAGATGATGTGGAGGACGATGAGGTCCTCGACCCCACATGGAATGAACGCTATGCAGGTGACCAGTGTAGTTTGGAGGAAGAGGCGGTGGTCGCACAGAGCCACCAGCACAGCAGAAGAGGGAGCAGGGTGCAAAAGCGGCGCGTCTGTCAACTAGACAGTATGTCTGCTACTGCCCAACGCAGCAAGGGACCGAGCACACCAAAGCCAGGTCCAAGGAGTTCCCTAGCGTGGCAGTTCTTCACACAATGTGCTGATGACAAGACACGAGTGGTTTGCAGGCTGTGCAATCAGAGGCTGAAGCGAGGCATAAACGTTCTCAACCTGAGCACAACCTGCATGACCAGGCATCTAAGTGCAAAGCACGAGCTGCAGTGGAGTAGACACCTCAAAAACCAAGAAAGGTCTCTGGCTCCTCCTGCTTCCTCTTCTGCTGCAGTCTCGGCCTCTTCATCCACCTCTGTAGTGACAGTGGCACCTGCCACCCCGCAAACAGAGGATCTGCCAGCAACACTACCACCTGGGTCACCAACCATCTCCACAATGTCCCATGGAAGCGTTTAGCTCTCTATCTCCTAAACATTGGAGCGGAAGAGGAAGTACCCCCCTAGCCACCCGCGATCCCTGGCCCTGAATGCCAGCATTTCAAAACTCCTGGCCTTTGAAATGCTGTCATTCCGTCTGGTGGAGACGCAGAGTTTTAAAAGCCTGATGGCATTGGCTGTCCCACAGTACGTCGTGCCCAGCCGCCACTATTTTTCCAGGCGAGCCATCCCTTCCCTGCACAACCAAGTGGGGGACAAAATCAGGTGTGCACTGCGCAACACCATCTGTGGCAAGGTCCACCTAACTACGGATGCGTGGACCAGTAAGCACGGTCAGGGATGTTATATCTCCCTAACAGCACACTGGGTAAATGCAGTGGCGGATGGGCCTGAGGCAGATAGCAGTTTGGCGCATGTCCTTCCACCACCGAGGATTGCAGGGCGCTTCAGTTTGCCTCCTGTTGCTAACTCCTCCTACTCCGCTTCCTCATCCTCTACCGCCTCCTCATCCGGTCAGCGTAACACCTTCACCACCAACTTCAGCACAGCCAGGGGTAAACGACAGCAGGCAGTTTTAAAACTTTCCTGTTTGGGGGGAAAAACCCCACACCGCGCAGGAGTTGTGGAGGGACATGGAACAACAGACCAATGAGTGGTTGCTGTCAGTGAGCCTCAAGCCCGGCCTGGTGGTGTGCGATAATGGGCGAAATCTCGTAGCAGCTCTGGGCCTAGCCGGTTTGACGCACATCCCTTGCCTGGCGCATGTGCTGAACTTGGTGGTCCAGAGGTTCCTTAAAAATTACCCCAATATGCCAGAGCTGCTGCAGAAAGTGCGGGCTGTGTGTGCGCACTTTCGGCGTTCTCACCCTGCTGCTGCTCGCCTGTCAGCGCTGCAGCGTAACTTCGGCCTTCCCGCTCACCGCCTCATATGTGACGTGCCCACAAGGTGGAACTCCACCTTGCACATGCTGGCCAGACTGTGCGAGCAGCAGCAGGCGATAGTGGAGTTTCAGCTGCAGCAATCACGCGTGAGTCGCTCTGCGGAACAGCACCACTTCACCACCAATAACTGGGCCTCCATGCGAGACCTGTGTGCCTTGTTGCGCTGTTTCGAGTACTCCACCAACATGTCCAGTGCCAATGACGCCGTTCTTAGCGTTACTATCCCAGTTCTATGCCTCCTTGAAAAAACGCTTCGGGCGATGATGGAAGAGGATGTGGCACAGGAGGAGGAGGAGGAGGAGGAGGAAGCGGGATCATTTCAAAGGCTTTCAGGGCAGTCTTTCACAAGTGGCTACGAGGGTGGGTTCCTGCACTAACAAACGCCAGGTACACAATTGTCCGGCAGAAAGGGCACAGTTCTGGAGGATGACGAGGTGGAGCAGGAGATGGAGATGGAGGAGGAGGAGGAGCCATTTTCACAGCAGGGTGGCACCCAGACCAGCTCGTGGCCATCACTGGTGCGTGGCTGGGGGGATACAGAGGGCACAGACGATACACCTCCCACAGAGGACAGCTTTTCTTTGCCTCTGGGCAGCCTGGCACACATGAGCGATTACATGCTGCAGTGTTTCCGCAATGACCGCCGAGTTGCCCACATTTTAACTGGTGCTGATTACTGGGTGGCCACCCTGCTGGATCCCTGTTACAAGGACAACGTACCGTCCTTAATTCCCTCACTGGAGCGGGATCGTAAGATGCGCGAGTACAAGCGCACGCTGGTAGACGCGCTGCTGGTGGCATTCCCACCTGACAGCGGGCGTACAGTGGAAGCACAAGGCGAAGGCAGAGGAGGAGGAAGAGGTCGCCAACGCTGCCGGGGTACCGGCAGCACCTCAGAAGGCAGGGTTAGCATGGCTGAAATGTGGAAAAGCTTTGTCAGCACGCCACAACAACCAGCACCACCAGCTGAGATGTAATGTCTTAGCAGGAGGCAGCATTTCACCAACATGGTTGAGCAGTATGTGTCCACAGGCCTACACGTACTGGATGACGGGTCTGCCCCCTTTAACTTCTGGGTCTCCAAATTGGGCACATGGCCTGAGCTTGCCCTTTATGCCTTGGAGGTGCTGGCCTGCCCTGCAGCCAGTGTATTATCTGAACGTGTATTTAGCACGGCAGGGGGCGTTATCACAGACAAGCGCAGCCGCCTGTCCAGAGCCAATGTGGACAAGGTCACGTTCATTAAAATGAACCAGGCATGGATCCCACAGGACTTGTCCGTACCTTGTGCAGAATAGACATGTATACCGGTGTTGTGACAAAAACTGTCCGGCCATCGGATTGTGTCCGGCCCATACTGCGAAGGCGCAGCGCTTGCGCAGTACAGAGGACAAGGAGATTCACAAAATCTCCGAAGATGAACGGCGCCTGCGCTGTGAGTGCAGGTTCAAGCCCCACCATCCAAGTGGACATACGGTAGCACATAGTAACAGGGCCCCTCACGGGCTCGGTTCGATCGCCACGCTTCGGGCACGGCCTCACTTGGCTCGGCTTGAACCACGGATGGTGTGGCCTTCACCTGAACTCACCACGCAGGCGCCGTTCGTCTTGGGAGATTTTAGAAATCCCTTTGTCCTACATACTGAGCAAGCGCAGTACAGGGTGGACACTATTTGACGGGGGACAGAATTCGACACATCACCGGCCTTACCCAGCCATTGTTGTATTTTTGAATCAGTGTTGGCTACCTCGTCCTCCTCCACCGCCGCTTCCACCTACACAGCCGCATCCACCGCCACCTCAACCTCCTACTCCATATGGACCTCGTCCTCCTAGGTCAAGATTATTATTTTTTATTTTTATTTTTTTTATGTTATTTTAAGTTATTTCCCTATCCACATTTGTTTGCAGAGCACTTGCCATGCTCTTAACAACATTTTGCTGCCATTTGCAGCCCTCTAGCCCTTTCCATTACTTTTTTAGAGCCTTTTTAGTCCTTAGAAGTCCAGGTCCCCATTGACTTCAATGGGGTTCGGGTTCGGGTCCGGGTTCGGGTTAAAGTTCGGTCCCGAAGTTCGGCCGAACCCGTCGAACCCGAACATCCAGGTGTCCGCTCAACTCTATCGTAGACCACAGGTAAATAGAGCAAACAGCAGTCTACAGTGTTTGTGTATAACCATACCTGGGCTGACACCACTGAAGTTCCCTGTCACTCACTCTCACCTGATCTCAAGTATTTCTTTACCATACTACACTGTCATAACATTTGCTGGTTATATGTTTGTTGAGCGCTTATGGACCCAGGTGTGTGTGTGCGCGCGCGTGTGTGTGTTTTTAGCGACAACGTTGTCCTCTTTTTAATTCATGTGTAGTCTGCTTTGTCGTTTTTGTCTCCATTTTTTATACCAATAAAGTATATTTATTTGCCTTATTCCCCTCCTCCCTTAGAACTCCTATGGGTCCTTCCCCAATATTTCCTTATCGTTCATGCATGTTCTGGGGTTGTAGGGAAAGGCTGACCCACCTCTGTTTTGTAAGCAGAGAGAGACATACTGTAAGCAGAATTAACTTTTAATCACTCATTCTCCAACCCAGTTAAATACTTCCAGTGCTATTAGCAGATCCTGTCTGGCTGTTTCTCTGCTCTAAACAATAGCTCTTCAGTTGGCCCAGTCTGTTGCACTGCACACTTAATAGCAGTCCCTAATTATCCATCGTACTGTATGCAGTTCTAATAAACACCTCTAGTGAACCAACATTACCAAATGGCCCCAGCAACAGCCGATAGAGGGAATTGCTTTTAAAGAACTGTGCACTGGTTAATTTTCTTATTCAGTTATTGAGTTGCTGGTTATATTCAAATATTCAAAGTTCAGTGGTGGCGAAGACCTAGCTCTTCCACCACCAGTGTGCACCAACAGCATAGCCTTTAATATTGTTCGTACTAACTTAAGGCTTCCGGTTGTCACTCGATTAGGTGGGGAGGCTATTGTTTAATGCTGATCCATGTCTGCATGTCTATTGTCGAATCAGCTGTACTTTAATTGGGTACTTCACACTGCCATTGAGCTGAAAAGGGTTATTTCTTTTTGGCTCATCATTGCCAAGTGATTTTTATACTCTGTGACTTTGCTAATCTGTTTTGTGTCTAACTTTAAGGTTTGACCACTCAGTGCCAAAAAGCTTGTAAGTTGCTACCTGTTTGTGTGAGTATATCCTGGATTATCAGAGGGGCTGATGCCGCATACACACAACTGTTTTTCATGACGTTAAAAATGGCATTTTGAAAATTGGCCATTAAAAACGATCGTGTGTATGCTCCAGAGCATTTTTAACGACGTATAAAATGGCCTAAAAAAAATTAGAACCTGCTCTATTTTTTCACATAGTTTTTCACGTCGTTCTTTTTAACGTCGTGAAAAATGGTAGTGTGTATGTTTTTACGAATTAAGTATGAGACAAGAGCGCTCGTTCTGGTAAAACTAGCATTCGTAATGGAGATAGCACATTTGTCACGCTGTAACGGACTGAAGAGCATGAGGCTGAAAAGCGCAAATCGTCTCTCACCAAACTTTACTAACACAAGGATCAGCAAAAGCAGCCCAAAGGGTGGTGCCATCCAAATGGAACTTCCCCTTTATAGTGCCGTTGTACATTTCGTACGTAACCGCGCTTTGCTCTAGCATTTTTTTTCATGATCGTGTGTAGGCAAGGCAGGCTTGAGAGGAAACAAGAAAAAGCACGTCGAGAAAAACGTTGTTTTTTTCAATGGCATTAGAAACGGCTGTGTGTATGCGGCATGAGGCCTTTAGATACAGCCAGTGGGTCCTGCAAGGGTAGTGCTACACATTACTGGGGAAAGTACCACCATGACTGGTGTGGAGCTCACTTCTCCCCAATCACTTCCATACTTTAGGAGTCATTGACACTGTAGCTGGAATAAGAATGCAACAAATAAAATCATAGAGAACTAATATCTCCTGATATCCATACTTGTGCCAGGTTGGTGACTGTCAGGGATCTCGTGCAGCAAGTGCTCATTCCCGCTCAGCAGGTTCTCATTCCCGTGCAGCAAGTGTTCATACTTATGTGCATGTGCAGAGTCACAAGCAAGAACTAGAATGCACATGCGCATTGGCACCTATTTAAACTGGGAGTCTGCCTGGTTTCAGTGATGGATTGTTTTCAGCTTTGGTTCCTGTGTTCCTGATTCTAATCCATGTCTGCTAACCTTGTTCCTGACCCGGTTATGACTGACATCTCTCTCAGATCACCCCTACCTGCTATATCTGCTTCTCGCTTATGTTACCGACCCCGGATTTGATTTATAACTATGTCTCTGCTTCCTGATTTGGTACCCCACCACCAGCACGTTACTAACTTCTGCCTGTTCCCGACTTTGAAACTGATCCCGATTCTGCACCAGGCGTCACACTACCACTGGAAGGACTCCTGTGTCTCCAACTCACACCTACAGCTTCCAGGCACCTGTGCCCTTTCACTGCCCTAGCAGTCCGTGTCTCCACTACCAAGGCCACCCTCACCATCTCTGGCTCCACAGTCAGGTTTGTGACAGTGACTCAGAATGTAAAGCAGTTATTGTATCAGGCTGACAGTCAGGCAAAGAGTATTTTCAGAAGGATAGCACCACAGTAGCAGCCTCAATTTTCTTTTAGTACAGGGTGGCTTTAAATCAATCCTTCTTTGTGATAAAACTAGAGTTTTTCTTTAGATATAATTTATTTCTATATGGAATAGTTTGATAGAATGTAAACCTAGTATAAACTACCCAGTGAGGTTGGAAGCATTGTTATGAAACAGGTCTTGTTCTATATTTGCAGTTTATGGTACATGCCCCAAATATAAGATAGATATGGTTATGGTAGAATTTGTGTTCAGCACAGTTCTATTCTACGTATAATATAAGGTAGCAGGATTTATATATAGAACTGCCTGCAGCATTTTATGTGATATTCCAGAAGCAGTGCTATGAAATTATTTGTGCCCGGAGTCTACCGTCTTATATAAATTTTTGGAAAAAATGCATTAAAATATAAATAACGAAATAACTTTTTTTTCATTGCAAATCCCTTAGAAACTCCCATAACATATGCTGCATTGTAACCATAATGCAATTTTATTTATAACTACCTTCTTCAGTACACCCTACTTTGACTTCTGTTTATTTCATGCTAGAAAATAATAATGGATAGGGGTCACTGTGTGCTAGGGGAGTCAAAGGCTGTGGTGCTTTGCTCCCTTCTTTAAGCAAACTACATTTCTCATTCTGATAGTGAGTAAGTAGCCACTTGGCTTAATTTGACAGCACGTCTCTTCAGAACTTCCCTAGAGCCTTCTGCTGCCTGCCAAAGTTTTAGTCACTTGGCATGCACTTAGTAGTTTCTATGTCTGTCCATATTTCATCTTGGCACATGGTTTTTCAAAAGTCAAGTCAATACCACTGTTGTTTTCTGAATGTCTCAGCAGGGGTAAAATCAGTGATCAATTCTTACATGATTTGATGCAACAAAAAAAAGGACTGGTAGGGTTAAAAATAATAGACGGTTATAATACTGTGGCGTACACATAAAGCTCCTTGCTTTAAAGCAGTCCCTCCCGAATGGGGACCTGTACAGGGCCAGTTCAAACTTTAACAAAACTTTAGACTGCATTCATTCCATTCTACAATTTATGTAAATAACATGTTTGTTTGACTTAAGTTATTACTTTGAAGAATATTATTAAATTTAAGCCCAACGCCAACTACTTCTGTGACAACATACACCAAATGTCATACATACCATTTTTCATAAAATCTTCTGGTCAGTTCAACTTCACAGGTAGCTTCTCTTCTCCAGTGGTGGTGGGCTGGTGGCGGTGAGTGGTCCTTCCTCCTGGACAGCACAGCAATTATAGAATAATGTATGAGCACTCATTGTCTAGGAGTACTGTGAGCCCAGGCCCATGTGATGACATACCCCCAGGACTTACACGAAGTGGGTTAGATGACACTGGACATTAGTCAATATGGAAGAGGATCAGCACAGAATTGCAGAGAGGGAGAGTCTGCAGGTGAAGCACTGGAGAGATGGTGAGTGTTTCAGCCTGAGATGCATTTTATTTTCACACAGACTTGGTCACTTTTTCATTTCCACCTTAAAAATGGAGTTGGACTATAAGTAAGAAATACAATATTGTTTAGGGGTATTTTGCTACTCAAGGAGGTTTGGAACAAATTTAGAATTTACTTGAATAAGCCAATAACAGACTTGACTGCTCATGGAAACTTACCAAGGCTTTTATGGCTTAACCCCTTCAAGTCCAGACTGACCCCCTTCCTGACCAGACAATTTTTCAGATTTCAGTGCTGTCACACTACACTACATTTGCTTCCGCTCCGGTCATTCAAAGTCAACTAGCCAATCAGAAGAGAGAGGGGGGCGGGGGCGGGCCAGGGCTCCGTGTCTTAATGGACACAGGGAGCTGTGACTTGGCTCAGGTGGCCCCATAGCAAGGTGCTTGCTGTGGGGGGGCACGCAACAGGAGGGAGGGGCCAGGAGCACAGAAGAGGGACCCGAGAAGAGGGGGATCCGGGCTGCTCTGTGCAAATCCACAGCAACTGAGCAGGTAAGTATAACATGTTTGTTATTTTTATTGGAAAAAAAAACGAGACTTTACAGTCACTTTAGGGCTGAATGTACAGAAGCCAGGGATTGTTCTACATCAGATCAGTTAGCATCAAGATAATATCATCGGCAAAGAGGCTGATGGTATGCATTCTATCTGCAACACGAAATCCAGATATGTCAGGATGGGATCTTATATAGGTTGCCAAGGGTTCAATCACCCGCTTCCAGGTTTAATTGATTACATATTTCCATTGAATTTGACTTGCAATATATTTCTTAATTGTGATAGTATACTACTAGAAAATAATACCTGCCAAGTTATTACTGCCTCATATTCTAAAAGAACTCTACAGTAAATACCTTTTGATTACTTTATTGCAGTTTGGTCTGTGTGATTAAAATATTAACTTTGCAACATGTCCGAACCTAGGGTGTCAGAAGTGTCGGAAGCAGTGACGGCTGGTGGTAAAAAAAGTTTGGGGGGGTTGGGTCGGTCAGTGCATTTACTGTACCTCCACCATGGGCAGCTTCCCTGGCTCTCCTCCATGGGTATCATGAGCGGGCATCTCCTTTCCATGCTCGGCGGCTTCTGTCTTCTGACGCCGCCAATCAGAGCGCTTCTCCTTTCAGGCAATCAGGAAACACGTCTCACACCCGTGCTTCCTGATTGGTGGAGAGGCGATTCAGTGTTAGAATAGCGAATATTCATTCGCTATTCCAATACACCTGGGTGGACTCTGAGCGCAATGCTCTGCGTCCAGAGCCCATCCTATTTTGAAGCCTATTGGAGCCTCTGGCTCTAATCAAGTGCTTAAAAAAAAAAAAAAACACATGAATAGGGGGTAGCGGCGGCGATGGAAAGGGGAAGCGGCGCCTGTGCGCCATTAATGAACAAGCCGCCCTGGTCGGGAGGCTTGCAGGGTCAGGGTATCCTTTGGGGTCAGTCATCTACTAGGAATAAACACAATTGGTGATGTAGGAAGCTACACAGCAGAGGCATCATGTACACTTGTATCACATTCCTACTGACCCTGTATGTTTTATTGTGCAAGGGATATCATAGAGCTCCGTTAATGTAAATAGATTGATAATTTCCATTTATGCATAGGTTCTGTGTTTACTGGACAGCATTAGTAGCTCAATGAATACTTTCATCTTTTGTACAGGTCTCCAGGATAGTGCTTTGACACATGACCAGAGTAAATAGGCATCGATAAATGTTAAAAGGGGCACAGATAATGAAAAAAATACACCCCCCTAAGCTAGTAGGAGCGGCAGAGTGGGGGGAGGGGGTGTAATTCAGATTTTTTTCTTTTAATTCTGCACTGACTGTCTTTGAAATTGCCCCAGCTCCTGTTCAAATCCAATCCGGGGACAAAACTGGGGAGAGACTTGGTCCGGGGACAGTGTCCTCAATCCGGGGACTGTCCCTTGAAACCGGGGATGTCTGGTCACCCTACACTAAATGTGTCTACTATGTCTTTATCACAGCACTGTGGTGTTAATGGGCCCTTAAAGAGGAAGTAAACCCTGATGGGTTTTACTTCCTCTTTATTGCCCTGCAAAGGTAAAGCATAATGGGCTACTATGCATCGCATAGTAACCCATTATGTGTCACTTACCTGAAACCGAAGCCTGCGATGTCACCGCTGTCCCCACTGGCAGCGAGTGTCCATCTTCACCCCTCTTCCTTCCGGGGCCGCAAACTCCAGCTTTGACACATGACCAGAGTAAATAGGCATCGATAAATGTTATATCTCAGCCCCAACAGTGACATTTTGGTAAAAAAAAAACGACAAGCACAATGAAAAAAATTTGAAAACGAGAGAAGAAATATGCAGCTGTCGTATGTACTGTACTTGATCAATATATCATTTGACACATTTTAAATTATGATAAAGTTACAGTAATACCAATCTAAGCATGAAAAGTTATACCTTTCTAATTCTGAAGTTATTGTCCTTTTAAACCATGACTTTTATTGTATTATGCAAACTGTCACCTGGGATCCAAGTGAACCTAAAGCTTTTTAAAATTACATTTTCCTAAAGCCAAACTCCAGAAAGATATAACGATACAATTAAATGCAGCTCCATGACTATTATTGCTGCTTATTATAATTTTTTTAAATGAAAACAATTTAAGTACTTAAATTTGACTTATCAGCTTCTTGTACAGCAGAGCTCAGACAATGAAAGGAAGAAGCAGCAAAATGTGATGCAGTACAAGGAGCATAGGAGCATGCCAATAGGAGGAAAGAGCAAAGCAAACCATAGATGATCGCAACAGTGTGTTGCTTGCCCTTTCACCATTAAGACACAGGCTAGAGGAGGAACAAAACCAGGAAGTGGTAGGGCCCATTCACAATAGTCAGACCTCTTATTGTGTGATTAATGAGTTTTATGTTGTGTGCCAACGTGCATTGTGTTAAACTAGGCCATTCATTTAAATGACCTGCCTGACAAACCCCGAAATTGGACCAGCTGGATTTTTGCTAGTGCAGCACAATTTGACAGAATTTTACCACACATCATGGTGTGCTGCAAAGTAAATGTGTGAAGGTGCAATTCATTTTGAACACAAACACCTGCATCACATCACACTAAATTAAGGTGACCAGATTTTTAAAATGAAATCCGGGGACATATTTTTTTTTTACTAGTAATGGCGACAATCAGCGACTCTCTGCCCATCAAGTCTTACTCTCCGGGCCCCGGCTACTACTGTTTGGGGTGCGGAGGAAGATCACTCCACCAGGGAAGGCAAGAAGATAGGCAGGTGGCTGGCCGGGACTTAAGCCAAGGCAGAAGAACATGCGAGCGGAGCTAAATGGGCATGCGCCCGAAACTGAAGAAATATTCCCTCCGCGGCCAACCAGCACATGATCATCAGAAAGGGGCACAGATAATGAAAAAAATACACCCCCCTAAGCTAGTAGGAGCGGCAGAGTGGGGGGAGGGGGTGTAATTCAGATTTTTTTCTTTTAATTCTGCACTGACTGTCTTTGAAATTGCCCCAGCTCCTGTTCAAATCCAATCCGGGGACAAAACTGGGGAGAGACTTGGTCCGGGGACAGTGTCCTCAATCCGGGGACTGTCCCTTGAAACCGGGGATGTCTGGTCACCCTACACTAAATGTGTCTACTATGTCTTTATCACAGCACTGTGGTGTTAATGGGCCCTTAAAGAGGAAGTAAACCCTGATGGGTTTTACTTCCTCTTTATTGCCCTGCAAAGGTAAAGCATAATGGGCTACTATGCATCGCATAGTAACCCATTATGTGTCACTTACCTGAAACCGAAGCCTGCGATGTCACCGCTGTCCCCACTGGCAGCGAGTGTCCATCTTCACCCCTCTTCCTTCCGGGGCCGCAAACTCCAGCTCTGTGACTGTCCGGAGTCGCCAGTCACGGCATGACCTCCTTTAGAAATGGCACGATTGCCGTTTCTAAAGTGCACCTGCGCCATTGTCTATGGCGCATGCGCCATAGACATCGACGCTCGTCTCTTTTGTAAATATCTCCTAAACCGTGGAGGTTTTATGAGATATTTCCAGCACCTACAGGTAAGCCTTAATCTAGGCTTACCTGTAGGTAAAAGTGGTTGTACAGGGTGTACAACCACTTTAACTGCAGTAGGGAAAATTCAGGTCTCCTTCCTGTTCAGACAGAACTGTGCTGTGTGACAGAGCTGTGTAAATCTCAGAACTAGATAGGCAGAAAAAAAAATCCCTTTGCAGGTAAAATGTGTCCCAAATTTGCAACATTATCTTTGTATTTAGCAATTTTACTGGGATGCAGCTTTAAAGAGGAAGTAAACCCCTGATGGGTTTTACTTCCTCTATGTTTCCCTACAAAGGTAAAGCATAATGGGCTACTATGAAATGCATAGTAGCCCATTTTGTGACACTTACCTGTAGGAGAAGCCCGCAATGTCACCGTCTTCCACACTGGCAGCGAGCATCCATTCTTCACCCCTCTTCTTCTGGGGGCCGCAAACTCTGGCTCTGTGACTGGCCGCAGTCACGTGACGTCATTCCCGCGCATGCGCGCGGGAGCCGCCTTTAATGGCATGACCCTAGCTTGAAAAGGCACAGTGTGCCCTTTCAAGACGGCGCATGCGCCTTTGAAGACGTCACTTAGGGAAATTGCAAATATCTTAGACTGTGTAGGTTTTGGAGATACTGCAAGCACCTACAGGTAAGCCTTAATCTAGGCTTACCTGAAGGTGTAAGTTGTCCCTGAGGGTTTACAACCACTTTAAGTATTTCACTACCATTCATGACCAGACTGAAAAGCCTTCTATGATTCACACTCACAGGCAGCTGAGGCCCTGGTGTTCTACAGCCAGGGCGTCGGACCCTGGATTCCAATGAGGGGGTTTGAAGTATTTTATTAGAGCCAGATGCTCTAATAGGCTTCAACAAAGGGTGGGCTTGGGGCACAGAGCACTGTGCTCCGAGACCACCCAGTTGTGTGACAATAGCGAATGCATATTTGCAAAACAGGAAAAGGATTTTTCTGGATAGCAGCACTACAAGATAAAAAGCCTTTATTTCAAAAGTCCAGGAGTCCAAAGCATACACTGCACATCACGACACACTGATCAAAAATTAGCTGACATGTTTCACATCAATTGATGCTTACATCAATTGATGTGAAACATGTCAGCTAATTTTTGATCAGTGTTTCGTGATGTGCAGTGTATGCTTTGGATTCCTGGACTTTTGAAATAAAGGCTTTTTATCTTGGAGTGCTGCTATCCAGAAAAATCCTTTTCCTGTTTTGCTCATACTTGCATTGCTTGCACCCTTGGTTGCTGGGAGGAGGTCATTTGGAGGATATCTACATCTGAGCGGCTCCCTTTCTCAGCGAATGCATATTTGCTATTGCCACACTGATCCTCCTCCCAGCCAATCAGGAAGTGGGCCTTGAGACCCATCACCTGATTGGCTGAAAGGACAGGCAATCCTATTGGACGCCTAGGAGGAGGGAGGAAACGCACGGCGGAAGCCGCCGTGATGCAGAAGAGGTCACAGGAGACGCCGCCGGAGCCAGAGTGCTGCCCATCTGCAACCTATTGGGTAGGTGCCCCCCCCCCAAAAAAAAAAGAAAAAAAAAAACACCAACCGCTACTGCTCACCAGCCACTTTATTAGGCACACCTGTTAAATTTCTTGGTAACACAAATTTCTAATTGGCCAATCACATGGCAGCAACTCAATGCATTTAGACATCTAGACATGGTAAAGACCACTTGCTGAAGTTCAAACCAAGCATCAGAATGGGGAAGAAAGGGGATTTAAGTGACTTTAATTGTGGCATGGTTGTTGTTGCCAGAAGGGCTGGTCTGAGAATTTCAAAAACTGCTGATTCACTGGGATTTTCACACACAACCATCTCTAGGTTTTACAGGGAATGGTCCGAAAGCAAAAATGTGAGGGCTGTACTCACTTTTGTGAGATACTGTGTGTATATTATATTATATTATATAATTGTAGCGATACCCCCGTAGGAGCTGCTGGTTTAGTTGTGGGTCTTTGCACGTTACCTTACTGTTCGGCTCAGGGGTTCTCCTTGAAGAATCTATCCATAAGAAATGTCTGCACCGATACAAAGTCTCTTTCAAGAGTTTTATTTGAATAAAACGTTCCAACAGAGGGGGTAGAGGAATGGGGAGGACTCAGGTATCTTACTTGTCAATCACGGAAACTTCCCAGGTCCAGAGGAGCGACTGTCTCCACGCTGGACTCAGCCACCACCGGATAGGCCCAATCTCACTGGCCTAGCAGCCGGTGCGAAGCTCGATCAATAGATTAGTCTCTGCCACAGACTTGGTATTGGAATTTGTTCAATAGAATAGTCTCTGCCACAGACCTGTATAACCCCTCACTGGGTTAGCTCCCTCAGAAAGAACACAGCTCTCAGTGCGAGGATCTTTAAGCCGCTCCAGCAGCACCGTGGGGTAGACTTTGGGATCCAGGTGAATCCTCCAATTGAGTCCTCAATTGCTTGGTCCCTTCCATCAGGCAAGGCGACACAGCATCATCCCTGGATCAGTAGGTCCCAGCGACTCCTGGGCCTACATCTCAGTTGCAAGGCCTCGGGCCAACATGGTCCCGAGGCGGGGACTGCCAACATATCCCTGAGGCCAGGAGGGCCCTCAGGTGAGGATTGAAGAAAACGACCCCCAACTCTCCTTCACCCTAATGGCGTCTGTCACTTAAGTACCCTCTCCCAGCATGCACAGCGGGTTCACCACGCCCCCTGGGCTGCTGCTGGGAAAGAGATACCCAATACGTCCAGCCTGCTGCCTTTCCAACCCTGACCAGTGGTGACAGCGACACCCACCGGTGGGGGGAAAATCATGCAACCAACCGAACTGAAACAGTGCCACAATTTAAATAAACAATCTCTCTGGGCTAAAATAATGCCCAGACAACTAAATTTCAACATATAGCGCCCACTCATTGGGAGCAGGGCGCGCTATATATATATATATATATATACACACACACACACACACACACATATACATACACATATATACACACTAGACATGTGCATTCGTTTTCATCCGAATGCATTTTCGTCCGAATTTCAGCTATTTTCGTTATCGTTTTAACAAATGAAAACGAAAGCACAGAATCTGAAAACCGAAAGATCCGACATAAACAAATACTTTATTTTCGTTTTCGTTGCTACAACAGTTCGATATAGATAGGAGATTCGACGTGACGCTGACAATAACAATCTGTGTCTATCGAACCTGTGGTCGAATGTGCCTAACCTTAACTCTATTAGTCCAAGATTATTCTACATAGGAGAGAAAAGATTCGACATTATAGAGAGAAAAGATTCGACATAGGAGAGAAAAGATTCGACATAGGAGAGAAAAGATTCGACATAGGAGAGAAAAGATTTGTTATTATAGAGAGAAAAGATTCGACATAGAGAGAAAAGATCACTGCTGGAATTGGGTGGGGGAAGTAAAATAAAAATAAAGTTGATGATGAATGTTATTGGCTGATTGTAACCAAAGAGGAGGAGCAGTAAAATAGCTAGAATGACGAAGATTCGACAAAGCATCGAAAGTTAGAAGATTCGACGGTGCAGCAAAACTGTACGACGCTGCAATCGTACATTTCCGGTCAAATGCATCCGCCCATAGGCTATAGAAGAATTCTAATGTTGGTTGACTAGTAATAGTAATGAATAAATATAATTATTACTAGTCATACAACATTAGAATTCTTCTATAGCTTGTGGGCGGAACATTCGACCGGAAATGTATGATTGCAGCGTCGTACAGTTTCACTGCTCCGTCGAATCTTCTTTGAACATTCGACAGACACCATAAGCCTTCAATGACAGATTTGACCTTAATTAATTCAGATTTTCGGACGAATGCAATTTCTAACGAAAAACAAAATAAATAAAAACGAATTTCGGGAGTAACTAAATAAATTTATTTTTCGGACGAAAACGAAATTCCGAAACGAAATATTTCAGTGTGCACATGTCTAATACACACACACACACACATATACATACATACATACACACTAACATATATTTATCTTTTTTTGTTGTATGAATAATTTTACAGTATATAATGTCACAAATGTAATCACAGAAATACGTTAATCACCTGAGCTATGTCAGTAAAGACTTGGTTCACATCAGGTACCTTGGGATGTGATGATCAACACTGATAAATGCAAGCTCAACGCAAGGGCATATAGAAAGCAATTGTTTTCTATGTACCCTGTTCATACCTTACATATGCCACGGTGTGTGTTGCATAAAAATGCCTGCATTTTTACACAGCACAATGAAACACAGCATGTCACAACTTGCATCAGTGAATAGAGTTGAATGAAGTGTAATTTTGCTACATATTAATAAAGTTAAGAAAGTGAACACTGCAATGCATAGTAAAGCATCACACTACCCTATACAATGGAGTGAACAACCCTTAACAGCCCAAAAAAATAATAATTTCAAGATATCAAAATGTAAATTTCTTGACTTCTTCATCTTTTACAAAACTTCAGTAAATATATTCAAAATGTGATACTTTTAAGATGAAGCTAAAATAATTTATTGGGTTAATAATTTAATGGGTAAAATAATGGGTTTTAGAAAATTCAAAGAAGAAAAGGACACTAGTTTAACTGTTAAGATGTCTTGGATGATCAAGAGATATTAATACAGTTGTATCTTTTCCAGTATATTTCACGCTCTTTAGTGGACAGCCCACTTTTATAATGTCATGGCATTTCTTATCAAGCTGCAGACAGGTCCTTATGATATAATAACTGCTTCCAGCCTTTATGAGTCTGGGACTTGGAAAGAAACATTAAAACGTCTGCAAGTTTCCTAAAGATTGTACCCAACATCAAATTATAAAATGGTTTGAAAATATGTCAAAAACTTTTATTTGCAGTATTCCTGGTTCTATATTGCAGAAGAAGTAGAGCCAGATAAAGGACATCTGCTCTATTATACGAGCACAGATTTATGTGTATGTCAGCAGTATAACCGCAACATCAATGCTGAAAACATAGTTGTATTTAATACACTGTTTTCTGGCCCTCCTTTGAGGCTGGCACTCAAAATCAATAATGGTCCAATAGCTCCAAATCATTGCTCTGGCAGATCACAAAATTGTCGACATACTGAATTTGAAAAGTTACAGTAAAAGACCAAGTTGGGCATAAATTTATTTTCATGTATCTTGTATTTAAAATGACAATAGCCTATCCGGTACAAAGGCAAAGCTACAAAAAAATATATAGGAAATAGGTTTCTTAGAAGCTTTCATTGAGGGAAGCATTCACAGAATCTTGGCTCGTTATTAAGTTTTAGTTTATCTTCACTTTAAAAGAACCTTCTTTCAGGCGCATAAAAATACTGGATGGAAGCCATCAAAACTTTGCTAAGATGTTGCTTTTGTTGTACAAGAGTGACTTTGGAACCATGATTTCCATTAGCAAATAAGTTTGTACCTATTGACTGCATTGCATTAACTGCATGTTTTTATAAATCTAGGATTATTTTAGCTTTCTAAGTGGTAGTACATCAGGAGCAACATTAACACAAAGTAGAGAAAGTAAAAAAAAAAAAAAATCTTATGCTTTTTACTGAATGCAAAAAATAGAGTAAAATGGGACTGCCCGCTGACATCAAGATGTTAAAGTGCACCTGTGCTCCGTTTTATGAAAAAACACTTCCTAAGAACAGACACCACTAAATGCCTGCCATAGTCTTTGTTGGCAGAAAACTTATTCTGTGCCCCTCTCTGATTTCACTTTGTTACTAGGGTCTATGCTTTTGCAAGAATACTATTTTAAATGATTATTTATGTGCAGGATTACCTATTAAAAGGGTTTGTTAACCCATCCAAATAAAACTATGCCAGCTGGCATAGCACACTGTGTCATTAGTTTTAAAAAACGAGCAGTGTAAATACCGATTTTGAGCTGTCTTCAGGCCGGTCACATCACTCATGGCCACTTTACAGCTCTGATCTATTGCTTCTGTGGGAGGGGCCGTGATCTCCCTCTGACGTCAGACGAGAAGATCACGTGGCTGCTCGTCTCCTCCGCAGAAGCCGTGTATCGGAGTTGTAAAGTGGCCGCGAGTCACGTGACCGGCCTGAAGACAGCTCAAATCATTTTTGAAAACTAATGACACAGGGGGTTATTTACGAAAGGCAAATCCACTTTGCAATACAAGTGCACTTGAAATTGCACTGAAAGCGCACTTGGATGTTTAGTCGCTGTAAATCTGAAGGGAAGATCTGAAATGAGGGGAAGCTCTGCTGATTTTATCATCCAATCATGTGCAAGCTAAAATGCTGTGGATTTTCAAAGTGGATTTGCCTTTAGTAAATAACCCCCATAGTGTGCTATGCCAGCCTTTAATAGAGAGACTGGCAGTGAATTTTTTTTTTTACAAGAGTAGCTGCGGGGGGGGGGGGGGGGGTTGGCAGGGCCGGCCAGAGACAGACATGGATAGGTGTGACAGGTAGGAAGGAGAGAGGAGAGTAGAGCAGGGCAGCCTATCACAGAGGGAGGCACTTTGACCACGATGATCAGGGCGGAGCAGTCCTGATTTTCGTGGTCTGTTTAGAGAGGCCATACAGGAAGTGACAAGTTCAGGGTTTTTTTTTTTTTTTTACAGTTTAGAGGGAGGCAGATTACACAGCCCAAGCGCTGTGCTGTGTAATCTGCTTTAAGGGACCATAATCTGCATTTTTTTTGGGGGTAAACAAACGCTTTAAAGATAGATATTTTTTGTTGCTCTCAGCCTAATTGCCCAGGTAGAAATATGTGTGGACCCTGAGAGAGGAGAAATATTACCTAAAATCTGACTGACCAGTGCTGTTCTACTAATGGCCTGATCTCATGCTGATAGCACATGCCCTCTTCTGAGTGTCAATAGCAGTATCACATAATGGCCTAAACCTCATTGTGATTTTTACATGCTGTCTCCTGAGTGTACATAGGAATATCATATAACATAGTCCTGGAGGTAAAAGCAATGTAAACTACTAGGCTTTATGTTCAACACAAGTTATGGCCATTTAGGAGCTGGAAGGCAGTTGGTGTTTTCATTGTGAGTTAAAGTGGAGCTCCACCCAAAAGGGGAAGTTCTGCTTTTTTTGCACCCTCCTCCCCTCCACCCTCCTCCCCCCCTGGTTCTGACAGGTACCCACCCCCACTTCCGGGTACAATCGCCACTGTGATCTCTGAGCATTTTCAGCCCTTCCTCCTTCCCCCGCTGCCTTCTGGGACACACACAGGTCCCAGAAGAGCGCGGGACCATTCAAAAGTGCTGCATGACTCACGCATGCGCAGTAGGAATCCGACTGTGAAACCTTAAGGCTTCACTGCCGGTCTCCCTTACAATGACGGTGCCTGCATCTGAAGCCGATTGACAAATTGGCTTGGGGTGTCGACATTGCGGGATCCCTGGACAGGTAAGTGTCCTTATATTAAAAAGTCAGCAGCTACAGTATTTGTAGCTGCTCACTTTTTTTTTTTCAAGACTGGAGCCCCTCTTTAAGGCAATCACAACACAGTAAACATTAGACTAAAGAAGCCCTCTTACCGCGCTGATGTACTTTTCACACAAATTAAAGTGGTCCTAAAGGCTAAGGGCTTTTTACCTTCATGCATTCTTTGCTTGAAGGTAAAAAACCTTCAGTGTGCAGCTTCCCCCTCAGCTGCCCCCTTATACTCACTTGAGCCCATTTCAGATCCAGCGATGTGCACAAGAGCAGCAACTCTCCCGGGTCTCTGCCTCCTCATTGGCTGAGACACAGCAGAGGGAGTCATTGGCTCCCACTGCTATCAATCACAGCCAGTGAGGAGAGAGCAAGGGTGGGGCCGAGCCACTCTGTGTGTCTTAGACACACAGAGGCAGCTAAGGAGTAGGCATGCATGAGTGCTCCCAAAGCAAACAGCTTGTTATGGGGCAGCTGTCAGCAGGAGGGAGGGGCCAGGAGCACTGAAGAAGAGGAGGATCGAGGCTGCTTTGTGCAAAACCAGAGCAGGCAAGTATGACAGGTTATCTAAAGCAAAAAAAAAATCTGAACTTTTACAAACCCTTTAGCAAAGATACTAAAGTGGACAAAATTAAATTTAAAGTTGAATCTCAAAATGAAATATGCAAAGTATAATAATTTATTTACATTTAATATTTTTGGATCCCTGCATCAGCCAAGTCATGACTGGTTTTCTTTAAATATATAGTTTTGTTCAAGAAATTAACCTCCATATCAGGTCAGATATATATATATATATATATATATATATATATATATATATATATATATATTGTGACAGCAGGAAGGTAAAGTCACCTGGTTGCATCCAGGGGGGTAGATATATTTCGCCCAGATTCAGGCTTTACGCCGACTTATACAACTAGGTGGAGAGTTGTATAAGCCCAGCTGAGGCTAGTGGGCTCATGGATGACTCATACCTCTAGGGAGAGGGCTGGGCGTCGTGCAGGCAGGGAGTTGATGAGACCAGCTGAAGCTTGTCAGCTCGTTTAAGGCCTCTATAAAAACTCCCAGATTCATTAGGTGTTTGCTCATGCCTGGACCCAGACCTGTGTGGACTGTCTAGGGAGAGTGAACCCCTGTGCGGTGAGACAAAGCCTGTGTGGCTATTTGCTTGGACATTTAAAACCAGGGACTTAGGGACTAGGACAGCCCTAGGCTGATCCCAGTTGTTAGTTAGGAAACCTGTATGTTTAGTCAGAGGTCAAGTTGACCAGGATTTATTTTGTTTATGTTTCTTTTGCTTTGCTGTGTTTTGTCACTGTAAATAGAAAATAAACCGCACCTTTTGATTTTGAAAACCACAACCTCCGTTTGCTGGGCCTGTTTTTGTGTGGGGAGCCCATCCCGGGGGTCACACACACCCGCTGCCGAGCTAACCCCCTCACAGTTGGTGGAGAACCAGTGGCAGTTTTTTTTTAAGCCAGCATGGAGGAGATACTGAAACAGTTGGCTCTAGCAAATGCCAATCAACAGCAGACAAATGCAGGTTTGCAAAAGAGCCTTGCAGCTCATCAACAGAGCCTTGCAGCTCAACAACAGAACTTCGCAGCCCAGCAGCAAGCTCATCAACAGAGCCTTGCAGCCCAGCAGCAAGCTCATCAACAGAGCCTTGCAGCCCAGCAGCAGACAAACGCAACTTTGCAACAGAGTCTGGAGGCTCAGCAACAAGCCCAGCAGCAATCTGAGGCCCGCTTCATAGACCTGTTGCAGAAGCAAGAGCAGAGACTACAACAACAGATGGAAGCAGTAATGCAGCAACGTCCGCAGACCAGTGAGGAAAGCCGTCCCACTAATACCGCGTCCTTTGGGGTGAGTCGTTTATTGACAAAAATGACTGGAGAGGATGATCCAGAGGTATTTTTGACCACGTTTGAAAGGACCGCTGAAAGAGAAAAGTGGCCTGAGGAGCAGTGGGCTGGACTGGTGGCTCCTCTGTTAACTGGTGAATCGCAGAAAGCTTACTATGACCTAGAGCCTAACCAAGCAAAAGACTATGTGATGCTAAAAGCTGAAATATTGGCAAGGCTGGGTGTCACCCTGGCTGTCCGGGCTCAGCGTGTGCATAACTGGACTTTCCAGCTTGGAAAACCCCCCAGGTCTCAAATGTATGATCTCATTCACCTGAGCAGAAAGTGGCTACAGCCAGAGACTTTGTCCGCACCAAAGATTGTGGAACGTGTTGTAATGGATCGGTTTTTGAGAGCTCTTTCTACTGCCATCCAAAAGTGGGTAAGCCATGGAGACCCAGAGACGGCCGATGGTCTTGTGGATCGTGTGGAGAAATACTTGGCTACAGAGAACCTGACGGCCTCTTCCAGAGACACTCGGACTTTCCACCCTAAGACCAGACCATCCCCAGGGGCGGATAAGAGGATTCCAAGGGGTGAGGGTGGAGAGAGTGAGAGGGTGGGAGCTCTACCCCAAGTTTGGCGAGAACAGCCTGGGAAATTAGCGGCTCAAGAGGCGGCAAGAAGGATCGTTTGCTACCGCTGCCGGCAAGCGGGACATATTGCAGCCAATTGCCCGGTTGTGGAGGAACCCATGCAGTGTGACTTTCTGACGGGCAGACGTCAGTCGCTGTGTGCGACAGTCGCATGCACTGCCATTCGAGGAACTGAGAAACATTTATGCAAAATGTGTGTTAATGGTAGAAATGTTGTGGTATTGCTGGATTCAGGTAGCCTTGTGACCCTGATAAAGGCTGAGTTAGTTAAAACAGAGGTCTCTGGGAATAGCAAGGTAGCTGTTATTTGTGTGCATGGGGACACCCGAGAGTATCCAGTGACTACAGTGTGTTTCGAGACCCCCAAAGGTACCCTCTCTCATCCAGTGGGCTTAGTATCTCAGTTACCGCATGACGCCATTGTGGGAAGGGATTTTCCGAAGTTCTGGGAACTGTGGGATGATCCTGAGCCCCCCACTGGTGCCCCTATGTACCAGGAATGTGATAGCCAGAACTCCCCTGAGAGTGGTGAGGACTCTCCGGAATTTCCCTTATCAGTATTGGCAGGGGAGACTCAAGAAACTGGAGAGGAGCCCACCTCCTCAGACGAAAACCTACCGTCTGTGGAGTTTTCTGATCTTGAGGTTCACAGGGAAAACTTTGCCACAGAACAGTTGAAAGACCCCGCCCTAATAAAGGCACGGGAAAACGTAGTGAAAATAGATGGCGAGTTAGTGAACCCAGATAATACCTGCACTTACCCATACTTCAGCGTAGAGAAGGACCTACTGTATCGGGTGGCAAAAAGGGCAGAAGAAACCGTTGAGCAGCTTGTGGTGCCCAAACCTTACAGGAAGTTGGTGTTGGAGTTGGCCCATGGGCACATTCTTGGAGGTCATCTGGGGACAGAGAAAACCCGAGAGAGGGTATTACAGAGATTCTATTGGCCGGGGGTGATGAAGGACATAGAAAATTATTGTTCCTCCTGCCCTGTGTGTCAGAGGTCGGCCCCGATGCCACATTTCCGTAGCCCGCTGGTCCCTCTACCCATCATTGAGGTCCCGTTTGAGAGGATCGCCATGGATTTGGTAGGTCCTATAATCAAGTCCGCTAGGGGGCACAAGTACATATTAGTTATAATGGACTATGCCACCCGTTATCCAGAAGCGATCCCTCTCCGAAATACCTCGGCCAAAACCATAGCCAAAGAGCTATCTCTTGTGTTTAGCCGGGTGGGTATTTGTAAAGAACTGCTTACGGACCAAGGTACACCCTTTATGTCCCGGGTTATGAAGGAGCTGTGTAAATTGTTCAAAGTGACGCAATTACGTACATCTGTGTATCACCCCCAAACCGATGGGCTGGTTGAAAGATTCAACAAAACCCTAAAACAAATGTTGAAGAAAGTGGTGGATAGAGATGGAAAGGATTGGGACTGTCTACTTCCTTATCTGATGTTTGCTATTAGGGAGGTGCCCCAATCCTCTACGGGATTCTCCCCCTTTGAGTTACTGTATGGGAGACACCCAAGAGGGCTGTTGGATATTGCCAAGGAAACTTGGGAAAGTGAGAGTTCTCCCCACAGGAGTGTGATTGAGCATGTCGCCCTGATGCAAGACCGAATTGCACAGGTAATGCCCATCGTGAAGGAACATTTGGCCCAAGCGCAGTTAGCACAGCAGAGAGTGTACAACCGTGGAGCCAAGACCCGTACCTTTTCCCCGGGGGATAGGATACTGGTACTTGTCCCTACGGTTGAAAGTAAATTCCTTGCCAAATGGCAAGGCCCCTACGAGAAAATGGAAAAAGTGAGCGAAGTGAATTACAAGGTCAGACAACCAGGAAGGCGAAAGCCCGAACAGATCTATCACGTTAATCTGTTGAAAGCCTGGAGGGATAGAGAGTCCCTAGTCGCAGACACTTGGTCACCAGCTCAAACTGGTTGCGTGATTCCTGAGGTTGGAATAGCAGCCACCTTGTCACAACCCCAACAACAGGAGGTTAAGGAGTTTGTGCTTCGCAACAAGGAGGTATTCTCTGAGCTGCCGGGACAAACATCTGGGGTAGAGCATGACATCATTACCCCGCCCGGTGAAAGGGTGAAGTTAAAACCCTATCGGATCCCAGAGGCCCGACGGGAGGCAATACGGGAGGAAGTACAGAAAATGCTGAACTTAGGGGTGATAGAGGAGTCCCAAAGTGATTGGTCTAGTCCTATTGTGTTGGTGCCTAAACCGGATGGGAGCTGGCGATTTTGTAACGATTTTCGTCAGTTGAACAAAGCTACAAAATTTGACACCTACCCCATGCCACGTATAGATGAGTTGATCGACCGGCTGGGAACAGCCCGATACATGACGACTCTTGACCTCACAAAAGGGTATTGGCAAATCCCCCTGGCCAAGTCGGCCAAAGAGAAAACCGCATTTGTAACCCCAGACGGGGCGTTCCAATATAAAAGAATGCAGTTCGGGTTACAGAATGCGCCGGCCACATTCCAGCGGAAAATGGACCAGATGCTGAGGCCCCATCGGAAGTATGCTGCGGCTTACCTGGATGACGTAATTGTCCATAGCACAGATTGGGCCTCACATCTGCCAAAAGTGCAAGCAGTCCTGGACTCTGTTCGGGAAGCGGGGTTTACGGCTAACCCCAAGAAGTGTACCATTGGGCAGGAGGAGGCCAAATATCTTGGGTACACCATTGGGAGGGGAGTAATAAAACCCCAACTCAACAAAGTCGAGGCCATCCAGAGTTGGCCACGTCCCAACAGCAAGAAGCAGGTACGAGCCTTTCTGGGAATCGCTGGGTATTATCGGCGATTCATTCCCCACTTTGCTTCTAAGGCTGTGCCCCTAACCAACCTGACGAAGGGGAAAGGGTCGGTCATGATTAAATGGACCCCCGAGGCTGAGGCAGCATTCCAATTCTTGAAACAAGCCTTATGTAGCCAGCCAGTGTTGTACTCACCCGACTTCTCTAAAGACTTTGTCGTACAAAGTGATGCGTCAGATGTGGGGTTAGGAGCAGTATTGTCCCAGGTCTGGAACGGGGAAGAGCACCCAGTCATTTACCTCAGCAGGAAGTTGAAG
Organism: Rana muscosa; assembly: GCA_029206835.1. NCBI lineage: Eukaryota > Metazoa > Chordata > Amphibia > Anura > Ranidae > Rana > Rana muscosa. Next base: position 94,958,976 of record CM055123.1, on the reverse strand, counting down.
TCCCATGAGGTAAATTACGCCACCGTTGAAAAGGAGTGTTTAGCGGTGAAGTGGGCTCTAGATTCCCTTCGGTACTACCTGCTAGGTAGGCACTTTGACATGGTTACGGATCACGCTCCGTTAAAGTGGATGGCTCAAAACAAGGAAACAAATAGAAGAGTGAATAGGTGGTTCCTGGCCCTCCAGGAATTCAACTTCACAGTAAAGCATCGCCCTGGCGTTCAAATGGGGAATGTGGATGCTTTGTCTCGAGTACATGAATGCCTGATTGCTGGTGTTCCAACCCCGAGGTTAAAACAAGAGGGGGGGGTATGTGACAGCAGGAAGGTAAAGTCACCTGGTTGCATCCAGGGGGGTAGATATATTTCGCCCAGATTCAGGCTTTACGCCGACTTATACAACTAGGTGGAGAGTTGTATAAGCCCAGCTGAGGCTAGTGGGCTCATGGATGACTCATACCTCTAGGGAGAGGGCTGGGCGTCGTGCAGGCAGGGAGTTGATGAGACCAGCTGAAGCTTGTCAGCTCGTTTAAGGCCTCTATAAAAACTCCCAGATTCATTAGGTGTTTGCTCATGCCTGGACCCAGACCTGTGTGGACTGTCTAGGGAGAGTGAACCCCTGTGCGGTGAGACAAAGCCTGTGTGGCTATTTGCTTGGACATTTAAAACCAGGGACTTAGGGACTAGGACAGCCCTAGGCTGATCCCAGTTGTTAGTTAGGAAACCTGTATGTTTAGTCAGAGGTCAAGTTGACCAGGATTTATTTTGTTTATGTTTCTTTTGCTTTGCTGTGTTTTGTCACTGTAAATAGAAAATAAACCGCACCTTTTGATTTTGAAAACCACAACCTCCGTTTGCTGGGCCTGTTTTTGTGTGGGGAGCCCATCCCGGGGGTCACACACACCCGCTGCCGAGCTAACCCCCTCACAATATATATATATATTTATTTATGGTCGTGGCCCTCTGACCGAGAGAGATGTGGATCACATAAACACGCGACAATACTTACAACATAAATAGACCTGAAGTGTGCCTTGGTGGTCTGGTCAGTATGCCAAGAAAAGGGGGCATACCCAAGGTAAGTAATGGGTAGTTAATGAAGAAGGAAGGGCGGGAGGGTATCGAATGCGATCGAATGTGCAGACTCATGAACATGAAGTGAGCTGGGAAGAGTCAGCCCAGTGACATGTAGTATCGCGCACTGAACTGACAAAGAGCATGGGTGAGTCGGCTGCTTAAATACCCTCCGGGCTCCTCCCATAAATTCGTGGCCCTCTGACCGAGAGAGATGTGGATCACATAAACACGCGACAAGACTTACAACATAAATAGACCTGAAGTGTGCATTGGTGGTCTGGACGGTATGCCAAGAAAAGGGGGCAAAAGACTCAGATAGGGGAATAACTCTTAATTGATTCTTGTGGTTTATTGAGCCAGCTTGGCTTGTGTCATTTCTTCCTGAGGATTTGGGAAACAAGCGGACTTCCATCGACCTAGTTTCTTGATTACGTGGTCTGGTACTCCCTGTTGGGAGGCAGCTGAGGCTGCTCTAATTTGGAAGGAATGTCCAGAGAACTGACTGGGGTTTGAAGCCCATATTGCTTAGTAGGATCCTGACATGCTTAACAAACTTGCTGCCACTCAGGGGGCTGGTTAGAAAGGGTAGCAACGAGCTACCATCAGATTGGCTGGGTAGATGGGACAGTAGTCGGTTGAGCACTGTCGCTGGGCATCAGGCATTATTTGTCTGAATCAAGTTAATGTCAAGCCCGGGGCCGGTTTGTTGCGTTTGCAGACTGCGAGAGTGTAGTGGTTCAAAAGCGAGTCGGGTGGCGTTGGAGCAGTGTCCGACTGCCAGAGCCACTGACGGTAAGTTCACTAGGCCGTAGGGAAACGTAGAAGGCCTGGTAGATGGCTGTCTGGATGACTAGGCTGGACAAAGCCCCAAATGGAGAACGAGTAAGGATTTCAGACATGTCCCTAAAGAGGGCACTCTTGAAAAGGTAGGCGTTTGCCACTGACTACAGGTTGGTGCTTCTGTCTGCCCTATAGGAGGGACTTGACTGCATGGGCCGAGAATACTGACTGTTTACTGGGGTCCTGCAAGGACAGGAAATGTTGGACGCCATCTAGGTATAGCATGATAGTATTGTGAGAAAGGGCCAGCTGCGTGTGGCAATACGATATGAAGGCTAGGACGTGTCTAACATCGCCTATCGCTGCTCCGGGGCAAGAGGCCAAAATTAGCGGTTAGTGTTTCAAGCAGTGCGATAGGCCTTCAGTGTGTTGCATGCCAAGGAGTGGTTAATAAGCTGGGTTGCATTGGCAAGATGCGACTTCAGTCCATCGTCAGCAACGACCAGGGAAGGACAGGGTGGGACAAGAATATTTCTTGGGTCGACTCCTGGCTCTTGCTGGAAAAAACAAAGTAAGGTTGAAGCGGGACAGCGCATCAGGTGCGATTTTTCATTTGCCTGGGATATGTCTACAGAAGATATTAAACTGGTGACGGAGTGACAGCTGCACGAGCCTGCACAGGAAGGATGTGATGGGGATCGACTTGGCTCTACCTTTATTGATGATGTCGGCTGTGGCCTGATTGTCCGTGATGAAGAACACTGTCTGTCCTGTTCAAGTGTGGCCCCAGACCTGGGCAGCTGCCACGATGGGATACAGCTCGAAAGAGTGATGAAGACTGGGCGAAGCAGAAATTTAAGAGAATTTCTGGGGCCAAGGTTTGGCAAACCAGTGCTGGCTAAATAATGGCCACGAAGCCCATGGAGGCTGCAGGATCAGTGACCACCGGTGGTAGTTCGGCTGACACTGCCGGGATGAACATTGAAATGCCGTACTGGCAAGTGAGGAACTTGTCCCACAGCCAAGTCTGCTACTGTTGCTTGGACTACTTTGAGAACTTGGTCTGGATCTTGCACTGGTGTGAGAAAATCAAGACAATACACAGGTACTTAACAAGACAATACACGTGCACTCGCTGACCAACGTGCACTCGCAACGTGCACTTGCAACGTGCACTCGCTGAACAACGTGCATTCGCTGGTGCTGGATGGAAACCTGAACTAACCTCAGGGAAAAAGACAGAGAAAAGATGAGTGGCCTGCGTGCCACTGAAGATGAATGGCCAACTGGGTGCCGCTGCGTGTTTGTGTGGCTGATTGTTTGTCACTGAGGTGTGTTTGCAAGTTTAGTCTGTATGCAGGTTTGCACGTAGGTGCGTGCCGCAAAGTTTTTTATACTACTGGAGACAATATTGTGTGGTTGGAGGCTGCAGGATCAGTGACCACCCGTGGTAGTTCGGCTGACACTGCCGGGATGAACATTGAAATGCCGTGCTGGCAAGTGAGGAACTTGTCCCACAGCCAAGTCTGCTACTGCTGCTTGGACTACTTTGAGAACTTGGTCTGGATCTTGCACTGGTGTGAGAAAATCAAGACAATACACAGTTACTTAACAAGACAATACACGTGCACTCGCTGACCAACGTGCACTCGCAACGTGCACTCGCTGACCAACGTACATTCGCTGGTGCTGGATGGAAACCTGAACTAACCTCAGGGAAAAAGACAGAAAAGATGAGTGGCCTGCGTGCCACTGAAGATGAATGGCCAACTGGGTGCCGCTGCGTGTTTGTGTGGCTGATTGTTTGTCACTGAGGTGTGTTTGCAAGTTTAGTCTGTATGCAGGTTTGCACGTAGGTGCGTGCCGCAAAGTTTTTTATACTACTGGAGACAATATTGTGTGGTTGGAGGCTGCAGGATCAGTGACCACCCGTGGTAGTTCGGCTGACACTGCCGGGATGAACATTGAAATGCCGTGCTGGCAAGTGAGGAACTTGTCCCACAGCCAAGTCTGCTACTGCTGCTTGGACTACTTTGAGAACTTGGTCTGGATCTTGCACTGGTGTGAGAAAATCAAGACAATACACAGTTACTTAACAAGACAATACACGTGCACTCGCTGACCAACGTGCACTCGCAACGTGCACTCGCTGACCAACGTACATTCGCTGGTGCTGGATGGAAACCTGAACTAACCTCAGGGAAAAAGACAGAAAAGATGAGTGGCCTGCGTGCCACTGAAGATGAATGGCCAACTGGGTGCCGCTGCGTGCTTGTGTGGCTGATTGTTTGTCACTCAGGTGTGTTTGCAAGTTTAGTCTGTATGCAGGCTTGCACGTAGGTGCGTGCCGCAAAGTTTTTTATACTACTGGAGACAATATTGTGTGGTTGCAAGGGTGTCAGTGAGTGTCAGGTTGCTGGGACAATATTGCGTTGTTGCAGGGACCTCGATGAGTATGAAAGTTTGTTTTAAAACGTATTGCGTGGTCACAAGGGTCTCAGACTGCTTTGCTGAGACAATATTGCGTGGTTGCAAAGGTCTCGATGATTATGAGGTTTGTTTTGAGACGGCATTGTGTGGTTGCAAGGGTCTCAGTCAGGTTTGATGAGACAATATTGCATGGTTGCAAGGGTCTCTATGAGAATGACGTTTTTTGTTTTTTTTGATGATGAAATTGCGTGGTTGCAAGGGTCTCAACAAGTGGGGGGTTGCTGAGAAGACATTGCGTTTTGCAATGGTCTCAAATGAGTGTCAGGCTGCTGAGATGACTTTGTATGGCTGCAAGGGTCTGAACGGGTGTCAGGTTGCTGAGACGATATTGCGTTTGCAATGGTCTCAAATGAGTGTCAGGCTGCTGAGACGACTTTGTATGGCTGCAAGGGTCTGAACGGGTGTCAGGTTGCTGAGACGAGATTGTGTGGTTGCAAAGGTCTAAATGAGTGTGAGGTTGCTAAGATGATATTACATTTTGCAAGGGTCTCAAATGAGTGTCAAGCTGCTGAGACAATATTCCTTGACTTTTGTTTTTGTTAAAATGAAAACGACTGTAAACGAAACACTGGTAAACTCGAGTTACCGCGTCTGGCAGCATTTACAAGCTGTTACAGGCATTGGCATTTCGAATGCCTCTGAACATGTATCTGAACCCATTTTTTTTTTATTTTCGGAAAGGTTTATAAACTCAACTGCCTAGAAACGACTATAAACGATCCTGTGTACTGATAAGATAACAGAGGAGAGATCAGGGGCAGATCAAAAAATGCCGATTTGTCTGGCTGCAAGGGTCTCAATGAATGTCAGGTTTCTGGGGCGAGACTGCGTGGTCACAAAGGTCTTGACGAGTGGGAGGTTACTCGAGACGGTATTGCGTGATTGCAAGGGTATGCATGAGCGTGGGGCTGCTGAGACGGTATTGCGTTTTGCAAGGGTCTCAACAAGGGTGTCAGGCTGCTGAGACCATTTTGCATGGTTGCAAGGGTTTCAACAGGTATCAGGTTGCTGGCCGAGATTGCGTGGTGGTAAAGGGTTTTTTTTTTGTTTTTTTTGCGTTTTGCAAAGGTCATGTGTTGCATTTTGCAAGGGTCTTAACAAGGGTGTCAGGCTGCTGAGATGATTTGCATGGTTGCAAGGGTCTCAACAGGTGTCAGGTTGCTGGGCCGAGATTGCGTGGTGACAAAGGGGGCATTTATCAATTTTTATATGTATATATATATATATATAATTTTTTTTAAATGAGTGAGATGTTGCTGAGACGATATAGCATTTTGCAGGGGTCTCAACAAGAGTGACAGGCTGCTGAGATGGTTTTGCATGACTGCAAGGGTCTCAACTAATGAGAATTGGGTTACTGAGAAAGGATAGAAACACCTGGTTTGTTTGGCGGCTTACTGTACCCTTAAGCGAGTCGCATAAGGTATAAGGACAACGTCCGTTTGATTCGTAGGTTCTGTAGGGGCTACTAACGAATGGAGACAACGACTGGTAATGAATTGATAGGACATAAAGAATGTGATAACAAATCTTACTTGCGACAGTGGGCCATGCAAGTGAGTTCACGGTGGACTGTGGCTGGAGTGAAACATATCGGGTGTGGCGTGATGCCGTGCATGAGGCAAAACAACGAGGTTTGGTGTATAAAATAGAACGCGAGAAGTGCGTACGAATAATTCGTAAGCTCCACTGTGGGAACCGAACATATGGTACGGGTGACACCATGAGTGGCCACGAATTTTGACATGACAAACAAGGCAACGAATCCTACCTGGGACAGTGATCATGGGACTGGGTTCGCTTTGGACTGGAGCGGGTGTGCAACACTTCCGAAGAGTGTGGTGTGGCACCATGCATGACGCACAGAAAATAACTTTGGTTTGGTAAATAAATGAGAAAGAAGAACCGTGTACAAACAATTCCTAAGTTCCGCTGTGGGAACTTACAACACGGCATGGGGCAAACAATGAATGGCAACGGTAGCAAGTATGCAACGTTGTCAGAAACCATGAATCAAACCGAGACATAAGTACAGTTAAATCACACTTGTTTAATGATAAAAATAAAAAGGTAAACAGAGTAAGCGTAGTCAAAACATAGCCAGAGTTCAGTAACCGGATCGGGTAGTCGGCCAAGCCAATGTCCAAGAGCCAGCGATAAAGGTAGTAGTACAGCAAGCATGATCTGTAGCCAGAGGGAACGTCAGTCAAGCAGGTCTTCAACAGGAACACAGGAGAAAGTCTCTTGTGATGTTAACACAGGCGAAGGCAAAGAGCAAATGAACTGGAAGGCTTTAAGTAGGCAGAGCTGACAAACAGGATCATCAACAGGTGGATCACTGTGGAGAGATGGGAGCTGGCAATTATCTGACAGCAGAGCTGCCAGCACAGAGAAGGAAGGGTTGAGCCCAGCCCTGACAGTACCCCCTCCTCAACGACCCCTCCCCCTCGGAGGACCACCAGGCATGAGGGGAAAACATCTATGGAAATCACGGAGGAGGACAGGGGCATGTACGTCCGAGGATGGGACCCAAGAGCGTTCCTCCGGACCGTACCCCTTCCAATGCACCAGGTACTGCATGCGCCCACGGAACCTACGGGAGTCAAGAATGGACTGTACTTCATACTCCTCATGGTTCTCAACCTGTATAGGGTGAGGACGTGGCACCGAAGTGGAAAAACGGTTGCAGACCAAAGGTTTCAATAAGGAGACATGAAACACATTAGAGATACGCATACTGGAAGGAAGGTCCAATGCATAAGCCACTGGGTTTATCCTGCGAAGGCCCAATAAACCGATGTGCGAACTTCAGAGAAGGAACACGAAGTCGGAGGTTGCGAGATGACAGCCAGACCCTGTCCCCAACCTGGTAGGAAGGCGCAGGCAGGCGTCTGCGGTCAGCATGGAGTCTGTACCTCTCGCTAGCCTGTCGCAAAGCCTCCTGGACTTGTACCCAAGTGGAACGAAGACCACGGAGATGTTCCTCTAACGCAGGAATACTCAGAGGAACGAACGAGTCAGGCAACATGGAAGGTTGGAAACCATAGTTCGCCATAAACGGGGACAAACGGGAAGCAGATTTCAGAGCGCTATTGTGAGCAAACTCCATCCATGGTAAGAGGTCTGACCAGTTGTTGTGATGGTCAGAAATATAGCAACGCATGAATTGCTCCAAGGACTGATTGGCTAGTTCTGCGGTCCCATTAGACTGCAGGTGATACGCAGAGGAGAAAGCAAGCTGAATTCCCAACTGTGCACAAAAGGCTCACCAGAAAAGGGACACAAACTGACTTCCCCTGTCTGAGACAATGACCTTGGGTAGGCCATGTAAGCAAAAGATCTCCCAAGCAAAAATGGAAGCCAGTTCCTTAGACGTAGGAAACTTCTTAAGTGGAATACAGTGGGACATTTTCGAGAACCGGTCTACCACCATAAGGATAACTGTGTTGCCCTGGGAGTTGGGTAACTCCACAATGAAATCCATAGACAGGTGGGTCCAGGGTCTCTCTCCATTGGGTATGGGTTGTAGGAGGCCCACTGGAAGGTGTCGTGGAGTCTTACTCTGAGCACACACGGAACAGGCAGCTACGAAGGCGGTTACATCAGCACGTAGACTAGGCCACCAAAATTGTTGGGAAATGGCCCAAAATAGTTGATTCTTCCCAGGGTGGCAAGCAGCCTTGGGAGAATGGTAAGTCTGGAGCAGGGCGGTACGGAGACTCTCGGGAACAAAGCAGCGGTCACAAGGTTTCTCAGGAGGGGCATTGACCTGAGCAGCAAGAATTTTGTCTCCCAAAGGAGAAGTGAGACTGGTGCGAACCGTAGCCAGAATACGATCAGGAGGAATCACAGCAACCGGAACAGACTTCATCTTTGAAGTGGAGGAAAATTTTGTGACAAGGCGTCAGCCCTTACATTCTTAGTACTGGGTAAGAATGAGACAATGTAATTAAAACTCGACAAGAAAAGAGCCCATTGCGCCCTTCTGGGAGAGAGGCACTTAGCCTCAGACAAGAATGTGAGATTTTATGGTCAGTAAGAATGAGTACCTTCGAGGAGATGTCTCCATTCTTTCAGGGCTAAAATGATCGCCAACAGCTCTCTGTCACCAATCTCGTAATTGCACTCCGCAGGTGACGATTTCTTGGAGAAGTAGCCACATGGATGCATAGCGCTGTCAGAGCTAGGACGTCGAGACAGAAGGGCGCCAACTCCAGTCTCAGAAGCATCAACTTCAAGGATAAATGGCAACGTAGGATCAGGATGTGCCAACACAGGAGCAGAGACAAAGGCAGCCTTAAGACTCTCAAAAGCCTTAATGGACTCTGGAGACCAACTCAAAACCGTCCTTTCTGGTCATATCAGTCAGGGGCTTGACCAGAGACGAGAAGTTACGAATAAACTTCCGATAATAGTTGTAAAAGCCAAGAAATCGATGCAGAGAACGTAAACCCATGGGTCGAGGCCACTGTAGGACAGCAGAAAATTTCTCTGGGTCCATCGAAAAAACAGCCGTGAAAATTACACAACCCAGGAATTTGACCTGTTCCCAATGGAATTCACACTTCTCCAGCTTACAATAGAGATTGTTCTCTCAGTTTCTGAAGCACTCGACAGACATTTGTGTGGTGGCTCTCCAGGGACTTGGAAAATATGAGGATATCATCAAGATAGACCACCACACATAACTGCAACAAATCTCGGAGGACATCGTTAATAAACTCCTGGAAAAGTGCCGGAGCATTACAGAGGCCAAAAGGCATTACGAGATACTCATAATGACCTGTTCTGGTATTAAAGGCAGTTTTCCACTCCTCGCCCTCCTTAATCCTCACGAGATTGTATGCCCCTCAAATCAAGCTTTGTGAAAACCGTTGCTTCATTAAGGTGGTCAAATAATTCCGTAATCAATGGAATCAGATAGGCATTCTTAATGGTGTGATGATTGAGACCCCTATAGTCAATGCAAGGTCTTCGTTCACCACTCTTCTTGTTCACAAAAAAGAAACCAGCACGAGATGAGGATTTGCGGATGAAACCTCGAGAGAGTGCGTCTGCACATACTCCTCCATGGCCTTATCCTACAAAACTGACAAATGGTAAACCCGGCCATGAGGGGGTATGGCACCAGGTTGAAGGTCAATTGCACAATCATACGACCAGTGTGGAGGCAAAGTACCGGCTTGACCTTTGTCAAAGACATCGCTAAAATCGTTGTACTCCTCCGGCAGGGAGGAGAGTAAAGAGGTGCACAGGACCTTGGCTACCTTCTGGAAGCATCTCTTACTGCATTGTGGAGACCAGGACAGAACCTCAGCAAAGAGACAATGAAAAGAGGGGTTGTGCCTCTGTAACCAATAACCAGTGGAAACTTAGGTGAGGAAATAACTTGGAATTGGATTATCTCATGGTGAAGAGCCACTACAGCCAATGACAACAGAACAGTCTCATGAGTCACATGGGCAGGCTGTAGAGGTCTCCCGTCAAGAGCCTCAATGGCAAGTGGGGTGTCACGCAGCTGCAGCGGAATCGAGTGCTTCGATACAAAGGCAGCATCAATGAACGGGCCTGCAGGCCCGGAGTCGATTAGAGCCTGTATCTCGACAGACGACTCAGCCCACGACATGGTAACCGCAACCAGGGGCTTATCCTTCTGGGAAACTGGAGACGAAACAACGCCACCTAAGGTCTATCCATGACAGGACCTCAAGGTTCGGGCGTTCCCAGGATGGGTAGGACAAGACTTCAAAAAGTGACCAGCCTGGCCACAATAAAGGCACAATCTCTCCCTCCTCCTAAGGGCTCTCTCGTCCTCAGAGAGACACGTGAAGCCCAAGTGCATGGGTTCATCTTCACAGACCGGCTCGGTACCAGGAGGCATGGGAGGTGAGGGATGTAAAGGTGGGATTGCAAAGCACGGAGACAAATGTACAGGAGGCTTCCGCAAGCGCTCCTTAAGAGATAGTCTCTCTCTGAGTCTGGAGTCAATGAGGATGGCAAATGTGATCAACTTCTCCAGCCCAGTGGGTATATTTCTGGCTGCTATCTCATCCTTGATGTTATCCGAGAGACCATGAGAAAAAGCAGCCACGAGGGCCTCATTGTTCCAAGCAACCTCTGCTGCCAGAGTACGGAATTCAATGACGTAATCAGCAACCGTCCTCGTACTCTGATGGACATGAGGCACTTGGCAGCAGAAGCAGAGCGTGCAGGAATGTCAGATACCCTTTTGAAGGAAGCCACAAACTCTGGGCAACTCAGGACCATGGGTTTTTGTGTCTCCCATAGAGGGTTTGCCCAGGCCAAGGCTCTGTCAGAAAGCAAAGATATCACAAAACCCACTTTGCTTCTGTCCGTGGGAAACGCCTGGGGCAGCATCTCAAAGTATATCTCAACCTGGTTGAGAAACCCTCTGCACTGAACTGGATCACCCCCAAATCGCTGGGGAAGCGGAGCGGAACCAGACATACCTCTTAAAGAGGTAATACTCGAGGCAGGTGCCTGCACAGAGACTACCGGAGCGGCCACAGTGGGAGACTCTAGACGAGCCATGCAACTCAGGAGCGTCTTTATCGCCGTGGCAAACTGATCCATGCGGTGATCCAGGTCATTCAATCTGGAATTTTTTTTATTAACAAGTGGATTGGCTGCATCTTCTGAATTCATGGCCTTCGCCTACTGTCAGAAACCATGAATCAGACCGAGACAGAAGTACAGTTAAATCACACTTGTTTAATAATAAAAATAAAAAAGGTAAACAGAGTAAGCATAGTCAAAACATAGCTAGAGTTCAGTAACCGGATCGGGTAGTCGGACAAGCCAATGTCCAAGAGCCAGCGATAAAGGTAGTAGTACAGCAAGCAGGATCTGTAGCCCGAGGGAACGTCAGTCAAGCAGGTCTTCAACAGGATTGCAGGAGAAAGTCTCTCGTGATGTTAACACAGGCGAAGGCAAAGAGGAAATGAACTGGAAGGCTTTAAGTAGGCAGAGCTGATGAGCAAGATCATCAACAGGTGGATAACTGTGGAGAGATAGGGGCTGGCAATTAGCTGACAGCTGAGCTGCCAGAACAGAGAAGGAAGGGCTGAGCCCAGCCCTGACAAACGTATCTGATACGAATCGGCTGTAAAAAGAAATGACTGATACGAATCGGTTGTAAAATGTATGAAATTAATCTGATACAAATCGATATTAAGGAGTATTAAATTAATCTGATACGAATTGGTTGTAGAGTGTATGCTACCCCTTACTTTGAAACTGAACACCTACCAACCACCCATCCCCCAGGCTAATCAAGTGCAGACAAGGCACCAGGTGGGTCTAATTACCACCTCAATCTGCCAAAGAACCCATACAAACAATACATGCTCATCTCCAAATGGATGAGAGGGTAACCCCATGGACAGTGAATTTTATAACCAGTGAAGCCTATGACGAGTTATATCGGACAACGACCGACAGTGGCTCAGAGGCTTGGATTTACAAATGAATCGTATGTTTGGCGGAAGGAACTTACGAATGTACTACGCCTGTGCCGAATGATGTTGGGACATGAGCGTCAATAACTCGGAGGCAGGTTTTTTACGAAAGGGATGCAGGACAGAAAGCATAACGAATTGCAAGATTGCACATGATACGAAAAGGTTCGAATACTACCTGCGACAGTGAGCGGGAACCGCCAACGAAGGCCACAAACGGAGAAGCCGCAATGCACTTGCGATCGAATGCGCAGCCTCACAAATATGAGGTGCGCTGGGAAGAGTCTGCCCAGTGACGTGTAGTAATGCGCACTGAACCGACAAAGAGCATTGGTGAGTGGGCTGCTTAAGTACCCTCCAGGCTCCTCCCATAAATTCAGGCCAGCATATTGGCCTTCTTATATATATATAACCACTCCTCCTACAAGGGGATGGTATTGAATGTAATGTCTAGCATTGTTTGAACACTGCATGCAACATTCGGGTTTGTGTGGTTGCATGCATTGCCCAACATATAGGTATGTACTAAGTCATTCAGTCAGATAGACTCTTTCCTACCCAGTCATGCGATGTTTTACATTGAAAATTCTCATTGTTTTGAATTTTGAATTCCCTTTTTGAAACCTTGGGTATGGTCCCTTGATCTACTGGAAGCATGGCGGGATTCCTGGCAGTCCTATATTATCATTTACTCCCCCCCCCTTCTCTTTTATTTAGTCCTTGGGAATGCACTGACTTAAAGTGGATGTAAACCCAATTTTTTTTTTTTTTTTTGCTGTCACAATGTAGAGTATAAGATTTCCTATCATTTGTGCCTGGTCTTACCACAAAGAGTTGCTCCAGCTAGGAGCAATCCTCTTTTATTCAGTGAGATAAAACGGACAAACAGAGTTACCTTTGTCCGTTCCGCCCCCTTGCTTTGAGTGACAGGTTATTTACATATCTCATGCACTAGCTTTAGATTTTTTAATTCCCACCACACTCCTTTTCTGAAGTCATGTGGTTACTTTCCTGGATTTTTACTGGATGTTAGTGATCATAGCAGAAGGAATCCATAGGAAAAAATGCATGTTGACAAGGGGAGTGTAGAGGTAGGCGGGGAGTCTACTGACATCACGACTACACCCACCGAGCTCCAGACAACAGATCCACCCACAGAATCTGCAGTTTTTCAGTTCTTATAACAGACAGAGGGGAGACATTTGACAGATAAGGATACATGCAGGAGGCATCTCTATCCTTATAGATCAGCACTATGGCAGTAGTTTAGAAAGGATGAGAGTGGGTTTACATCCACTTTAACTTGCCATTCTTCAAGAAAAACAATTCCTATTTACATATTTTGTATACATTAGGAACATTTTAAAGGTCAATTATACAAGGAACATTTTATCATTGACTGTTTTTTTCTCTTGCTTTGGAAAATATTTCCAGCACTTTGACATATATGTGAAGCACACTCTGCTATTTTGACTTGTTTTTTACTTTTTAAATATAGTTTTCCCTTCACACCAACATCTGAATCATTCTAAGCCTTATAAAAAGGGGCAAAGTGTCGTGAAAGAAAAAGCAATTATTTTTCATATTTCATATTTTTCATATTTTATAAACAAGTCCCATTATGTTATTTTAATGATGACAATGGATGCTGCTTATCAAAGTTTTTCTTTTTTGTTACAGATAGTAACAAAAATAAATAAATAATAATAATAAATAATAAAAAGATAGATAGGTAGTAAACCTTGAGCCGTATATGCAACCTAACACCTGGGTGTAATAGTAACATTAATATTGACTTTTTTTGTATATTTAGTGAAATGGAATAACAATTTTAACATTATTGGCAACTATTAAGGTCCTCTTACAAAGCGTGATAAATTAGAGCAAAGTGGCAGCTGCTGTATTTGTAATTGACTTTTTGTGATAAAAAAATAATAATGCTAACTGTAAATGTTTTACATTTATCTAGGCAAAATGTTCCCATAAAACCAAATAAACTAGAAAAATGAAAACATGGAAAACATTATTTGTTTGGCAATTTGCCCTATACACATACAGTGGGATCATATAACTGCATGACAGCATATATTGTGCTTGTACAAAAACAGACAAAAGAGTACTTCTAATTGTTGGGGGCACTTTTTATCACACAGAGAATTTTTCCAACTTTTCTAATAGATCTTATTGTTCATTATCACTAGGTGAACAGGCTTAGCATGTGGAGCTCCTAGGTGATGCCTTTGATGGCAAGAAATCTACCCTTTTTTGACCAGCAAACAACCAGGGATCTCAAACATAATATTTCAGTTATGTGTAGAGGTAGTCTCCATCAGCTTTGCCAGCTTTATTTATTTTTGGTAACAAAAGCTCATTAGCTGAATTTACTATTATCCACCTATGAATGGCTCTTAATTATTCTGTTGCATATGTAGCACTTACCCCCATTTAAGGGACCGGCTGGTTTTGTTTTGGGTCTGCAGCAATTACCTCTTTGGATTGGATCCTTTAGCTCCATTGTCTAGGCAAACAAAAATCTCCAGGACTAAGGCCAATGTCCACACATGAGTAAAACCTAATCAGCAAGGCTTTATTCTTTTTCTCTTTGAGTCAACTTGAAGAGAGAGAGAGCATAAAGTTGAAAGAAGTAGGGGAAGGTTCAGGCACGCAACACCTAAGTTCAGTATCTATACTCGTCGCCACTAGGGTTGAGAGAACCGAAAAGTTCGGGTTCGTACCGGACTTTTGGGTTTTTGGGTCCCGGACCCGAACCCGAACAATTGACTGTATGTTCGGGGCCGGTGTTCGGCGATGTAATGGCACATTTTTAAAAGCTGTAGGTAGCTAATCAACTTTCGTTTAACTGGTGTGCCCTTAGAAGCCATCACAGCCATGCCTACTAATGGCATGGCTGTGATTGGCCAGTGCAGCATGTGACCCAGCCTCTATATAAGCTAGAGGCACACAGCACAGCACGTCACTCTGCTTAACACAGTGTAGGGAAAGGTTCCTGGCTGCTGTTGGTGTGAGGGAGAGAATTACATGATTAGGGATGAGCTCGGTGTTCGAGTCGAACATACGTTCGACTCGAACATCGGCTGTTCGATCGTTCGACGAAGATCGAACGATTTGGGCCGTTCGCGCCTAATTCGAGTGACGCGAATCGGCCCACAATGCACTACGCCATCGCAGTGTCATCCAGGCGCTGTGATTGGCCAAGCATGCACTGTGACCCCGCATGCTTGGCCAATCACAGCGCCGGCAGCGAGGAGAGCAATGATTGGCCACAGGCAGGATGCCTGTGGCCAATTATTGCTGAGGGTGTTTAGTACACGCCCCACACTATAAAAGGCCGCCAGCACGGCGGCCTAGTGTAGTGTGTTCCGGAGCAGGGAAAGAGAAGCATAGGCAGGGACAGTGACATTTTTTTTTCTTGCTTAACCTGGATTCCTTTAGTTTAGAGAAAGAGAAGGATAGGTAGGGAGAGTGTCAGTGTGTTTTACTGTGATAATCCTTGTTTCTAGGGACAGGGAAGGACAGTGAGGGAAATTCTCCTTGTGCTATAGTGTGCTAAAGCATTGATCATCAACCATCTTTAAAAAAACATTTTTTCTAGGGACAGAAAACTATAGGTAGGAAGAGTGTCAGTTTCTTTCACTGTGATAATCCTTGTTTCTAGGGACAGGGAAGGACAGTGAGGGAAATTCTCCTTGTGCTATAGTGTGCTAAAGCATTGATCATCAACCATCTTTAAAAAAACATTTTTTCTAGGGACAGAAAACTATAGGTAGGAAGAGTGTCAGTTTCTTTCACTGTGATAATCCTTGTTTCTAGGGACAGGGAAGGACAGTGAGGGAAATTCTACTTGTGCTATAGTGTGCTAAAGCATTGATCATCAATCAGCTTTAAAAAAACATTTTTTCTAGGGACAGAAAACTATAGGTAGGAAGAGTGTCAGTTTCTTTCACTGTGATAATCCTTGTTTCTAGGGACAGGGAAGGACAGTGAGGGAAATTCTCCTTGTGCTATAGTGTGCTAAAGCATTGATCATCAATCAGCTTTAAAAAAACATTTTTTCTAGGGACAGAAAACTATAGGTAGGAAGAGTGTCAGTTTCTTTCACTGTGATAATTCTTGTTTCTAGGGACAGGGAAGGACAGTGAGGGAAATTCTCCTTGTGCTATAGTGTGCTAAAGCATTGATCATCAACCGTCTTTAAAAAAACATTTTTTCTAGGGACAGAAAACTATAGGTAGGAAGAGTGTCAGTTTCTTTCACTGTGATAATCCTTGTTTCTAGGGACAGGGAAGGACAGTGAGGGGAATTCTACTTGTGCTATAGTGTGCTAAAGCATTGATCATCAATCAGCTTTAAAAAAACATTTTTTCTAGGGACAGAAAACTATAGGTAGGAAGAGTGTCAGTTTCTTTCACTGTGATAATCCTTGTTTCTAGGGACAGGGAAGGACAGTGAGGGAAATTCTCCTTGTGCTATAGTGTGCTAAAGCATTGATCATCAACCATCTTTAAAAAATCATTTTTTCTAGGGACAGAAAACTATAGGTAGGGAGAGTGTCAGTGTGTTTTACTGTGATAATCCTTGTTTCTAGGGACAGGGAAGGACAGTGAGGGAAATTCTCCTTGTGCTATAGTGTGCTAAAGCATTGATCACCAACCATCTTTAAAAAAACATTTTTTCTAGGGACAGAAAACTATAGGTAGGAAGAGTGTCAGTTTCTTTCACTGTGATAATCCTTGTTTCTAGGGACAGGGAAGGACAGTGAGGGAAATTCTCCTTGTGCTATAGTGTGCTAAAGCATTGATCATCAACCGTCTTTAAAAAAATATTTTTTCTAGGGACAGAAAACTATAGGTAGGAAGAGTGTCAGTTTCTTTCACTGTGATAATCCTTGTTTCTAGGGACAGGGAAGGACAGTGAGGGAAATTCTCCTTGTGCTATAGTGTGCTAAAGCATTGATCATCAATCAGCTTTAAAAAAACATTTTTTCTAGGGACAGAAAACTATAGGTAGGAAGAGTGTCAGTTTCTTTCACTGTGATAATCCTTGTTTCTAGGGACAGGGAAGGACAGTGAGGGAAATTCTCCTTGTGCTATAGTGTGCTAAAGCATTGATCATCAACCGTCTTTAAAAAAACATTTTTTCTAGGGACAGAAAACTATAGGTAGGAAGAGTGTCAGTTTCTTTCACTGTGATAATCCTTGTTTCTAGGGACAGGGAAGGACAGTGAGGGAAATTCTCCTTGTGCTATAGTGTGCTAAAGCATTGATCATCAACCATCTTTAAAAAATCATTTTTTCTAGGGACAGAAAACTATAGGTAGGAAGAGTGTCAGTTTCTTTCACTGTGATAATCCTTGTTTCTAGGGACAGGGAAGGACAGTGAGGGAAATTCTCCTTGTGCTATAGTGTGCTAAAGCATTGATCATCAATCAGCTTTAAAAAAACATTTTTTCTAGGGACAGAAAACTATAGGTAGGAAGAGTGTCAGTTTCTTTCACTGTGATAATCCTTGTTTCTAGGGACAGGGAAGGACAGTGAGGGAAATTCTCCTTGTGCTATAGTGTGCTAAAGCATTGATCATCAACCGTCTTTAAAAAAACATTTTTTCTAGGGACAGAAAACTATAGGTAGGAAGAGTGTCAGTTTCTTTCACTGTGATAATCCTTGTTTCTAGGGACAGGGAAGGACAGTGAGGGAAATTCTCCTTGTGCTATAGTGTGCTAAAGCATTGATCATCAATCAGCTTTAAAAAAACATTTTTTCTAGGGACAGAAAACTATAGGTAGGAAGAGTGTCAGTTTCTTTCACTGTGATAATCCTTGTTTCTAGGGACAAGAAAGGACAGTGAGGGAAATTCTCCTTGTACTATACTGTGCTAAAGCATTCCTCATCAACCATCTTTGAAATCCTTGTTTTTTGGACAGTCAGGGAAATTGTTGTTGTGCTATTCTGTGCGAAAGCAATCATCCTCAACCATATTTAGAAATCCTTAAGTAAAGGGACAGAGAAGGACACCTGAAGGTAGCCCTTATTGCTTTCTTCCCATCTCCCTGCAGGCCATCTATTAGAATGTCTGGAAGGCAAACAAGGAGAGGCAGACAGTCAGGAGGCAATAAAAGAGGGCAAGCAGGCTCTGTGTCTGGGGGCAACAGTGCTGGTCGTGGACGCGGTGCATTGTCATCAGCACATGGCCATGGGACACGCTTGTCCTTCTTTTCGGCAGCTGGACATGTTGAGCCACATCATGCCGAAGACTTGGTAGAGTGGATGACCAAGCCCTCCTCCTCCTCCTCATCCTCTCTCACCCAGGCTCAGGGTACTGGCAAAGCAGCTGCCAAAGCGTCCTCTTCCCTGGTATCAATGTCAGACTCATCATCAGTCACTCCTTCCCTAGACCCACCATGTCCTCCTCCTGAGGAGTCCCCCGAACTGTTTGAGCACAGTGTTGGGTACATGCTCCAGGAGGATGCCCAGCGTTTCGAAGGATCTGATGATGAAAACCAGCTACAGGAAGGCAGTAGCGTGAGAGCAGACAGAGGGGATGCTCAAGAAGGACACCAATCTGGCAGTCATGTTCCAGCAGCTGCAGCATACTGCCAGATTGGCTCCAGTGATGAGGAGGGAGGGGATGATGAGGTCACTGACTCCACGTGGGTGCCTAATAGGAGAGAGGAGGAGGAGGAGGATGAGGAGGAGGCACATCTCCAACGAGGCAGGATGCCCTTTGGTGGCCAGCGTAAGGGCAGTACACCGACGGAATCACACCGCAGAGCTCCGCCTGTGCAGGGCGCTGCCTCTGCCCGTCATTCAAAAAGTTCTTTGGTGTGGGCCTTTTTTGAGGCTAGTGCATCAGATCGCACAGCTGCTGTTTGCAACATATGTCTCAAGCGTATATCGCGTGGCCAAAACATCAGCCGCTTGGGTACCACATGCCTGACCAGACATATGTTGACCTGCCATGCAGCTCGTTGGCAAGCCTACCTCAAAGACCCACACCAAAGAACAAAGCGGACCTCTCCTTGCACCGCATCAGCTGGGATCTCCAACCCCACTATAACTTCAGTCCTGTCTGAAACATGCACTGAGAGGAATGAAGGTGTAGAATTAGGTGTGTCACAGCCAAGTAGTTGCGGCCACTCTGCTAGCAGTACACCGACGTCCGATTCTAGCAGGCAAATTTCCCTGCCCCAGCTGCTGGACCGTCGAAAGAAGTTCACTCCCAGCCATCCACATGCCCAGCGGTTGAATGCTAGCTTGGCTAAATTGCTAGCGCTTCAACTGCTGCCTTTTCAGTTGGTAGACTCGGCCCCCTTCCGTGAGTTTGTGCAATGTGCGGTTCCTCAGTGGCAGGTTCCCAAACGCCACTTTTTCTCACGGAAGGCTATTCCGGCTCTCTACCGGCATGTGGAAGGCAATGTCTTGGCCTCGCTGGACAGGGCGGTCAGCGGTAAGGTGCATATTACCGCTGACTCATGGTCCAGCAGGCATGGACAGGGACGTTACCTTTCTTTCACGGCCCATTGGGTCACTCTTTTGGCAGCTGGGAAGGATGCAGGACAAGGTGCAGTAGTGTTGGAGGTTGTTCCACCGCCACGCCTCCAAAATGCTACTACTGGTTGTGACACACCTCTCTCCTCCACCCCCTCCTCTTCTTCTTCCTCCATGGCCTCTTCCTGTGGTTTGTCCTCTGAACCAGCGGTGCTCCGTAGCCGTTCAAGGGGCTACGCAAGTACGCAGGCAAAAAGATGCCATGCCGTGCTTGCGCTGGTGTGTTTGGGGGACAGAAGCCACACTGGGGCAGAGGTCCTGTCTGCTCAGCAGGGCCATGCCGAGAGGTGGTTGACGCCACGCCAGCTTAAGCCAGGAATGGTGGTTTGCGACAATGGCACCAACCTCCTCTCCGCCCTCCGACAGGGACAACTGACCCATGTGCCCTGTGTGGCTCACGTCCTTAACCTGGTGGTGCAGCGGTTCTTGGGCAGGTACCCGGGCTTACAGGATGTCCTGAGGCAGGCCAGGAAAGTCTGTGTGCATTTCCGCAGATCTTATAATGCCAGTGCTCGCCTGGCTGAGCTGCAAAAGGAGTTGAACCTGCCCAAGAACCGCCTTATATGTGACATGCCCACCAGGTGGAACTCAACGTTGGCCATGCTGCAGCGGCTGCACACGCAGCAGAGGGCCATCAATGAGTACCTGTGCGACTACGGCACCAGGACAGGGTCAGGGGAGCTTGGTTTTTTTCTCCACGCCAGTGGGGCATGATCAGGGATGCATGCACTGTCCTGGCACCATTTGAGGAGGCCACGAGGATGGTGAGCAGTGACAGTGCATGCATCAGTGACACTGTACCTCTTGTCCACCTGTTGGAGCACACGCTGCGTGGAATAATGGACAGGGCACTTGAGGCAGAACAGAGGCAGGAAGAGGAGGACTTCCTTGCCTCTCAAGGCCCCCTTTACCCAGACAGTGTTCCTTCTGTCCCACCCATCGCACAGGAAGAGGAGGAGGAGGAGGAGGAGGAGGATTGTGTCAGCATGGAGGTGGAGGCTGGCACTCAGCATCATCAGCAGCAGTCTTTTAGGGATGATTTACAGTCCCAAGAAACCAGTGGACTTGTACGTGGCTGGGAGGAGGTGGCTGCCGATCATGTCGTCCTTAGTGACCCAGAGGACTCCGGACCGAATGCCTCAGCAAACCTACGCTGCATGGCCTCCCTGATCCTGCAAAGTCTGCGGAAGGATCCTCGTATTCTTCGGATCAAGGAGAGGGACCATTACTGGCTGGCCACTCTCCTTGATCCACGGTACAAGGGTAAGGTTGCGGACCTTATGTTACCGTCGCAGAGGGAGCAGAGGATGAGACAACTCCGGGAGGCCTTGCAGAAAGGTCTGTGCAACGCGTTCCCAGAGACTGGGAGGTTACAAACTCCTGGTCCTGGACAATGAGTTGCTGAGGCTTCGGCCAGTCAAAGAAGGAGCGGTGGGGAAGGTGGCCGTCTGACCGATGCGTTCAGACAATTCTTTAGTCCGCAGCCCCAAAGTATGATCGGTACCAGCAACCATCGCCAGCGTCTGATAAACATGGTGCAGGAATATTTAGGGGCAAGGTCAGACTTGGACACCTTCCCCACCGAAAATCCTCTGGCTTACTGGGTCTTGAGGATGGATCACTGGCCAGAGCTTGCACAGTATGCAATTGAGCTACTGGCCTGTCCTGCATCCAGCGTTCTTTCGGAACGCACATTCAGTGCTGCTGGAGGATTTGTCACGGATCACAGGGTGCGCCTGTCCACCGACTCGGTTGATCGACTGACTTTCATCAAGATGAACCAGTCTTGGATCACCACCAGCTACCACACACCTGATGCTGATATAACAGACTAATTGATTTTAACATGTCACATCCCTACAAGACTGATGCTGATGCTGAGTGCCTGTGCTGTTATGTTGACTGGCTATCCTCCTCCTCCGAGTCCTCAATGATACGATTGATGATGATAGCTTGGAAGATCATTTTTGTTTATGGGTGCCGCCACCAGTGGCTAAGGCCCAATTTTTCAGCCCCTGTTTTACAGGGGCGTGTAATTACAATTTTTTTAGCAATAATTTGCCATAGGGCTCATTGCTGTGCTCCAAGTACAGTATCTGTGAGGGGTTGGAGTGTTGTGCCACCAGTGCCTAAGGGCCAATTTTTCAGCCCCTGTTTAACAGGGGCGTGTCATTACAATTTTTGAAGCAATACTTTGCAACAGGGCTCATTGCTGTGCTCCAAGTACAGTATCTGTGAGGGGTTGTAGTGTTGTGCCACCAGTGCCTAAGGCCCAATTTTTCAGCCCCTGTTCAACAGGGGCATGTAATTACAATTCTTGATCTAATAATTCACAGCAGGGCCCATTGCTGCACCCACCAAGAGTAACTCTGAGGGCTTACAGTGTTGTGGCAACGCCACCACCACCACCACCACCACGAAAGGCCCAATTTTTCAGCCCCTGTTCAAAAGGGGCATGTAATTACAATTCTTGATCTAATAATTCACAGCAGGGCCCATTCCTGCACCCACCAAGAGTAACTCTGAGGGCTTACAGTTTTGTGGCAACACCACCACCACCACCACCACCACGAAAGGCCCAATTTTTCAGCCCCTGTTCAACAGGGGCATGCAATTACAATTCTTTAACTAATAATTCACAGCAGGGCCCATTGCTGCACCCACCAAGAGTAACTGTCAGGGCTTACAGTGTTGTGGCACCAGCACCACCATCAAAGGCCCAATTTTTACTACCACTGTTCAACAATTATATGTAATTAAAATTACTGATATAATAGTTGACAACAGGGCGTTCCAGCACCAACCAAGAGTAACTGTGAGTGCTTACAGTGTTGTGCCAACACCAACAACTAAGGGGCCTATTTCTGCAGAGTATATACGGCAGGTCCCTACTTTCAAACATCCAACTTACAAACGACTCCTACTTGCAAACGCAAGAAGACAACAGGAAGTGAGAGGAAATCTACCCCTTGGAAGGAAAATTCTCTCCTGTAAGAATTAATATGGGAGAAAGGTGTCTCCTCTGTACTGATGCTTTATCAGCAATCCTTGTTTCAAGAAAAACACCACATTTCAAAAACAGTTGTCATTGGGACGGAAAGTGAGGTGAAATGTTCTGAACAGGGGCACAGACAGCAAAACAAATGTTACAGGGGTGATAACCCTTACCTATGTTTTCCAAAAAGTTTAAAAATAGATTTTTGGGCTGGAGCTACACTTAAACAATGTACCTGTTCAAAATTACAAACAGATTCTACATAAGAACAAACCTACAGTCCCTGTCTTGTATGCACTGCCTGTATACGGCTGTTCAGAGTATATAGGGCCTTTTTTATTTTATGTGCGGGGTTCCCCTTAATATCCATACAAGACCCAAAGGGGCTGGTAATGGGCTGGGGTAGGGGCGGGGGGTCATGGGGTAGCTATGCCATTTTTCTTAAAGATTTTCATCCATATTACCGGGACCAGACATTACATTAAAGCCGCAAGCAGTTTTAAATGGCTTTTTTTTTCTTTAGAAGTGTCATTTTGTGCAGGGACAGTTCTAAACACGGGAAACACGTGGCACTTCACAGGCATACTTTAGACACCCCCCAGGTACGATATTTAAAGGAATATTTGACTTTTTTTTTTCACTTTATGCATCATTAAAATGACTGCTCCCGAAAAACGACCGTTTTTAAAACTTCTTTTTGCATTGATACATGTCCCCTGGTGCAGAACCCGGGTTCCCAAACCCTTTTTAGGACAATAACATGCATAATAGTCGTTATAATTAGCACTTTAGAATTCGAACGTTCGCATCCATTGTATTTAATAGGGTTCTAATGTTCGTACGAACTTTCGGTCCGTTCGCGGGTTCTGGTGCGAACCGAACCCGGGGGTGTTCGGCTCATCACTATACATGATAGGAGTCAGTCCTGATTCTGAAATTTATTCTATTTAGTCAGCGATCTACGTAGATTTAGTTGTGTGGGTGCAGTGCACAAGCTTTTTACACTGCACTGAGAGAAAAGATAGACAGTGTAGGGCAAGGTTATTGTTGCTGCTTTTAGGGAGAGAGAATTATCTAGGAGTCCAGATTCAGAGATCTATTCTAATAACTCAGCGATCTACATAGATTTACCTGGTTGGGTTGCAGTGCACAGTCTTTTTACACTGCCATGAGCCCAGTGCCAGAGAAAATATAACTTTTATCTGCAAGCTCAGTACATACTGTGGGTGTATTCTGCTCTTACAAAAACAGCAATTTAGGGCAAAGAAAAATATTTTGCAGTGTTTTCTGCATATTTGGAGGTGTGAGATACACAATTTATATATTTTTCTTCTATTGTGCTATTCAAATAAAAAAATTTAGGGCAAAAACATTTTTTTTGAATAGCATTTTCTGCATTTCTGTAGGTGTGAGATACACCGTTTACATACTCTGGGTGTATTCTGTTATTGCAAAAACACACATTTAGTGCAAAAAAAAAAAAATTTTGCAGTGTTTTCTGCATATTTGCAGGTGTGAGATACGCAATTTATATATTTTTTTCTATTGTGCTATTCAAATAAAAAAAATTTACGGCAAAAACATTTTTTTTTAATAGCATTTTCTGCATTTCTGTAGGTTTTGAGATACACGTACTCTGGTACACATACTTTGGGTGTATTCACATACATACAGATACACATACTCTGGGTGTATTCACATACATACAGATACACATACTCTGGGTGTATTCTGCTATTGCAAAAACACACATTTAGTGCAAAAAATAAAAAATTTGCAGTGTTTTCTGCATATCTGCAGGTGTGAGATGCACAATTTATAAATGTTTCTTCTATTGTGCTATTCAAATAAAACATTTTTAGGGCAAAAACATTTTTTTTGAATAGCATTTACTGCATTTCTGTAGGTTTTGAGATACACCGTTTACATACTCTGGGTGTATTCTGCTATTGCAAAAACACACATTTAGTGCAAAAAAAAATTTGCAGTGTTTTCTGCATATCTGCAGGTGTGAGATACACAATTTATAAATTTTTTACTTCTATTGTGCTATTCAAATAAAAATTTTTTAGGGCAAAAACTTTTTTTGAATAGCATTTTCTGCATTTCTGTAGGTTTTGAGATACACCGTTTAAATACTCTGGGTGTATTCTGCTATTGCAAAAAATAGGATTTTTATAACAGCTTACCTGTAAAATCCTTTTCTTGGAGTACATCACGGGACACAGAGCGACATAGTCATTACTAATGGGTTATATAGTTACCGTCAGGTGCTGGCACTGGCAACTTCCAAAACCGGAAGTACCCTCCCCTATATAAGCCCCTCCCATCCGGGAGCACCTCAGTTTTGTAGCAAAGCAATAAGTGTCCCCAAAGAGGGGCGGGAGCTCTGTGTCCCGTGATGTACTCCAAGAAAAGGATTTTACAGGTAAGCTGTTATAAAAATCCTATTTTCTTTTTCGTACATCACGGGACACAGAGCGACATAGTCATTACTAATGGGATGTCCTAAAGCAATGCCAAATGAGGGGGGGGGATACACCATATATAAGCTGAGCGCTATCAGACATGAGGATCTTTTGCGGCCTGCAACACACTGCGCCCAAAGGCGACATCCTCCTGACTTCTAACGTCCACCTGGTAGAACCTAGTAAACGTGTGTACTGAAGACCATGTTGCGGCCTTACAGATTTGAGCCAGGGAGGCCTGGTGATGCACTGCCCATGAAGTTCCAACTGCTCTCGTGGAGTGCGCTCTAACTTTGAACGGAGGCGGTCTCCTTCTCAAGCCATAAGCTTGCATAATGACCTGTCGAATCCACTTGGCTAAAGTAGATTTTGACGCTGCCTGACCCTTTCTGGGGCCTTCCGGCAGTATAAACAAAGTATCCGTTCTGCGAATCTGAGCAGTGGCTTTTAGATAAGCTTTAACTGCTCTTACTACATCCAAAGAATGCAATAACTTTTCCTCTACCGAAGTAGGTTTGGGGAAAAAAGAAGGAAGAACCACATCTTGGTTCAAATGAAACCTCGATACCACCTTAGGAAGAAAGGCTGGATGAGGACGTAACACTACTCTGTCCTTATGGATAACCAGATATGGCTCCTTACAGGACATAGCTGCTAATTCCGATACTCTTTTAGCCGAACAAATGGCTACTAGAAAAATCAATTTCCTGGTGAGAAGCACCAAGGAAATATGCTGTAATGGTTCAAATGGTTGTTTCTGTAGAACCGACAGAACCAAGTTTAGATCCCATGGACATATGGGAATACTAACCGGAGGACTAATACGCATCACTCCTTGTATAAAGGCTTTGACTAGTGAATGCGAAGCCAAGGGCCTTTGAAAAAATATTGACAAGGCCGAAATCTGACCTTTGATAGTACTCAAGGCAAGCTTCCTATCTACAGCCCATTGTAGGAAGTCCAGAATTCTACCTATTACGTATTTACGTGGATGCCATTTCTTGGCTTCACACCAGGCGATGTACGCCTTCCAGATTCTATAGTAGATCTGCCTGGATACCGGTTTCCTGGCATTGATCATGGTAGACACCACAGCATTAGAGAGCCCTCTCTTTTTTAGAATGTGGGCTTCAATAGCCAGGCCGTCAAACCTAGGGCTGGTAAGGAAGGGTGGTATATCGGTCCCTGCGAAAGCAGGTCCGGACGATGTGGGAGGGTCCAAGGACTCCCCACAGACATTTTTACGATCTCCGCGTACCATGCTCTTCGGGGCCACGCTGGAGCCACCAGAATCACTGGTTTCTTTTCTACCCTGATTCTGCGGAGTAATCGAGGTAACAATTGTGGCGGTGGGAATGCATATATCAGCTTGAACTGATCCCAAGGGAACACTAGGGCATCCGAGCCGCACGCTAGGGGATCCCTTGTCCAAGAGACAAACCTGTCCACTTTCGTGTTGAACCTGGATGCTAGCAGATCTACATCCGGTGTTCCCCACCGCTGACATATTGTCCGGAAAACCTCGGGATGAAGGGACCATTCCCCTGGGCATAATTGTTGGCGACTTAGAAAGTCCGCCTTCCAATTCTCCACCCCTGGAATGAATACCGCAGATATGGCTGGGACATATCTTTCTGCCCATCTCAGGATGTAATTTACTTCCCTTTGGGCTGCACGACTCCTGGTGCCCCCCTGACGATTGATATATGCCACTGCTGTGGCATTGTCTGACTGAACTCTGACAGGGGACCCTTGGAGTTTGGATGTCCATGCTACTAGGGCATACCGGGCTGCTCGTATCTCTAAGAGATTGATGGGCAGGGCCTTTTCCGCATCCGACCATCTGCCCTGGAGAGACCATTGCTCCAGTACTGCTCCCCAGCCTAAAAGGCTGGCATCTGTAGTGACCACCTTCCAGGAAATCGGACTGAAGGATTTCCCTCTTTCCAGATTCCGGGGAACCAACCACCAACGGAGGCTTCTGCGAACGGAAGGGGACAAGGACATTGGTACGTCCAGAGCCTGAACTTTTTTGTTCCAGGCTGACAGTATGGCCCTTTGCAACTTCCTTGAATGGAATTGACCGTAGGGTACTGCTTCGAATGATGCCACCATTTTTCCCAGCAGCCTCATGCACAGGCGTATGGATGGCTGTCTTTTTGAACCCACTAAGTGGATCAAATCTCTCAAAGACGACCCCTTTTCTCGAGGCAAGAAAATTTTTCTCTGGTCTGAATCCAGCCTTAGCCCCAAGTATTCCAGACTTTTGACTGGTTCTAGGGCTGACTTGTCTCGGTTGATAATCCAACCGTGATATTCCAGATACTTGATTGTCTCGTGAACAACCACTTCTAGTTTTTCCACTGAGTGGTCTATCAGCAACAAGTCGTCTAGATATGCCATTATCGTTACACCTCGTGTTCTTAGATTGGCCAATAATGGGGCCAGAATTTTTGTGAACACTCTTGGTGCTGTGGCCAGACCGAAGGGTAAGGCTCTGAACTGAAAATGGCGCCCTTCTATCGCAAAGCGTAGAAATTTTTGGTGGGCTGGAAAGATGGGGATGTGCAAATACGCATCTTTGATGTCGATCGAGGCTAACCATTCCTCCCCTTGTAGGGCAGTGGCTACCGATCGGATCGACTCCATCCGGAAAGTCCTGATATGCAGGAATTTGTTTAGCCCTTTTAGATTTAATATGGGCCTCACGTCCCCGTTTGGCTTCGGAACTGTAAAGAGGTTTGAGTAAAACCCGAACCCCCATTCTTCCAGGGGGACCTCTATAATTACTGCTTGAAGCAATAATTGTTCCAGTGCCAACAGGAGGGATCCTCTCTTCTGGGGATCCCTTGGCACGTTCGACCTTATAAAGCGGGAAGGAGGGGAGTTTTTTAACTCCAATTTGTATCCCAGATTTACTGCGGAGAGCACCCATCTGTCTCGGATCGTGTCCCGCCAGGTTTCTGTGAACAACTGAAGTCTTCCCCCCACCCGATTGGGTGGGGGCAACCCTTCATGCATTTGACTTTGGGGGAGGTTTTGTACCTCTGCTGCTCCAGGGCTTCTTGTTACCCTGCAACTGTCCCTGATTTTTACCTCCGGGATTTGACCGGGGAGGCCGTCGGAACTGTTTCACAGCCGATGTCCTAGGGACTGGAGAAGCCGGCCTCTTAAAAGAGGGACCTCTAACTCTATTTTTGACCGGCAAGAGTGTACTTTTACCGCTGGAAATTCTCTGGATATACTTGTCCAGGTCTTCCCCGAATAAACGCTCCCCATGAAATGGGAAGCTGACCAGCAATTTTTTACAGGGAGCTTCAGCAGACCAGTTTTTGAGCCATAGAAGCCTGCGCATATGTACTACAGACAGCGTAAGGCGGGAGGCCTGATGGATTGAATCCTTTATAGCGTCCACCGCAAAGCATAAGGCTCTAGGTAGATCAGCTAGAGCAAGCGCCTGCTGATCTGGCACGTCCCTTAAGACCTGTTTCAACTGATCCTTCACTGCTTGGCAGACCCCTATAGCTGCCACTGCTGGTTGTGTCACCAATCCTGCTGTAGAAAAAGCAGATTTCAATAAGGACTCCAATTTTTTATCTATTGGGTCCTTGAACATTTGGACATTTTCCACCGGACATGTCAGTGATTTATTCACACAAGAGATGGCTGCGTCCACTGTAGGGACCTTCCATTTTCTGACGAACTTATCCTCCATAGGATAGACCACCGGAAATCTCTTGGGGGGAGTAAATATTTTGTCAGGATGCTCCCAATCCTGGTAAATGAGCCCCTCCAATAAAGGATGGATCGGGAAAGAACAAACAGTCTGGGGAGCTTTTAGCGACCCCAACGAGGAGACAGAAGAGGAGGATGGCTCCGCAAGTGGCATTTTAAATGCTGATCGGACCATATTAGTCAGGGACTGAACCCATAACCTCTCAGCATGTGATGCTGAGAACGGCTCCTCCACTGTTGATTCCTCTACAACTGAATCAACCTCATCCTGATCCCCCTCAGGTAGGTCGACCTCTGTATGGGACTGTTGCTCTGTTAACAGGCACTCTGAGGGAGGAGACGGAGATCGAGCACTTTTCTCCTGTGACAGGGAAGCAGCAATTAGTGCTGACAATCTCTCTTCCAGCCCTCCCAGAGCTGAGGAAAAAACCTCCTCTGTTACATACACAGGAGCAGGTGAACTGGGGACAGCCACAGTACCAGGTACTCCTGGGGGTGCCCTACGGTCACTAACCTCTGATTCTTCAGGGGAGACTGGTGCAGCCAAAGCATGCCCAAGATCCTCAGAGCCCGATGGAGACCCCCTATTCCTCCTGGAATTTCTAGTCCCGGAGTTTTTAGACGGCATATTCCTAAGCCACAAAGCTGAGGTATTCCAGCCGAAAATACACCAGTTACTGATAATAGTCTAGCATAAATGCTGCTATAATAAACAGTTGGTGTCTACTAATGTGCCTTTCTAGGGGATGCCTGTATCAACCGCTTGCTGTATGCCTTTAAATGTTGTCAGCTCTGTCTCTGTACTTCATAGCCAGCTTACTGCAATAATGTGGCTTTTTAAAACCTGCTGGGACGCCCGCACATGCGCAGAAGCGCTGCGGCGCGCACAGAGCGTCATCCCCCAGGCCCCGCCCCTTTTTCCGGCCACCTCTATATATAGAGGCGCGTGCACGCGCACGCGCGCGGCCACGTGCGCCTCGGCGCTAATTTTCAAACATGGAAACCAGGGACAGGAGCCAGGGCCCCCTTTGCCGCAGGCCGGGGGATAGACGAACACTGCAACATGGCAGAGGAAACAGTTTCCTGTAGGAGAACTCACCAGCTGCCTGGACTTTGCTCTCTGAGAAGAAACTAGTCCATATGACAAGAAAAACATTCCACAGCGGCCTCTAGTGGACAAACACAGGTACCGCAGTTTAATATACTAAACATATATAAAAAAACATTCTTTTTTTTTTTTTTTTCTTGACCACTATTAAAAATTATTACATTTTTTTTAGTAGTTACAGGCATGCACAGATATTAGCGGGAATACCATTAGGTAACAGACAGAAAGACAAATTAGGCTTGGGGGTCCCCCAATAGAACCAAGTTCCTGGGGGCCCCCACTTACCTGTTCCCCGCCGCAGGACTTTGTTTGGTCCACAAAAGCCCAAACTTCACCTATCACGGCAGGCATTGTAATCAAACCTTCAGGGACCGGGTTCCCAAGGATTCCACTCCCCTGGACCTGTATAGCACCCTGCACAGAAAACATCTTGGTCGTGGGTATGACCAGAGCTCTGGATCCCAGGGTCCAGCTCTCCTAAGAGAAGCATTACAGGCAGAACCTTGCTCTTCTCTGCAAGGCCCGGGTACCGACCGTTTAGCTATGAAGCTTTTTTGGTCGGATCCGGAATAGCTTACTGAGGCCCAAAAGAACCTGTACGCAAGCTCAGTGAAAAACACATGTTTCTTCTTGGCCAACACCTTAGACACTGGCAAAAAACTGAGGTGCTCCCGGATGGGAGGGGCTTATATAGGGGAGGGTACTTCCGGTTTTGGAAGTTGCCAGTGCCAGCACCTGACGGTAACTATATAACCCATTAGTAATGACTATGTCGCTCTGTGTCCCGTGATGTACGAAAAAGAAACACACATTTAGTGCAAAAAAAAATTTGCAGTGTTTTCTGCATATCTGCAGGTGTGAGATACACAATTTATATATTTTTCTTCTGTTGTGCTATTCAAATAAAAAAAAATCACGGCAAACATATTTTTTTTAATAGCATTTTATGCATTTCTGTAGGTGTGAGATACACTGTTTACATACTGTGGGTGTATTCTGCTATTACAAAAACACCCATTTAGGGCAAGATCCTAAATTTGGAAAATATGAGGAGAACGTCAAAGAAGGGACGTGGCCCCGGTCGTGGTGCTGCTGGTGGAGCTCCTGTTGCAGGGAGAGGACGTGGTCGATCTGTGCCAGCTACACGCACAAGTGAAACACCTTCCTCAGGTGAGAGTAGGCGACAGAGCCTGCAGCGGTATTTGGTCGCGCCTAATGAGGCTGTACGAATGTTGAGGCCAGGACAAGTACAGGCGATAGTAGATTGGGTTGCTGACAGTGCCTCCGGTTCCTTCACATTGTCTCCCACCCAGTCTCCTGATGAAAGATCAGAGTTGGCACCTGCAGCCGATGTCCATCAGTCTTTCACCTCACCCCCTTGCAAATCAGCCAAGCAGTCTGAGCCCCAAATCATGCAGCAGTCTCTTCTGCTTTTCGATGACTCTGTTAGCAGGTTTTCCCAGGGCCATCCACCTAGCCCTGCCCCAGAAGTGGAAGAGATTGAGTGCACCGATGCCCAACCACTTATGTTTCATGATGAGTACATGGGAGGACCATCGCAGCACGTCTCGGATGATGACGAAACACAGGTGCCAACTGCTGCTGCTTTCGCAATTGTGCAGACCGACAAGGAGGGCAGGGGTAAAGACTGGGTGGAAGATGATGTGGAGGACGATGAGGTCCTCGACCCCACATGGAATCAACGTCATGCAGGTGACCAGTGTAGTTCGGAGGAAGAGGTGGTGGTCACACAGAGCCACCAGCACAGCAGAAGAGGGAGCAGGGTGCAAAAGTGGAGCGTCCGTCCCCTAGACAGCCTGCTACTGCCCAACGAAGCAAGGGACCGAGAACACCAAAGCCAGGTCCAAGGAGTTCTCTAGCATGGCAGTTCTTCAGACAATGTGCTGATTACAAGACACGAGTGGTTTGCACACTGTGCAATCAGAGCCTGAAGCGAGGCATAAACGTTCTCAACCTGAGCACAACCTGCATGACCAGGCATCTAAGTGCAAAGCACGAGCTGCAGCGGAGTAGACACCTCAAAAACCCAGAAAGGTCTCTGGCTCCTCCTGCTTCCTCTTCTGCTGCAGTCTCGGCCTCTTCATCCACCTCTGTAGTGACAGTGGCACCTGCCAACCCGCAAACAGAGGATCTGCCAGCAACACTAGCTCCTGGGTCACCAACCATCTCCACAATGTCCCATGGAAGCATTCAGCTCTCTATTCCTCGCCTTTGAAATGCTATCATTCCGTCTGGTGGAGATGCAGAGTTTTAAAAGCCTGATGGCATTGGCTGTCCTACAGTATGTCGTGCCCAGCCGCCACTACTTTTCCAGGCGAGCCATCCCTTCCCCGCACAACCAAGTGGGGGACAAAATCAGGTTTGCACTGCGCAACGCCATCTGTGGCAAGATCCACCTAACTACGGATGCGTGGACCAGTAAGCACGGTCAGGGACGTTGTATCTCCCTAACAGCACACTGGGTAAATGCAGTGGCGGCTGGGCCTGAGGCAGATAGCAGTTTGGCGCATGTCCTTCCACCACCGAGGATTGCAGGACGCTTCAGTTTGCCTCCTGTTGCTAACTCCTCCTACTCCGCTTCCTCATCCTCTACCGCCTCCTCATCCGGTCAGCGTAACACTTTCACCACCAACTTCAGCACAGCCAGGGGTAAACGACAGCAGGCAGTTTTAAAACTTTCCTGTTTGTGGGAAAAACCCCACACTGCGCAGGAGTTGTGGAGGGACATGGAACAACAGACCGATGAGTGGTTGCTGTCAGTGAGCCTCAAGCCCGGCCTGGTGGTGTGCGATAATGGGCAAAATCTCGTAGCAGCTCTGGGCCTAGCCGATTTGACGCACATCCCTTGCCTGTCACATGTGCTGAACTTGGTGGTCCAGAGGTTCCTGAAAAATTACCCCGATATGCTAGAGCTGCTGCAGAAAGTGCGGGCCGTCTGTGCGCACTTTCGGCGTTCTCACCCTGCTGCTGCTCGCCTGTCAGTGCTGCAGCGTAACTTCGGCCTTCCCGCTCACCGCCTCATATGTGACGTGCCCACAAGGTGGAACTCCACCTTGCACATGCTGGCCAGACTGTGCGAGCAGCAGCAGGCGATAGTGGAGTTTCAGCTGCAGCACGCATGCGTGAGTCGCTCTGCGGGAACAGCACCACTTCACCACCAATAACTGGGCCTCCATGCGAGACCTGTGTGCCTTGTTGCGCTGTTTCGAGTACTCCACCAACATGGCCAGTGCCGATGACGCCGTTCTCAGCGTTACTATCCCAGTTCTATGCCTCCTTGAAAAAACGCTTCGGGCGATAATGGAAGAGGATAAGTCACAGGAGGAGGAGGAGGAAGAGGGATCATTTCCAAGGCTTTCAGTGCAGTCATTCACAAGTGGCTACGAGGGTGGGTTCCTGCACCAACAAACGCCAGGTACACAATTGTCCGGCAGCAAGGGCACAGTTCTGGAGGATGACGAGGTGGAGGATGAGGAGGAGGAGGAGGAGATGGAGGAGGAGGAACCATGTTCACAGCAGGGTGGGACCCAGGCCAGCTCATGGCCATCACTGGTGCGTGGCTGGGGGGATACAGAGGACACAGACGATACACCTCCCACAGAGGACAGTTTTCCGTTGCCTCTGGGCAGCCTGGCACACATGAGCGATTACGTGATGCAGTGTCTCCGCAATGACCGCCGAGTTGCCCACATTCTAACTGGTGCTGATTACTGGGTGGCCACCCTGCTGGATCCCCATTACAAGGACAACGTACCGTCCTTAATTCCCTCACTGGAGCGTGATCGTAAGATGCGCAAGTACAAGCGCACGCTGGTAGACGCACTGCTGGTGGCATTCCCACCTGACAGCGGGGGTACGGTGGAAGCACAAGGCAAAGGCAGAGGAGGAGGAAGGGGTCGCCAACGCAGCCGGGGCACCGCCAGCACCTCAGAAGGCAGGGTTAGCATGGCCGAAATGTGGAAAAGCTTTGTCAGTACGCCACAACAACCAGCACCACCAGCTGATATGGAACGTCTTAGCAGGAGGCAGCATTTCACCAACATGGTGGAGCAGTATGTGTGCACGCACCTACACGTACTGAATGACGGGTCTGCCCCCTTCAACTTCTGGGTCTCCAAATTGGGCACCTGAGCTTGCCCTTTACGCCTTGGAGGTGCTGGCCTGCCCTGTAGCCAGTGTATTATCTGAACGTGTATTTAGCACGGCAGGGGACGTTATCACAGAAAAGCGCAGCCGCCTGTCCAGAGCCAATGTGGACAAGCTCACGATCATTAAAATGAACCAGGCATGGATCCCACAGGACTTGTCCATACCTTGTGCAGAATAGACATGTATACCGGTGTTCTGACAAAAACTGTCCGGCCATCGGATAGTGTCCGGCCCGTACTGCGCAGGCACAGCGCTTGCGCAGTACGGAGGACAAGGAGATTCAAAAAATCTCCGAAGATGAACTGCGCCTGCGCAGTTAATGCAGGTTCAAGCCCCACCATCCAAGTGGACATACGGTAGCGCATAGTAACAGGGCCCCTCACGGGCTCGCTTCGCTCTCCACACTTCGGGCACGGCCTCGCTTGGCTCGGCTTGAACCTTGGATGGTGTGGCTTGAACCTGGACTCACCACGCTGGCGCCGTTCGTCTTCTGAGATTTTCAAAATCCCCTTGTCCTACGTACTGAGCAAGCGCAGTACAGGGCGGACACTATCCGACGGGGGACAGAATTCAACACATCACTGGCCTTACCCAGCCATTGTTATATTTTTGAACCAGTGTTGGCTACCTCGTCCTCCTCCACCGCCGCTTCCACCTACACAGCCACATCCACCGCCACCTCAACCTCCTACTCCATATGGACCTCGTCCTCCTAGGTCAAGATTATCATTTTTAATTTTTTTAATTTCAAAGTATTTTATTTTCCCACTAGCTTATCCATTAAAGTTAATATTTTTTTCCAGAAAGGGTGTATTCTGGGGCATTCCCACCATGTGTGGCATCGTGCCGTTGAGTTTCTGAGGTTCTTAATGACTTCCTGTACCTCTTCTGCTGAGAAGGGGGCCTCCAGCATATTTTTTATTTTTTTTAATGTTATTTTAAGTTATTTCCCTATCCACATTTGTTTGCAAAGCACTTGCCATGCTCTTAACAACATTTTGCTGCCATTTGCAGCCCTCTAGCCCTTTCCATTACTTTTTTAGAGCCATTTTAGTCCTCAAAAGTTCGGGTCCCCATTGACTTCAATGGGGTTCGGGTTCAGGGTCAAGTTCGGTCCCGAACTCAAACTTTTTTCCGAAGTTCGGCTGAACCCGTCGAACCCAAACATCCAGGTGTCCGCTCAACTCTAGTTGCCACTCAAGCCTGAGTGGGTACTGCTCACCCGGATAGTCCCTATGAGAGCGGTCCTAGCAGCCGGGATGGAGCATGGATAGCAGAGACGATGAATCCCTCTTTAGGTGAGTTTCCAGGCCTCTTCCCCGAGACAGCAGTACCGTCACTAATCTCCTGGGACTGATCCTCCCCTGGACTCCATTCCTTAAGATGGGCCCCCTACAAGCGGGCAGCCTGGGATCCTTCTCTGAAGCGTAGGCCCCTGTCAGCAGAGCTGGGCCTACAATGCAGCAACAGGGCCTCGGGCTGAAGGTGTCCGAGGCCTAAACACACTCGCACACCTCGTGCCATGCGGGCCACGAGGCACACTCACTGGACCAGAGGTCCCCCCTTGCGCCTTGGGGTCCCCCTGGAATCGCCTCACGCCAAAATGGCGTCTCCCCTTTTTTACCCTCTCCCAGCATGCACAGCAGGTTGACCACGCCCACTGCAGGCTGCCGAGAGAGGACAATCAAGGTGCTGTGATACCCCCCATAGTTTAACCTATGCCGGCGGTGACAGTGCCACCTACAGGCAATGGAGAACACTACTGCCAGGCAGTATCACACCCAGAAGCAAAATCGAATCCTTGATTGGTCTGAGCCCAACTATCGGCTCAGACTACCCCTAAATTTCCACATAGCGCCCCCAAATATTTGGGGGGCCCTACACATATATTCTCCAAGAGATCTAAGACGGCACAGGGTCTCCACAACAGCGAATAACGAAAATATCCATAAACTTTTTTTTTACATTTACATTTTCCATCGTGGTTTAGTCCAAAGTAAAACATATCACAAATGTGACTAACGCAAACTGAACATATGGTAAAAAAAAATACATAAGCATTAGTTGCTTTACAAATATGTAAAATTTGGCTTTTCCTGTAAAATTGCCTTTGGATCCCACTCCAACTGCATACTGACCTATTGGTTACTGAGACAAATACATAGTTGCATTAAACACTTAAGCCCTGGACCAATACGCAGCATAAAGACCAGAGGTGTTTTTACAATTTGGCACTGCGCTGATTTAACTGGAAATTGCACGGACAATGTTTTACCCAAACAAAATTTGCGTCTTTTTCTTCCCACAAATATAGCTTCCTTTTAATGGTATTTGATTGCCTCTGCGATTTTTATTTTTTTTTATTGCGATATAAATGGAAAAAAATTATATTTTCTACTTTTTGTTATAAGAAGAATCGAATAAACTCAATTTTAGTCATACATTTAGGCCAAAATGTATTCAGCCACATGTCTTTAGTAAAAAAAATGTCAATAAGCGTATATTTATTGGTTTGCGCAAAAGTTATAGCGTGTACAAACTAGGGTACATTTTCTGGAATTTACATAGCTTTTAATTTATGACTGCCTCTCATTTCTTGAGGTGCTAAAATGACAGGGCAGTACAAAACACCCCCAAATGACCCCATTTGGGAAAGTAGACACCCCAAGGAAATTGCTGAGAGGCATGTTGAGCCCATTGAATAGTTTTTTTTGTCCCAAGTGATTGAATAATGACCAAAAATAAATAAAAAATTACAAAAAAGTTGTCACTAAATTATATATTGCTCACACATGCCATGGTTATATGTGGAATTGCACCCCAAAATACATTCTGCTGCTTCTCCTGAGTACGGGGATACCACATGTGTGGGACTTTTTGGGAGCCTATCCGCGTACGGGACCCCGAAAACCAAGCACCGCCTTCAGGATTTCTAAGGGCGCAAATTTTTGATTTTTCTCCTCACTACCTATCACAGTTTCGAAGGCCATAAAATGCCAAAATAGCATAACCCCCCCCAAATGACCCCATTTTGGAAATTAGACACCCCAGGCTATTTGTTGAGAGGCATGGTGAGTATTTTACAGCTCTAATTTGTTTTTGAAAATGAAGAAAGAATTTTTTTTTTTTTTTCAATTTTCAAAACTGTTACAAAAAGCGAGATCTGCACAAAATAATCACCATGCCTCTCAGCAAATAGCTTGAGGTGTCTACTTTCCAAAATGGGGTCATTTGGGTTTTTTTTGTGCCATCTGGGCATTCCATGGCCTCCGAAACTGTGATAGGCAATGAGGAGTGAAATCAAAAATTTACACCCTTAGAAAGCCTGAAGGCGGTGCTTGGTTTGTGCGGTCCTGTACGCGGCTAGGCTCCTAAGAATTCTCACACACGGTATCCCCGTACTTGGGAGAAGCAACAGAATGTATTTTGGGGTGTAATTCCGCATATGCCTATGGCATGTTTGAGCAATATATCATTTAGTGACAACTTTGTGCAAAAAAAAAAAAAAAATTGTCTTTTTTCAGCAACTTGTGTCAACATATAAAATATTCCATGGACTCGACATGCCTCTCAGCAAATAGCTTGGGGTGTCTACTTTCCAAAATGGGGTCGTTTGGGGGGGTTTTGAACTGTCCTGGCATTTTATGCACAACATTAGGAAGCTTATGTCACACATCATCCACTCTTCTAACCACTTGAAGACAAAGCCCTTTCTGACACTTTTTGTTTACATGAAAACATATTTTTTTTTGCAAGAAAATTACATTGAACCCCCAAACATTATATATTTTTTAAAGCAAAGGCCCTACAGATTAAAATGGTGCGTGTTGCATTTTTTTTCCACACAGTATGTGCGTAGCGGTTTTTCAAACGCATTTTTGGGGGGAAAATACACTTTTTTTAAATTTTAATGCACTAAAACACACTATATTGCCAAAATGTTTGATGAAATAAAAAAGATGATCTTAGGCCGAGTACATGGATACCAAACACGACATGCTTTAAAATTTCGCACAAACGCGCAGTGGCGACAGACTACATACATATTTAAAAGCCTTTAAAAGCCTTTACAGGTTACCACATTAGATTTACAGAGGAGGTAAATGGCTAAAATTACTGCCCTCAATCTGACCTTCGCGGTGATACCTCACATGCATGGTGCAATTGCTGTTTACATATGACGCCAGACCGACTCTTGCGTTCGCCTTTGCGCAAGAGAAGGGCGGGACACGGGTGCTTTTTTTTAATTTTTATTTTTTTATTATTATTTATTTTGCTTTTTTTTTTAATTTTTAAACTGTTCCTTCCATTTTATTTTTTTTATCATTTTTATTGTTATCTCACGGAATGTAAATATCCCCTATGATAGCAATAGGTAGTGACAGGTACTCTTTTTTTTGAAAAACCCTAGATCTTTCCTCTGCCCTCAAAGCATCTGACCACACCAAGATCGGTGTGATAAAATGCTTTCCCAATTTCCCAATGGCGCTTTTTATATCCGGGGGGCATTCCCTCCCACTGCTTGTAAAAGCAGTCCAGAGGCTAATTAGCCGCTAGGATTGCTTTTACATGAAAGCCGGCCGCTGCCTGAAAAGAATGATACCAAGGTGATACCTAAACCCACAGGCATCATTCTGGTCTATTCATTCAAAGTCCAGCAACATACCAGTGCGTTGCTGGTCCTTGTTGGACATGTATTGTAACCTTTTTTTTCATGCAGCTTGTTGGCTGAACGAAAAAAAGAGATTGATCGGTGAGTATGCCCACCATTAGAATACCTCCCTTCATTCACCCACTTCTAATGATTGGCATACATGCACCATTTATATAAGCCGAAGCATGGGGGCATCCTCCCGCAAAAGTTATGCCGCGTACACACGTCTGAATTTTCCATGGGCAAGACTTCATCGGAATTTTGACCGTATGTACGCGGCATTAGAAGCAAAATCGCTCCTTCGCCCCTGCTGCCCCCTTTCTTCGGCATATATGCTCTTTTTGTGGTGAAATCACCTCCTACAGCACTGGAGTCGCAGGGATCAGGCCTGTCTCTGCAAATGCTGCAGTTATGTGTGTTGTGTTTTGTAAGTGTAAGTAAGTAAGGATCGATACTGCACTTGGGTGGGCTGGGCTGGACGGAGGGGAAAAACACAAGTGCTAGCAGGTATCTGGGCTGATCCCACTAACACTGTGTTTTTGGGAACCCTAAACTGCTGGGAACGCTAGTATAGATCTGATCAGATCAGATATTGATCTGTTCAGATACTATACCACTAAGGGAGGTGTATGCTTTGCGCGTGGGTGTTAGCGTTACTGGCACTAACCTGACGCTGCCTGGGGCGACGCAGACCCTCTCTGACTCTAAAACCTTATAAACCAAACCAAATAAAAATTGATATCACCCGCCGGGCAATCAGGGGGTTAAACCTTTATTGGGTTATATACGGCGGGTGCCCTGACACTATAAAAAGCAAACTAACTAACCAGCGTCACCCGTAACACTTATACAGTGATCACTGGTGAAAGGGTTAACTAGGGGCAATCAGGGGGTTAAAACCTTTATTAGGTAATATATGGGGGTACCTGACGCTATATAAGAACCTGGCAAGGAACATAAATAACTAACTGGCTAACCAGTGTCACCAGTGACACTTATACGGTGATCACTGGTGAAAGGGTTAACTCTAGGGGCAATCAGGGGGTTAAAACCTTTATTATATAATATATGGGGGTATCTGACGCTCTAAAAACCTGGCGGCGAACCTAAAAAAATAACTGGCTACTTAGCGGCACCAGCGACACTAATACAGCGATCAGAAAAACGATCGCTTTTGTGACACTGGTGATAGGGGGTGAAAGGGTTTCCTGGGGGGCGATCAAGGGGTTAAACTTTTATTAGGGGGGGTTAGGGGGCTACCCTGGACCTAAAGGGGCCTAAACCTAACTGCCCTGACACTTTTTACAGTCACAAATGACACTGATTGCAATGATCAGTAAATAAATGATCACTGCAATCAGTGACACTGTGACTGGGGGTGCAGGGGATGACCTGGGGGGTGATCTGGGGGGTGATCTGGGGGTGACTGGGGGATGAAAAGTGTGCCTATGTGTACCTACGTGTCAGTGTGGTGTTTGTGCACTAACCTGATGTCTTCTCCCCTCAAGCTCCGGTGAAAAACACTGCCTCGAGGAGAGATGACATCACTTCCGCCTGCCTGCGTATACATTACACAGGCAGGGGAAGCATTTAAGGGGGTGGCTAGAAACCAATGGTTGCCCCCTCATCATGGAATGCTCATGAAGCGATACCGTCCACCTCATGTACCGGGGGTCCGATCGGACCCCCCCACTCGCACAAAGGCAGGCACGTACAGGTACGTGATTGTGCCTGTCCGTTGTCAGGGTCACCTGTGGCCAGGTGACAGATGCACACCGTAGGGGGACAGGAGTGCACCGCGGGGTAGTGAACCCTATGGCTGGCTTCTGCGGATAGGAAACTGGGTGGTTGTGGAAAGCGGGACCAGAGGAGCACAACCGGGATCCTAACGGAAGCGAGAGCCAAGATTTCCCAGGGCGCGGAGTCTAAGACCCAGCTGGTCTTCTCCAGGGCCTCTAGTGGTGAGGATGTTACGCTGCAGGCTGGGACCAGGTCGCGGCCCCTGGAGTTTCCTAGCTCACGCCCCGTAGGATAAGGGGAAAAGAGGGGAAGCAGCAGCACACGATAGAGAGAACCGAATAACAAGCTGAAGGTCAGGGGCCACAAGCAGACAAGGATAACGAAGAACGAGCCGAAGGTCAAGGGTCACGAGCAGACAGGGATAGTCGGGGACAAGCCAATAACGTAACAGAGAGACAGACGTAGCACACGGCAGGCAGGAACCCAAACACACAATGCCTAACAAACACGTTGATCAGCAAGGCAGGCTTGCAGTGCACAGGTTAATATAGTGTTCTGTGATAGGGCCTGGGGTGGAGTCAGGCTGGGAGGAGATTATAAAGGAAGCCAGGTGAAGGAGGTCTGGTCTCTAGATGAACACATGAGGAGGAAGGTAAGATGGCAGACAGACATTAATGCATATCCATGACAGTACCCTCCCTCTTACGAGGCCTCCCCCTTCCCCGCCTGGGCCCAGGTTTAGAGGGAAACTTCAGATGAAACTCCTTTAACAGACGAGGTGCAAAGACCTCAGATGCAGTGATCCAAGACCTCTCCTCAGGACCAAACCCTTTCCAATGAACGAGGTACTGAAGAACGCCTTTACAGAGTCGGGAGTCCAGAATTTGACTGATCTCGTACTCCTGATTATCCTCAGAGACAGGCGCCACGGTAGGGAGAGGACGAGAGAATTTATTGAGGACTAAAGGCTTTAGAAGAGCAACATGAAAGGAGTTAGTGATTTTAAGGCTCTTAGGAATCTGGAGTTTGAAACAAACCGGATTCAGTTTAGCAGTTACCGTGTATGGACCGATGAATCGTGGAGCAAACTTCAGAGAAGGAACTCGGAGCTTGATGTTCCTGGTAGAGAGCCAGACTTTGTCCCCTGGCTGAAGAGAAGGCGGTTTACGCCTGCGGCGGTCGGCAAAGCCTTTCAATTTTTCAGCAGCTGCCCGGAGGGAATCATGAACGTGACCCCAAACGGAATTGAGAGACTCCTGAACCGAAGCCAAAGCTGGAATGTCTGGAGAACAGATCATGGGAAGAGGAAGTTGAGGGTGTTTTCCATAAACTGTGAAAAAGGGTGTCTTCCGCGAACTGGTATTCACATGATTGTTATGGGAGAATTCTGCCCACGGGAGTAGAGAGGACCAATCGTCATGGTGAGAAGACACAAAGGTGCGAAGAAAGACCTCTAACTCCTGATTAACCCTCTCAGTCTGTCCATTGGATTGGGGATGGTAAGAGGAAGAAAAATCCAAGACAATATTGAGGGATTTGCAAAAGGCTCTCCAAAAACGAGACGTGAATTGGACTCCCCTGTCGGAAACAATATGAGAAGGGACCCCATGTAGGCGGAGAATTTCCCGAATGAAAATGGGAACCAAGGCAGGGGCAGAAGGAAGACCAGGAAGAGGAACAAAATGAGCCATCTTGGAGAATCGATCGATTACCACCCAAATGACTGTATTATTCTCAGACAGTGGGAGATCGGTGATAAAATCCATGGCAATATGGGCCCAGGGTTCCTTAGGAATGGGCAAGGGCATGAGGAGACCAGCAGGGGCTTGTGTGGAGGATTTGGACTGAGCACAGACATGACAAGCTTTAACGTAGTCTTTGACGTCTGAGCGGAGATTAGGCCACCAGTAGTGACGACTGATGAGTAGGAAGGATCGGAGGAATCCAGAATGCCCTGCCACCTTGGAATCATGTCCCCAACGAAGGATCTTAGCTCTTAGCTCAGTGGGGACAAAGGTCTTATCAGGCGGAATTTTAGACTTCAGGGTGGTAGAGTGGGCAACAATGCATGAGGTGGGAATGATCGGCTCAGGTTCAGGGGCGGACTCCTCGTCCAAAGTGTCAAATGACCTAGAGAGCGCATCAGCCCGACCGTTGCAGGAACCAGGTTTGTAGATAATCGTGAAATTAAAATGGGCAAAGAAGAGACTCCACCTGGCCTGTCTAGGATTCAGACGTTTAGCATTCTGTAGATACTGTAAATTCTTGTGATCGGTAAAGATCGTTATGGAGTGAGGGGAACCCTCCAAGAGATGACGCCACTCCTCTAACGCCAATTTAATTGCGAGAAGTTCCCGATCACCGATGGCATAATTCCTCTCTGCCTGAGAATTTTTTTTGGAGAAGAACGCACATGGTTGGGGTCTCTTCTCAAAGATTTGAAGAAGCACAGCTCCCACCCCCATTGAGGAAGCGTCCACTTCAATAAAAAATGCATTCCCAGGATTTGGTCTCCTCAAGAGGGGGCCAGAAACAAAGGCCTGTTTCAGGTTGTGAAATGCAGAGACAGCTTCGGGAGGCCAGTCTCTGGCATTCACACCCTTCTTGGTCAAAGCGATAATAGGCGCGGCAATGGAAGAGTAATTCCTTATGAACTGCCTATAATAATTAGTGAAGCCAAGAAAGCGCTGTGTGGCCTTGAGGCTAGCAGGAAGAGGCCAGTTGGTGATAGCCAAGACCTTCCCAGGGTCCATACGAAGCCCCGAACATGAGACGAAGCACCCCAAAAACAGGACCTCAGAACATTCAAAGGAACATTTCTCCAGCTTGGCATAGAGATTGTTCTCTCTAAGACGTTGAAGTACAGTGCGGACATGGTTTCTGTGGACGAGCAGATTTTCAGAAAAGATCAGAATGTCATCCAGATAGATGACAACAAACTGGTACAGCAGATCTCTGAAGATTTCATTGACAAAGTTTTGAAACACGGCTGGAGCATTACACAGACCAAAAGGCATCACCAGATATTCGTAATGCCCGTCTCTAGTGTTGAATGCAGTCTTCCATTCGTCACCCTCCCGTATTCGAATGAGATTGTACGCGCCTCTGAGATCCAACTTGGTGAAAATGGAAGCACCCTTCAACCTATCGAATAGCTCAGATATTAAGGGTAAGGGGTATCGATTTTTAATAGTAACCGCATTTAAACCCCGATAATCGATGCAGGGTCTTAAGGTACCATCCTTTTTGGCAACAAAAAAGAACCCTGCCCCTGCAGGCGATGAGGATTTCCGGATGAAACCTCTCTCCAGATTCTCTGCGACATACTCCGACATGGCCTGGGTCTCTGGGATGGACAGAGGGTAGGTACGACCCCTGGGTAGAGTTGCTCCGGGGACAAGATCAATAGCACAGTCAAAAGACCTGTGGGGAGGAAGCACCTCAGCTGATTTTTTACAGAACACATCCCGGTATTCGCTGTATGCAGCAGGAAGATCAGAAGAAACAGAAGTGGCAGCAACCGGAAGACTCTCCTTGGGGGTCACCTTGAGAAGACACGACGAGAAACATGAGGAACCCCAGGCCAGGATCTGCCCAGAGACCCAGTCCACATGTGGAGAGTGGAGCTGTAGCCAAGGGAGGCTCAATACAACTGGGGTAGAGGCCTTGGGAAGAATAAGAAAGGATATCCACTCCTGGTGGAGAATCCCTACCGACATCCTAATGGGTAGCGTCTGGAAGCGAATAGGGCCCCCTGGGAGAACAGTGCCATCAATTGCCGAGACTACCAATGGGGTAGTGAGAGGTGAAAGGGTAAGCTTCATAGAAGAAGCAGTTCTCCAATCCATAAAATTGCCGGCAGCCCCGGAATCCAGGTATGCAAGGGTTGACTGAGGAGAAGTGCCTACATGAAGGAACACCGGCAAGAGCAGGCGAGAAGGTGATGTTTCTGGGTCCAATACTCCACCTTCCAAATGTATTACGCCCGAACGTTCTCCGGACAGAAGCGAGCAAAAGTCACGAAAATGACCCTTGCCCCCACAATAGAGGCACAAGCCCAGAGTTCTGCGCCTAGCACGTTCTTCGGGGGTTAGTCTGGTCCGGCCCAGCTGCATAGGTTCTTTAGCAGGTAGAGGATGCTCCACGGAATGAAGGGAGGGGAGCTCAGACTGGCTAGAACCCAGAGAGTGCTGGCGTCTTTTCTCTAAGGACCTCTCTTGAAAACGAATGTCGATCTGGTTGCATAATGAAATTACATCGTCCAGACCGACGGGAATGGCTCTTCCCGCTAATTCGTCTTTCACTCAGTCAGAGAGGCCATGTAAAAAGGTAGCGACCAGGGCCTCATTATTCCAGCTCAATTCAGCTGTGTGGATACGGAACTGAAGAGCATATTGCCCCACTGAACTAGATTCTTGGCGAAGACGTAAGACAGCACTAGCCGCTGAAGAAGCCCGAGCCGGCTCTTCGAAGATATTACGAAAGAGCTTCAAGAAATCGGAC
Source organism: Rana muscosa (assembly GCA_029206835.1). Lineage (NCBI taxonomy): Eukaryota > Metazoa > Chordata > Amphibia > Anura > Ranidae > Rana > Rana muscosa. Next base: position 94,914,214 of record CM055123.1, on the reverse strand, counting down.
AGACTGGAAACCACTGGATCGTTCCTCTCCCACAGGGGGGCAGCCCAGGCCAAAGCTTCACCGGAGAGGAGGGAAATGATATAGGCTACCTTAGCCCGGTCAGACAGGAAGCTTTGAGGCTGAAGCTCAAAATGAATTGTGCATTGGCTGAGAAAGCCCCTGCAGGCCTTGGAGTCCCCAGAGAAACGGAACGGAGCTGGCAATCTTAGTGAGTGTGAGGCTGCGACTGGTGCGATAGGTACAGCCGCTGGTTGTACCTGGGGTTGCGGATTCGGGGTTCCCAAGGAGACCTGAAGCTGCTCGAATCGAGAAGCCAGATCCTGGAGGAATCGCATCACCTGGGTCTGATTTGATTCCTGGGACTCAAGTCTGCGAACTATGCCCTGCAATGGATCATCCGCGGGAAGCGGGATGTCAGCCGGGTTCATGGCTGATCAAACTGTCAGGGTCACCTGTGGCCAGGTGACAGATGCACACCGTAGGGGGACAGGAGTGCACCGCGGGGTAGTGAACCCTATGGCTGGCTTCTGCGGATAGGAAACTGGGTGGTTGTGGAAAGCGGGACCAGAGGAGCACAACCGGGATCCTAACGGAAGCGAGAGCCAAGATTCCCCAGGGCGCGGAGTCTAAGACCCAGCTGGTCTTCTCCAGGGCCTCTAGTGGTGAGGATGTTACGCTGCAGGCTGGGACCAGGTCGCGGCCCCTGGAGTTTCCTAGCTCACGCCCAGGATAAGGGGAAAAGAGGGGAAGCAGCAGCACATGATAGAGAGAACTGAATAACAAGCTGAAGGTCAGGGGCCACAAGCAGACAAGGATAACGAAGAACGAGCCGAAGGTCAAGGGTCACGAGCAGACAGGGATAGTCGGGAACAAGCCAATAACGTAACAGAGAGACAGACGTAGCACACGGCAGGCAGGAACCCAAACACACAATGCCTAACAAACACGTTGATCAGCAAGGCAGGCTTGCAGTGCACAGGTTAATATAGTGTTCTGTGATAGGGCCTGGGGTGGAGTCAGGCTGGGAGGAGATTATAAAGGAAGCCAGGTGAAGGAGGTCTGGTCTCTAGATGAACACATGAGGAGGAAGGTAAGATGGCAGACAGACATTAATGCATATCCATGACATCCGTGCCATTCTGCCGACGTATATGTACATGGGGCGGTCGTTAAGTGGTTAAAAACTATGAATTTTACAGGAAAAGAAAAAAAAAAGATTTGCATTTCACTTCAGATGCCTTTATAGCTGGATTTAATAATTTATTGATGTGTGGTTTTCACTAAATACTGCATCACTTCCGTTTAAAATGATTGTAAAGTCTCGTTTTTGTTATCCTTACTTGCTCTGTGCATTGGATTTGCATAGAGCAGCCCAGAGCCTCCTCTTCTCGGGTCCTTCTGTGATCCTGGTCCCTCGCTCCTGTTGAGTACCCCCACAGTTAGCAGCTTGCTATGGGGGCACCTGAGTCACAGCTCCCTGTGTTCATTCAGACACAGAGACCCAAACCCGGCCCGCCCCTCTCTCTCCTGATTGGCTAGCTGACTTTGATTGACAGCAGAGGGAGCCAATGGAGTCACTGCTGTGCCTCAGCCAATCAGGAGGGAGAATCTCAGAGAGTTGAGACACTCGTGGACATCGCTGGAAAGAGAGGGGCCTCAGGTAAGTATTAGGGGGGCCGAGGGGGGCTGCTGCACACATAAAGCGTTTTATCTTAATGCATAGAATATATTAAAATAAAAAAAAAATTCTGCCTTTACAACCCCTTTAAGCATTTTTCATCAGATGCTCATTGTTAATTGTCCAGGCTTGCAACAAATTTACCTAACTACGATTCTTATTTGTGCTGGGTACTCTCAACCACACAACTGACACTGGGGGTTATTTACAAAAGGCAAATCCACTTTGCACTACAAGTGCAAACTACAAGTGCAAAGTGCACTTGAAACTGCACTTGGAAGTGCAGTTGCTGTAGATAGTAGGGGGACATGCAAGAAAAATAAAAAACAGCATTTTAGTTTGCACATGATTGGATAATAAAATCAGCAGAGCTTCCCCTCATTTCACATCTACCTCTCAGATTTACAACGACTGCACTTCCAAGTGCACTTTCAGTGCAATTTCAAGTGCACTTTGCACTTGTAGTTTGCACTTGTAGTGCAAAGTGGATTTGCCTTTCGTAAATAACCCCCACTGTCAGCTTCACCAACTGCACTATCTGTGCTTTTCAGAATCATCTAGTAGACAATGAGCAAGTGAAGGAACTCTGCAGGAAAAACGGTTAATTTTGACCAGTGGAGCAAAGGATAGCCCAGGTTAAAAAAAGCACCTACCTGTTATGCTGCTACCCAAACAGGCGCCTGCCTTGCTTAAAGCCTATTTCTAACCATGTGCGATGAAGTGTAAAAAATTGTTAAGCTGATGCTTATATAGGGGGATTCATTTAATTTATAATATTTTATATTGTTAAATAAAATAGTGGCCATAATGGTTGTAATAGTTTGGTTTAAGTTAAATGGTGTATTTGAAAATAAATAAATAAAATTAAACAAGGATAATATTGGATTACAGACCATTCCACAAGGTACTCTTACTGAACTTCTTTCTGCTTTTTACTAAAAACACCAAAATACCAACTTCATTGGCTACAGTCAAGTGATATTACCCATAAACACAATTTCCTCTCACTCCTGTATGTACACAATTTCATTGAAATGGTTATTGGTCAGGATCTGCCCTACTGTTTTATACTAGAATAAATGAAAACATGGTGCTGAAGAAGTCTGGTTTACTCAAAGGTCAATTTAAATAAAGTCCAATAAACTGTCCATATAGAAGTAATAGTATTAGGCAGGTGACAGAAAACAACATCTGCGACAGCACCCTTAAGAGAAAAGCAGGGACTCTGTAAACATATAAAGAGAAACATATGGGGGTGCCAGACTAAGTGCAGTATTAAAATCACCTTGATTTATTAAAAACATGGCAATATCCAACTCCTATGTTGAAAGAAATAAGTAGGCATATCTAGTAATCCATGGCTGGGCATAGGGGCTCTCCCGTGAAGTCAGTTGGATGAGGCACCAGTGTTATGGGGCTGTGACAGTGAAACCAGGAAGCGATCGACCACCGCGGAAACCATTATGGAATGCAAGATGATGCCAAACCAGAACTGACATCAACAGGAAGATGTGCTGCCGTGGTACAATGTTTCAAAGCTTACACTTCTTCCTCAGACTTGATTGGCTGTCATGGGAGGCAGTCTTTTTCTTAAATCAAATCATCTTTTTATTTCCTTTATATACAAACAAAAACAACATACAACCCAGCCCGTATATAGAGGGAACAAGAAAAAAAACACAACCCCCATCCCCTCGATCCCCATGCTCTCACTCCCACTACCCCCACCCCTCCCTCATTGAGGGAGGCAGTCTAATAAGGGCTCTGGGTGAGGGGCGGGACTATAAGGACAACTGAGTTGCAAATTCAATGGTACTTTTGCTTCTAGTAAAATTAAACCCACCAATCTACTGTAGGAAGACAAATGCCTAATGCTTTTCTTGGTCAGGAGTGTGCATCTATTTCAATTATTGGCTATTGTGACACCTATTAATGTGCCAATTCTGGTAACCCTTCTCTTTAAGCCTCGAGGTGATGATATTACATTCCTGCAAGAAGCTAACTGTGCTGGAACTCAGTTGTGCTCTAATAAATTCCCCCACAGGAATAGAACATATAGTGTGGGAGGAGGGGGGTGACAATTATTTTCAGAATGTATGGGTGCGAACAGTACCTGTTGTATGCCCCCCACAAGAGTGACATCTAAAAAGTTAATCATGCTACGATTACTCTCATGGCTAAACTCCAAACCAAGGTGATTGGTATTGACATAAGACGTGAGGGTAGACAGATACATAATGACCCCATCCCATACAAGTAGGAGGTCATCAATGAACCTGCAATACCATCTATTAGCATCTACACATGGATTGACATAGGAGAACAGGAACTCCTCCTCCTACCAGCCCATGTAGAGGTTCGCCAAGGATGGTGAAAGTTTGGCACCCATAGAGGTTCTATCAAGATACTGACAAGGATGGTTTGGTATGCAGCTAAATGGTTATTATTAGAGATGCAGTCCTGGGGAGCGTATTGAATATATTCCATAATGCCTTTCTTTTGGTGGTCTTTAATAACCCCCTTCTTTTTTTTTTTTACAAAAGTTTTTTTATGAAAGTTTTTTTTTTTTTTTTAAATGGTTCCCTTACTTTCTCCTATAAAACACATCAGATAAAATGCCTGGACACTACAGACACCCATGAAATTATCCCCCGATTTTGAAACTGCATACTACAAGGGTATCTTTTTTGCTTTTTTTAAGTGAATAAACATGCCAGTATTAAGGTAATTAATGTGTGCTTAGCCTTTGAAAGCTGCACACTGAAGCCAAGTGCAGGTCTTCCGTTACTAGTGGAAAAAAGTTTCCTGGAAGTTAAAATTGCTTTGCACTGTAATTTCACTTTGTCCAATGGCAAAATATCATAGATAATTCCCAAACACTTTAAAAACGCCCACCACCACAAGGCTCCCCAAGCAATACTACAATTGCTGGTGGTCAGTGGCACTTTGCACAATTTTAAAATGCATATTTAGGCCTGAAGATTAGTTAAAACTCCCCAAAAAATGTTTTCCCGAAAGCAGAAAATAAAATAGAGATAGTTGCAATTTTGTACAGTATGCTACACAATATTAACAGGTAATCAAACTGCACACAAAAAAATATATTACCCAATTTTTGGGGAAGTAAAAAACAAACAAACACTAGGTTGTGCCAAGTAAATAGATACCAAACATGTCAAGCCCCAAAATTGTGCACAATGGTGAAATGGTGGCCCAAGAATTATTGCCCTCGCTCTGGTGTGTGTGATGATATGCAATATGTATAATGCAATCTCCATTTTTTTACACAGGCATCCCTAGAATATATTTACATTCATAGGCGATGTGAATGTACAATATACCGGTATCTGTAAAGAGTTGCTATATAAGTACCTGTAATAAATAAATAATAAATAGTAACATGTATGTGAGGGAGGAGATTCTACTTTTGGGGGGTTAAGTGCTTGGGTGTCCTTGTCATTTTTTTTTACACTTTTTTTCACTTGACAAGCCCTTTATGTAATAGGATTTTGTGTGTCAAGTTCTCCTTAATGAGACATGAGTGGTCTATTAGGGTTCTTCCCTGCCCTCTATCTACCATTAGCTGCTTCACCAGCCACAGCTGCCAGGGACAACAGAAACCAGAAGTAGTTTAATACACAACCATTCCAGATTCCTACTGGCTAGGGAAGATCAACCAACAGACATTCATTGGTCTACCTCACCTATATTGGCGACACTTGCCATGCAGGTCCAGGGCAAGCAGGTAAGACAGTAAGCCCCAGGGAACATGGCGAAGGGTGCACCACATGAAAACAATGTGGCTTCCACCTGAAAACTGACATTTACACATTGCTGCAGCAGCCGAGTGTGTGTTAAAATTCTCACACTTCTATAAACTGAAGTAATATGTCCATGCCACAATTTTTGGTGGCTTCTGGCACTTTCATTTTTAATTCCCTCCCCCAAAACAAACCCACATTTTAGGTCAGTGGCATGCACTGGAGGCCCTGGAATGGGGAGTGCAGTGCAGGCCCTGGGCTAAGGGAGGGTGCGGAGGAGGCCCTGGACTGGGGGGTTAAGAGCAGGCCCTGGACTGGAGGGTGCAGTGGAGGCCTTGGGCCGATAGGGGGGTGCGGAGGAGGCCCTGGGCTGGGGAGTGCGGAGGAGGCAAAAAAGCAACCCCACAATTTTTGGTGGCTGCTGGCAATTACATTTTTAATTCCCTCCCCCAAAACAAACCCACATTTTAGGTCAGTGGCACGCACTGGAGTCCCTGGACTGGGGAGTGCAGTGCAGGCCCTGGGCTAGGGGAGGGTGCGGAGGAGGCCCTGGACTGGGGGTTAAGAGCAGGCCCTGGACTGGAGGGTGCAGTGGAGGCCCTGGGCTGATAGGGGGTGCGGAGGAGGCCCTGGGCTGGGGAGTGCGGAGGAGGCCCGGGGCCGGGGAGTGCGGAGGAGGCAAAAAAGCAACCCCACAATTTTTGGTGGCTGCTGGCACTTTAATTTTTAATTCCCTCCCCCAAAACAAAGCCCTGGACTGGGGGGATTAACGGGAGGTCCTGGACTGGGGGGTTAAGAGGGGGCCCTGGACTGGGGGGTTAAGAGGAGGCCCTGGACTGATAGGGGTGCAGAGGAGGCCCTAGGCTGATAGGGGGGTGCAGAGGAGGCAATAGGCTGATAGGGGGTGCAGAGGAGGCCCTGGGCTGATATGGGGTGTGCAGAGGAGGCCCTGAACTTGGGGTAAGTGAAGAGAAGGCCTTGGACTAGGAGCAGAGTGCAAGAAGGCCCTGGACTGGGAGGGGGGTTCAGAGGAGCCCCTGGACTGGAAGGGTGCAGAGGAGGTGCTGGAGTGGGGGGGTTGCAGAGAAGGCCCTGGGCTAGAGAAGGGTTGGTGTGGCAAAGACCCTGGATTAGGAGAGGGGGAGTGCAGAGGAAGCCCTGGACTAGGAGGGGGATTCAGAGGAGGCTATGGACTAAGAGGGGAGTACACAGGAAGCCCCGGACTAGGAGGTGCAGAGAAGGCCCTGGACCTGAAAAGTGGTAAAGGACCTGGATTCGGAGAGTAGGGTGCAGAGGAGGCTCTGAACTTGGGGTGGGCTGTAGAGGAGGCCTTGGACTAGGAGCGGAGTGCAGAGGAGGCCATGGACTAGGGGGGTAGGTACAGAGGAGGCCATGAACTAGGAAATAGTGGTTGGTGTGTCAAAGGCCCTTGTATAGGGGGGTACAAGGGAGACACTGGACTAGGTGAGGGGACAATTTATCAATTGTTGCAAATAATGCCAAACAGGAGCAGGAGATTTATTAGAGAAGTACAGCCAAAGCCTGTTTGGTTGTCCTTCTCTTGTTGATCACAGCAGTGCAGATTGTTTTGCACTCCTGTGACCTATTTTCAGATGACATCAGACTTAAGCCCGCTCTCAGTTGTTGGTCTAGGTGGGGGAAAGATTGCAATCATATGGTTGGGATCCGCCCACGTGCCTGGACCGGTACCCAGCTCAGCCTCTTAGTGAGCCACTGAAAGCCTTAGCCGACCGCTCCAGCCCCTTCCACAGCCCAGTGTTTTCAGTAAACACTGGGGGGCAGAGCAGAGAGCCAGAGACTGACAGCCACCAGCTCTTTGTTTAGGGAGCATTGGGAACTGAGTGATCGGCGGTGTTTGATTACTCAGTTCTCAGCCTTAGAGCCGGCGGGGGACAGATGCAGCATTTACCTAGGTAAGTATGATTCATTAATAAAATTCCCATACTTCTTTTAATTTCTCGACATCTCCTCTTTCCTGCTATCTGACCCACATGACAACTAGGCCTCATTCACATGGAGCATATGCATCCATGCCCAGTGTGATGGCCATGTACCGTGTGGGGATAATTGGTGTTCTGTGCATCCCTGTGCAGGCAGTCCAGTCAAAGTCAATTGGGACACAGCAGCTGCATGGACATAGTCGAATGTCAATATTTGACCTGCAGAAAGGGATGCATGTATCCAAACGCACAGTGTCTGCATTCGGATCCGTGCACCCACTTCTATAGGTGAAGCTCTCTGGTGGACGCAGATGCAGCAAAAAGTGGCTCAGCGTACAAGACCTGTCTCAGTGCCTGTTTCAATGAGTCCTTTGGGCTCTTTCACATGGGCGGATCCCGTGATGACCCGTTCCTTAACCACTTAAGCCCCGGACCAATATGCAACTAAAGGACCAGGCACCTTTTTGCGATTCGGCACTGTGTCACTTTAACTGACAATTGCGCGGTCGTGCGATGTGGCTCCCAAACAAAATTGACGTCCTTTTTCTCCCAAAATAGAGCTTTCTTTTGGTGGTATTTGATCACCTCTGCGGTTTTTATTTTTTGCGCTATAAACAAAAATAGAGCAACAATTTTGAAAAAAATGCAATATTTTTTACTTTTTGCTATAATAAATATTCCCCAAAAATATATAAAAAAACATATTTTTTCCACAGTTTAGTCCGATACTTATTCTTCTAAATATTTTTGGTAAAAAAAATCGCAATAGGCGTTTATTGATTGGTTTGCGCAAAAGTTATAGCTTCTACAAAATAGGGGACTGTTTTATGGCATTTTTAATAATATTTTTTTTTTTTACTAGTTATGGCGGCGATCAACGATTTTTATCGTGACTGCAACATTATGATGGACACATCGGACACTTTTGACACCATTTTGGGGCCATTGTCATTTTTACAGCGATCAGTGCTATAAAGATGCACTGGTTACTGTGAAAATGACACTGGCAGTGAAGGGGTTAACCTCTAGGTGGCGCTGTAGGGGTTAAGTGTACCCTAACAAGTGATTCTTACTGTAGGGGGGCATGGCTACATGTTACTGATCGTCTGTTCCGATGACAGGGAACAGACGATCACTGACATGCCACGAGAAGAACAGGGAAAGGTTTGTTTACACTCACCTCTCCCCATTCTTCAGCTCTGTGACCCGATCGCGGGACACCGGCGGCGATCGGGCCCGCGGGTCCCGCGGGCGTGGTCACAGAGCTCAGGACCGGGTCGCGAACGCGCCACTGGCGGCGCGCGACCCACAGCTGGGCTCTTAAAGGGCAACGTACCTGTATGTTGATGTGCTCAGCCGTGCCATTCTGCCGACGTATATCGGCGTGAGGCGGTCCTTAAGTGATTAAATATCCGCTTGCTCAGTGGGTATCTTGTAATAAAAGAAATGGCTGCACATCCAGGAATTCCGATTGCCTTTTTATTTTTCAAAGTGATAACACCAAAGACACCAACACAAGGTCACGTAGACGCGTTTCACACAAACATCTTGTGCTCAGCGGGGATCTCTCCGTTGATCCCCGCTGAGCTGGCAGATGACAGGGCGGTCCCTGCACACTGCCCTGTCAGATCTCCGCTCTCCTCTATGGGGGGGGGGATTGGATGAACACAGACCATCTGTCCATCTTCATCCGATCCGCTCTGCAGATGGATGGAAAAATAGTATTTTCCTCCGTCTGCAGAAACGGAGCATAGCGGCGACCGATGAGATTGGGTGTCAGCGGATGTTCATCCGTTGACACCCGCTATCCCATAGGGATACATGTATGTCCCTTTTTCATCCGTAAACGGATGGATGAAAAAACGGACATACGGTCTGCATGTGTGAAAGGGCCCTTAGGGGAATTTATCAAAACTAGAGCAGACAGAATTTTGAACAGCTGTGCATGGCAACCAATCAGCTCATAGCTTTAATTTTTTTAAAGCTGAACAAGCTGAAGATAGAAGCTGATTGGTTGCCATGCACAGCTGTTCCAGATTCTGACTGCACCAGTTTGGATAAATTACTATGTGCTATATATGTGCTAGCTACGCCACTGACTATGAAAGATTCTTAAGATTTGCACAACATTTTGTACTTTATGGAGATAGGTTGCTTATGTAGCGGGGTCCTCAAATTGATGGGATACACCTGGGCAATAGTGTGACCCAGGTGTATAATTGTGTTAGGATTCAGACCCCTTTTTGTTTCGTGGAGGATTGGAGGATGTAATATTCTCCTTTGCCTGTGGGTGGCGGGGTACCCACGGGCTTCAGGTAGAATCATCCCCTGCAGTGCTCCCTGTTTGGTCTCTTCCCGGAGATGGTATGGCTGGGGCGGGGAACCCGCCGGGCCGTTGAAGGGAGGAGATAAAAGGGGGAGACGCCCTGACCACGAGGTCGTCGTCTTGCGGAGAAGGAGGTCCTCGGAGGAGGAGGGTTGCGGTCCGCACCCAGGGCCCTTAGGCCTGGGTGCGGGAGATCCAGGAGTCTGGTCCAGGTGCCCATGGCCTGGTCCGGAGTCATGTTGGCGTCCATCCCAGGCACCTTTAGCCTGGGGTGAGGTACTATCTAGGAGGCCTGGGGCCCAGTACCTTCGACTGGGTCCCGCTAGGGTGGACTGTCCGAGGGTCCCTGAGCGGAGGGACTCGTACCTGAGGTGAGGAGGCCGGGGAGGTTACCCACTGGAGACCCGGAGCAGCACCAACCCGGTGACAGTGGGCCTCTGGGAACTCTCTTGGGAGGACACATCCCCCTGATAGGGGCCACAGCGTATCGAAGAGGGCTCCATTGCTGTTCATAGGGGTTGCTGGAAGAGACCCCATCCTTCCTGTTCTGTAACAGCCGGATTGGCTTAGGCGCCGCTGGTCATAGTATAGTGGCATAGAACTGAAACGTTAGGAAGTGCCTTGATCTGCTCATCCCACCGTTGGCAAGGTTATAGGTCCCAACCAGTCTGCTGTTAAAAGAACTGTTTATCGTGCTTTGCTATTGGAGTGCCAAATAAACAAGTGTTGGACCTTTCTCCGGTGTGTGAACTCCAGTTACTGGAAGCAGAGGGGAGGCTGGTGAGCTTGCAATTACAGACTCAGTGCATTCACAGAACACACCGGCCCGAGGAAACATCAGGAAGTGGCCTTCACCTCCCTACTACAATGGGGAGGACATGGGCCGTGGCGCATCTCACTCTCACAACCCAGGAACCCCTAGACATGAGTTGGTGTGTAACCGATAAAGATGGAGAGAGGGTGAGGCCGCTACACGTGGGGGCTCGTCCGGGATACAGTGTGTTCTAAAGATGGACTTGAGAATGTCTACATTTGAACTTTGCTGCCCAGAGGAGTTCCGAGCAGATCGGCCAAATTACTGGCCAAAGTGCGTCCCTGCTCGGAGTTGTGGAAATGACCCTAACACGGGAAAGGCCCATGCGGAGGAGCGGAAAAAGGGAGAGGTCCAGCCGTGTGACGTACTGCACGTGGGGACTGTTAACGCACTGCGCCACGAGGCACCCATGGCGACATCGTTCGTGGGCGGAGTCAAGAGGAAGCCCGCGAAAATGTACAGCTCATGGGAGGAGTCTGGCCAAGTGTGGGGATACACGTGGAGACTCCGGCGCGGGGTCAGTGCATGATGGAGCAGCAAACAGTCGGGATGACCTCAAGTGCCCCGTGGATTATGGTTCCTCACCCCACGAGAATGACTTCCTTTGCTGCCCCCATCACAGACACGGGGATAAGACTTAGGCCCCGAGGGCGGTTGGCTCTGTACACTTGCAGAGACACGGAGGCCCTCGGTGTGATCTGTCCCGGCTGCTCGGGACTGGTGGTCACCCTGAAGCCATTCGGGCGATGTGAGGAGTGCAGAGAATTCCTTTTTGAGGTCGAGTCGTCCACAGCAAGGCCCCGGGCCCTTCGCCTCAATCACCTCACGGGTACTGCTACTCCGGAAGGGGAGATCAAGGCCTTTGTCGAGGTTCCTGTGCGCGCTGACCAGGGCGATGGACTGCCCAACAGAGAAAAATCCGAAGATGCTGCTTCGGTCGCCACAAGTTCTTTGCTTCCACCACCGAAGAGGAAAGTTGGCCTAGTACAGGCATCCTATGGACGTGGTCGAGCTTCACCCCGCTGCTTGCCTGGCCTGGATGGCGCCGGTCGAGATGGAAGTCCCGGACATCCCAGTCTTCTACAAGGGTCAGGTGAGCCAGGGGCTGGGACTGTGGTGGTGGTTGGAGGTGTCGGGGGCCCATTGGAGGTGGAACCCCCCAGAGAAGATGATTCTGTGTCCACCGGTAGATATCTGCCTGCGGAGATGTATGACACCTCCGACCTAGAGTCGCTGTCTGATTGCGGAGATGATGGCGAGATAGACGAACTGTTCAGCCGCAAGGGCTGGGATAGAGTGCCACTTCTTGCTTCCCGTGCGGTACGGGATTCACCTATGTACACAGGAGACAGCACGCCTCGGGTGGAAGACCCGCAGCTTACGAGGGAACCTACCCCTCCACCTGTGTCCTCATCTACTGTTACCTCACCTACTTTGGTTGTGGGGACACCCCGCGCTTCTCTGAGAGCGCCGAAAGTCATTTCCAGGGAGCTGGTAAAGGTACCTCGGCATCCGGAAGCTATTGTGCTGCCTGGAACTGGAGAGAAAGCCACTATGCCACCTTTGGCCCACTTGCAGAGACTGTTTTGCCATAAAGTAGCTCGGGAATATGGGTGGAAGTACCCGTATCTGCCCCGGGACCTGCTATATGAGGTAGAAGTCTGGAGAACAAGATGGTATGACGAGTTTGTGTGGGACAAGTTGAAGGTGCCCCATGCCCGCAGGTACCTGGAATGTGTGCCGGCAGTGTCTAAGAGGTTTGAGGACTGCAAAGCTGAATGGAAATTGGGGCGCCATATCCATGCTGACAAGATAGTCATTTGCAGAAGAGAAGGAGAAGATGTTGAGTATTCGATAGAGGCATTTGACAAACACCTGAAACCCCTGTACCTGCCGGATCCAAAGTTTTACTTATAGGAGAAAAGAACTCCTGTTTATTTCTTTTGTGCACTTGAACTTTCTGGAAGAGCCATTCCCAGACACGCAGGACTGTGCCCTGCTTTTGTTTTTGTTTGGGCTTTTCTTTTTCTCGTTGGAGACTTGGGGACTGTTGTGTTTTCGTGTTTCCCCTTTTCTTCATGTGCCAAAGGCAAGGACATTTGGGAATAGTGGCAGAGTAGGGAAAAGCTGGAAGAACGAAGATTCGTTGAGTGTCATGACCGCGGCGTTGTCACCAGGTGGCAGTGTTGCGCAACAAATGTTTGAAAATATTTCACCCACACATCACCTTGCTTGTTGGAGTGAGTGGGTCTCTCGGCTGACGGGCCCACTCATCCCAAATGACACGAAATTATGTTAGGATGTTGTTTTTCTTTCCCCTGCAGGAGAATCGTCAGTCAAGATCATTGAGAGTGGGTGGCTCTTAGACAGTGTGGGAGAGGGGCTGTGACTAGGCAGATGTTTAAAGTGTTTTATGACATAAGTTGTTTTATATGTTCCCCATTCCCTGAGCAGGTCTTGGCACTTGGGAAATTTAGAGGAACTGCCTCAGGGGTTTCACTCCATGTCACCACTTTATGGGAGGCATGGGTGTGCACCTGACGCTGGGGACCAGCGTCAAATTACAGGGGGGAGTGTGTAGCGGGGTCCTCAAATTGATGGGATACACCTGGGCAATAGTGTGACCCAGGTGTATAATTGTGTTAGGATTCAGACCCCTTTTTGTTTCGTGGAGGATTGGAGGATGTAATATTCTCCTTTGCCTGTGGGTGGCGGGGTACCCACGGGCTTCAGGTAGAATCATCCCCTGCAGTGCTCCCTGTTTGGTCTCTTCCCGGAGATGGTATGGCTGGGGCGGGGAACCCGCCGGGCCGTTGAAGGGAGGAGATAAAAGGGGGAGACGCCCTGACCACGAGGTCGTCGTCTTGCGGAGAAGGAGGTCCTCGGAGGAGGAGGGTTGCGGTCCGCACCCAGGGCCCTTAGGCCTGGGTGCGGGAGATCCAGGAGTCTGGTCCAGGTGCCCATGGCCTGGTCCGGAGTCATGTTGGCGTCCATCCCAGGCACCTTTAGCCTGGGGTGAGGTACTATCTAGGAGGCCTGGGGCCCAGTACCTTCGACTGGGTCCCGCTAGGGTGGACTGTCCGAGGGTCCCTGAGCGGAGGGACTCGTACCTGAGGTGAGGAGGCCGGGGAGGTTACCCACTGGAGACCCGGAGCAGCACCAACCCGGTGACAGTGGGCCTCTGGGAACTCTCTTGGGAGGACACATCCCCCTGATAGGGGCCACAGCGTATCGAAGAGGGCTCCATTGCTGTTCATAGGGGTTGCTGGAAGAGACCCCATCCTTCCTGTTCTGTAACAGCCGGATTGGCTTAGGCGCCGCTGGTCATAGTATAGTGGCATAGAACTGAAACGTTAGGAAGTGCCTTGATCTGCTCATCCCACCGTTGGCAAGGTTATAGGTCCCAACCAGTCTGCTGTTAAAAGAACTGTTTATCGTGCTTTGCTATTGGAGTGCCAAATAAACAAGTGTTGGACCTTTCTCCGGTGTGTGAACTCCAGTTACTGGAAGCAGAGGGGAGGCTGGTGAGCTTGCAATTACAGACTCAGTGCATTCACAGAACACACCGGCCCGAGGAAACATCAGGAAGTGGCCTTCACCTCCCTACTACAATGGGGAGGACATGGGCCGTGGCGCATCTCACTCTCACAACCCAGGAACCCCTAGACATGAGTTGGTGTGTAACCGATAAAGATGGAGAGAGGGTGAGGCCGCTACACTTAGTACTTACTATATTTATTTTGCTGAATGTTCAACACTTTGTGAATTTTAAATGTTTATACCAGAGGTGAAGGAATATAATTCAGCTTACCTCTCTTCTCTGTTGGCATTTTGGTTTCATTTACTAGGTGAGCGCTGAACTGTGACATCACTTCCTTCACAAATCTCTATTCAGCATATTAAAATGTAATCAATCAGTTTCTAAATGTAGTGCAATGCTGATCATTTACAGCAAGGCATCACAATCTATATGATGTAATTGTCTATTTGAAAAGACAATTTTTATTTAGAAAATCTCCTGAGTAAAACTTCTGAGGATCATCAGATCTATAGACTGTAAGCAGATTTGTTGGATAAAAAAATGGAGAATGAGTACATTAGGCAAACTGCTTATTTGCTTCAATAAGCAAACCCTATTGTGTGGAAGCATGTGATGGGAAAGTGCAGGATGGCTTTATTTGTGACGTATGAGATTATTAAACTACTGGTGAGACGGTCTTTAAAGGAATATTTTAAAATGAAAAAAGTCATGTTTGGTAATGAATCAGTGCAAAATAGAGAGGCAGCAGGGCTCTAGTCTAGATAATTTTCTCCCAATTTAATTAAAAGTCTTTAGGATACTGTGGGAGACAAAATCTATCCCAGCTATCCGTGTGATAAAAGTCTTGCAAATTCACTTCAACTAACACATCCGACTCATGAATTTCCATGCAATAAAACCTCAGGGAACACTGACTCTCCCTTTAATTTGGTCTTTAAATTTTGCTAGCTAATATCACAATTTCTGCGTTTTCTAGTAGCCAAATAGTCACTAGGAAATGCACAGAAGTGTGCTCATCCCTTTACTGCAGCTAAATAATAATTATTACCTATGAAGTGTATAAATTCTTAGCTGGCTGTGTGTTGTATGTCTATGTATGCTATTCTATTATGACCAATTGTGTCAATTTAATGTACCCATTCATGGGTCAATAACCAACTGTTTAAAGGAGCATTATGGAAGAACATATTGTATTCTGGTAAGTGTCTGGGGTTAACACCTGTAATGATAGCATTTAGCATATGCATTCCTTTTTCACAATTTCTTTATAATTTTCTCTACATTTACATGTAGGCCAAGCTGTCCAGCAAAAGTGACAGCTGCTATAAACATACTGTAGGTGCCGCCGACATTGTATATTCATTGCAATCCTATCGCGGAGATTCTCGGCGATTCTCGGCGACAGGGGTGCCGACGCCGATTGATATAGGCTTCTCATGACGTCACAGTCACATGCTCCCATGACGTCACAGTCACATGCTCCGGGGCCACCCGGAGCATGTGACTGTGACGTCATGAGAAGCCTATATCAATCGGCGCGCACCGCAACACCCAGCATTAGAGCGGGAGGAAGCGACGTGTCAACATCGAGGAGGAGAAGAGAGAAGAAGATGCCAACGGCGACGACGGGAAGATCGGCCCCTCCACTAGCAAAAGAGCTATAAGAAGGTAGTGGAGGGGCCGGCAGAAGGACAACGGAGGGCCGGACGAGACGTCGGGGAAGACCGGGCCTCCGCTAGCAAAAGAGCTGCAAGAAGATAGCGGAGGCCCGGCGGAAGAAAGAACCGGAGAGCGGGAGAAGAACCGGAGAGCGGGAGAAGAACCGGAGAGCGGGAGAAGAAGAAGGCGATGGAGAAGACCGGGCCCCGCTAGCAAAAGAGCTGGAAGATAGCGGTGGCCCGGCAGAAGAAAGAACCGGAGAGCGCGGCGACGACACCGGAGACCCACGAAGACAGAAGAGACCCCCGGAGCTGTGCAATAAAATACTTTAAAAAAACTGTGTTGTGTTTTTATTGCCATTTTTTTCCCACCAGGTGAATGGGTAGGGGTACGATGTACCCCATACTCATTCACATAGGGTGGGGGGGCCGGGATCTGGGGGCCCCCTTATTTAAGGGGGCTCCCGGATTCCGATAAGCCCCCCGCCCGCAGACCCCGACAACCAACGGCCAGGGTTGTCGGGAAGAGGCCATGTCCTCATCAACATGGGGGCAGGGTGCTCTGTGGTGGGGGGGCCGCAGGTCGCCCCCCTGCCCCAGAGCACCAAACCCCCCATGTTGAGGGCATGCGGCCTGGTACAGTTCAGGAGGGAGGGGGGCCGCTCTCTCTTCCCCTGCGGCCTGCCAGGTTGCGTGCTCGGATAAGGGTCTGGTTTGGATTTTGAGGGGACCCCCACGCCGTTTTTTCGGCGTAGGGTTCCCCTTAAAATCCAGACCAGACCCAAGGTCCTGGTATGCCCCTGGAGGGGGAACCCACACCGTTTTTTTCTTTAAAAATTGGCGTGGAGTTCCCGCTCAGGATTCATACCAAACGCAGTGCCTGGTATTGGCAGGAATCCACGTTGGATCCCCGTCTATCGGCAATGCGTGTCGCTCATCGTGAAAGGAACATTTTTCCTTTCCCGATGACGAGACAGCTCGGCGCTGGCTCTCGCGACGGAGCTCATAGGGTGTCAATCTCGCCGCTAGAAGCGGCGAGATTGACACAATATCGGCGGCACCTACTGTATAACACTGCCTTGGGTGCTTACAGGGGTAAGCTTTTAATTCATATAGCTTAAGGCTGGGTTCACACTTGTACGACACGACAGTCATACAACTTTCATCCTACTTTCCTCTGCGACATCAGTCCTACATTGGTCCTACATCCATCCGACTTTCATGAACAGGATACTACTTTGATCCGACTTTGTGATAGTCTGACTTGTTTTTTGACCAATCAAAACAATCCCAGTGTGAGATAAATAATTTTTACTGCTGCTGTAATCACCATGTCGGATGTCAAAAGTCGGATGGTAAGGACAAGGATCCTACTTTGATCCGACTTCAGTGATATTCAATGGGCTGAAGTAGGATCAAAGTCAGACCAAAGTAGTACAGGGAGCATTTTCAAAGTCGGACCGACTTGTGTCGGACCAGTTAAGACGGCTCTCATAGGGAAACATTGAATTTCACACGTCATGCGAGCTCCCAATGTCCGAGCGTTTGTCGGACCAGTGTGAACCAAAGTCTAATCTCTGTGCCAAACAAAAAAGTCTGTTGTTGTAATGGCTTAATATGTGGTAGCTGGAGTTGGGCAATAGTCTGCTTGTTGCTTCACACACAAAATTAATATGCTTACAAGCATTTATACACTTGTAGCGGGCATGCACTTTCCTTGTGTATTTGGAACTGGCAGAGACACCAGTAATGTGCAGTTCCCTGCAGCCCAGCGGGTGGCGCTGTCACCTTGGGCTGGGGTTGAACCATTGCTGTGTGCCGTACCCCTTTTTGTCCTCCCTCGGCAGTGGTATGGTGGGGCGGGGAACCCGCTGTGCTTGCTGGGAGAGGGTATAAAGGGGCCGGCCATCTTTGTCACGGGGTCGGAGTCCCAGGCACCTTCAGCCTGAGGGCGGTGGTTCGTGTCGGTCCTCTAGGCGGCCTAGGCCTAGAGGACGTTCGGAGGTCGTGTTCCATCCCAGGCACCTTTAGCCTGGGGTGAGGTACTCGGATGGAGGTCTGGAGCTCAGTGCCCACCACTTAATTCCGCGAGGGAAGGAATTCCTAGGGAACCCCGGGAGTGGGTACCCGAATCCAGAGGCGTAATGGACCGGGAGGGGGTACTTGCCTGAAGACCTGGTGCAGCATATTGCCGGTGACGGGTGAGCCTCCACCGGAGACCGCCTGGAAGGATATTTTTTACCCTCGATCGGAGACCGCAACCCACTTTCAGGAAGGACAGTGGAGAGTTCATTGTGTCTGGGCCTACTCGCATCCACACCCCCTGTCTGTTCTGTTCTTTGAGGGAGTTCAACTGATTGTGTTCACTTCTGCATTAAGAAGAATAAAGGAGTGTTAGACTTTAATGGTGTGGGGCTCATTTTCTGGCAGACATTGTTTCAGAGGAGGAGGAGGCTCCAGATGCAGAACACCGACCCGAAGGTAAAAGAGGATTGTCTCTCACTGCACATACATCTGCAGGGGGAACTTGGCGTGGTGACCCCGCTCTCTCTCCTCTAAGGTACCCCTAGACAAGAGACAGACGAGCTGATATCAGAGTGAGAGAGGGGAGGCCGCTACACACTATATTACCAAAAGTATTGGGACATCTGCCTTTATACACACATGAACTAATGGCATCCCAGTCTTAGTCTGTAGGGTTTACTATTGCGTTGGTCCACCCTTTGCAGCTATAACAGCTTCAACTCTTCTGGGAAGGCTGTCCACAAGGTTTAGGAGTGTGTCTATGGGAACGTTTGACCATTCTTCCACAAGCGCATTTGTGAGATCAGGCGCTGATGTGGACAATAAGGCCTGGCTCGCAGTCTCCGCTCTAATTCATCCCAAAGGTGTTCTATCGGGTTGAGGCCAGGACTCTGTGCAGGCCAGTCAAGTTCCTCCACCTCAAACTCGCTTATTCATTTCTATGGACCTTGCTTTGTGCACTGGTGCGCAGTCATGTTGGAACAGGAAGGGGCCATCCCCAAACTGTTACCACAAAGTTGGGAGCATGAAATTGTCCAAAATGTCTTGGTATGCTGATGCCTTAAGAGTTCCCTTTACTAGAACTTAGGGACCAAGCCTAACCCCTGAAAAACAAACCCACGCCATAATCCCCCCTCCACCAAATGATTTGGACCACTGCACAAAGCAAGGTCCATAAAGACATGAATGAGCGAGTGGGTGGTTGGAGGAACTTGACTGGCCTGACCTCAACCTGATGGAACACCTTTGGAATGTATTAGAGTGGAGACTGAGCCAGGCCTTCTCGTCCACATCCGTGCCTGACCTCACAAATGCACTTCTGGAAGAATGGTCAAACCTTCCCATAGACACACTCCTAAACCTTATGGACAGCCTTCCCAGAAGAGTTAAAGCTGTTATAGCTGCAAAGGGGGGCCAACTCAATATTGAACCCTACGGACTAAGACTGGGATGCCATTAAAGTTCATGTGCGTGTAAAGGCAGGTGTCCCAATACTTTCAGTATTACAGTGTATCCATGGACTACTGGGTTTCAAGGAATCTACCACCAGCTGGAGGTGGGCCAATACATGCTTGAAGTACTAAGCTGCCCTGTCATGCCAGAGAGACCTTCGGTGCAGGGGGGCGGGGGGGTTGCAAGCGAAAAGCAGATAACTGATACAACACATAAAATCAATGCACTTATTTTATATACAATTGCTGTTCGCATTGTTCTGTTTATATAATTGTCTTCATCTGCAATTTCACTATTGTTACTGTTTGCCTTCCCGTTGAAGCGGGCTTTTGACCCGTAAAACGCGTCGAATAGCAAGTTGCTAACGCCCCGTTTTTTGCATCAACCATGGGGACAATATCATCCTATGTTTATATTATGTAGCAGATGTGTTTGTGCAAGGTTATAATATACATTTAGTGTTTTAACCCCTTCGCGCCTAAGGGTAAAACAAATTTTAATGCCCAAGCCCAGTTTTGCAACTTTGACATGTGTTAGTAAAACCATACCTATCATCAAAACTACTTTGTGTATCAAGGTGGATTAGGATAATATTTCAGGATAAATTGGGCTTTCATTTGGTGGTAAATGGTAATGGATATCTTCCGATTTTTCTTTTTATTCTCAAAGGAAACCTGGCCCAAAATACTAAAACATTATTTTTTTTAAATTTAGCTGTAACCCAAAATAAATTCTCCCACTCCTGACGATCGCGATACCACATATGTGTATGACAATTGTTGTTTGTACCCGTAGTACAGCCCAGAAACAATAGTGTGCAATTTTTTATATTTTTTTTATCCTACCTAAAACACACTGACATTAGCCCCTTACCAAAATAAATTCTCCCACTCCTGACGATCGCGATACCACATATGTGTATGACAATTGTTGTTTGTACCCGTAGTACAGCCCAGAAACAATAGTGTGCAATTTTTTATATTTTTTTATCCTACCTAAAACACACTGACATTAGCCCCTTACCGACCGTATACTATTTATATATGCAGCAAGTCGGCTCTCCTGCGCTGGATCACGTACCTAGTACGTGATCCAGGACTTGCATGTTGGGGGCACACAAGCACGCTGCCAACGGCCCGCATCCACTGCGATTAATCACAGCGGGAGCCGATTAGCAGGCATTGTGGACTCGATGTCCACCGGCACCCGCTGATTATTCGTTACACATGCAGAATGGCAGTCTACCTATGTAAACATAGCATTCTGCTGTTCTATTAGCAGGGAAGACATTGATCCTCTGTTCCTGATAAGCAGGAACACGGATCTCTGCTTTCCCCTAGTACAAGCACCTCCCCCACAGTTTAGTAAAGCACAAGCTAGGAACACATTTAATCCTTTGCTCACCCCTGATTTTAACCCCTTCCCAGCCAGTGTCATAAGAAAAGGGACAGTGCGTATTTTTAGCACTGATTACTGTATTGGTGTAACTGGTCCTCAAAAAGTGTCAAAAGTGTCAGTGTCCTGACTATCTGCCACAATATTGCAGTCCCGCTACAAGTCGCTAATCGCTGCCATTTCTAGTAAAAAAAAAAAAAAAAAAAATCATAAAAATATCCCATAGTTTGTAAATGCTTTAACTTTTGCGCAAACCAATCATACGCCTATTTTTTTACCAAAAATATTTAGCAGAATACATATTGGCCTAAATTGATGAAGAAATTTGTGTTTGTCTTTTTTTGGATATCTTTTATAGCAGAAAGTAAAAAATATAGTTTTTTTCCAAAATTGTTGGTCTGTTTTTGTTTATAGCGCAAAAAATTAAAACCGCAGAGATGATCAATACCATCAAAAGAAAGCTCCATTTATGGGGGAAAAAAAAGGACATTTATTTGGGTACAATGTCGCTGTCACTTAAAGTAATGCAGTGCCATATTGCAGTGGTTAATTAAAGGAAAATACTGACCCTAACCCAAACACTAACCCTGGCACTGACCTAGATCAAACCTTGATCTAGGTTTTTTTTTTTTCTCTCTCTTTGCAAAGACGGAGAAATATACATTGTATCTCTCTCCTCCATTCACAGAGAGAGAAAACACAGGGGCGGGCTTCACAGTGACTGATCACTGTGATAGACAATCAGAGGCTATCACAGCTATCAGGTGACCCAGACTCAGACGTTCTGGGTCCCGATTGTTAGAAGGGGGCCTGGGGCTCTCGGTGAGACCAGGGTCTCTGTACTGGGAGTGCACAGTACTCCAAAAGAAGCAAATCAGGCAGGCAGCATTGGCTGGCAAGGAAAAGCTTTGAGAACTATCTTCTGCATTCCAGAGTGCGTTCCAGCATCTACCCCTGGCCACTAATGGTACTTAAATTCCCCCCTTACAAACAAGCCTTTTCCTTCAAAAAGTCTAGGAAATCCTGAAGACAATCTAAAAGCCCCACTTTCTTAATTAAAAAATACAAACTATCAATATTCAATATTTCATAATAAATGACATGACCCATCCTTTTCCCAGTACATGGCTTTGGGTAGGATTAGGACTATGTCCCCACCATCATTATATTCTGCTTTCTATCCTTCAGCTCTTTGGATTTGGGGCTGCTGCATTTTAAACCATTAATGCACCCCTATCCATCTCATTTACCAAACCCGGGAAGGAAGTGTCCCTATCCACAGAGGTTTAGCACAAATGCACTTCACTCACTGGCAGAACTGGAATTAACCATATCTTCTAACTCTACTATGGTGAGAAGTTCCAGTGGTCTTGATACTTCTGTTCCCATGCTCGTTCGGAGTCCTCTTCTTTAATGTCCTTTCTTGTAGCTTTTTGCCGGCTAGGCTGGATATTGGGTATTTTCTCTTCTGTTTTCTCTCCTTTCTATGTCATGTTGAGAGCCTGATGGCCTGCAGCTAAAACCCCTTGGGAGATATTTCCCATGGAGGCAACTCATTCAGTTGTGGCGTAAGAGCCATAAAAGAGGGAATATTGTGTTTTATGTCCCAAAAGGACACTTTTTCATTGTAAAGCCTCGTACACACGGCCGAGATTCTCGTCGAAAAAAACGTGTCGTTTTTTCCGACGAGATTCTTGGACAAGAAACTTGTCCCGGCCAAGTGTACACACGCTCGATTCAAAGAACCCGCGGTTCTTTGAATGGAGCGAACGCGGTGACGTCATCGAATACGACGAGCATGCGCTCGTCACATTCGATGCCGTCGCCGCCATCTTGGTTCACCCTACCTATGCCTAGGAAGCTACCGCGCATGCGTCTAAGTCATTTCGAGCATGCGCGGGCTTCCCGGCGAAAAGGTAAGTGTACACACACACAATTTTCTCGTCGAGAAACAGGCTGACGAGAATCTCGACGAAAAAATAGAGAGCAGGTTCTCTATTTTCTCGTCGAGATTCTTGACGCTTTTCTTGACGAGAAACCATACACACGAACGAATTTCTCAGCAAAAAATCTCTGTCAGCAAGTTTCTTGCTGGTTTTTGCCGAGAAACTCGTTCGTGTGTACGAGGCTTAACTGTATGTTAAATAAAAATATATATATATTGATTTCAAACCAATTTTGTAATGTCTTTCGACAGTACCCAGAAAATCCTGCTGCCCCACCCTTTTCCAAAATATTCTCTCTAAAAATATTATTTTTACTGAAGGATTACACCTGAGGGAACTCAGAGCTGACCTCATTTGCCAGGGAGAGTGTTGAGAGTGTGCATTCCACAATTCCCTGCCACCCTTTGGCTCAGAAGGAGAACTCTCCCCATTGCGACTGCACATCATGTATAATCCAATCCACAGTCTTTCTTCACTGCCTGCCTTTGGCCACCTTCAACTCTCACCGGCACCTACTGCCTAAAGTTTGAGCCTTGTCTTATTTGGATTTAGTCGCTTACCATTACTGCAACAGGTCTGTTAACAGGACTGTCCCATTGTATCGGATGACCTTATTCAGTACTCTCCCCACTATTTCATGAGAGATAAACTGGTATCCCCAGAAGAAACTGTATTTTGGATCCAGGAAACCCTATTACTAAATGGATCATCCTTATCAGCTGCTTTAATAGCTACATTGCCTGAGACTTGCACTGTGTCTATTAGGCTTTCTATATCCACGTTAATTTTGTGTCAATCTCTGGATTGCTAATAGAACAATATATTAAAAAACATTCAATATTTGCCCAAGTGCTATTTACGGTGGTTTCTAGTTCTGACCCTACTTGGCTTTTATATCAGTGTCTGAGCCCCTTTTCACTAAATCTGGCTAAGAGTCAGAACCTTTACAGCTTACTTCTCTAAAGACTGCATTTGACCAGGTTCCTGATGACCTCATGCAAACTATTATTTCCAATCTAATTGATGCACTATACTCTGCTAGGTGTCTAGAGCAGGGGTCTCCAAACTACGGACCTCCAGCTGTTGCGGAACTACAGGTTCCATTAGGCATTGTAAAACTCTGACATTCACAGACATGACTAGGCATGATGCAAATTGTAATTCCTAAACAATTGGAGGGCCATAGTTTGGAGACCCCTGATCTAGAGGATCAATCTGCTGTATCAGGTATAGCGGGTCTTTTCCAGCTTGTGCCACCACAGAGACCTTCTCTATAAGCTTTGTACTTGAAAAGTTCCTCTATTAAACCTGGCAACTTACAATTAATACATAACTCCCTCCTGGTTTGTGAAGAAGTATTTTCCCTTTGAAAGAGAATTCCTTGACAAAAGGCCCTAACTTGTGTAAATTTTCCAATTCTTTGCCTTTGCAAGCATCTCATTATACTGGTTAACTGGGTCTTTACCTTTAGGGACTTTTTATTGGAAGTCCATCGACGGACATAGCTCTTGCCCCTCTGTGTGTTTGGTTTTGTGTACCGCTTGCTCACAAAACTAAAGCATGATGGTTGGATGCAGGGTTATACAGGGGACTGGCTTAACTTTTTTGCTCGTCAGTGTCACAACCTCCTGATGGCAGCAGTATAACCCGTCGGTCTAAGATTATCTACTATTCCTGTGCCCCTCGAGGGACTTCAAAAAAATATTGTATAGTAAGTACAAAAATAAATATTTTTCTGACTTATCAAACAGATATAAAAAGAACACTTTCAATGGTATGTTTAGCAGACTAAAAAGGTGGAAAATAAGTGGTGCTCATTGTTAGGGTTTACTACATTATAGACCTATTTTCAGTTTTTATTGTGTTTATTTGCACTTGCTTTCTGTCCCAGTAACCATAGAGGAAGAGAAAGGAATCCACTCAGTGTAAATAAAAACAGTAATAAATTGTGACAGAGATTCTAACTCTTTTTTTTTGATTTGATACAACTGGATTTAGGGGGGGAACACACACACAAGTCTTTTTTAAGCAAGTAACTGCTGTCCTGTGATTTTTGGCAGATTCTAGTTGTGCTCAAGACTCTTGAAAATTAGGCGTCACAATAGAAAATTTACAAGCATGGGTCACGTGATTCACAATTTTTCTGGACGCCTTGGTGATTCCCTCACACTTGAGCTCTTGGGACGAATTAGCCCCTAGCTGACCTGTACAATTTATTTCATTTATTTTGAATGGTTGTTTCAAAACCACACATAACTGACTGTACACGGCTTTAACTCTTTCCCTCGGCTCCTATATCGAAGTAATTAAATGTCTGGGAGCCTGGAGAGCCTTATTACTATAATAGACACTTGAAGAGCCAATAAAAGCCCATGAACACATTTCATTTACCACTGTGGCTCTCAAGTATTAAGGGACTAATGCTTCTTCATTGTAACTCCAGCCAAGCAAATCAGACAATATGGCATCTGCTTTAGATATTATGATCATCATTTATTTATACAGCTCCAGCAAATTTAATCTCTTGGTGCAATATACAACATGCAGAGCAGACTGTATAGAACAAATAGCGGTGAGCGTACACATCCATTGTTGAGAAGTGTTTCCTTAAAAAATTGAGAAATGTGTCTTTGCACTTAGGATGCCAAGCTCTTAGCATTTATTTTTTGGCCGGTGTAAAAACAATAAATACAGGAAACTGCTGGAGGACTATATTGTATCAATCAAGGGTTGTAAGATGTGCTTTATTTGCTTTCTAAAAGCTACTGTAAAACATTGATATGTTGATTTCTCTGCCTTTGTCTTTCAGTATGCCCGGTAATTGAAAAGACTAAGTAATTACTTTTTGTTGAGCAGGACACTACACAAATTATGTTTCATGCAAGCAGGAAGGTAGTAACATTATACAAGAGTTCCCAACTTCCCAAGATGCACTCTACCACAAACTCGGGTTTTAAAAAAAGTTTATCTAAATCCAAAAGCAAAACAATTATCTATTCTATCTTACCAGTACTTAGATGTGGTATCTGCATTAGCTTTCAATTCTTCAGGCTTACGTCCTTTTAATTATACCTGGTAAATGCAGAGAACACTACATTTCCTGGCCCTTCATGCCTACACTCACTTCTCAGCTGTATCTATGGAGAAAGACATAATAAATACAGGGTGGACATCAAATATGTGTGCCTTTGTTTAACTGCATTAAACGGTGGATCGCCGAGACTAGTAATTTAAAAGGGAGCTAACATCATATATGCAGTCTTTTCTGCTCAGACGTGTGGTAAGAACACTGCATTTTTGGTAAAATAGACATGTATTTTTTGAATGTGCTAAAAATGTCATTAGCCTGAAAAAAGGAAACAAATGTAGCCACCACATCCAAGGACTAATAAGATGCAATATTAATGTTGTGTATATTTTTAGCTTTAGCCTGTTGCTAGGCAGTCGTCCTTATCTGCCACTTCCTTCTCTGCGGAGCTCCTCGTTCTCGTCCTCCCTTGCGTTGTCTTCTGGGAAATGGGGTGCGCTGTCTTCTGGGACCTGTGTGTGTTCCAGAAGACAGCCGGCTGTTCACAAAGCGCCGCGCGACTCGCGCATGCGCAGTAGGAAACGGGCAGTGAAGCCGCAAGGCACCACTGCCTGTTTCCCTTAGTTTGAATGGCGGCGCTGGCACCCGATCTGATGGACAGAACGGCCTCGGAGGGCCGACATCGCAGGCTCCCTGGACAGGTAAGTGTCCTTATTAAAAGTCAGCAGCTACAGTGTTTGTAGCTGCTGACTTTAAAAAAAAATGTTTTTGGCTGGAACACCACTTTAACATCCGCCCCATAGCAGTTTTGCTGCTACAGGGCGAATTTTCTGTGCAAAATCACGTATATATACACACACACGTGATTCTGCATGCCCACCTGCAGGGGGCACTCGTATGCCACCGGTGGGCCGCTTCTGCTTTGATCATTCACAGCAGAAGCTGATCTGCTGGTGCCGGCTACCGGATGTCCCCCGCCACTGTCCAATCATTGGCAATACACAGAGAACTGAGATCTGCCTATGTAAACAAGACATATCTCAGTTCTGACAAGGGGGAAAGGGATGTATTCTGTGTCTCTGCAAAGAAGGGACTAGAATCCATCTCTTCCTTTAGCAAAAGCATTACACTGTGTACACAAACACACTGGCTAGGCACACAGTTAACCCTTAGATCACCCTAGATGTTTAACCCCTTCCCAGTGTTATTAGTACAGTGACACTGCATATTTTTGTAGCACTGATCACTGTATTCGTGTCACTGTATTAGTGTCCGTTGGTTCAGTAAAACCCATTTTGAGCTGCAGGTGGGATACTGGTGTGTAGTTCCTGTGGCCTGTTGGTGGCGCTGCCATTGGAGGCCAGGGTTGAACCGCTGGTACAGTGCTGTTCCTTGGATGTCCCCTTTCGGCGGTAGTATGGTGGGCGTGTCGGCCTGCTGTGCATCCCGGAAAGGGATATAAAAGGGGCAGGAAAGGGATATCTGTCAGGGGTGAGTTCCCAGGGGTCCGACCCGGGAGCGTGTGATTCTGTTCGTGGCCACCCCAGGCACCTTTTGCCCTGGGGTGGAGTTCCTGGTTCGGTACACTGGCGGATCAGTCCCAGGCACCTTTAGCCCTGGGGCTGCGACTGGAGGCTTCGGGTCCAGTGCCTTTGGCTGGAGCTGCGGAGTGAGAAGGAATCCCAGGGTGCTGCCTTGCGAGGAGGCCCGCATCTAGATGAGGAGGCCGGGGGAGGACCGTTCCGAAGGACTGGTGAGAGATCACAGTGAAGGAAGGGGCCCGGTAACTCTCTGGAGGGATGTCAATTCCCTGTTAGAGGCCTAAAGCTAGAACCAACGTTCACCAGGTCTGTGGCAGAGACTGTGTGTGTACTCTGATTTGAGCATCATTCCGGCTGCTAGGATCCACTCCATTGGGAGACTATCCGGATGAGCTGAGTCTACCTGAAGATATGGGTAGTGAAAAAGAATTTGTTTGTGCCTGGACCTATTCCCACACCTTTTGCTGTCCTGCTCTTCCTCCAACCTTCTCCTGTCTAATTATCATGTATAAGAGAGAAATAAACTCTACGTTGGAGTTGCAATCGGTGTGGACTTTGAAGTTATTGGGGAATAGAGACTTGTCTTTGTCGTAGTGAAGACGGGAGCCATTCTCTGGGGGAACCTGATCAGAGAGACCCAGGTACATTACACCGCTCAGCCTCTTCACACAAGAGGGTACGGGCATGTGGCATAGGTGTGCCCCTTTCTCCCACGAGTGAGCCAAAAGGAGAAGGGGTGGTGAGTGCTTCATATATATATATATATATATATATATATATATATATATATATATATAAATAAAATTGCAGTCCAGCTATAAGTCACTGATCGCCGCAATTACTAGTATAAAAAATAAAAGAAAAATTCCATAAATATATCTGTTTGTAGACACTATAACCGAAAATTAAAAGTGTAGCGCTAACTAAATAAATATGTATAAATGTGAAAATATACACAAAAAACTGAATATGATAATATAGTGATAAACACGTGTATCACCCAAAATAACGTGCTGGGTGACTCCAGTGATAAAGTCCTCAAATTATATTAACACAATTATGCAAATATATGCAAATGAATGTCCATAATAGGCAAATGAATGTCCATTAGAAATGGAATCCATAAAACGAAGGTGATGAAGATCAGTCCAGAGAGAACGTGATGAATCAAAACGTGAAATTGTAATCAACAGTCTTCTGTTTGTGAGAGAAAGTAGCCACCACCAAAGTGAATAGAGGAAAGCTTACCAGAAGTTATGGATTTGGCGGGGCATAAGCCACCCAAATCAAATAAACTTGAAGAGTGTGAACACTCAAACATTAAAAATAGAGATGTGATGTGAGATCCGCCACCAAGTATATGTTGAGGAGGCTTACCAGAGGTCTCGGATTTGGAGAGGCATACGCCGCCCAAATCTGAGATTGCTTAGGGGGTTAATGGACGCCACTGGAGATGGTCTTGAGTGGAGGGGTAGTCTGGAGTCAAAGGGGTTTAGCACTTCAATCAGACGGGACATCCAATAACACAAAACACCAATTCATGTGGGGACTCGGTATCCAATGCATATGTGTGAAGATAGAAAAGCTCACATAGCATAATTCCGTTTGGAAAGAATTTAATAAAAAAATCATACAATGTAACACTCACATTTAAAGATGGTCTAAAAGCATGGATGCAGGTACAAGAGCGATGTATATGGACAAATCCACCCGACTAGTTTCGACTAAAAAGTCATCATCTGGGGTATGGACCTTGTCCCACAAACATCGCAAATTTATGAACATATTGACCTCCATGACCCAGGAAGCGGACCACACATGGTTCACTTCCTGTTTGATATATGTCATGGATGGTCACAATACTTATGCACAAATCTATGACTGTATCTCAGCATGATGCAAAAAAACAGAATAACAAAGAAAAGGCATTAATAGTAATAATAGGGCTCTAAATCGCCTTACATACTGGCGCTATCCAAGCCTCGTTTTCAATCCCCTGGTTACTCGGCAGGAAGCAGGCTGTATCCAGGCCTCGCTATGAGAACGAGGCATGGACTCAGCACCCGCACGTCACTTCCGCCGTAACCACGAGGACCGGAAGCGGCAGCCAAGCCTCACTCTAAGTTGAGACGTTAGGCTGCCTCTTGCCTCAACTGCGTCACTACGTCGAGACACACATACAGGCATAATTAAGGCGTCTATTGGTCAATCCGCCCCTGTAAAGGGCGTGTACCTCGTCCCTTCTAAAGGGGAAGGAATGTATCTCCGACAGGGTGCGCAGATCAAATAAAAGGCGTTAGTGTAGGATAACTATTTAACAAATATAAAAGGTATTGATACCATACATATATTATACATGATTGAAAGTGGGAAATAATGCATATGTGACAAAACAGCCTGCATTTAGTAATCCAATCAGATCATACATAGTGCACATAATGTGCACATAGAGGTACATATAACACATCCAGAGATGTAAATGTGTGTATTAAACGCTAATAAAATAAAAAATGAATGTGTAAATGTACACACATAAACATGTTTTAGAAAAACATATTTTAAAAGGTTTAAAATCAGTAAAAAGGAGAGAGAAAGAAAGAGAGGTCGTATAATTTTAGAGTGGTCAGGACGCATTAATAAAGGAATTAATGTCCCACTCGACATTCATTCCTTGTGGCTGATAAGTCTGAAGTTCATATATCCAGAATGTTTCTAATCTGGATACTCCTCTAGTGGTTGCTCCTCCCCTCCATGGAGCAACATATTGATCTATAACTAGAAACTGGGTGCCAACAGGGTTACGGGCATGGTATTGCCGGTAATGTCTGGGGACAGTATGTTTAGTACTTCCAAATTTTATCAGATTCACATGTTCGGATACTCTAGCGGTAAAAGATCTGATCGTTCTGCCCACATACTGTTTCCCGCATGGACAGGTCAACAGGTATACCACATGGGTAGTGGCACACGTACAAAAATGTTTAATGGGCTCATTATGGCCACAGCGGACGTGGCGTCCCTATACACCTGTATCCCACATCACAGAGGCATGGAGGCGTCACAGGAATTTCTTAATAGGGACCTCACGTTGGCAGCTCCACAAGTCAAGTTTATTATGGAATTATTAGAATTCGCGACGCATCACAACTATTTTTGGTTTGATGGACGTTATTTCCTTCAACAGAAAGGTGTAGCAATGGGGGCGAAATTCGCACCTAGTCTGGCCAATTTATTTATGGCCAAGTGGGAGGAGGATGTCGTCTATGCCCTACAGGAGCCTCGGCTCCTGTTTTGGGCCAGATATATAGACGACATCCTCCTCCTATGGACCGGCACCTTAGAAACCCTAGATGGCTTTTTTTGTCTGTTGAATGATAACGATAGAGGTATTTCTCTTACGTACGAATCTAGTCAATCTAGGATACATTTTCTAGATCTACAGATTGAAAGATCTGAACAACAATTCAAATTCAGTACCTATTTCAAGCCTACTGATAGGAATGGGTTTATACCCATGACTAGTTGCCATCACAAATCTTGGTTAAAGTCGGTCCCCAAGAGTCAGTTCCTACGTCTCCGTCGGAACTGTACAGAAACCGAAACTTTTGTGGCACAAGCCAATGTGCTCAAAAAGAGATTTCTGGAGAAGGGGTACAATCTGGTAGAGATAGATAATGACCTTAAACAGGTGCTTGATATTGAAAGACCCACATTGTTTGAAGCTAGACCACCTAAAGAAAGAAAGGATACTTTCAAATGGTCTTTTCTCACTACCTTTTCCACTCAATACAGACATATAAAAACCATTTTTGAAAAACATTGGGGGATATTGAAAAATGATAGGATTTTGGGCACATTGATACCAGAAAAGCCCAAAGTTATTTATAAAGGAGTACCCTCCCTTCAGAATCAAATCGCATCGAATATCATCAACCCACCTATAAAACCCACCTTTTTTCACAACTGGATGGGGTACTATCCCTGTAAAAAATGCATTGTTTGTAAACACAACACATGTGGAAGAAGGTCAACTAAGGAATTTAGATCTACGGTAACCAATAAAGTTTATCCCATTAAACATTTTTGTACGTGTGCCACTACCCATGTGGTATACCTGTTGACCTGTCCATGCGGGAAACAGTATGTGGGCAGAACGATCAGATCTTTTACCGCTAGAGTATCCGAACATGTGAATCTGATAAAATTTGGAAGTACTAAACATACTGTCCCCAGACATTACCGGCAATACCATGCCCGTAACCCTGTTGGCACCCAGTTTCTAGTTATAGATCAATATGTTGCTCCATGGAGGGGAGGAGCAACCACTAGAGGAGTATCCAGATTAGAAACATTCTGGATATATGAACTTCAGACTTATCAGCCACAAGGAATGAATGTCGAGTGGGACATTAATTCCTTTATTAATGCGTCCTGACCACTCTAAAATTATACGACCTCTCTTTCTTTCTCTCTCCTTTTTACTGATTTTAAACCTTTTAAAATATGTTTTTCTAAAACATGTTTATATGTGTACATTTACACATTCATTTTTTATTTTATTAGCGTTTAATACACACATTTACATCTCTGGATGTGTTATATGTACCTCTATGTGCACATTATGTGCACTATGTATGATCTGATTGGATTACTAAATGCAGGCTGTTTTGTCACATATGCATTATTTCCCACTTTCAATCATGTATAATATATGTATGGTATCAATACCTTTTATATTTGTTAAATAGTTATCCTACACTAACGCCTTTTATTTGATCTGCACACCCTGTCGGAGATACATTCCTTCCCCTTTAGAAGGGACGAGGTACACGCCCTTTACAGGGGCGGATTGACCAATAGACGCCTTAATTATGCCTGTATGTGTGTCTCGACGTAGTGACGCAGTTGAGGCAAGAGGCAGCCTAACGTCTCAACTTAGAGTGAGGCTTGGCTGCCGCTTCCGGTCCTCGTGGTTACGGCGGAAGTGACGTGCGGGTGCTGAGTCCATGCCTCGTTCTCATAGCGAGGCCTGGATACAGCCTGCTTCCTGCCGAGTAACCAGGGGATTGAAAACGAGGCTTGGATAGCGCCAGTATGTAAGGCGATTTAGAGCCCTATTATTACTATTAATGCCTTTTCTTTGTTATTCTGTTTTTTTGCATCATGCTGAGATACAGTCATAGATTTGTGCATAAGTATTGTGACCATCCATGACATATATCAAACAGGAAGTGAACCATGTGTGGTCCGCTTCCTGGGTCATGGAGGTCAATATGTTCATAAATTTGCGATGTTTGTGGGACAAGGTCCATACCCCAGATGATGACTTTTTAGTCGAAACTAGTCGGGTGGATTTGTCCATATACATCGCTCTTGTACCTGCATCCATGCTTTTAGACCATCTTTAAATGTGAGTGTTACATTGTATGATTTTTTTATTAAATTCTTTCCAAACGGAATTATGCTATGTGAGCTTTTCTATCTTCACACATATGCATTGGATACCGAGTCCCCACATGAATTGGTGTTTTGTGTTATTGGATGTCCCGTCTGATTGAAGTGCTAAACCCCTTTGACTCCAGACTACCCCTCCACTCAAGACCATCTCCAGTGGCGTCCATTAACCCCCTAAGCAATCTCAGATTTGGGCGGCGTATGCCTCTCCAAATCCGAGACCTCTGGTAAGCCTCCTCAACATATACTTGGTGGCGGATCTCACATCACATCTCTATTTTTAATGTTTGAGTGTTCACACTCTTCAAGTTTATTTGATTTGGGTGGCTTATGCCCCGCCAAATCCATAACTTCTGGTAAGCTTTCCTCTATTCACTTTGGTGGTGGCTACTTTCTCTCACAAACAGAAGACTGTTGATTACAATTTCACGTTTTGATTCATCACGTTCTCTCTGGACTGATCTTCATCACCTTCGTTTTATGGATTCCATTTCTAATGGACATTCATTTGCCTATTATGGACATTCATTTGCATATATTTGCATAATTGTGTTAATATAATTTGAGGACTTTATCACTGGAGTCACCCAGCACGTTATTTTGGGTGATACACGTGTTTATCACTATATTATCATATTCAGTTTTTTGTGTATATTTTCACATTTATACATATTTATTTAGTTAGCGCTACACTTTTAATTTTCGATTATCACTAGCTTTTTGTACCAGCAGTGTTGGCAGCTTCGTTTCACATTATTTCCAGCGCAGTATTATCCTTTTACTTTCCTGTAGACACTATAACGTTTACGTAAACCAATCAATATACGTTTATTGTTATTTTTTACTAAAAACATATAGTAGAATACATATTGGCCTACATTTTTGAAGAATTATTTTTTTTATTTTTTTTTTTATTTTTTTTTATTGGGCGTGTTTTATAGCAGAAAGTAAAAAAAATGTTTTTTTTTCAAAATTTCAAGTCTTTTTGTTTATAGCGCAAAAAAAAACGCAGTGGTGATAAAATACCACCAAATGAAAGCGCTATTTGTGGGAAAAAAACGACAAATTTTATTTGGGTACAGTGTCGCATGACCGCGCAATTGTCAATTAAAGTAACAGTGCCGTATCGCAAAAAATGGCCTGGTCATGAGGGGGGGGAATCTTTCGGAGGTCAAGTGATAAATACAGTACTTTGACGCATTAAACAAAGTTTGATCACTTGTCGTCATGTCATGAGTTTAATGTCCTGGTCCCCTATCTGAAGTGAATTTCCCTCCTCTCCAATATCAGGTAGAGGGTAACATTTCATAGGCACAGGCATAACTGAAGACTTCAAATGTGGAGGAGGGAAATCAAACACTAGAGTACTCCCTCACAAAAAAAAAATTGTTTAGCTTTATGTGTAGCTGTATGGTTTAAGACAGTATGGTGTAAGACAAAGATGTATGCTAAACTGCTTGAATAGATTTCACTATATTACCACAATATAGTATGTACATACTGAAAAACCAAATGAAAACTTCTTCCTCAAACTGTCTCAATCTTCCTATACAGACGTAGAATAAGCTGTTCTTAAACCAGTGCCAAGCCCCCAATATGTGGACTTCCTGACTGCTGACAGAACTAAATCTGGGTTAGACTATAAGTGAATACAACATCCTTTTTTTTTTTTTTTTTTATAAAGACCCCCTGGTGTAGATCCAGCGGCCAGTAGTACCGGCACCCAATGCTGGCTCCCACCAAATGGCAGCTCCACCGCTAAATAAACTGGGTGACCCCGCCCTCTTGTGACATCAACTGGTGCATGCCAGGTTGATGTCACAAGGGGGCAGGATCCCCCAGTGACATCATTGGGTGGCCCCATTCCTTCATTTATTTAGCGGCAGGACGTGCAGAGATTTCATTTGGTGGGAGCCAGCGTCAGCTGCAGATCTTTTTTTATTTTTTTTGGGTCTGCGGCCGGTGTTCATCGTGACTGATGTTGGATCTACTCCAGGGGTAAAAATTGTAAAAAAATAATTTAATAAAAGGACTTGTTTAAAATTGCTGCTGTGTTTCAGCGTACTTTTACAATTTTTCTGGTGAATGAGTAGTTCACAGCGTCTCCCCACAAGGATGTAGTCCCAAGGGAGGGGGCGAGCACGCTGACTAACCCCCAGCCAGAACAGCTCGGATGATGGGGGCAAGCTTACTGAGGAGGAACAGGAAGTGAGAAATTCAGACAAAGAAAAAAAACATTTAGAAGGGAAATCGAAGGAAAAGGTAAGTGAACCAACAATGCACTAGCTTAAAGGAACCTATTTAGAAAATAAAAAACAAACCTCTACAACCCCTTTAAGTTATTTGAATAGGGACATGTAACAAATATAAAGCAGGTGTTATCCCGATTAGGCTGCAAAAGTGGAAGTACGCTTTAAAGAATGATAAGCTGCAATATATTACATTTTTGTTTTTGGGTTTATTACCACTTAAATTCAAACTTAAAGTTTGAATTTACCTAAAAGAGTATAGAGGATAATATCTCAGATCCTCAGCATGGTGATGTAGCTACAAGGTTGAACATGGTTCCAGTTCAGTGTCATCTCCTGCTCCAGACACGTAGAGTCTGTATTTCTTCCCTGATCTCTTGGCAAACATACTTTGCTGGAGAAAAAGACAGCTGGTCTAAAAGCAGACAGGTGGCAGAATCACTGCTAAGGGCAGTGTATGTACTGTACCAATGTGTGTATCCTGCCAAGTTAGTTGTATTTCTTTCAGGGTTATTAGATACTCTTTATTCCAGAAAATAACATATAGCTAAATCAATATTCCTAGTGTAGGTTAAATAGTGACTTACTAAAAAAATGCTTACTGCTACAATGCCTGTGCAATTGTAGAATAGGCTGTTAAGGAACAGGGTCAACACTAGACACTGACAATAAGTTAGACGCCCTTGCCATGGAAGAAATAGTAGAACATGCACAACAAGCAATTAATATACATTCCACTACCCTAAGGTAGTATCATATGCTCCTATGTGAATAGGAGAATGGTAGTGGCATACACTACTTCCTGTGGACTGGTGGAGAATTACACATTTCCTGTCCTTTTACATCTATACTCTCTTCTCCATGGGATCTATGGGAGGAGACATTGTTGTCACGCAGGCTGGACTTCAAACATGTCTACTGTTGTTCATCTCCTCTACTGATAACAATGTTTATGTTATGTTTGAGGGTACATTCACAGCTGGGAATGAGCATGACACCAATTACATGCAAGAACCCCAGCAGTGGTTTGGCTGCGGGATGTAGCCCAATTGAAAGCAATGGGAGGCTGGCGGCACATGCAGCTAATTTCAGCCGCTCATATGTAATCACACCTGCGAGTGATCGGGCAAATTTGCACTTGTGAATATAAGCTTTAAACTTACAGAAAGTGATAAGGACACTTAATTTCTGACAAGATCAACAGGCATTTACTGTACTGGGTAAAAACTTTCCCCCCGCAAAAAAAATAAAAAAATAAAAAAACAGTTGGAAAGCTGCAACAGACTTTTACCAGTCAGATGGTGTTGATCTGAGCACTTCTTGTTTTATTAAAAAAATATAGGAACAAAAAGGGCAGGAAATTGCATCATAACCATCTAGTTCCACTAGGAAGAACATAACCCAAGCATCTGGAGGCCACCAGTGTCCGCCATGATTGGATTGTCACATGCAGTTGCAAATTCCTCTTTCAACAGAAGTTGGGATCATCATTCATTATCATCACAATATGATTGACAATAGATTTACATCGTGGGACATGCTTTTTTTTTTTTTAATAAGGTGTCTGTTTTTTACATTTGCATTGTAATTTTTTTTAATGAATAAATAACCAAGGATACTACGTACACCTTATTCATTCATGTGTGGGTTGGTATTTGACGGCCCACTTATTTTTAAAGGGCACTTCTAGGTTCTAATAAGCCCCCCGCTTGCAGAAAGCCATACAGAACCTGATCAAGGAGAAGGGCCTGGTATGTATAATTAAACCACTCCTTGCCCCCTTAAATTTTGGTGGGGGGGGAGTGGGGGCTTCAGTAGGAGTGGGACTTCCTGTCCCACTTCCTCCTTCTGCCCAGGGACCACTTAGGCGACTCGTCATATCGCCTTTTGGCGGCCTCTCCCTGTAGGCGATCACCTGGGACACGTGACAGGTCCCAGCGAATGCCTGTCCACTCAGGGAGCGCAGCGCCGCTCGCGCATGCGCAGTGAGTGCCCAACCGTGAAGCCGAAAGCTGTCACGGCCAGGTGCCCACAGTTATAATGGAAGCGCCAGCGGAGAGGGGGGGAGAGGAGCGAAGCTCCGGGCGGCCGGGTCGCAGGACAGTGGAACAGGTAAGTGTCTGTTTATTAAAAGCCAGCAGCTACACTTTTTGTAGCTGCTTACTTTTAATAAACATAAAAAACACTGGAACTCCCCTTTAAGAGGGGAAACCTTCACACAAAAGAAACAAACAGTGTGGAGGTCCTCCTAACAACCACACCAGGTCTTGTATAGATTTAGGAAACAGAACAAAGCAGCCAGAAAATGTATTTCACTAGCAATGTTAATGCCATTGTTTTTTCTTTGTAAATTTCAGTTTTGCTGTAGGACATTGCATACATTGTACAGTTGTGCCATTTCACAGACAGGTTTACGGCATCCTCCAGGGAAGACATTCTAGAGAATTGGGAGTTTTGGTTTTTTTTTAATGTTTCACTTTAAGTGTTTTTAAAATTGTTGCTCCCTGCAACATCTTTCCCAGGGCATTCCTGAGCTTCTGCCCCCCCCCCCTTTTTGAAAATCCCTTGCATAGCCTTTAAAAATGGCCTAAATTGGGTTTCAAGATTCTGCTGCCATTTACTTTAGTAGGGTTCTGAAAAAAGTAAATCTAAAGTCAAAACTTGTCAGTTTTTTGCCATCTTTGTCTCATTGAGATTTTTCTTTACTTCTGGTATTGTTACAACTGGAAATCCCTTCAAAGTGAAATAAAATCCCTGGTAGTCATCAAGGTCACCAGAAATGGTGTCCCCATTGGAAGATTTCCCCTCTTTTCTTGTTCCAGTGACCACTCCAAATTTAGAATTTTTTCAGTTTTAGTGATAACAGACACCAGGACAAATTGAGAGAATGAGTCTCCCTACCAGGGACATAAATGTAGCGCCCTCACCCCTAGAATAGGGCTGTAGGTAAATTTAGTTATGCTGGGTGGTAGCCAGCCTGGCTAATTTGTAGTGTTTAGTGATTACATGACTTCTGTGCAAATTCCATTTAATTGTGGTTTCTCCCTTTTGTCAGCAGGTGGCACTGTTGCCTTTGACATTAGTATAATGCGCTACAGTATATGCAAGTTATGGATAAACATACTTTTCTCAGCCAATCATATCTTTTGCGATGCATGCTGGGAAAAGCTATTTAAAAAAGGAAAGAAGTCAGGTGATCAAGCCAGTCTTCCCGCCCAGTGCTTTGACCTGGGTGGATGTGTATACAGTTCCTGAAGCCTGAGGCCTATCCAGGTGGCTTTCGGCTGCTAGGCCTGTCTGAGGCCTATCCAGGTGTTCAAGTTTATGCAGAGGAAAGCCTGCCAAAGATCCAGAAACAATTCTAGAGGGCTGGAGTTCTAAGGAAGCACCAGAGGTGACTCTTCATATAGCTGGAGGCTATGAAGTGGCTGGGGGGATTTCAGAGAGAACTGATCCAAGGGAATCTGAGTGTGAAGATGTGAGTAAAGTTCAGTTACTAGGGGGGACAGCCTGTCCTACAAAGTAAAGATGTGCTGGTTTAGCTTAAAGACTCTTATTCCTGTACTGCTGTCTGTCTCACCTCACCTATTTTTGTCTAAGGAGTCTGCCAATCTGCCTGTTGCTGATCGTTATTAACCGCTTGCCGACCGCCGCACGAACTTATACGTCGACAGAATGGCACGGCTGGGCAAATGGGCGTATATATACGTCCCCTTTAATTTGCCGCCGCGTAGTCACTTGCGCACCGCCAGCGGCACGCTCGCGACCCTGTTGCGAGCTCCGTGACCGTGCCCGCGGGACCCGTGGACTCAATGTTCGCCGGTGTCCCGCGATCGGGTCACAGAGCAGAAGAACGGGGAGATGTCAATGTAAACACAACATCTCCCTGTTCTTCCTAGTGACATGTCACTAATCGTCTGGTCCCTCTCATCGGGAACAGCGGTCAGTGACGTGTCACTCGTAGCCACGCCCCCTAACAGCTAGAATCACTCCCTAGGACGCACATACCCCTTCAGCGCCCCCTACAGGTTAACCCCTTCCCTGCCAGTGTCATTTTTACAGTAATCAGTGCATTTTTATAGCACTGATCGCTGTAAAAATGACAATGGTCCCAAAATGGTGTCAAAAGTGTCCAATGTGTCCGCCATAATGTCGCACTCACAATAAAAATCGCTGATCGCCGCCATTATTAGTAAAAAAAAAAATATTAATAAAAATGCCATAAAACTATCCCCTATTTTGTAGACGCTATAACTTTTGCGCAAACCAATCAATAAATGCTTATTGCGATTTTTTTTACCAAAAATATGTAGAAGAATATGTATCGGCCTAAACGGAGGGAAAAAATATTTTTTATATATTTTTTGGGGATATTTATTATAGCAAAAAGTAAAAAATATTGCATTTTTTTCAAAATTGTTGCTCTATTTTTGTTTATAGCGTAAAAAATAAAAACCGCAAAGGTGATCAAATACCACCAAAAGAAAGCTCTATTTGTGGGGAAAAAAAGGACATAAATTTTGTTTGGGAGCCACGTCGTACGACCGCGCAATTGTCAGTTAAAGCGACGCAGTGCCAAATCGCAAAAAGTGGCCTGGTCTTTGGCCAGCCAATTGGTCCGGGGCTTAAGTGGTTAAGGGTGACCTGTGCCCTATTCCCCTCTCTCCCACATTTTTCCTTTTCTGAGAAAAACGTCTCTATTGTTTAAAGCATAAAAGTGACTGGCGCCCATGTTCTTTGTTCATGACCCACCATGCCCACAAACCCTGAGAATATATGTCAGCCATATCTACCCCTGGTAGCCACCATTAGGCTCCTGGAAAATCGGGGTAGGCGCTACATAAAGAACAATAAAAACTTGACAGGTTCTAATCTCCATCTCACAAAAAAAAGTTGCCTTTCGTTATACATTAAAGGGTTACTAAACCCAGGACCGTACATTGACATCTGGTCTCCCACAGTACACAGAACACGGAAATGATTTTTGTAGCAAAGTCTTTTACCTTACCCAGTCTAACGAGAACCTTCAAGGTCAAAGACATCTGACATCCTTAAAAATAGAGTGGGTCGTGAGGCATAGTGGGTGCAAAGATGGTGAAAGTCATTGGGCACCAGACACTTCTTGGATGCAAAAGCAGTTTTATTTATTTTAACAGTCCTTTTAATATTTTGCAAGGGAAAGAGGGTTAGGGCCAGGACACCCTTGAGTAGTTACAATTTCAATTGGCAGACACAGAGACTTCAACAGGAGGACAGCCGTAGTGGTAAAGGCTTCAGCAAGGCACCACTTCTGCATGTGCAGGTTTGCTCTCTCCTATGGCAACAGTATCTATCAGTTACTAGCACAAAGTTCAACAGTTCTCTCAGCTTCACTACAATGTCCACTTGTAGCTCTTCAGCCCCTTGAGCGCCTAGTCTCTCACTGGACTCTATGATTTACAAAATCTGAATCCCGTGAGTTCCTCAATGCTTTTGTGGTGGTATCTCCTTCAAGCGTCACCCACGCTTTCCCGCTGGGTCCCTAGCTTGGCACTCCAGATACCTTTCAAGCATCACCCTTGCTAAACAGCTCGGTCCCTGGCTTGACACACAAGGCTGCTCTGCAATTGTCACCTCCGCTGGCTGGGTCCCTGACTTGATCACCGCCTGAAGTTTCCAGATTCTTCACCATGCCGTTCGGTGAGAATACTGCTCTGGTACTTGCTTCAGTTACTCACTGTGGTCCCTGGGAAAGGTGGTTGGTCCCTTAGTGGTAACAGCTTCCCTTCTACCTCCGACCATGACAGGCTCTCCGGCCGGTAGAACAGTCACTGTTGGTTGGACCGCAAGCCCCAGTCCCAACCATGCTTTGCCCTCTTACTTCTGGATAGGCCCTCACACAGCCTGGCAGCCAGATGCCCCCGAGATAGGCCCAATCTCCGGCCTAGCAGCCCGGGACGTACGACACACGTCCACCCAGACAGCGGTCCGGGTGGCACAGAACATAGATCATCTGACTCCACCCAAATATATAGGTTCTTCTAACAGCCTAAGGGATTCATGAAAACCCCTGCCCATTAGCCGAGATATCCCATATACCTGTAACTTAACCTTGAAGTGTCCTTCTCGCATCTAATGCAACCAAGTGCCCAGCCAGAAGAGAAAAAAAAAAAAGGTACAACATGGCCAAACTTAGGGAGACACCAATGGAACCAATAGACAACTATCTACAGTAGCTACTCCTGACAAGGAATTTGGTGAGGAGCTTCCTGACTAAACCCCAGGATGCTACATCTTAGTAAATATAAATTGCTTATTCTGACTCTGATTGTTGTGAAGCGATTTATCCCTTGTGAGACCTCTATGCCTGGCCTGTATAATCAGATATAATCACTGAGGACAATCCTCATCAGATATCTTGAACTCACCAATACCATTTTCCATACACAGAGGTGTTTTATTCTGAAAAATCAGGTTACAGCAGATGACAGGATACAACAGATGAATAGATTGTGGTATTTATGGGGTCAAAAGATGATATTGTCTGTAGCTTACTATGCAGAATACATGTGCCCTGCCACATGTGGCCTGTAACTGAATCCATGACACAGGAAGTACAATCACAGAAAGAAAAGGTGAAGCATTACATACAAAGGGAGTGTGTCATGCATCAGGGAAAAGACGTGGAAAAAACAAGTGCATTACCATAAAAGGTCTCTAGATGGCAGTATGTGAACTAAACACGAACATCCATAGAAAAATGGTTCAGGGAAACAATCTATATAAATTCTATGCCTCATTGGGGCGGCACATTGCTAAATACCTCTTCTCATCAGCAGTATATGGCAGTCTTGTGACACTTCTATCAGTGTCTGGCCAAGCATTGGTTAAAGTTTGTAGGAGGAGTTTTCCTTCTCCTCTGATTGCCCTATGAGGCTGAATGACTCCTGACTCTCTATCTGGACAGCACTGATTGGCCCTGTGCTGATCACATGCACCCTCCCAAAAAAAATCTCTCCAGCAATACATACCAAACTGAGCATTTTCGGAGTGCCCCCAAGGCTCTGTGCTATCAGGAAATGGAATGGGGACTGCAAAAGAAGGGGAGGATCAGAGAAGATAGGATCAAACAGCCTTTTTACACAATGCACAGGATTAACCCCTTAGGTTCCACAGTGAGTAGAACAAGCATGCTTTACTGCATATACAGACTGATTTTACTGTTGTGGGGTTAGTAGCTGTAAAAACACCCCAAATACGAAAGGGGGGAACGCCGTTTAGATCTCTTCCCTCTCCTAGACACAAATTCACTGTCGATCCTCCACAGCCAGACGACCACTTCCCATAGGAATTAATCCTTCTGAAAGAACGAGACGCACTCTGTATCTTTCTCTGGATAGACTGACTTTATTGCCAAAAACATTTTAACCTTTATACACATCCAATACTGCATTAATCTAAAATGAACAATGGTCCAGCTCCACCCACAACATAACAAGACCCAATACACATTTGACAGTAGGCTAGCTTTTGTCTCCCACTACCCATCTCTTAGAAGGCAACAGCTAATCCCTTTATGTTTAAATAACTATGCATGACCTTTATATTCACCAGACTGTCTGTTACTTTACAATACACACAAGGACAGACTTAATTTCCCCAATCCACATCACCACAAACAATGGACAGGTCTTTTAGAAGCTGCGATTCATTAGCATTACACTAGGCAGACAGGTGATTGAGGCTGAACACATCAGTATCTCTCAATTAACCTGTTGAGTTCAGAATCAGTAAATAGTCCTTTACAGATATCCTTGGGAATATGGTGGATAAATATTACATTTTAGGTAGTCCAAGATATATTTCTTAATGTCCATGTTTTCTTGGCTCACCCTGTGTCCAAAGTGACCCTCCTGTCACACATCTCCCCTTTCGGCAGGAGACTAACACAGGAGGTGACCCCAGACGGGTTGAATCCGAAGTTAGTCCATAGGTCCATTCTTCTAATGCCGGTATCCACACAGTACCCCAAATAAATTGCTCCAAACAGAGCATTACTTACCCAGCCAACCTCTGCCTCTCTCAGAGAACATACCCGCCGCTGGGGAGAAGACAGGGTGACTGGGCTCAGTCCGTCATGCTGTTGGGGATCTGGGCCGACTGCCCAGCCTCCCTGGGGTATACAAGTGGTGACTGAAGTCCCATCCACTTGTGGTAGGTGAAAATCCCCCAGTGCTTGCAAAGCAAGGCTGACATCCTCCTGTCTCAGTGTCACACCATTTTCTGGGGTTATGTCAGTGAGGACCGAAGTCCCATCCAGTACCACAGGCACTCCCTCTTCTGTTAGTTGAGAGCAGAGGCCCGCGGCACTCTGCTCTGTTGCCAGCTCTTCCGCTGGGTTGCTGTGAGTGGAGACCGTAGTCCCATCCACCGATATCAGCTCAAGTTGCAGTTGTGTGCAGAGGCCAGTAGCATTCTGCCCTGCTGCCAGTGATTCAGCTGGGGGTAAAAGCTTTACCACCTCAGCTTGTTGCTGGAGAGAGGGGCCAACTGCCCCGGCTCCCTGAAACTCCACAGTTGTTTCCGGTGCTGGGCAGAG
Source organism: Rana muscosa (assembly GCA_029206835.1). Taxonomy (NCBI): domain Eukaryota; kingdom Metazoa; phylum Chordata; class Amphibia; order Anura; family Ranidae; genus Rana; species Rana muscosa. The sequence continues at coordinate 94,870,807 of CM055123.1, read as the reverse complement.
GTTGCTATCACTCTGCCCTGTTGCCAGCACTTCTGCTGGGGACTCCACACCATCTGCTCTGGCTGACTGTTGGGGAGGGAACAGGGCTGCTTCTCCTCCCTGCATCTCTGAAATCCCCTGAGAAAGAGGAACCATCACCTTCTCACCTCGGGCCTCCAAAACTGCCACGGGTGTAGAGCAGGGGTCTGCAGTACTTTGTCCTGCTGCCAGTACTTGGGCAGGCGATGCATAATCCATAACATCCTCTGAACAGTCCCTTAAGTCCATACCTTCTGTAATCTGTGGCTGGGGAGATGAGCCAACTGCCCTAGCTCCCTGGAACTCCATATCATCCACTTCGGCTTTAGGGATGGCAATCTTCAGATTTTCCACTGCCGATTCTTCAGCCAGGCTAGCTCCCTGGAACTCCATATCATCCACTTCGGCTTTAGGGATGGCAATCTTCAGATTTTCCACTGCCGATTCTTCAGCCAGGCTAGCTCCCTGGAACTCCATATTATCCACTTCGGCTTTAGGGATGGCAATCTTCAGACTTTCCACTGCCGATTCTTCAGCCAGGATTTCATAGTTGTCAACTGGTATTTCCTGATAGTCCCAGGCAAAGGTAGCCCCACCCTGCTGCTGAGCAGATTCTAGCAGCTGTCTGTAGGCGATCTCAGATTGCCGTATCTCCGCCATTCTCCGCTCATGTTGTCGCTCTAGTTCTCTCTTTTGTCGCTGTAGTTGTTTCTCTTGTCGCTCATCCTGCAGCTGGATGCCTATAATGGCTTCCTGTATGGCGGTCTCTGATGGGTTAGCACCATATAATGCCAACTGCTCTCAAACTCGTTGCTGAAACAAATCTTCAATTGACCGGGGTCTTGCATCACCATCCTTCTGGTCCATCTCGGCTAGCTCCCTGATCAAGGTGGCCTTGTTCTTTGTCCCACTGGTCCCTCCAGGGCTCTCAAGTAGGTCTTTCAGTGTGGCTTTCCTGCCGGCTGCATAGCTGGTCATTCACTGTGGTGGTTTTGAGTGTCCCAGGAACTGGAGGGAAAATCCCGCCGCTGCAAACCAATGTAACGACACCCCAAATACGAAAGGGGGGGAACGCCGTTTAGATCTCTTCCCTCTCCTAGACACAAATTCACTGTCGATCCTCCACAGCCAGATGACCACTTTCCATAGGAATTAATCCTTCTGAAAGAACGAGACGCACTCTGTATCTTTCTCTGGATAGACTGACTTTATTGCCAAAAACATTGTAACCTTTATATACATCCAATACTGCATTAATCTAAAATGAACAATGGTCCAGCTCCACCCACAACATAACAAGACCCAATACACATTTGACAGTAGGCTAGCTTTTGTCTCCCACTACCCATCTCTTAGAAGGCAACAGCTAATCCCTTTATGTTTAAATAACTATGCATGACCTTTATATTCACCAGACTGTCTGTTACTTTACAATACACACAAGGACAGACTTAATTTCCCCAATCCACATCACCACAAACAATGAACAGGTATTTTAGAAGCTGCGATTCATTAGCATTACACTAGGCAGACAGGTGATTGAGGCTGAACACATCAGTATCTCTCAATTAACCTGTTGAGTTCAGAATCAGTAAATAGTCCTTTACAGATATCCTTGGGAATATGGTGGATAAATATTACATTTTAGGTAGTCCAAGATATATTTCTTAATGTCCATGGTTTCCTGGCTCACCCTGTGTCCAAAGTGACCCTCCTGTCACAGTAGCATTTTAATATTCCAAACATCAATACAGTTCAGTGAACCTCCTATGAACTGAACCCAGGTATGTTTGGCTCATCCCTGCCTACAGTAGCTGGGTCTTTTGGAAAAGCTGCATGCTATTATGCTCTGGACCAGTAGGCCTCATGCCAGTTCTGACTGTAAAAGGTCCACTTACCTGGCTACAGATCACTTCCCTAGCTACTTCTGCTTTATTAAAGTGTGGCCTCTCTAAACTGCTGAGGTTGGGAAGGTTTATCTTCCTAGGAATCTAAGAAGTTATGAGAAAAAGAGGCAAAGGGGTCTGGCACCCGTATCTGAGCATAGTGAAGAAATGGGTACTTCACTACAATTTTATACTGGGGCGTTTTAGACTGGACACCGTAAATATCAGTTACAGGTGTGGCTGATTGATATATACTTGTAGGCAGCTGTAGTGCAGGGCAGCCTAGCTGGCTGCAAGAGGAAGTGGGTTAGCAAGTGTATATACTCACTTTTTAGCCGATTTGATATGTTTGTGTGTAAATATGTTCAGAGCTGTTTGGCCTCTATAATTGTTTCCAGCACCATTTTGGAGAAGCCTGGTGTCCTGATTAGAGTTGAGCGGACACCTGGATGTTCAGGTTCGATGGGTTCAACCGAACTTCGGAAAAAAGTTAGAGTTCGGGACCGAACTTGACCCCGAACCCCATTGAAGTCAATGGGGACCCAAACTTCTGAGGACTATTTGCACTTGTTTCCCATGCTTAGAACTGTCCCTGCACAAAGTGTCATTTCTGAAGGAAAAAAAGTCATTTAAAACTCACTCGCGGCTATAATGAATTGTCGGCTCCTGGCAATAGAGAGAAAAGTCATTGATAAAAAAAAAAAAAAATGCGTGGGGGTTCCCCCAAATTCAATTACCAGGCCCTTCAGGTCTGATATGGATTTTAAGGGGAACTCCACCCCAAATTTTAAAAAAAAAATGGCGTGGAGTTCCCCCAAAAATCCAGACCAGACCCTTTATCCGAGCACGTAACCTGGCAGGCCGCAGGAAAAGAGGGGGGGATGAGAGAGTGCCCCCCCCTCCTGAACCGTACCAGGCCACATGCCCTCAACATGGGGAGGATGTCCCCATGTTGATGGGACAAGGGCCTCATCCCCACAACCCTTGCCCGGTGGTTGTGGGGGTCTGCGGGTAGGGGGCTTATCGGAATCTGGAAGACCCCTTTAACAAAGGGAACCCCCAGATCCCGCCCCCCCTGTGTGAATTGGTAATGGGGTACATTGTACCCCTACCATTTCACAAAGAAAGCGTAAAAAATTGTAAAAAAAATACACAGACACCGTTGGGAAAGTCCTTTATTAAAAATAAATAAATAAATAAAAACATTCCAGCTATGAAATCCAGTGTCCCATGGCGATCCGTTGTCTGGCGCTGTCCACACAAAATGTCATTGGCTGAGCTTGAGCGGACCTGATGGGAACTTCCTCCGCAGTGTAATAAATGAATAGACCCGCCCCTTCTAAAGTTCCCCATCAGGTCTGCTCAGCCAATGACGTAGGTGTAAGGCTGGGGACCTGATGCGGAACATGAGAAGGGGCGGGTCTATTCATGTATTACACTGTGGAGGAAGTTCCCCATCAGGTCCGCCCCTCGTATGTCAGACCCAGCCTACGTCATTGGATGAGCGGACCTGATGGGAAACTTCCTCCGCAGTATAATAAATGAATAGACCCGCCCCTTCTTACGTTCCGCATCAGGTTCTCAGCCTTACACCTACGTCATTGGCTGAGCGGACCTGATGGGGAACTTTAGAAGGGGCGGGTCTATTAATTTATTACACTGCGGAGGAAGTTCCCCATCAGATCCGCTCAGGCTCAGCCAATGACATTTCGTGTGGACAGCGCCGGACATCGGATCACCGTGGGACACTGGATTTCATCGCTGGAATGTTTTTTTTTTTATATTAACCACTTAACAACCACCTGCCGACAAATAACGTCGACAAGGTGGTTGCTTAACTCTGGGAGGACGTTATATAACGTCCTCCCAGAATCGCGCTCCCGCGCGCCCCCTGGGGCGCGCACACGGGAAACTCCGTGACCGAGGACCCGGCGGATCACGAATCGCGGTAAATCGCCGCTGATAGCGGCCGTTTACCACGTGATCGCTCCGTCAAATGACGGAGCAATCACTTGTAAACAGACCGGCGTCATTTGATGACGCCGGTTCCTCCCTCCCCTCTCTGTACCGATCGGTACAGTGTGAGAGGGGAGGGGGAGGGAGCGGATGGCAGCAGCAGCACTGTGGGCTGGATCTGTGACAATTGCAGTCACAGATCCATCCATCCCTGCTCAGCCATCCCTGTGCTATACCCTGCCAATACTCTGCAATACACCCTGCCAATACTCTGCAAAATACCCTGCCAATACTCTGCAATACCCTGGTGCAATACTCTGCAATACCCTGGTGCAATACTCTGCAATACCCTGGTGCAATACTCTGCAATACCCTGGTGCAATACTCTGCAATACCCTGGTGCAATACTCTGCAATACCCTGCACAATACTCTGCAATACCCTGCAAAATACTCTGCAATACCCTGCAAAATACTCTGCAATACTCTGCAATACCCTGCAAAATACTCTGCAATACCCTGCAAAATACTCTGCAAAATACTCTGCACAATACTCTGCACAATACTCTGCACAATACTCTGCACAATACTCTGCAATACCCTGCACAATACTCTGCAATACCCTGCACAATACTCTGCAATACCCTGCACAATACTCTGCAATACCCTCCACAATACTCTGCAATACCCTCCACAATACCCTGTGCAATACCCTCCACAATACCCTGTGCAATACCCTCCACAATACCCTGTGCAATACCCGTGCAATACCCTGCCATACACCGCAATACCCTGCCATACACCGCAATACCCTGCCATAGTCCGCAATACTCCGCAATGCCCGGCAATACTCCGCAATGCCCGGCAATACTCCGCAATGCCCGGCAATACTCCGCAATGCCCGGCAATACTCTGCAATAACCACTTCCCGCCCTCCGGCCGTCATATGACGTCCTTGACTTTGTGCGGGGATATCTGAATGATGGGAGCAGCTACAGGCATCATTCAGATATTAGCTTTTTCAGCCGGCGATTCCCTACACCATAAGAACAATCATAGCGGCTGTTCCGCCGCTTGATCATTCTTACGGGAGGCGAGAGGGGATGTCCCCCCCCCCCCGCCCTCCGGTGCTTCTACCGACTCACCGCTACGATCAAAGCCAGGATTGTTGTTTTTTTTTTTTTTTTTTTTTTCAGGCTTCCCAGCCTAGAGGTGAGATGTGGGGTCTTATTGACACCCCCCCATATTTCACTGTAAAGAGGACCTGTCATGCCATATTCCTATTACAAGGGATGTTTACGTTCCTTGTAATAGGTATAAAAGTGATCAAAAAAATGTTTAGGGCGGAAAAACATGTCAAACTAAAATAAATAAAGTAAAATGAAGAATAAAATATATATTTTTTTTTAAAGCGCCCCTGTCCCCGTGAGCTCGCATACAGAAGCGAACGCATACGTAAGTCCCGCGCACATATGAAAACGGTTTTCAAACCACACATGTGAGGTATCTCTGCGAACGTTAGAGCGAGAGCAGTCATTTTGGCCCTAGACCTCCTCTGTAACTCAAAACATGTAACCAGTAAAAATATTTAAAGCGTCGCCTATGGGGATTTTTTAAGTAGCGAAGTTTGGCGCCATTCCACGAGTGTGTGCAATTTTTAAGGGCGACATGTTAGGTATCTATTTACTCGGCGTAACTTCATCTTTCACATTATGCAAAAACATTGGGCTAACTTTACTGTTTTTTTTTTTTTTTTTTAAGCACAAAACATTTTTTTTCCGTAAAAAACGCGTTAAAAAAATTGCTGCGCAAATATCGTGCGAGATAAAAAGTTGCAACAACCACCATTATATTCTCTAAGGTCTTTGCTAAAAAAACATATATAATGTTTTGGGGTTCTATGTAATTTTCTAGCAAACAAATGATGATTTTTACATGTAGGAGAGAAATGTCAGAATTGGCCTGGGTGCTCCAGAACGCCTGAAGGTGCTCCCTGCATGTCGGGCCTCTGTATGTGGCCACGCTGTGTAAAAGTCTCACACATGTGGTATCGCCATACTCGGGAGTAATAGCAGAATGTGTTTTGGGGTGTAATTTGTGGAATGCATATGCTGTGTGTGAGAAATAACCTGCTAATATGACAATTTTGTGAAAAAAAAAAAAGAGAAAAAAAAAATCTTGATTTTGCAAAGAATTGTGGGAAAAATTACAACTTCAAAAAACTCACAATGCCTCTTTCTGAATACCTTGGAATGTCTTCTTTCCAAAAAGGGGTCATTTGGGGGGTATTTGTACTTTTCTGGCATGTTAGGGTCTCAAGAATTGAGATAGGCCGTCAGTACTTCAGGTGTGATCAATTTTCAGATATTGGCACCATAGCTTGTGGACTCTATAAGTTTCACAAAGACCAAATAATATGCACCAATTTGTACTTATTTTTACCAAAGATATGTAGCAGTATAAATTTTGGCCAAAATTTATGAAGAAAAAATAGTAATTTGCAAAATTTTATAACAGAAACGAAAAAAAAATCATTTTTTTACAAAATTTTCAGTCTTTTTTCTCTTATAGCGCAAAAAATAAAAAACCCAACAGTGATTAAATACCACCAAAAGAAAGCTCTATTTGTGTGAAAAAAAGGACAAAAATTTCATATGGGTACAGTGTTGTATGACTGAGTAATTGTCATTCAAAATGTGAGCACCGAAAGCTGAAAATTGGTCTGGTTATTAAGGGGGTTTAAGTGCCCAGTGGTCAAGTGGTTAATAAAGGACTTTCCCAACGGTGTCTGTGTATTTTTTTTACAATTTTTTTACACTTTTTGTGAAATGGTAGGGGTACAACGTACCCCATTACCAATTCACATAGGGGGGGCCGGGATCTGGGGGTCCTCTTTGTTAAAGGGGTCTTCCAGATTCCGATAAGCCCCCCGCACCGCAGACCCCCGCAACCACTGGGCAAGGGTTGTGGGGATGAGGCCCTTGTCCCCATCAACATGGGGACATCCTCCCCATGTTGAGGGCATGTGGCCGGGTACGGTTCAGGAGGGGGGGCGCTCTCTCGTCCCCCCCTCTTTTCCTGCGGCCTGACAGGTTGCGTGCTCGGATAAAGGGTCTGGTCTGGATTTTTGGGGGTACTCCACGCCATTTTTTTTTTAATTTGGGGTGGAGTTCCCCTTAAAGTCCATACCAGACCTGAAGGGACTGGTATGGATATTTGGGGGGAACCGCACGCATTTTTTTTTTTTACTTGCGGCAGGGTTCCCCTTATTATCCATACCAGACCTGAAGGGCCTGGTAATTGAATTTGGGGGGACCCCCACCCTTTTTTTTTTATCAATGACTTTTCTATGTATTGCCAGGAGCCGACAATTCATTATAGCCGCTAGTGAGTTTTAAATTACTTTTTTTCCTTCAGAAATGACACTTTGTGCAGGGACAGATCTAAGCACGTGAAACAAGCGCTGCTTTACATGCATATTGCCAAACACCGGACCCAAGCCCGAACATACAGTCAATTTTTCGGGTTCGGGTCCGGGACCCAAAAACCCAAAAGTTCTGTACAGACCTATACTTTACAGTTCGGGTCCGCTCAGCCCTAGTCCTGATAGGACAGCAAATCTCAGGAGATTTGGTCAGCCATTTTTGGATGGATACCTTATATAGGAAAGCCCAGCCACGTTTAGAATAGAACACGTGTGCGTATAGACAGGGACAGGGACCCGCTTGTGAGGGAGAGTTAGAAGAAGGTAGGGAGAGTGTTCCGCCCTGTGAGGGATAGCTCAGGGTTCCTACGGAGTCCTGTATCAGCAATCCTGGTCAGATGAAAGACTCCCCGTTGCGTATAAAAAAACTGGTGTCCTCGCTGTGAGGGTGGGACAAGTGTATCAGATGCCTATATCCATCTGCTGAAGGAATACCGTTGTTACCGGGTAACGTGTGTGAATATCAGCCTCTACAGGTACGCATTGTGTGCTTGTGTTTATACTGTGTCAGTCAGTATAGTTGATATGGTCACCTCTCTCAGGCAAGAGGTGGCAGCTCTGCGAGCAGGAACGAACAAACCCGCAATCAGCCCCCTCCGGAGGGACCCTGATATTGACCGAAAATGCTGGCAGTGTGGATGGTTAGGCCACCTCGCAAGGAATTGTGCGAGACGGGGAGCGCAGAACGTACAAAACCATCCTTTAAACTAGAGATTCCTATTGCGGAGGGGTGACCCACGGGAAATATTCGATCTCTGCCTCAACGTGATCCTGCAATGATTTCTGGGTGCCCAGTGGCGACAGTGATGCTCAACGGACAGCCGGCTAGATGTCTGCTGGACACTGGATCAGAAGTCACTGTCAGGGAAGGTTCCATCCGCTGGTGACACTGCCTGATATTTGGCGTGCAGTACTGTGGTCCACCAGCAGGTGTCTCCTTTCAGTCTGGAACTGCCAGGGGAGCTTTCCCCTGGTGATGGTATTATGTGATCTTTGGGCCGCAGTACTGGTGTCCACCAGCGGGTGGTTCCTGGCAGTGTGGGGCCGACATCATCTCCTGCAATTAGGGATCACTTGAGTCTGATTGCAGGAGATGTGTATAAATACCTGGCAGACACACTCTTACTTTGCCTTGGTATTGCTCCTTGAGCCCTGATCAGCTCTGTATTTGTACCTTATCCTTTTCCTGTCTGTTACCTGAACCCTGAGCCTTGTACCTGTACCCGTCCCTCCTGTGATCCATCCATCTTCTCCTTGTCCTGTTTGTTTTCCCTTTCCCCAGCTGCTGATCTCCTGTTGATGACCCTGGCCCTGTTTATGATTCTGGTTTTCCCCATTACTTGTACATATTTGTCTGTTACTGTTATTATTTGTGGGTTCTGTTTGGTATTGGTTGTTATGCACTGTGTGGTATAGGGATGAGCTTCGAGTTCGAGTTGATCTCATGTTCGACTCGAACATTGCATGTTCGCCGAACAGCGAACAATTTGGGGTGTTCGCGGCAAATTCGAAAAGCCGCGGAACACACTATAAAAGTCTATGGGAGAAATCTAAAGTGCTAATTTTAAAGGCTTATATGCAAGTTATTGTCATAAATAGAGTTGAGCGGACACCTGGATGTTCGGGTTCGACGGGTTCGGCCGAACTTCGGAAAAAAGTTCGGGTTCGGGACCGAACTTTAACCCGAACCCGGACCCGAACCCGAACCCCATTGAAGTCAATGGGGACCCGGACTTCTAAGGACTAAAAAGGCTCTAAAAATGTAATGGAAAGGGCTAGAGGGCTGAAAATGGCAGCAAAATGTTGTTAAGAGCATGGCAAGTGCTCTGCAAACAAATGTGGATAGGGAAATAACTTAAAATAACATAAAAAAAATAAAAATAAAAAATAATAATCTTGACCTAGGAGGACGAGGTCCATATGGAGTAGGAGGTTGAGGTGGCGGTGGATGTGGCTGTGTAGGTGGAAGCGGCGGTGGAGGAGGACGAGGTAGCCAACACTGGTTCAAAAATACAACAATGGCTGGGTAAGGCCGGTGATGTGTCGAATTCTGTCCCCCGTCAAATAGTGTCCACCCTGTACTGCGCTTGCTCAGTATGTAGGACAAGGGGATTTCGAAAATCTCCCAAGACGAACGGCGCCTGCGTGGTGAGTTCAGGTGAAGGCCACACCATCCGTGGTTCAAGCCGAGCCAAGTGAGGCCATGCCCGAAGCGTGGCGATCGAACCGAGCCCGTGAGGGGCCCTGTTACTACGTGCTACCGTATGTCCACTTGGATGGTGGGGCTTGAACCTGCACTCACAGCGCAGGCGCCGTTCATCTTCGGAGATTTTGTGAATCTCCTTGTCCTCTGTACTGCGCAAGCGCTGCGCCTTCGCAGTATGGGCCGGACACAATCCGATGGCCGGACAGTTTTTGTCACAACACCGGTATACATGTCTATTCTGCACAAGGTATGGACAAGTCCTGTGGGATCCATGCCTGGTTCATTTTAATGAACGTGAGCTTGTCCACATTGGCTCTGGACAGGCGGCTGCGCTTGTCTGTGATAACGCCCCCTGCCGTGCTAAATACACGTTCAGATAATACACTGGCTGCAGGGCAGGCCAGCACCTCCAAGGCATAAAGGGCAAGCTCAGGCCATGTGCCCAATTTGGAGACCCAGAAGTTAAAGGGGCAGACCCGTCATCCAGTACGTGTAGGCCTGTGGACACATACTGCTCAACCATGTTGGTGAAATGCTGCCTCCTGCTAAGACGTTTCATCTCAGCTGGTGGTGCTGGTTGTTGTGGCGTGCTGACAAAGCTTTTCCACATTTCAGCCATGCCAACCCTGCCTTCTGAGGTGCTGCCGGTGCCCCGGCTGCGTTGGCGACCTCTTCCTCCTCCTCGGCCTTCGCCTTGTGCTTCCACCGTACACCCGCTGTCAGGTGGGAATGCCACCAGCAGCGCGTCTACCAGCGTGCGCTTGTACTCGCGCATCTTACGATCCCGCTCCAGTGAGGGAATTAAGGACGGTACGTTGTCCTTGTAACGGGGATCCAGCAGGGTGGCCACCCAGTAATCAGCACCAGTTAAAATGTGGGCAACTCGGCGGTCATTGCGGAAACACTGCAGCATGTAATCGCTCATGTGTGCCAGGCTGCCCAGAGGCAAAGATAAGCTGTCCTCTGTGGGAGGTGTATCGTCTGTGTCCTCTGTATCCCCCCAGCCACGCACCAGTGATGGCCACGAGCTGGTCTGGGTGCCACCCTGCTGTGAAAATGGCTCCTCCTCCTCCTCCTCCTCCTCCTCCATCTCCTCCTCCACCTCGTCATCCTCCAGAACTGTGCCCTTTCTGCTGGACAATTGTGTACCTGGCGTTTGTTGGTGCAGGAACCCACCCTCGTAGCCACTTGTGAAGGACTGCCCTGAAAGCCTTTGAAATGATCCCGCTTCCTCCTCCTCCTCATCCTCCTTTGCCTCATCCTCTTCCATCATCGCCCGAAGCGTTTTTTCAAGGAGGCATAGAACTGGGATAGTAACGCTAAGAACGGCGTCATTGGCACTGGACATGTTGGTGGAGTACTCGAAACAGCGCAACAAGGCACACAGGTCTCGCATGGAGGCCCAGTTATTGGTGGTGAAGTGGTGCTGTTCCGCAGAGCGACTCACGCGTGATTGCTGCAGCTAAAACTCCACTATCGCCTGCTGCTGCTCGCACAGTCTGGCCAGCATGTGCAAGGTGGAGTTCCACCTTGTGGGCACGTCACATATGAGGCGGTGAGCGGGAAGGCCGAAGTTACGCTGCAGCGCTGACAGGCGAGCAGCAGCAGGGTGAGAACGCCGAAAGTGCGCACACACAGCCCGCACTTTCTGCAGCAGCTCTGGCATATTGGGGTAATTTTTAAGGAACCTCTGGACCACCAAGTTCAGCACATGCGCCAGGCAAGGGATGTGCGTCAAACCGGCTAGGCCCAGAGCTGCTACGAGATTTCGCCCATTATCGCACACCACCAGGCCGGGCTTGAGGCTCACTGACAGCAACCACTCATTGGTCTGTTGTTCCATGTCCCTCCACAACTCCTGCGCGGTGTGGGGTTTTTCCCCCAAACAGGAAAGTTTTAAAACTGCCTGCTGTCGTTTACCCCTGGCTGTGCTGAAGTTGGTGGTGAAGGTGTTACGCTGACCGGATGAGGAGGCGGTAGAGGATGAGGAAGCGGAGTAGGAGGAGTTAGCAACAGGAGGCAAACTGAAGCACCCTGCAATCCTCGGTGGTGGAAGGACATGCGCCAAACTGCTATCTGCCTCAGGCCCAGCCGCCACTGCATTTACCCAGTGTGCTGTTAGGGAGATATAACGTCCCTGACCGTGCTTACTGGTCCACGCATCCGTAGTTAGGTGGACCTTGCCACAGATGGCGTTGCGCAGTGCACACCTGATTTTGTCCCCCACTTGGTTGTGCAGGGAAGGGATGGCTCGCCTGGAAAAATAGTGGTGGCTGGGCACGACGTACTGTGGGACAGCCAATGCCATCAGGCTTTTAAAACTCTGCGTCTCCACCAGACGGAATGACAGCATTTCAAAGGCCAGGAGTTTTGAAATGCTGGCATTCAGGGCCAGGGATCGCGGATGGCTAGGGGGGTACTTCCTCTTCCGCTCCAATGTTTGGGAGATAGAGAGCTGAACGCTTCCATGGGACATTGTGGAGATGGTTGGTGACCCAGGTGGTAGTGTTGCTGGCAGATCCTCTGTTTGCGGGGTGGCAGGTGCCACTGTCACTACAGAGGTGGATGAAGAGGCCGAGACTGCAGCAGAAGAGGAAGCAGGAGGAGCCAGAGACCTTTCTTGGTTTTTGAGGTGTCTACTCCACTGCAGCTCGTGCTTTGCACTTAGATGCCTGGTCATGCAGGTTGTGCTCAGGTTGAGAACGTTTATGCCTCGCTTCAGCCTCTGATTGCACAGCCTGCAAACCACTTGTGTCTTGTCATCAGCACATTGTGTGAAGAACTGCCATGCTAGGGAACTCCTTGGACCTGGCTTTGGTGTGCTCGGTCCCTTGCTGCGTTGGGCAGTAGCAGACATACTGTCTAGCTGACAGACGCTCCGCTTTTGCACCCTGCTCCCTCTTCTGCTGTGCTGGTGGCTCTGTGCGACCACCGCCTCTTCCTCCAAACTACACTGGTCACCTGCATAACGTTCATTCCATGTGGGGTCGAGGACCTCATCGTCCTCCACATCATCTTCCACCCAGTCTTCACCCCTGCCCTCCTTGTCTGTCTGCACAATTGCGAAAGCAGCAGCAGTTGGCACCTGTGTTTCGTCATCATCCGAGACGTACTGCGATGGTCCTCCCATGTACTCATCATGAAACATAAGTGGTTGGGCATCGGTGCACTCAATCTCTTCCACTTCTGGGGCAGGGCTAGGTGGATGGCCCTGGGAAACCCTGCTAACAGAGTCATCGAAAAGCAGAAGAGACTGCTGCATGATTTGGGGCTTAGACTGCTTGGCTGATTTGCAAGGGGGTGAGGTGAAAGACTGATGGACATGGGCTTCAGGTGCCAACTCTGTTCTTTCATCAGAAGAGTGGGTGGGAGACAATGTGAAGGAACCCGAGGCACTGTCAGCAACCCAATCTACTATCGCCTGTACTTGTCCTGGCCTAAACATTCGTACAGCCTCATTAGGTGCGACAAAATACCGCCGCAGGCTCGGTCGCCTACTCGCACCTGAGGAAGGTGTTTCACTTGTGCGTGTATCTGGCACAGATCCACCACGTCCTCTCCCTGCAACAGAAGCTCCACCAGCAGCACCACGACCGGGGCCACCACGTCCCTTTGACCTTCTCCTCATATTTTCCAAATTTAGGATCTTGCCCAAAATGGGTGTTTTTGGAAGAGCAGAACACACCCACAGTACGTAACCGCTGAATCGCACAGCTACAGAACTGCAGAAAATGCTATTCAAAAAAAAAATTGTTTTTTTTAGTATAGCACAGTAGGAGAAAACTATATAGAAATTGTTTTTTTCACACACCTCCAAATATGTATAACACACTGCAAACTATTTTTTGTGCCCCTAAACGGCGTTTTTTGGAAGAGCAGAACACACCCACAGTACGTAACCGCTGAATCGCACAGCTACAGAACTGCAGAAAATGCTATTCAAAAAAAATCTTGTTTTTTTAGTATAGCACAGTAGGAGAAAACTATATAGAAATTGTTTATTTCACACACCTCCAAATATGTATAACACACTGCAAACTATTTTTTGTGCCCCTAAACGGCGTTTTTTGGAAGAGCAGAACACACCCACAGTACGTAACCGCTGAATCGCACAGCTACAGAACTGCAGAAAATGCTATTCAAAAATTTTTTTGTTTTTTTAGTATAGCACAGTAGGAGAAAACTATATAGAAATTGTTTATTTCACACACCTCCAAATATGTATAACACACTGCAAACTATTTTTTGTGCCCCTGAATGGCTCTTTTTGCAAGCGTACATTAAAGTGCAAATTTTTTTTGATTTTTTTTTGCCCTAAACAGGTCTTTTTTTGCACGAGCAAAATAAAATGCTTTTTTTTTTTTTTTGCCCTATGGGTCTTTTGGAAAAGAGCACAATAAAGTGCCTTTTTTTTCCCCCTAAAAGTTAGATTTTCTCTGACACTGGGCTCATGGCAGTGTAAAAAGACTGCACTGCAACACAAATAGGTAAACCTATGCAGATCGCTGATTTTAATCTCTGAATCTGGACTCCTATATAATATTCTCTCTCCCTGAAAGCACCAACACAGGAACCTGGCCCTACACTACACTATCTCTCTATCTTTTCCCTCAGATTGTAGAATCAGGACTACCTCATCTATTTTTCTATCTCTCCCTAAAAGCAGCAGCAGCAGACTAGATCCTCTCCCTATCTATTCTGAAGCAGAGTGACATGTGTGCTGTGGGCCTCTAGCTTATATAGAAGCTGGGTCACATGTTGCACTGACCAATCACAGCCATGCCATTAGTAGGCATGGCTATGATGGCCTCTAAGGGCACACCAGCTAATCAAAAGGTGATTGGCTGGCCCCTGAAGCATTTCTAAATGCGTAATTAGATTGCCGAACCCGAACCCGGACTTTTGGGCAAAGTCCGGGTTCGGGTTCGGGTTCGGGAAAAAGCTAAAGTTCGGTACGGACCCGAACTTTACAGTTCGGGTTCGCTCAACACTAGTCATAAAAAGTGTTTGGGGACCCGGGTCCTGCCCCAGGGGACATGTATCAATGCAAAAAAAAGTTTTAAAAATGGACGTTTTTTCGGAAGCAGTGATTTTAATAATGCTTAAAGTGAAACAATAAAAGTGAAATATTCCTTTAAATTTCGTACCTGGGGGGGTGTATAGTATGCCTGTAAAGCAGCGCTTGTTTCCCTTGCTTAGAACTGTCCCTGCACAAAATGTCATTTCTAAAGGAAAAAAAGTAATTTAAAAGCAATCGCGGCTATAATGAATTGTTGGCTCCCGGCAATACAGAGAAAAGTCATTGATAAAAAAAATTAAAAAAATGCGTGGGGATCCCCCCAAATTCAATTACCAGGCCCTTCAGGTCTGGTATGGATATTAAGGGGAACCCTGCGTCAAATAAAAAAAAAATGACTTTGGGTTCCCCCCAAATATCCATACTAGACCCTTCAGGTCTGGTATGGATTTTAAGGGGAACTCCACGCCAAATTTAAAAAAATGGCGTGGAGTTCCCCCAAAAATCCATACCAGACCCTTTATCCGAGCACGCAACCTGGCAAGCCGCAGGAAAAAGAGGGGGGATGAGAGAGCGCCCCCCCCCTCCTGAACTGTACCAGGCCACATGCCCTCAACATGGGGAGGATGTCCCCATGTTGATGGGGACAAGGGCCTCATCCCCACAACCCTTGCCCGGTGGTTGTGGGGGTCTGCGGGCAACAAAGGGGACCCCCAGATCCCGACCCCCCTATGTGAATTGGTAAGGGGTACATTGTACCCCTGCCATTTCACGAAGAAAGTGTAAAAAATACAAAAAAAAAAAACACACACAGACACCTTTGAAAATTCCTTTATTAAAAATAAAAAAATAAAAACCCATTCCAGCGATGTAATCCAGTGTCCTGCGGCGATCCAATGTCCAGCGCTGCAGTCTCCACTCCACATAAAACGTCATTGGCTGAGCAGACCTACACTGCGGAGGAAGTTCCCCATCAGGTCCCCTCGTCCAATGACGTAGGCGGGGTCTGAGGTACGCGGGGGCAAGGGGGGGCCTCGTATCTCAGACCCCGCCTACGTCATTGGCTAAGCGGACCTGATGGGGAACGTCCTCTTCAGTGTAAAAAAAATTTATAGACCCGCCCCTTCTCATGTTCCCCATCAGGAGAAGACCTGATGGGGAATGTGAGAAGGGGCGGGTCTATTCATTTTTTTACACTAAAGAGGAAGTTCCCCATCAGGTCGGCTCAGACAAGACGTAGGCGGGGTCTGAGATACGAGGGTGCCCCCGCCCCCTCGTACCTCAGACCCCGCCTACGTCATTGGCTGAGCATACCTGATGAGGAACTTCCTCCGCAGTGTAGGTCCACTCAGCCAATGACGTTTTATGTGGAGTGGAGACTGCAGCGCTGGACATCAGATCGCCGTGGGACATTGGATTACATCGCTGGAATGGGTTTTTTATTTTTAATAAAGGACTTTTCCAAGGTGTCTGTGTTTTTTTTTACATTTTTTTTACACTTTCTTCGTGAAATGGTAGGGGTACAGTGTACCCCTTACCAATTCACATAGGGGGGGGCATGATCTGGGGGTTTAAAGGGGTCTTCCAGATTCCGATAAGTCTCCTGCCTGCAGAACCCCACAACCACCGGGCAAGGGTTGTGGGGATGAGGCCCTTGTCCCCATCAACATGGGGACATCCTCCCCATGTTGAGGGCATGTGGCCTGGTACGGTTCAGGAGGGGAGGGCACTCTCTCGTCCCCCCCTCTTTTCCTGCGGCCTGCCAGGTTGCGTGCTCAGATAAAGGGTCTGGTATGGATTTTTGGAGGAACTCCACGCCATTATTTTTTTATTTGGGGTGGAGTTCCCCTTAAAATCCATACCAGACCTGAAGGGTAGTTTTAAATTACTTTTTTCCTTTAGAAATGTCATTTTGTGCAGGGACTGTTCTAAACACGGGGAAACATGCGCCACTTTACAGGAATACTATAGACACCCCCCCCCCCCCAGGTACGAAATTTAAAGGAATATTTCACTTTTATTGTTTCACTTTAAGCATTATTAAAATCACTGCTCCCAAAAAAACGGCCGTTTTTAAAACTTTTTTTTGCATTGATACATGTCCCCTGGGGCAGGACCCAGGTCCCCAAACACTTTTTATGACAATAACTTGCATATTAACCTTTTAAAATTAGCACTTTTGATTTTTCATGTTCGTGCACTTTAACGGTGTTCGCGTGTTCAAACTAATATTTTGCCAGTTCGCATGTTCTGCTGCGAACCAAACTGGGGGGTGTTCGGCTCATCCCTAACGCTGACTATCGTAAACCCTTCCGGGTGTACACAGATCCCAGTCTCCAAGGATTGGGGGCTGTGCTGGCTCAAGAATAAAATAGAACGGAGCGTGTGATCGCCTATGCAAGTCGGAGTTTACGCCCTACCGAACGTAACCCAACCAACTACAGTTCCTTTAAACTCGAGTTGTTAGCGGTAGTCTGGGCCATCACCGAAAAGTCTGCTGAGTACTTAGTAAGTGGTCACGTGGACATATATACTTACAACAATCCTCTTACCTATCTAGAGACTGCTAAACTGGGGGCCTTGGAGCAACGTTGGGTGGCACGACTGGCCCGGTTCAACTATACCATTCACTACAAGCCAGGACGCTCCAATGGTAATGCTGATGGTCTCTCCCGATTTTCTCTTGACGGGCCTCAGGATGATCTAGATCAACAACTCGAAGAGGATGAGGTTGTTCCCTCCGGGATCTACCGGTAAGTGCAACTGGCTTCAACGGCTCTGCAGAGAAACCAAGTTACGCCAAGAGGGCCAAAGATTCATACTCCTCGAGAGTGGCTACATGTGATTCCCTCTGTGAAGCCGCTACACCCTACATCCGCTTGCATACTTTAACCATTAGCCTTTTAATAATCTGATTTTTCCTTCCGAGTTCCTCTTCTCATCCCAGCAGCATGCACTTTTGAGTCTGGACTTTTGGCTCTGCCTGTAATATCATGAATATTTCATGGGCTAAAGATTCATACTTTGCGAGTGATCCCAGAAACCTAATTATCACAAAGATGACACAGTATTGTTGTCCTGTACCATTCTTCTTTTTTAGAAGATGGAGTAATCCTAGGAGGCACAATTCATTTTGGTGAGCTTTACACTTTAGTGCTATGTAAAAAATTACCTTGCAACATTAATAATTTTGCAGTTAATTATCATTAAATATTTTTCACAACTTTATTAGACACAGTTGCATAATATTTTTTAATCATGCCATGTGTTAGTGAGAATATTTTCTATTTTATTATGTAGAGTGAAGAAAATATTTCTTCTATCACATTTCCCATAACAGATTAGTGAGCCATTGTTGTCAGTGCTGACCCTATCCCCCTCACTTCAGCCTATGTGCATGCAATTTACCTGATATGGCTACAGCCCCATTTATCTTAGTCTGTGTAAGGGGTCTTAAGATGTGCTATTTCTAATATGCGCAAAAAAGTGCAATTTATCATCCCTTCCAAACTTAAGGCGAGTCACTAGGCAGCTAATTACCATGGAAACTTTGGGCTTTTGCATTACATTGAAGGCATCTCAAAAATTAACCCATTCAGTGTGCAAGGATTATTAGGAATTTTCTGGTCTACTACATTTGTGGATTCATCGAGTAACACAGTACAATGGACAAATAGGATAAGCAAAGCACAGTAATCCTGCAACAGTACATTTGAAAAAATCCCCAGCTGTGACTCCACTGAACTGAACTCTGATTAGTTGCTATTGGTCACTATTCTGTGCACTCTCTCCTTATATACCATGTAACTGTATAGAGGAGACTACTCACCTCTACTGACATCTGTGCCTCCAAAATGCTGCTCTGCTAAATGTAAATCCTCAGCTGCATTTTCTATTTAAACTGACACTGCTGGAAGTGTCAACCTAGTGTGTGTCCAGCAGCGCTCACTGGTTCCTCTCACTGACCTCCATGTCACCATTACATTCTGGAGTCCTTGGAGATCAGTTGAAGAAGCCAGTGTGTTGTGTTACACTATGTGATTATTCTTGCTCTGTGTCTTTAAGATCTGTTCCCTTCTTTCTAGCTGAACTCTCTCTCTCACCGTAGTTCTTTATATATCTCCTCCACTTCCTGATTCTGGTCATTACTCCTGTATATCTTCCATACTAAACATCTTACATGTGGCTTACAACTGCAACGTTTTTCTACCTATGAATATCCATCATTAAACGGAACATTCGAAAGGATTCATCGTCTGTCGTCCTAACTGTGAGTTTATTCATTGAGTTAAACTGCCTGTATCGATGCAAGGGACGAATATCAAACCAGCTTGAGTAAGGCCTACTTAAACCTGGAGATGAACTTTATCGCTTTGTAGTTGAGACAGAACAGTAGAAAAACGGCGTTTCACAGCCTAATTACAAGATTTCTGCATGTCAGTACTGAAACAGACAAGATTTACTGCCCTCATAGCAAGACAGAAGGGACAGAGCAGCACATGGCAGTCTTATAGCCTGAGACAATCTGCACAGTGTCATATTTCAGCACACAGATCCTGCCTGCTTTCACAGTCAGTCTGCTATCATGAGTGACCAAGCTTCTGCATGTGAACTCACATCTACCTCCCCACAAGTTCCTGAAGAAACTGAGTTACCCAAACGCTCAGTTAAACCCACTTGGAAAGTAATGGAGAATTATGAAGCTTCAAGGACTGAATTGTGAAATAGCTTGGAATTAGTCTGGGAGAAAATCCTTGCTGAAGCCAATACAGTGTCTGTTGAATGTGAACTACTGACACTAGAGGGCGCCATTAAACAACTTTCTGCCTCATATGAGCTTTATCAGCTTACCAGCAGCAAATTCACTAATGTCTTACAAAACATGAATACAGAAAGTGCGATGACGCAATTAAAGCGTGTCAATGCTCTCAATATTGAAAGAGACAGTTTTATCCAGCAAACTAGATTAAAGGCAGAAGCAAAAATAAAGCTGTTACAGGACACTGCATCTCACAGATCTGTTTCCACCAGACATTCTAAAAACTCGTCAAGATCCCATAGTTCAAGATACTCAACACTCAGTGAGCGACTTATTAATGCCCGCGCTGAAGTGGAAGCCAGCAAAGTGCAGGTGACATATGCAGAAAAAAGAGCAGAGTTGGAAGCGCAGTCAGCACGTCAAAGGGCAGAGTTGGAAGCGCAGTCAGCACGACAAAGAGCAACAATGGAAACCTTAAATGAACAGTGTAAACATGACGCAGCTGTGGCAAAGCTAAGGGTCCTACAGCAAGCTATCAGTGCAGACAAAGGTGCAAGTGAGAAAGACAGCATTAACCTAAACATAGCAGATATGGAAGACCCCCTCAAACGCACTAAAGACTATGTCCTAAGCCACTGCAGTGCACACTCCATCGTCTTCAATGCTCCCGGCTACATAGAGACTCCTTCACAGCTTCAAGTTAAAGAGGTTCCAGCAACTTCCTGCACTCAAAATCACTCCACTGCATTTCCTACCTGCCTACCTTGCCTGCCTTCATACGTCACAGAGCATCAGCGCAAGCTTCAAGCAAGTCATCAATCTCCAGTCATCGGTACAGCCTTGAATCAACGTACCATTGGAACAACTGATTTCAAGCAAGCAACTCACCTGGATGCATCTGCTGCACCATATTTCCCTGTGTCCTTTAACAACAATGTCAAAGATAACGCAATTAGCACAATACAGCCAACAGCATCTCACATAAAGGCGGAGACAACTGAGACAGAAGAGTTTGTGAGGTACATGCTTCGCAGAGAGCTCACAAAGACTGGTCTTACAAGTTTTGATGACCAACCTGAGAACTACAGAAGTTGGAAATGTGCCTTCAGAACTACAATCAGCAATATTGGCATTACAGCTGATCAAGAATTGAATCTGCTGATCAAATGGCTTGGTCCTCTATCTGCTGCACGTGTTAAGCCATTAAGATCGGTTTTCATGGACAATCCTACTGCAGGCCTCACAGCTGCATGGGAGCGACTAGAGCAAAGTTATGGCAGTCCAGAAGCTATAGAAAATGCTTTGTTCATGCATCTGGAAACTTTCCCAAAGATATCCAGTAAGGACAACAAGGAGTTCCAGAGACTGAGTGACCTTCTCCTTGAGCTTCAGCTAGCCAAGACAGACCCAAAACTACCTGGACTCAGTTACCTTGACACTCCAAGAGGGGTAAACCCAATTGTCTCCAAGCTCCCGTATGGTTTGCAAGAGAAATGGACTGCACTAGGGTCATCATACAAAAGAGAGAACAAGGTTTCCTTCCCTCCATTCTCTTTCTTCTGTGAATTCATCAGGAAAATTGCAGAGACCAAGAACGATCCAAGTTTTTCCTACGGTGAGTACAGCCTCTTCTCACCCTTTCCTAAGAGTACCAGTCTTCAGGGCAACTATAGAAACCATAGAGGCCCAGTGTCCATGAAAAAGACTGACATCCTTCCCACTCCTACCACAGTTCTGGCCATGAACAAACAGAGTAGGAAGATTGAAAACCCTAACAGAGAGTATCCCATACATTTATTGAGGGGGTGTGGCTTCTTGTGTATCGGCTTTAGGAAAAAGCCTCTGGAAGAGCGCAAGGAGCTTTTAAAGACATTTAGGGTATGTTTCAGGTGCTGTGCTTCTACAGAACATTTTGCAAGGGACTGTAATGTGTCCATCAAGTGCATAGAGTGTGGCTCTGAAGAACATGTGCAAGCCCTCCATCCTCTTGAGCCCAGCTCTGCACAACCTGCCAACACTCCTCCCAGGTTAACGCATGGCGGGGAGAATACAGACCAAGTGCCTAATTCTACCATCATTTCTTCATCCTGCACTGAAGTTTGTGGAGAAGACCGCTGTGGTAAGTCCTGTGCTAAGATATGCTTGGTGAACATATACCACAAGGATCAACCAGAAAAGTCTCTAAAGGCATATGCTATCTTAGACGATCAGAGCAATCGATCACTTGCAAAATCGGAATTGTTCAATCTATTTGAAATAAAAGGCGAAGCTCATCCTTACACCTTGGGTACCTGTAGTGGAACTATAGAGGTTTCTGGAAGAAGGGCTCATGGACTCATGGTATCTTCTCTCAAAAGGTAACTTGCAATTACCCTTACCTACACTTGTTGAGTGCAATCAGATACCTGCTAACAGGGAAGAAATCCCTACTTCAGCTGCTGCTTTCCATCACCCTCACCTCAAGGTAATAGCAAATGAGATACCGCCGCTTGACAAAGATGCTCAGATCCTTCTTCTGTTAGGAAGAGACATTCTAAGAGTTCACAAGGTACACAGACAAGTCAGTGGACCCCCAGATGCCTCATTTGCCCAGCGCACGGATCTAGGGTGGGTCATCATAGGCAATGTCTGCATAGGCAAAATTAAAAGACCTACCAACATTTCGTCATTTAAGACAAATGTTCTGTCAAATGGCCGAAACACTTACTTTGAGCCATGCCCACATCACTACTGGGTGAAAGAGAAGATAGCCAGCCACGAATGGCAACATGGTATCTCAGGTGACACAATGATGGCGACTTTGGCTCTACAGTGTTTAAAGCAACCAGTGAAGATGACATACTGGCTCCTTCAATGGAAGACAAAGAATTCATCAAGGTAATGGACAATGAGTTCTTTCAAGATGACTCCAATAACTGGGTAGCACCCCTACCCTTTCGTCTCCCAAGAGAGAGATTGCCCAACAACTTACAGTAGGCCATCAGTAGATTCTCCTCCTTAAAGCGAAACTTAAGCAGGAAACCAGAGATGCAAAAGCACTTTGTGAACTTTATGCAAAATGTATTTGACAGAGATCATGCAGAGCCTGCTCCCCCACTAAAGGAGGGAGAAGAATGCTGGTACCTTCCATCCTTTGGCGTGTATCACCCACGCAAACCAGACCAAATCAGAGTTGTCTTTGATTCCAGTGCTCAGCACGAAGGTGTTTCTCTTAACAACATGCTCCTTACGGGACCCAACTTGAACAACAGTCTAATAGGAGTCTTGATTCGTTTCAGACAAGAGCCTGTAGCAGTAATGGCCGACATTCAACAGAAGTTTCACTGCTTCATCGTCAGAGAAGACAACAGAAACTACCTCAGGTTTCTATGGCACAAGGACAATGACCTCAACAAGGAAGTTATAGATTATCGCATGAAGGTACATGTCTTCGGTAACAGTCCTTCCCCAGCAGTGGCAACTTATGGGCTAAGGAGAACAGCTCAGACTGGAAAAGTTGAAAGAAACTTCTACGTTGATGACGCACTTAAGTCCTTTCCAACTGCTAAAGAAGCAATTGATCTTCTCACCAGAACAAAGGAGATGCTGTCTGTAGCAAACCTTAGACTGCACAAGATTATATCCAACAGCCAGGAACTTATGAATGCCTTTCACTCTGAGGACTATGCCACTAGTCTAAAAAACCTTGACTTAGGTACAGATGTGCCTCCTGTACAGCAAAGTCTGGGTTTGTTGTGGAACATCAAGCAAGACAAATTCACCTTCCAAGCGTCAACTTGTGACAAACCCTTCACTAAGAGAGGAGTCCTGTCCATGGTGAATAGCATCTATGACCCACTGGGTTTCCTTGCTCCAGTTACTATTCAAGGTAAGATTTTACTAAGACAGTTGTCTACTGAGAACATAGACTGGGATACTCCCTTGCCTAGTGAGAATCAACACAAGTGGGAAAGGTGGAGATATTCTTTGAAGTCACTAGAAAAACTTCAGATTCCCCGTTGCTATGTTCCAGGTTCCACTTCAACTGCTAACCGGAGAGAGATTCATATTTTCTCTGATGCATCAGTTGAAGCTATTGCTGCAGTAGCCTATTTGAAGACCTCTGAACTGAATGGAGAATCACACTGTAGTTTTGTCCTAGGCAAGGCAAAACTCACTCCCAAGCCTGCACATACCATACCAAGACTTGAACTTTGTGCAGCCGTGCTAGCAGTAGAAATTGCAGAGGTCATACGAAGTGAAATGGACACTACAATTGATTCTTTCACCTTCTATACAGACAGTAAGGTAGTACTTGGTTACATAAACAACCAAACAAAACAATTTTATGTGTACGTCAGCAACAGGGTTGAACGTATCAAGAGATTCTCTCTACCAAGTCAATGGCATCACGTTCCCACTGAACTCAACCCAGCTGACTGTGGAACCAGAGCCGTGTCACCTGCCGCTCTTCAGGACAGCTTATGGCTGTCACCTCCAAGGTTTCTGTGTGAGGACTCTTACTTACTCCCTTATTGACACCACCTATGGGCTAGTAAACCCTGAAGATGATAAGAAAATAAGAACTGTGAACACCTCACTCCACACTTCTGTAAGTACAAAACAGAAGCTGCGGTCACACCATTACAGGCATCAATGGAAGCAGGTGCAGCATCTAGCCAATGTGTTCTGGCATCGCTGGAAGAAAAAGTATCTTCACCACCTTCAAGGTCGTAACAAATGGCAAGCATCTAAGCCGAATCTTAAGGTTGGAGACCTCATCCTTCTAAAAGACAAGGAAGTTTGTCGGAATGAGTGGCCTATGGGTCTTATTACTAAAGTTATGCCCAGCGACGATAACAAAGTCCGGAAGGTAGAAGTCAAGTTAACCAAGGGAGGATCGACACGAACCTTTAGTCGACCAATTACAGAGTTAGTACTCCTTTTGCCAGGTGAGTGACTTGTGCAAGGACTAGCCATGCTGTTGGCACGGCGGGGAGTACATTGCTGCCATCTACAGGTTCTACTCAGAACTTTGGAATTATTTGAAGACATCGTACTGTGACTTTATGTTCTTCATCCTGTTGAACTTACGTTTATTATTTGCTTGTTGCATGTTTTTCATTACAGGTTCCAGGACATTCGTCAGTATTGGACCTTTTGAAAATATATATATTAGTTTAAGGTTATGAAATCTAAAGATTTCAGACGGGCAGTGTTGTGTTACACTATGTGATTATTCTTGCTCTGTGTCTTTAAGATCTGTTCCCTTCTTTCTAGCTGAACTCTCTCTCTCACCGTAGTTCTTTATATATCTCCTCCACTTCCTGATTCTGGTCATTACTCCTGTATATCTTCCATGCTAAACATCTTACATGTGGCTTACAACTGCAACGTTTTTCTACCTATGAATATCCATCATTAAACGGAACATTCGAAAGGATTCATCGTCTGTCGTCCTAACTGTGAGTTTATTCATTGAGTTAAACTGCCTGTATCGATGCAAGGGATGAATATCAAACCAGCTTGAGTAAGGCCTACTTAAACCTGGAGATGAACTTTATCGCTTTGTAGTTGAGACAGAACACAGTGAATGCTACATGAGACACAGGAGACTGACACTCTTGGAAGAGGTGCCTCCTCATTACATGACTCTCTACAGCACAGGTGTCAAACACAAGGCCCGCGGGCCGAATCCGGCCCTCCAGGCCATTTCATGTGGCCCTCACACCTCTCCTGCAGCTGCAGGAGAACTCCACCCCTCCTCTGGTCCTACTCCAGACCCTTACTTTCTGCTTTCAAGCAATGCATCCAGCTTCTTCCCAGCAGCAGCATAAGGAAAGGGGGTGCACTGTGATGTAAGGGAGAGTGGGGGACTCAACTTCTGATGGCGGGGTGGCTCTTGACATCTAATGGAAAGGGGAGGGGATGCGCTGGACATCTAATCTTACAGATACAACTGGTCCTTTTGAGGGCAATCATAATGCTGATGCGGCCCACGATGAAATTGAGTTTGACACCCCTGCTCTACAGCATTCAGAGACCTGTAAACCCCCAGGTGCAGAACACGACCCACAATGTCAAATGTTCAGGGGAAGGGGGTACAGCAAGGACAACATGGGAAGGGCAGCTGGATTTGAGCTTTAATAAAAAACAAAAAAGGCTAGATTAAGATAATAATCAAGATAGATTTAGGCCCCATTCACACTAGCATACCGGTCTGTACACTCTGTTAAGGGCTGTTTTCACCCCTATGGGATACATACAGTGTTTCCCCCGAAAATAAGACCTACCCTAAAAATAAGACCTAGCGTTATTTTCCAGGAGGGCTGCAATATAAGCCCTACCCCGAAAATAAGCCCTAGTTTAAAATTCTTGTAAAATCCTATGTAGCGGGCATGTACTATTTAGGGGAAGCATCTGGGTGGTAGCATGACCCAGATGCACTAATTGGAAGAATAGGGCTGTATTCTGTTCGGGTGAGGACATCAGTGGTTCACAGTTCCCTGCGGCTCAGTGGGTGGCGCTGTCGCTCTGAGCCGGGGTTGAACCACTACTGCAGTGCCGTTCCTTTTGTGATCTCTCACGGCAGTTGTACTGCGGGGCGGGGAACCCGCTGTGATTGCTGGGAGAGGGTATAAAGGGGGTGGACATCTTCGCCACGAGGTCCAAGTCCCAGGCACCTTCAGCCTGAGGGCTGCTGTTCGTGTTCGATGTTCAGGCGCCCTCGGCCTGTACACGAGGAGTTCGTGTTCCATCCCAGACACCTTCAGTCTGGGGTGAGGTACTCAGCCGGAGGCCTGGGGCCCAGTATATTCCGCTGGGTCCCGCGAGGGAGGGATCGTCCTAAGGTGCCCCGGGTGTTGGGCACCTGAATCCAGGGCTTAAGGGAACGGAGAGGGGACCCTTCGTGAAGCTGGTGCAGCATATTGCCAGCATTGGGTGGACCTCCGGAGACCGCTCGGAGGGATGTCTTTCTCTGACAAGGGCCTATTCATAATGGAAGGTAATTCATGTTCTGTGACCGGTGGCAGCGGTACATCTAGTCAATTCAGGTCAGTGGCAGGGACCTGCTATTAGGCCTGTGGCAGGGGCCTCAACAGTTCACCCGGTTGGTGGCAGCGACCAACCTCACGGTCAGTGGCAGCGACTGTGCGCCAAGCCTATTCGCCAAAGAGGGAATAGGAGAGTTCATTGTGCCTGGGCCTACTTGTATCCACACCCTGTTTGTTCGTTTGAAGTTCAACTGATACTGTTCATATGTGAAGAAAAATAAAAGGAGTGTTGGACTTATTATGGTGTGGGGCTCTATTGCTGACAGTTCAAACTTGCCCTCTGCCGGAGGACCAGAGGCTCCATCCAGAACAAAGGACTCGGAGGTAAAATAGTATTGGCCTTCACCTCTACGCCCTAGAGGACATGGGCCGTAGTGAACCTCACCCTCTTCCCGCATACCCCTAGACAAGCAAGCCATTTTATTCACAAAAGGGGGACGGAGGGTGAGGCCGCTACACCTATAATCCACTCTATTACAGTAGTATATAATGTACAATGTGTGTGTTTCTGTATTATAATTGCGGGGAAGAGAGCTTCGGCGGGTCACAGAAGCACAGAGCGGCGCTATAACAAAGGTATTTGGCACAATTATATTTACAGAAACAAATACATTGTACATTATATACTACTGTAATAGAGTGGATTATAGGATTTTACAAGCATTTTAACTCAGTTCACACTGGGGATTCCTGTCAGGCAGGGAGAGAGAGGGGGAAGAGAAGACAGCACATTACATGTTAAGACCTACCCCAAAAATAAGCCCTACTGTGTCTTTTGTTGACAAAATTAATATAAGACCCGGGCTTATTTTCGGGGAAACACGGTAGGTGTTCCATGTAGTCTTGTGCAGGCATCTTGTTCAAATTAATGATGGGTGGCCATCTGCACAGATCTCCAAGCACATTCCCGAGTGTACATCTGTACGGGTTGGATGCACAGGCCAGAAGGCAGTGCAACCCACTTGGTTGAATATGGCCCTTCAAACAGGCATGTAGATCAGTACACCTATGTGAATAAGTGACTGTATAACCCTTACTTTCACGGTCTCTTCTACTAGTGAGCAAAGTGATTTCAGTTGAACGTATTTTACAGGAAAATTACTCATTTTGCCATTAGTGAAATTTTGCGAAAGCTGAAACTCTAGCTCATTACTTTATATTCTTTATTTACAGGTTATTTTGTGTATCTAAGGTAGTTTCATTGATTTAGTTTTTCACTAGTGCTTTTTTCAATTTGTCTATTTGATTGCTAATTGAATACATTGATCTTTAAATTTTTCCCTTCTTTCTTCTGTCTTGGTAGAGGAACCGGTCCAGGATAGTTAAAGGAAGGGAATGAAAGACAGGTTCAGCACTCAGAACAAGAGACCCACTATCTGACTGATAATGGAATCCCCAGGAGGGTGCTCTGGCTAGGATGTCCTCCAATTATCACAATAGCTTTAAACGAGTAAAAGAGTCGGCAACTCTGAAGTTCAAATAAAATTACTTTATTAGCTTACATGATAGCGAGTATAAAAGAGGGCTAACACTTTTCGTCAGGGAAGCCTTGTTCACAGCAATAAGGCCACCTGCCAAAACGCGGTAGCCCTTTTTTATACTCACTGTTATGTAAGCTAATAAAGTCATTTATATGAACTTCCAAGTTGCCAGCTCCATCACTCGTTTATAGTTGAAAGAAGCTTCTGTAACCCTCAGGAGCCATTTAAAGACCATTGTACCTTAAAAAATCACCATAATTCCCCATCCCCGTTGATTCTAATTTGGTGATTTTTTTTTTTTTACACTCCACCAATGGCAGACCCTTTTCTGCTTTTCTTTTTTTAAACCGCTTTTAAAATGCGTTTTAGAAAAATACTTTTCCTATATCACTTTGCCATGGGAAAAATTGTTCTTTGCCTTTATGTTTTACTTGTAAGACAAAACCATTCTCAATAAAAGTTGGATTTGCAAAGCAGTACACAGCATTAAGCTATCCAGGGCAAATAACTAGGGATGAGCTCGACTCGAACATCGGCTGTTCCGCGAACAACGAACGATTTGGGCCGTTCGCGCCAAATTCGAGTGACACGAACGGCCCACAATACACTGCACCATCGCAGTGTAATCCCAGCGCTGTGATTGGCCAAGCATGCACTGTGACCCTGCATGCTTGGCCAATCACAGCACCGGCAGCGAGGAGAGCAATTATTGGCCACAGGCAGGATGCCTGTGGCCAATTATAGCTGAGGGGGTTTAGTACACGCCCCAACCTATAAAAGGCTGCCAGCGCAGCGGCCTCATGTAGTGTGTTCCGGAACAGGGAAAGTGAAGGATAGGCAGGGACAGTGTCAAATCCATTCTTTGCTAAACCTTGTGTCTAGGGACAGAGAAGGATAGGCAGGGAGAGTGTCAGTGTCATATTCTTTGCTAAACCTTGTGTGTAGGGACAGAGAAGGATAGGCAGGGAGAGTGTCAGTGTCATATACTTTGATAAACCTTGTGTGCAGGGAGAGAGAAGGATAGGCAGGGGACAGTGTCAGTGTCATATTCTTTGCTAAACCTTGTGTGCAGGGAGAGAGAAGGATAGGCAGGGAGAGTGTCAGTGTCATATACTTTGATAAACCTTGTGTGCAGGGAGAGAGAAGGATAGGCAGGGGACAGTGTCAGTGTCATTGTTGCTAAGCCTCCTGCACATTATACACCTGAAGTTAGCCCGTATTGCTGCTTTTTCCTGGTGTGTTACACCAACAGGATATTGCAGCACTTACAGCGGGCGGAGTGTGCCTCCTAACCATATTACACCTGAACTTAGCCTGTATTGCTGATTTTTCCTGGTGTGTTACACCGACAGGATTTTGCGGCACTTACAGCGGGCGGAGTGTGCCTCCTGACCATATTACACCTGAACTTAGCCTGTATTGCTGATTTTACCTGGTGTGTTACACCAACAGGATTTTGCGGCACTTACAGCGGGTGGAGTGTGCCTCCTGACCATATTACACCTGAACTTAGCCTATATTGCTGCTTTTTCCTGGTGTGTCACACCAACAGGATTTTGCGGCACTTACAGCGGGCGGAGTGTGCCTCCTGACCATATTACACCTGAACTTAGCCTGTATTGCTGCTTTTTCCTGGTGTGTTACACCGACAGGATTTTGCGGCACTTACAGCGGGCGGAGTGTGCCTCCTGACCATATTACACCTGAACTTAGCCTGTATTGCTGCTTTTTCCTGGTGTGTCACACCAACAGGATTTTGCGGCACTTACAGCGGGCGGAGTGTGCCTCCTGACCATATTACACCTGAACTTAGCCTGTATTGCTGCTTTTTCCTGGTGTGTTACACCAACAGGATTTTGTGGCACTTACAGCGGGCGGAGTGTGCCTCCTGACCATATTACACCTGAACTTAGCCTGTATTGCTGCTTTTTCCTGGTGTGTTACATCAACAGGATTTTGCGGCACTTACAGCGGGCGGAGTGTGCCACCTGACCATATTACACCTGAACTTAGCCTGTATTGCTGCTTTTTCCTGGTGTGTTACACCAACAGGATTTTGCGGCACTTACAGCGGGCAGAGTGTGCCTCCTGACCAAATTACACCTGAACTTAGCCTGTATTGCTGCTTTTTCCTGGTGTGTTACACCAACAGGATTTTGTGGCACTTACAGCGGGCGGAGTGTGCCTCCTGACCATATTACACCTGAACTTAGCCTGTATTGCTGCTTTTACCTGGTGTGTTACACCAACAGGATTTTGCGGCACTTACAGCGGGTGGAGTGTGCCTCCTGACCATATTACACCTGAACTTAGCCTATATTGCTGCTTTTTCCTGGTGTGTCACACCAACAGGATTTTGCGGCACTTACAGCGGGCGGAGTGTGCCTCCTGACCATATTACACCTGAACTTAGCCTGTATTGCTGCTTTTTCCTGGTGTGTTACACCAACAGGATTTTGTGGCACTTACAGCGGGCGGAGTGTGCCTCCTGACCATATTACACCTGAACTTAGCCTGTATTGCTGCTTTTTCCTGGTGTGTCACACCAACAGGATTTTGCGGCACTTACAGCGGGCGGAGTGTGCCTCCTGACCATATTACACCTGAACTTAGCCTGTATTGCTGCTTTTTCCTGGTGTGTTACACCAACAGGATTTTGTGGCACTTACAGCGGGCGGAGTGTGCCTCCTGACCATATTACACCTGAACTTATCCTGTATTGCTGCTTTTTCCTGGTGTGTTACACCAACAGGATTTTGCGGTACTTACAGCGGGCGGAGTGTGCCACCTGACCATATTACACCTGAACTTAGCCTGTATTGCTGCTTTTTCCTGGTGTGTTACACCAACAGGATTTTGCGGCACTTACAGCGGGCAGAGTGTGCCTCCTGACCAAATTACACCTGAACTTAGCCTGTATTGCTGCTTTTTCCTGGTGTGTTACACCAACAGGATTTTGTGGCACTTACAGCGGGCGGAGTGTGCCTCCTGACCATATTACACCTGAACTTAGCCTGTATTGCTGGGTTTTCCCTGCAGGCAATTAGAATGTCTGGAAGGCAAACAAGGAGAGGCAGACAGACAGGAGCCAATAAAAGAGGGCAAGCAGGCTCTGTGTCTAGAGACAACAGTGCTGGTCGTGGACGCGGTGCATCGCCATCAGCACGTGGTCATGGGACATGCTTGTCCTTCTTTTCGGCAGCTGGACGTGTTGAGCCGCATCATGCCGAAGACTTGGTAGAGTGGATGACCAAGCCCTCCTCATCCTCCTCATCCTCTCTCACCCAGGCTCAGGGTACTGGCAAAGCAGCTGCCAAAGCGTCCTCTTCCCTGGTATCAATGTCATCATCAGTCACTCCTTCCCTAGACCAACCATGTCCTCCTGAGGAGTCCCCCGAACTGTTTGAGCACAGTGTTGGGTACATGCTCCAGGAGAATGCCCAGTGTTTCGAAGGGTCTGATGATGATACCCAGCTAGAGGAAGGCAGTAGCGTGAGAGCAGAGAGAGGGGATGCTCAAGAAGGACACCAATCTGGCAGTCATGTTCCAGCAGCTGCAGCATACTGCAAGATTGGCTCCAGTGATGAGGAGGGAGGGGATAATGAGGTCACTGACTCCACGTGGGTGCCTAATAGGAGAGAGGAGAAGGAGGAGGATGAGGAGGAGGCATATCTCCAACGAGGCAGGATGCCCTCGGGGGGCTAGCGTAAGGGCAGCACACCGACGGGATCACACCGCAGAGCTCCGCCTGTGCAGGGCGCTGCCTCTGCCCGTTATTCAAAAAGTTCTTTGGTGTGGGCCTTTTTTGAGTCGAGTGCATCAGATCGCACAGCTGCTGTTTGCAACATATGTCTCAAGCGTATATCGCGTGGCCAAAACATCACCCGCTTGGGCACCACATGCTTGACCAGACATATGTTCACCTGCCATGCAGCTCGTTGGCAAGCCTACCTTAAAGACCCACACCAAAGAACAAAGCTGACCTCTTCTTTCACCGCATCAGCTGGGATCTCCAACCCACTATACCTTCAGTCCTCTCTGAAACCTGCTCTGACAGGAATGAAGGTGTAGAATTAGGTGTGTCACAGCCAAGTACTTGCGGGCACTCTGCTAGCAGTACACCGACGTCCGATTCTAGCAGGCAAATTTCCCTGCCCCAGCTGCTGGACCGTCGAAAGAAGTTCACTCCCAGCCATCCACATGCCCAGCGGTTGAATGCTAGCTTGGCTAAATTGCTAGCGCTTCAACTGCTGCCTTTTCAGTTGGTAGACTCGGCCCCCTTCCGTGAGTTTTTGCAATGTGCGGTTCCTCAGTGGCAGGTTCCCAAACGCCACTTTTTCTCACGGAAGGCGATTCCGGCTCTCTACCGGCATGTGGAAGGCAATGTCTTGGCCTCGCTGGACAGGGTGGTCAGTGGTAAGGTGCATATTACCGCTGACTCATGGTCCAGCAGGCATGGACAGGGACGTTACCTTTCTTTCACGGCCCATTGGGTCACTCTTTTGGCAGCTGGGAAGGATGCAGGACAAGGTGCAGTAGTGTTGGAGGTTGTTCCACCGCCACACCTCCAAAATGCTACTACTGGTTGTGACATACCTCTGTCCTCCACCCCCTCCTCTTCTTCTTCCTCCGTGGCCTCTTCCTGTGCTTTGTCCTCGGAACTAGCGGTGCTCCGTAGGCGTTCAAGGGGCTACGCAAGTACACAGGCAAAAATATGCCATGCCGTGCTTGCGCTGATGTGTTTGGGGGACAGGAGCCACACTGGGGCAGAGGTTCTGTCTGCTCTGCAGGGGCAGGCCGAGAGGTGGTTGACGCCTCACCAGCTTAAGCCAGGAATGGTAGTTTGCGACAATGGCACCAACCTCCTCTCCGCTCTCCGACAGGGACAACTGACCCATGTGCCCTGTGTGGCTCACGTCCTTAACCTGGTGGTGCAGCGGTTCTTGGGCAGGTACCCGGGCTTACAGGATGTCCTGAGGCAGGCCAGGAAAGTCTGTGTGCATTTCCACAGATCTTATAATGCCAGTGCTCGCCTGGCTGAGCTGCAAAAGGAGTTGAACCTGCCCAAGAACCGCCTTATATGTGACATGCCCACCAGGTGGAACTCAACGTTGGCCATGCTGCAGCGGCTGCACACGCAGCAGAGGGCCATCAATGAGTACCTGTGCGACTACGGCACCAGGACAGGGTCAGGGGAGCTCAGGTTTTTTTCACCACGCCAGTGGGGCATGATCAGGGATGCATGCACTGTCCTGGCACCATTTGAGGAGGCCACGAGGATGGTGAGCAGTGACAGTGCATGCATCAGTGACACTGTACCTCTTGTCCACCTGTTGGAACATACGCTGCGTGGAATAATGGACAGGGCACTTGAGGCAGGAAGAGGAGGACTTCCTTGCCTCTCAAGGCCCCCTTTACCCAGATAGTGTTCCTTCTGTCCCACCCATCGCACAGGAAGAAGAGGAGGAGGAGGAGGAGGAGGATTGTGTCAGCATGGAGGTGGAGCCTGGCACTCAGCATCATCAGCAGCAGTCTTTTAGGGATGATTTACAGTCCCAAGAAACCAGTGGACTTGTACGTGGCTGGGAGGAGGTGGCTGCGGATCATGTCGTCCTTAGTGACCCAGAGGACTCCGGACCGAATGCCTCAGCTAACCTACGCTGCATGGCCTCCCTGATCCTGCAAAGTCTGTGGAAGGATCCTCGTATTCTTCGGATCAAGGAGAGGGACCATTACTGGCTGGCCACTCTCCTTGATCCACGGTACAAGGGTAAGGTTGCGGACCTTATCTTACCGTCGCAGAGGGAGCAGAGGATGAGACAACTCCGGGAGGCCTTGCAGAAAGGTCTGTGCAATGCATTCCCAGAGACTGGGAGGTTACAAACTCCTGGTCCTGGACAACGAGTTGCTGAGGCTTCGGTCAGTCAAAGAAGGAGCGGTGGGGAAGGTGGCCGTCTGACCGATGCGTTCAGACAATTCTTTAGTCCGCAGCCCCAAGGTATGATCGGTTCCAGCAACCATCGCCAGCGTCTGATATACATGGTGCAGGAATACCTAGGGGCAAGGTCAGACTTGGACACCTTTCCCACCGTAAATCCTCTGGCTCACTGGGTCTTGAGGATGGATCACTGGCCAGAGCTTGCACAGTATGCAATTGAGCTACTGGCCTGTCCTGCATCCAGCGTTCTTTCAGAACGCACATTCAGTGCTGCTGTAGGATTTGTCACGGATCACAGGGTGCGCCTGTCCACCGACTCTGTTGATCGACTGACCTTCATAAAGATGAACCAGTTTTGGATCACCACCAGCTACCAAACACCTGAAGCTGATATAACAGACTAATTTATTTTCAAATGTCACATCCCTTCAAGACTGATGCTGATGCTGAGAGACTGTCCTGTTATGTTGACTGACTATCCTCCTCCTCCTCAATGATCCGATTGATGATGATAGCTTGGAAGAACATTTTTGTTTCTGGGTGCCGCCACCAGTGGCTAAGGCCCAATTTTTCAGCCCCTGTTTAACAGGGGCATGTAATTACAATTTTTTATGCAATGCTTTGCAGCATGGCTCATTCCTGCACTCCAACTAGAGTATCTGGGAGAGGTTGCAGTGTCGTGGCACCAGCACCAGTGGCTAAGGCCCAATTTTTCAGCCCCTGTTTAACAGGGGCGTGTAATTACAATTTTTGATGCAATACTTTGCAACAGGGCTCATTGCTGTGCTCCAAGTACAGTATCTGTGAGGGGTTGCAGTGTTGTGGCACCAGTGCCTAAGGCCCAATTTTTCTGCCCCTGTTTAACAGGGGCATGTAATTACAATTCTTGATCTAATAATTCACAGCAGGGCCCATTCCTGCGCCCACCAAGAGTAACTGTGAGGCCTTACAGTGTTGTGTCAACACCACCACCACCACAGGCCCAATTTTTCAGCCCCTGTTCAACAGGGGCATGCAATTACAATTCTTGATCTAATAATTCACAGCAGGGCCCATTCCTGCGCCCACCAAGAGTAACTGTGAGGCCTTACAGTGTTGTGTCAACACCACCACCACCACCAAAGGCCCAATTTTTCAGCCCCTGTTCAACAGGGGCATGCAATTACAATTCTTGATCTAATAATTCACAGCAGGGCCCATTCATGCGCCCACCAAGAGTAACTGTGAGGGCTCACAGTGTTGTGGCAACACCAACATGTAAGGGGCAAATTTCAGCTGAGTATATACGGCAGGCCCCTACTTTCAAACATCCAACTTACAAACGACTCCTCCTTGCAAACGGAAGGATACAACAGGAAGTGAAATCTACCCCTAGGAAGGCAAATTCTCTCCTGTAAGAGTTAATATGGGAAAAAAATGTCTCCTCTCCACTGATGCTTTATCACCAATTCTTGTTTCAATAAAAAACCCAAATTTTCAAAAAACATTTGTCATTAGGACGGAAAGTGAGGTGAACTGTTCTGAACAGGAGCACACTGCACAGACAGCAAAACAAATGTTAAAGGGGTGATAACCCTTCCCTATGTTTTCCAAAAAGCTTAAAAATAGATTTTTTGGCTGGAGCTACACTTAAACAATGTACCTGTTCAAAATTACAAACAGATTCTACATAAGAACAAACCTACAGTCCCTGTCTTGCATGCACCACCTGTATACGGCTGTTCAGAGTATATAGGGCCTTTTTTTATTTTGTGTGCGGGGTTCCCCTTAATATCCATACAAGACCCAAAGGGGCTGGTAATGGGCTGGGGTGGGGGGGGGGGGGGGCTGTGATGGGGTAGCTATGCCATTTTTCTTAAAGATTTTCATCCATATTACCGGGACCAGACATTACATTAAAGCCGCAAGCAGTTTTAAATGGCTTTTTTTCCCTTTAGAAATGTAATTTTGTGCAGGGACAGTTCTAAACACGGGAAACACGTGGCACTTCACAGGAATACTTTAGACACCCTCCAGGTCCGATATTTAAAGGAATATTTGCCTTTTTTTTTTTCACTTTATGCATCATTAAAATGACTCCTCCTGAAAAACTGCAGTTTTTAAAACTTTTTTTTGGATTGATACATGTCCCTGGTGCAGAACCCGGGTTCCCAAACCCTTTTTAGGACAATAACATGCATAATAGTCGTTATAATTAGCACTTTAGATTTTGAACGTTCGCATCCATTGTATTTAATAGGGTTCTAAAGTTCGTGCGAACTTTCGGTCCGTTCGCGGGTTCTGGTGCGAACCGAACCCGGGGGTGTTCGGCTCATCACTACAAATAACCTTATTGATATAACTCACTGTAATGTATTTTCTTTTTTGGAATTAAAAGGAGCACTCCCTCCAGGTGTATTAGAAAACATTGGTTTCTGTGATGGACTTTGGAACCCTGTTTGTAACTGTTTCTAAGAGGGAACATATAAGTAATAAGCAAGGTCAGAGGATGTGGCTCTGTGGACACTACAGGTGGATACTTTAGCAAAAAAATTGGAGGAGGCCCGTGAGCTAAATATAAAATATATCCCTATTTTCACCTTTAGTCATGTGCTAGGAGCAATGACAAAGCTGTACACCAGACAAGCAACAAAATAAAATGGTAATATATATATATGTAGCGGGGTGTCACTTTAAGGAGCTAAAAAGACTACCATGCCCAGTGTGCAGCGGGACACCCAGAGTGCATTGCCCGGCGCAAGGTCTGCTGGGGAAGGCCTATTTAAGGAGGAGCGGAGCTATATGCAGGTCTCTTTGGACGCCGCCCCCTAGCAAGTGGAACCAACGCTGAGTCTGCCGCTGGACTGGGCCTAAGAGTTTGGGCCTTGAGATCCAGAGAGCCCTCCGACCTTCACGGGAGAACCCAGGAGTCATTTCGTCCATCATCCTTCCAAAGACTGACGGGAGGATCAGAGACTACAGGTGTCGTGAGACTGTATGCTGGAGCCCCAGCTACGGAAGTCGGTTGTACGGACTGGTCCGGTTGGGTGAGAGAGCACTTGCTCAGAGATTAACTAACTAATCTTAGGCCCAGTGTCCAGAGTGGTTTATTGTAGAGGGACAGTGTGCTGTGCAGCATTAGTTGAACTCTTTAGTACATGCCAAGAAGTTAACAGTTTTGATGCCTGTGGATTACAAATAACCAACACAGTGCACCACCATTGCTAGCGAAGATCCTTCTCAACAGAAGCACCATATCTGCAATAGTCAGGCCTGACTGTAGAACTGTTTAGATATTGTTTGGGTGCCATCTTGCCCACGAGGGGGAAGCTTGCGAGCATAGTTAAATGACATTTAGCGTGTGTAATACTATTGGAACTTAGCGCTTGTTAATTGCTGAATGGTTAACATTGCAGGGCTCTGCATATGCATACGTATTACTGTTTAATTTGATGCTTTATAATCAGTAAAAAGTACTTGTGGTTAAGCCAATCCACTGTGTGGTTATATGTTTGTTGCGGTATTGTG
This sequence comes from Rana muscosa, assembly GCA_029206835.1. NCBI lineage: Eukaryota > Metazoa > Chordata > Amphibia > Anura > Ranidae > Rana > Rana muscosa. The sequence goes on along the minus strand of CM055123.1, from coordinate 94,833,523 downwards.
ATCCCCATAGCCAACGGGTTTTACAATCCCATCTTTATTGCTATCTGTGCCCAGGGAGGTTAGAGCCATTTACTGGGGGTTAACAGCAGTGTGTACAGGCCCAAAAATCTATACCAGCAGCCCTCTTGACTGGGGGTATTGCTACACGTGAGGGCTCAGAGTCCAGTATCCTGTACGCTGCAATCAAGCCTGCCAGAAATACCGGCATGGATCCGTTGGTAGTGACACAGTGGTGCGCAGCAGCTGGCGCTTTTCCAGATATGGCGGTAGTCATTGAACTTCCCGGCGAAGACTGGCCAGAGAGCGATGTAGAGCGGCTCATGGTGTTACTATCCCAGAGCCAGAAGGCATGGGTAATGGACCTAAAGCCAGACCCAGAGACCTCCTTTACCTACGCATTGGTGGAATGGAGGGAAGGGATACCTGAGCGCTTCAGAGGTCAGAGTGTACAGGCTATAGACCAGAAGATATACCGTTTAGTGCATGCCATAAAGAAAGAACCACCCGAACTAACAGTTAAGGAGAAGCAGCCAAAAGAGACAACAACCTTTGCGGCGCCCCTGACCGCTATAGGCCCTAAGGTCCTTAATGCTTTAGGAGACCTAGTTGCAAAATGCCAGAAGAGTAACACGGTGTGTGTGGAGACTGGGTACCGGAAGCTCAGAATATTTTCGGGTAAACGACCTGTACCACTCGGGGAAGAGGACTTTGACACATGGATGGAATAAGCAATGTAGGCTGTGGAAGTGACTGAAACCCAGAAGAAACAGCGCATAAATGAAAGTTTGAGGGGGGCTGCTGCAGAAGCGGTGAAGAACCTCAGATTCAGCAATACTTCCTGTACTGCTTATGATTACCTAACCATGCTACAAGAAGAGTTCGGCCAGCTGGAGAAAGTTACTGACTTAATGTAAAAGTTTGAACATACCCTTCAACAGCCAGGGGAACAATTCTCAGAATATGTTCGAAGGTTGAACAAAATGCTCTGCCAGATAGTCCTGAAGAAAGGGATGGTACCACAGGCTATAGATGCAGCCAGGATGCGGCAGGTCATGAAGGGAGTGCTGCGCTCTGATCCAGTCTGGCTCCATTTGAAGACAACTGGAGGAGTCATGTCCCTGAACTATCCAGACCTTGTGCGAATAGTGAGAGATGAAGAGGCTTTGCTCAAAGACCAACAGATGCCTGAGAAACCCACCCCTTCTCCCTCAGCTGAGGTTAGATCTGTTATGGCCACGGAACAGGACTCTGAGGTGGCTATCTTGAAGTCACAAATGACCCAAGTCCTAGAAATGCTGACTTCTTTAATGGCTAAGAACCCTGGAGCCACACAAAAAGAAGAAGTGAAGAAGGAAGTATATCAGAATGCCTCGACTCCAGTTTCCCCGCAATCCAGAAGAGAAGAAGTTTGTTTCAACTGTGGAGGGGTTGGGCATTACGGCCGAGTGTGTCCCAGCCCGAAGAAGAATCAAAGTGCATACCGCAAGCCGGCGGAAAACTTCAGAGGGCCCCGGTGAAGGAATCAACCGGGTGCCCGTCAGTTCCAGTAAACTCCAAAAGAATCAGAGAACAAGAGAAGCCAAGAAGAGAAGGGGACAACTCCCCATCCCACAAACTCAACACTCCTGACCCTAAGTCCAAACCTAAAACTTGGCTGGAAATTAATGCATACCAGGCCCAACAAGGACTCAGATCCAGAAAAAGAGTGAAAAGAAAGAAATCACAGAAGGCCAAGCCCATGGAATCCAGGAAGGAGACCTCTCCGAGGTAATTCCCTGTCAAACTGGTAGGACCCTCTCCAGTGGTCCCCATTCAAGTAGAAGGGATATACACAAGGGCCATTCTTGACACAGGAGCCCAAGTGACTCTCCTGTACCGGGACTTCTATCAGAAACATCTGAAGCATTTGCCCCTGCAGAAGCTAGAAGATTTGCAAATTTGGGGAATTGGAACCCAAAGTCTCCCATACGACGGATACCTCCCAATCAAATTGGCCATCGACCCTTCAGTAGCCGGAGACACAGAAATTTTCGACACATTGTCGCTAGTCTGCCCCCGCCCCCCAGGAGCCAACAAGAGTTCCCTCTTAATAGGGACAAACACTGACTTGGTCAGGAGATTATTGGCCCCTATAGCACAGGAACAAGACGCCCCAACAACCAGAATCCACCCTATGTTGCAACAGGCCTAACAGCATCAGGTATTGGAACTAAAGGCTCCAGAAGAAGGAGTGGTGAAGGTCTGGAAGTTGGACAGGAAGGAGAAGATGCTACAGCCCAGTGAGGTTGCCAGTCTAAAGGCTACCGTAAAACTTACCTAGGAACAACCTGGCCCCTTTGTGGTCCTGGAACCAGACACCATGAACACCCATCCGGGGTTGGAAGTAATCCCTGAAATAGTTCCATTAAGGAAGGCCAATGGCAGGGTGTTGGTGAGCATCCGAAACACTACCGACACGCCTGTGAAGATCCCAGCCCGGATGCTGTTGGGCCAAGTGAATCCTGCTACCCCAGTTGCCTTGTCGGATTTGGAGAAGGAAGAAGGGGGAAGAGCTACTGTGGAGAAACTCTGCCTGGAAGAGACGGCCTTACCACTGGCATGGAGGGAGAGGGCCAGAGCCCAGTTGACTAGGTGGCAGAAGATCTTTTCTAAGGTGAGTCCGATGTGGGGTGCGCAAAAATTGCCACTCACAGGATCCACCTGCAGGAGGACAAGCCATTCAGAGAAAGAGTTCCGGCGGGTCCCTTTGGCTGATCTAGAAGATCTGCGAGAGCAACTGACAGAGCTCAAGAGAACCGGTGTCATCCGGGAGTCTAGAAGCCCATACGCCTCCCCAATAGCGGTGGTCAGGAAGAAAAATGGGTGGTTGAGGCTATGTATTGATTATCGGACCCTCAACAGAAGAACGATACCCGACCAATACACCACTCCATGAATAGAGGATGCCCTACAGAGTTTGTCTGTAGCCAAATGGTTCAGTGTGATGGACCTGAAGAGTGGGTATTATCAGATTCCCATGCACCCGGAAGACCGCGAAAAAACAGCATTCATTACCCCGGTGGGGTTCTATGAATTCGATCGCATGCCTCAAGGCTTGTCGGGAGCCCCAACCACCTTCCAGCGACTCATGGAGAAGACAGTATGGGACATGAATCTTATCGAAGTACTGGTGTATCTGGATGATATTATTGTATTCGGGAAAACTCTGGAGGAGCATGAAGAGAGGCTGGAGAAGGTTTTGAAGAGACTCAGTGATAAGGGACTCAAACTCTCGCTGGAGAAATGTCAGTTCTATCAGTCTTCAGTTCACTACCTGGGACACATTGTTTCTGAAGAAGGAGTGTCCACAGACCCAGAAAAATTGCAGGCTGTCATCTCTTGCCCCCGGCCCACTACAGTGACTGAGCTTCGATCGTTCTTGGGGTTTTGCTCCTATTACCGAAGGTTTGTGGAAGGGTTTGATAAGATCGCCAAACCTCTGAATAAACTCTTGAAGACAGAAGGAGAGGAGGATGACTCAGGCCCTAGGAAGCCAGGGGAGTCTGTGGAAGATCAGTGGACTGTGAGATGTGAAGAGGCGTTCACAAGATTGAAGGAGAGCTTGAACACTGCCCCCGTCTTGGCCTATGCGGACACCAAGAAGCCATATGAGTTACATGTTGATGCCAGTCATGATGGTCTGGGAGGAGTGCTGTATCAGGAACATGATGACCAGCTGAGACCCATTGCTTATGTGAGCAGAAGCTTAACCCCAGCTGAAAAGAATTACCCCACCCATAAGTTGGAATTCTTGGCCTTAAAGTGGGCGGTGGTGGACAAGCTGAAGGATTACCTGTACGGAGCTGAGTTTGTGGTTAAAACAGATAATAACCTGCTCACTTACCTTCTGACCACAGCCAAGTTGGATGCCACCGGCCACTGTTGGTTGGCAGCTCTCTCTAGATTCACCTTCAGTTTGAAATACAGACCTGGGGCTGGAAACAGAGATGCAGACGCCTTGTCAAGAAGGGCCCATGCTCCCACTAACTCTATGGAAGAATGGACTCGACTGACCCCAGAGGGAGTGCAAGCCCTGTGTCAAGGAGCGGAGTTCCAAGCCAGTGGAGGGTCCAGGGCTGAAGAAATTGGAGTCTCAGTAGTTGGAGTACCTAAATATTACTGTGATGTGACTCAGATTGGAGAAGAAAACCTACCCAGACTTTCCAAGAGAGATCTAAGAAGAGATCAACTGGAAGACCCGCTGGGAAAGTTGGCCCTGGAAGCATTGGAGAATCAAACCCCAGACTTACTTCTGAAGGATCCTTCAAAGGAGGCTCGCCTATTGAGGAGAGAATAGGATCGGTTACAGAAGCATCAAGGGGTGGTCTACCGAAGGGGCCCCTCTGATGATTTGGAGGATAAGTGGCAACTGTTTCTGCCCGAGAAATATCGAAAGACTGTTCTGACCGCCTTACATGACGATCATGGTCACCTAGGATTGGAAAGAACTTTTTAGCTCGTGAGGAATCGGTTTTACTGGCCCTGTATGCGGGTTGAAGTGGAGGAATATTGCCATTCCTGCGCAAGTTGCATACAAAGAAAGACTCTGCCTCATCAAGCTGCCCCAATGGGCCACCTACAAAGTCAAGGGCCCTTGGATCTGGTATGCATTGATTTTCTTTGTATAGAACCTGATTTGAGTGGATATGGGAATGTTCTGGTGATAACCGATCATTTCACTCGCTACGCCCAGGCATTCCCAATCAAAGACCAGAAGGCCTCCACAGTGGCTAAGGTACTTGTCGAGAGGGTATTTGTACATTACGGACTACCTCAACGCCTCCACTCGGACCAGGGAAGGGACTTCGAAAGTAGGCTGATCCGGAAACTGTTGGATTCCCTTGGCATAAAGAAGACCCGTACCACCTCTTACCACCCACAAGGGGATGCCCAGCCTGAACGATTCAATCGGACATTGTTAAATATGCTGGGAACTTTGAGTAGTGAAAAGAAACAGCATTGGGGCAAGCATGCGGCCGCCATTGTGCATGCGTATAATAGTACAACTAGTGATGCCACTGGGTACTCCCCATATAGACTGATGTTCGGCAGGGAAGCAACACTACCAGTAGATCTGGCCTTCGGCACTTCCATAGATCATACATCAGCAGCTTCTCACAAAGGATATGTGGATCGGTTGCAACACAGTTTAAGACTGGCATACAGTATGAGAAGGCCCAGGCGACTTCGGATCAAAGAGGGGCCAGGAATAAGCGGAACTTACAGCCAGGAGACAGGATGCTTTTGCGGAACTTAGGCATAGAAGGGAAGCACAAGCTGGCTGACCGGTGGAGGTCCCAACCCTATGTGATCTGTAAACAACTGCCAGGTTTACCAGTGTACCAACTTAAACCAGAAGGAAGTGTGGGACCCTTAAAGACATGGCACAGGAACCACCTACTGCCCCTCTCCGAAGCAGTTTGTTTGCCCTCTACCTCAGATCCTTCTGAGCACCTTTCAGTCTCAAATACCCCTAGGCCTGCCACCAGATCTCAAGCAGCCAGTTCAAAAGAGATGGATGCCCAAGACCAGAGTGAAGAGGAAGAATTGGAACTTGGTTGGTTATGGACACCACCAATACCTGAATCCATGACTACAGCCTCCCCACCATCCGAAGTTACCACCAGAGACACTTTAAAGGCTGCTGAGTTTATACCACTTTCTACTCTTTCTGAGGAATGGGAGGATGCTCAGGACTCTTTTTCAGAAGAAGATCCCAGAAATTCCTTGTACTTTACTGCACCTGAAATGGATGCCCCTGGGCCAGTTGAATCCAATACACCTGACTTAGCAGAAGGAGAATTGGAAGGACCCCCTGCAGTTGAGACCCCGGCTCCTAGAGAACAAAGAGAGAAAAGAACCATCCACCCCCCAAAGAAGACTAACGTATTCTCAGATGGGGGAGTGCTCGGAAGAGACTATAGCCACTGCAAGAAGGACAGTAAATAAGCCTGTCCCCTCTACTGTGAGTTTAGTAGAGGACAACCCTAGCTCACTCCCTGGCACAGTTAGAAAGGCCACCTCTACTAATGTGACCTGTGGGCAGGACAACCTTCTCCCCAGAGCTTGGTGGGAGGTTCCTCTGCCAGGCTCCTTTGTAGCCGTGAATTGTGTTGTATGTTCATATGCTAACAAAGTCAGTTAACAATTTATCTTTGGGGACCAAAGACTTTAAGTGGGGGGAGTGTGTAGTGGGGTGGCACTTTAAGGAGCTAAAAAGACTACCATGCCCAGTGTGCAGCGGGACACCCAGAGTGCATTGCCCGGCGCAAGGTCTGCTGGGGAAGGCCTATTTAAGGAGGAGCAGAGCTACATGCAGGTCTCTTTGGACGCCACCCCCTAGCGAGTCTGCCGCTGGACTGGGCCTAAGAGTTTGGGCCTTGAGATCCAGAGAGCCCTCCGACCTTCACGGGAGAACCCAGGAGTCATTTCGTCCATCATCCTTCCAAAGACTGTCGGGAGGATCAGAGACTACGGGTGTCGTGAGACTGTATGCTGGAGCCCCAGCTACGGAAGTCGGTTGTACGGACTGGTCCAGTCGGGTGAGAGAGCACTTGCTCAGAGATTAACTGACTAATCTTAGGCCTAGTGTCCTTTGTTCAGGGACCACCATTACCAGAGTGTTATATTGCACGCCAGAGGGACAGTGTGCTGTGCAGCATTAGTTGAACTCTTTAGTACATGCCAAGAAGTTAACTGTTTTGATGCCTGTGGATTACAAATAACCTACAAAGTGCACCACCATTGCTAGCGAAGATCCTTCCCACCGGAAGCACCATATCTGCAATAGTCAGGCCTGACTGTAGAACTGTTTAGATATTGTTTGGGCGCCATCTTGCCCACGAGGGGGAAGCTTGCGAGCATAGTTAAATGACATTTAGCGTGTGTAATACTATTGGAACTTAGCGCTTGTTAATTGCTGAATGGTTAACATTGCAGGGCTCTGCATATGCATACGTATTACTGTTTAATTTGATGCTTCATAATCAGTAAAAAGTACTTGTGGTTAAGCCAATCCGTCGTGTGGTTATATGTTTGTTGCAGTATTGTGATCCCCATAGCTAACGGGTTTCACAATCCCATCTTTATTGCTATCTGTGCCCAGGGAGGTTAGAGCCAGTTACTGGGGGTTGACAGCAGTGTGTACAGGCCCAAAAATCTATACCAGCAGCCCTCTTAACTGGGGCTATTGCTACATATAGATAATTTTCACTGCCAAATGATTTGTAACTTATCCCAGCTCGACAACACAGCCTGGCTGGTGACCTGAGTTTTCTCTACAACAAGATAGTTCATCTCCCTGCCCCATGCCTGTTTTTGAACAGTGACAGAGAGTAGAAGACTGGTAAGGGCATCTCTCTGTACTCTTCAGCATGTTCCTTGTGAGCACATGTACATAGAAGGACACCTGATTGGCTCCCAGCTTCCCCCTTCTTCCCTAGTCTACTGTGGATGAAATAACACATTTGGCTAATTATGTTTAATTGAATACATACTTGTACTTAAATAAGAAGTATGGGTAAGGCCTGGTTCACACTGGGGCGACAAACGCTCCGACATTGGGAGCTCATGTCGCATGACGTGTGAAAATCAATGTTTCCCTATGGGAGCCGTCTTAACTGGTCCGACACATGTCGGTCCGACTTTGAGAATGCTCCCTGTACTACTTTGGTCCGACTTTGATCCGACTTCAGCCCATTGACTATCATTGAAGTCGGATCAAAGTCGGACCGCAGTCTTGCATGATCCAACTTTGGCATGCGACTTGTGCTGTACTGCTCTTGAGGGGGAACTCCAGGCCAAATTTTAAATAAAAAACCAGCATGGGTTCCCCCTCCAGGAGCATACCAGGCACTTGGGTCTGGTCTGGATTTGAACGGGCACCCCTACGCCGAAAAAACGGCGTGGGGGTTCCCCCCCAAATCCAAACCAGACCCTTATCCGAGCACACAACCTGGCAGGCCGCAGGGGAAGAGGGGGGGACGAGGGAGTGGCCCCCCCTCCCTCCTGAACCGTACCAGGCCGCATGCCCTCAACCTGGGGGTTTTGGTGCTCTGGGGCAGGGGGGCGACCTGCGGCCCCCCCCCACCCCAGAGCACCCTGCCCCCATGTTGATGAGGACAGGGCCTCTTCCCGACAACCCTGGCCGTTGGTTGTCGGGGTCTGCGGACGGGGGGCTTATCGGAATCCGGGAGCCCCCTTCAATAAGGGGGCCCCTGGATCCCGGCCCCCCCACCCTATGTGAATATGTGAATGAGTATGGGGTACATCGTACCCCTACCCATTCACCTGGTGGAAAAAAAATGCAATAAAAAAACCACACAGCTTTTTAAAGTATTTTATTGCACAGCTCCGGGGGTCTTCTTCCGACTTCGGGGGTCTCCGGTGTCGTCGCCGCCGCTCTCCGGTTCTTTCTTCCGCCGGGCCTCCGCTAACTTCTTTTTAGCTCTTTTGCTAATGGAGGCCCGGTCTTCTGCGTCGTCTCGTCCGGCTCTCCGTTGTCCTTCTGCCGGCCCCTCCACTAACTTCTTGGTAGCTCTTTCGCTAGTGGAGGGCGCGGTCTTCCCGTCGTCGCCGTCGGCGTCTTCTTCCCTCTTCTCCTCCTTGATGTTGACGCGTCGCTTCCTCCCGCTGTAATACTGCCTCTCCGCTCCACTCCGCATTAATATAGGCTTCTCATGACGTCACAGTCACATGTTCCGGGGCACATGGCCCCGGAGCATGTGACTGACGTCATGGGAACATGTGACTGTGATGTCATGGGAAGCCTATATTAATGCGAAGCGGAGCGGAGAGCCAGTATTACAGCGGGAGGAAGCAACGCGTCAACATCGAGGAGGAGAAGAGGGAAGAAGACGCCGACGACGGGAAGACTGCGCCCCTCCACTAGCGAAAGAGCTACCAAGAAGTTAGTGGAGGGGCCGGCAGAAGGACAACGGAGAGCCGGACGAGACGACGGGAAGACCGGGCCTCCGTTAGCAAAAGAGCTAAAAAGAAGTTAGCGGAGGCCCGGCGGAAGAAAGAACCGGAGAGCGGCGGCGACGACATTGGAGACCCCCGAAGTCGGAAGAAGACCCCCGGAGCTGTGCAATAAAATACTTTAAAAAGCTGTGTGGTTTTTTTATTGCAATTTTTTTCCACCAGGTGAATGGGTAGGGGTACGATGTACCCCATACTCATTCACATAGGGTGGGGGGCCGGGATCCGGGGGCCCCCTTATTGAAGGGGGCTCCCGGATTCCGATAAGCCCCCCGCCCGCAGACCCAGACAACCAACGGCCAGGGTTGTCGGGAAGAGGCCCTGTCCTCATCAACATGGGGGCAGGGTGCTCTGGGGTGGGGGGCCGCAGGCCGCCCCCCTGCCCCAGAGCACCAAACCCCCCATGTTGAGGGCATGCGGCCTGGTATGGGTTCAGGAGGGAGGGGGGCCGCTCTCTCATCCCCCCTCTTCCCCTGCGGCCTGCCAGGTTGTGTGCTCGGATAAGGGTCTGGTTTGGATTTTGGGGGGACCCCCACGCCGTTTTTTCGGCGTAGGGGGCGCCCGTTCAAATCCAGACCAGACCCAAGGGCCTGGTATGCTCCTGGAGGGGGAACCCATGCCAGTTTTTTTTATTTAAAATTTGGCCTGGAGTTCCCCCTCAAGATTCATACCAAGCACAGTGCCTGATATTGGCGGGGATCCAAGTCGGATCCCCGTTCATTGAAAGTCGGACATATGTCGGCTTCATGTCGCAGGGCAAAGTCGGATCCAAAGTAGGACAGATGTCGTGACGCACTAGTGTGAACCCAGCCTGAATAAGAAAAAAACAAAACACACCTTATAATCATGATACACACAATGTTGCATTTATCCCCCTCCGCTTCTGCACTGAGAACTGAGTGATCAAACACCACTTATCGCTCAGTTCTCCCCTCCGCTCTGAGCAGAGAGCCATGTCTGTCAGTCACCAGCTCTCTGCTCTGCCCCTACAGCACATACTGTAACACTAGGCTAGGGAGGATAGGGAGCAGCTGGCTGAGACTCTTAGCTGAAAAGCTGAGCCAGCTGCAGGTCCAGGCATCTGTGTGGATCCCCATTGTAAAGTCAGAATCTTTCCCCAGCCTGAACCACCTGAGTGACATCAACTGACGGTGAACTTTAGCCCGCTGTCAGATGAACACGGGTCACAGGAGAGCAGAACAAACTGCACTCCTATGATCCTGCTTGTCTGCATCATCCCCCTCTCTGGTGTCACATTGGCACCTTGTGGGGGAGGGGGGAGTGGGTACCTAGTTTTAACAGGTTTCTGCTCCAACTTTCCGCTGAGTTCGCCACAACGAACTCAGCCAGAAATTAGGCCCTCGCCGCAGCCGGCCCATTGAGAAAGTGTAGCGTGATTCTCTTATCCAAGATGGCGGTGCCAGCACCGGAGAGCTGATTCAAGAATCGGCTTGGGTGAGGACACCACGGGATCCCTGGACAGAAAAGTGCCCTAATAGTAAAAGTCAGCAGCTGCAGTATTTGTAGCTGCTGACTTTAATTTTTTTGGTGGGGGGGGGACTGGAGCTCTGCTTTAAGTAAGCAACTACACATATTTCTGTCTTTTACTAAGTAAGACAAATTCTGCTGCATTCTTCAGCCTTCATAACCTCATACCTTTCCCAACTATCAGAATCCCGTGAGTGAGCCATTCTTTTAAGGATCATTTAGCAAGCAAGTTTCCTGGAAAATATAGATATAGGTGGCCTGGTTTGGTTATATCACAATGGTTGGAGATGGATGACTTCACTTCGTAATCAGAAAAGTGTATTTTTAAAATGACTGATACTGCTTTTGATATTTCTACCGATTTGTGAAACTTGTCTGGATTGCAAGAAGATTTAAGAGGAAAGGATCAGAAATCAAATTATCTGATGCATATGTAAACCTACAGGGCAAATGCAATTTAATCAACCTTGCCTTAAAAGTGTCATGTCTATCCTGATTTAGGAGATCTGTAATCCTACCATTACTGTCAGTGCCATTATCGCCCAGATGAAGAGGGGCTCTATAAAGTAGACCTCCATGTTGCCTTAGTTTACATTTTTATTTCTGCAGAAATGCCTTTGTCATGTGTGATTGATTTCATGTACAATTTCAGAACAGCAGGAATACTATGCCCTTATGATAACGAGCATTACATAATGTAGTAAAGTAACAGCGGCCAGGCCATTCACTTTCGGCCAGTGAGAACGAGCTGGAAAAGTGATTGTTTTGTACTTTAGTTTTATAACTAAAAATAAGGAGATGTCAGAAGAGGGCAGAACACTGAGGTTTTAGCTCATTGACCTTTACACCAAAAACTCCCACTTGAGGCATATATGGATGCAGAAATTCACCGACCGCTCATGCATACAGCACGCTAGATGTGATTTATGGAGTCAGCCCCTCCTGTCTTGACTGGCTTGTACACTTAGTAATTTGTATTCGAATTTGATGTGTGTGTATTGGGCCAGATGTGCCCATTGTCATGATGCCCAGACAGTGATATATTTTTCATAAAAAACACAATGCAGCACACTGATGACTGCCTTAAAAACAGCACACTGCTAATAGCTGTAATACAGAACTCTCATATATATATATATATATATATATATATATATTTTACACAGTGTTTACAATTTTTACAATTTTTAGCAGTGTTTAGCACTTTTTACAATTTGGCACTGCGTCGCTTTAAATGACAATTGCACGAGCGTTTAACACTGTACCCAAACAAAATTTGTGTCCTTTTTTTTTCTCATAAATAGAGCTTTCTTTTGATGGTATTTGATTACCTCTGCAATTTTTATTTTTTGCACTATAAACAAAAAAAGAGTGACAATTTAGAAAAAAAATATCCCCAAAAGTTTTTTTTTTTTTTTTTTTAAATATGTGTTTCCTCATCAGTTTAGGCCAATATATATTCTTCTACATATTTTTGGTAAAAAAAAAAAAAATTGCAATAAGCGTATATTGATTGGTTTGCACAAAAGTTATAGCGTCTGCAAACTATGGCAAAGAATTATGGCATTTTTATTTTATTTTTATTTTTTACAAGTAATGGCGGTGATCTGTAATTTTTTTGCGGTACTGCGACATTGCGGCGGACAGATAGGAGACTTGACACTTTTTTGGGACCATTGGCATTTACACAGCGATCAGTGCTATAAAAATGCACCGATTACTGTGTAAATGTCACTGGCAGGGAAGGGGTTAACACTAGGGGGCGATCAAGGGGTTAAATGTGTGTTCCCTCAGCATGTTCTAACTGTGTGGGGATGTGAGTGACTAGAAGAGAAGCCATATCATTTTTCCTACTCAGTAGGAAGAAACAATATGGCTCCTCTCCTCTGACAGCAGTTTACACACACAAATCCCAGTGCTGGCGCTCGTGCACGCGATCGCGCATGGCTGGCGGTGATCGTGCCCGCCGGCCACGCGCATCGGGTCCCCCGCTGTGCAGCGCACCCTCTGGTGACTGAAAACGGCTAGGACGTACCCGTACGGGATTTTGCCCCGGAAGAGCCATTGTGCCGCAGTATACCTGCGTGACACATTTGGCAAGAGGCTAATAGAGTTCTGGAAAATGTGTAATTGTTTGAGACTGCCTGAACAAAAACACTGGGAAAATTGTAAGTTAAAATGGATTGTAAAGTCTTGTTTTTTTTCATAAAAAATAACAAACATGTTATACTTACCTGCTCTGTGCAGTGGATTTGCACAAAGCAGCCCAGATCCTCCTCTTCTCATGTCCCTCTTCGATGCTCCTGACCCCTCCCTCCTGTTGAGTGCCCCCACAGCAAGCAGCTTGCTATGGGGTACCCAAGCTGAGCCACAGCTCCCTGTGTTCTTTCAGACATGGAGCCATGGCCCGGCCCTGCCCCCCTTCTCTCCTTTTTAGATCGCTGACTTTGATTGACAGCAGTGGGAGCCAATGGCACCTGCTGTCTCAGTCAATGAGGAGGAGAGTCCCAGGCAGCCGAGACATTCTGGTAACATTGCTGGATCTAGATGGGGCTCAGGTAAGTATTGGGGAGGCTGAGGGGGGCTGCTGCACACTGACGTTTTTTTATCTTACTGCACAGAATGCAGTAAGATAAAAAAAATCTTCTGCCTTTACAATCACTTTAAATCACTTGTTTTCTGCTACAGTTGAGAAATTGTTTAACCACTTAAGCCCCGGACCATTTGGCTGGCCAAAGACCAGAGCACTTTTTGACAATTGCGCGGTCGTGCGACGTGGCCCCCAAACAAAATTGACGTCCTTTTTTCCCCACAAATAGAGCTTTCTTTTGGTGGTATTTGATCACCTCTGCAGTTTTTTTTTTTTTTTGCGCTATAAACAAAAATAGAGGGACAATTTTGAAAAAAATTCAATATTTTTACTTTTTGCTATAATAAATATCCCAAAATATATATATAAAAACTTTTTTCCTCAGTTTAGGCCGATACGTATTCTTCTACATATTTTTGGTAAAAAAAAAAATTGCAATAAGCGTTTGATTGGTTTGCGCAAAAGTTATAGCAAAAGTTATAGCGTCTACAAAATAGGAGATAGTTTTACGGCATTTTTATTAATATTTTTTTTTACTAGTAATGGCAGCGATCAGCGATTTTTATCGTGACTGCGACATTATGGCGGACACATCGGACACTTTTGGCTATATTTTGGGACCATTCACATTTATGCAGCGATCAGTGCTATAAAAATGCACTGATTATTGTGTAAATATGGCAGTGAAAGGGTTAACCACTAGGGGGCTAGGAAGGGGTTACATGTGTCCTAGGGAGTGATTCTAACTGTTAGGGGGTGTGACTACGAGTGGCACGTCATAGATCGCTGCTCCCGATGAGGGAGCATATGATCAGTGACATGTCACTAGGAAGAACGGGGAGATGTTATGTTTACACTGACATCTCCCCATTCTTCAGCTCCGTGACACGATCACGGGACACAGCGGACATCGGGACACGGCGGCAAACTTAAAGGGACATACCTGTACGCCCATTTGCCTGTCCGTGCCATTCTGTCGACGTAAATGTTCGTGCGGCGGTTGGCAAGTGGTTAAGTGTACTAATGCAATGATTTGGTGTAAAATATTTTGAGTGCTAAAGACCTAAATCAGCCATATAACCCAGGTCCCACACTCCCTTGATTTCAGCCTAATGCCAGCATGTTAGGTCCTGTAACCTAAACCAGCTCTGCATCTCTGGATATTGGTGCTAGCAAGGACTTCTTTCACTTTGACTGCTGATCCCAACAACCCAGGGCATCACAGCCAGCTTCTGATTATGTTTGCCCCATTGTATTCTGTGGTTCCTTCCACCTACCCTACACCATTATAGGGTCCTGTAGTGATGTAGAGGTCAGAGGAATTAGCCCCTTAGCACTATGGGGGGCAGAGGAGACATGACTGTTTCAAGACATGTGCAGAACAAAAAAAAAATTGTTTCGCTTTCAAACCATTATTTAAATTATTTGTTTTGTTGAATTCATTAAATTTGTTTTGTTTAGTTTTGTTTTCAAATTCAATAGATTTGAATTTGAATTGGCATTCAAATTCAAATGTATTCCAATTTTTTAAGTTCTAATTTTGGAAAAATGGTTATATGCTAATTTATTCTATCCTATTAAATAACTAAAATCTTGTGAGCTACCTAAACCAATAGAAATAAATATCTAAATAATTTTCAGCTGCTGACACTGTTCAGTCTCATAGTTGTGCTACATAAATCTTTTAAATCAAAGTTTTTCTATTCTATTCAAATTTGTTTTATTCAAATTTCGAAAGATGGTTATTAAAATTTTTATTCTATTGTTTTTTTTTCTATTCTATTTTCTATTCTATTCAAATTCATTCTATTAAAAATTAGAATTTCTGAAGACGGTTATATTCTAATCTATTGTTCTATTCTATTCTCTTATTTCTATTCTATTCTTTTCTATTTGAAATTTGAATTATAGAATTATATTCCATTCTTTTTCTATTCCCTTATTTTCTATTCTTTTTCTATTCTATTCCCTTCTGTTATCCTATTATTTTCTATTCTGTTATTTTATATCCTATTATTTTATTTTCTATTCTATGCTGTTCTGTTTTACTCTATTCATTTTTTAATTCTATTTTTTTCTATTCTATTTTATTCTATTCACATTTTCAAATTCAATTCAAATTAGAATTTTGGCCGAATTTAGTTGTAATATTCCAGATTCGTTTAAACTCGTTTTTGCCCAGGTTCACACTGGGCTGCGGGAGTGAAGCCGTGCGAGTTCAGCTGAACTCGCACAATTTCACTCTCGCTGGCAGTCTCGATTTCAGCCGCGATTACAAAGACATCTGACACAGATGTCAATGTAAATTGCAGCCGAAATGGCAAAAAGTAGTACAGAAACTACTTTTTGAAATCGGTGCGGCGTTGCACCGATTAGGACGGTGCCAGTGCCGGCAATTTGCGGCAAATATTGGCGTTTTGACATGCGATTTGACATGCCAAATCGCATGTCAAAACGCACCAGTGTGAACCAGGGCTCAAATGTATTTCGGAAATTCGGATACATCCGAATCCCCAAATAATGAAAAAATGTGTCCAAATTTTGATTTTGAACTAAACTAACTGCTCATGTCTAACGGTTTCAGAAGTGTCGAATTCTGAAGAAACTTTATATGCTGACTTCTCTTCAAAGGAGCAGCGTATAGAAGTGAAGCAGCAGAAAAGATGAATATTTAGTTTCTCCTTTGCAAATAAATACTTTTATTATCAGGTGTATTCAAGTTAAACTAAAGTAAAAAAGAGAGCTGAGTTCTCAAGGAATAAATCAAATGGTTGAGCCAAATGCTTGCAGTATTTAAATTAATTAAAATCTTTTTCCAATATGCTATTAAATATTTTATGTAATTTTTCTTCTCATGTTGTTAAAGTGGACCTAGCATTGGATATGTTTATTTATGTGTTAAATCATGGCATGCTAAGTAATGTGTAAGAGTAAAATTTTGGGTTTTTTCTCTCCAGAAGGATAGAACCAAGCACTGAACTTATTCTCCCTGGAGAAGACACTTGAGAGAAGATATGACAGTGATATACAAATACCTTACAGGTGATCCCAGCATAGGAAGAAAACTATTCAGTCTCAGGGAGTGTAAGAAGACATGGGTCCACTCAATTAAATTGGAGGAGAAGCTGTTTAACCTTAAAGTGGTTGTAAAAGCAGAAGGTTTTATTTATCTTGTTCAAGTATTTTATTAAAGATTATCAGAAAACATTGAATATAATGAGTTAAGAGAAAATATTTACATCGGGACAGTAAGATAATCTTATTACAGGAAAGTATATCTCTAGTCGCATATAACATCATATAATTGTTTATTTAAAATTGAATTAAATTAAGACAGATCAATGCAGTAAATTAATAGTTATCTAAACAAGAATCTACCTTATATATAACAATTTATGTAGAGGCATTTGTATATTTGGTGCTCTTTTCAATAGTGTAACATTATGGTTAATCTACCGCTGATTTGGAGCCCAATATCAGCATAATATTATGGTATGTCAACCAACTATAGTGAAGTTTACCTGAATTAAAAGGGTAATATGAAAAATAAGGAGGGGGAAGGGGTTTACAACAAGGAGGAGAAAGAATGCAAGTAGGAAGAGGGAGGTATAGGAGGTCCCCCGAAAGTAGCTTACTCCCAGAGGGTAGACAAAGAGAAAGTACCGCGCTTAGGACAGATGTTGGTTGCTGCCTCCCTTGAAAGAGCTCCGACAAGGGGATTCTGAGAATAAGTAAACAAAGGTGGGGTAAGTGGCGCTACCTACTGGTTACAAAAAATATATATAAAATACTACCACTATGTGAGTATATGGTACAGAAACTAAATAGACCCTCATGCAAATAACCAACCTACATGGGGATGTAGTGAACTGTGAGTGGCGACTACCATGTGTCTCTGACTGTTATATAGGCAATAATACCTGTGAAAAATTATATAACAATAGTGGTAAATGCAACATAAAGTCACATAATTCAATTAATACAAAAAATGTGTGAAAAAGCTCAGTCCACTCTGCGTGATTAAAACTTATCCAAAAAATAAGGCCAATTAGTGTTGCAGCAAAAAGTGATCAAAAAAACAAAAAAAACAAATATATATATATATATATATATATATATATATATATTGTGTAAAAATAAGTGTAAGATAAGAATAAAAATAGTTCATATAAAGTTCATCAAAAACAGCAAGAAATCTAAGGTGACTTGTGAAGACTGCATAGAAATCAGATGACTGTTGTGCTCCCCCTCTTGGGTCCCCACTCACTTACTCCCAGAGGGTAATGATATATCTACACATTAAATCCTCAACCATCATGGTAAAAGTACTTGGTCTTCGAAGTCTGGTTGCAAGCAATGTTTAATAGATTATTAAACTTTTTTAGACTGTTTTTATCTAAAGCTACCAACTTTGCATGTAACTGAATTTAGCCGATACCAAACATAAAATGAACAAAACTCTGAGTAGGGATTTCCAAGATTTAGCTATAGTCTGTTTAGCAGCTGTTAAGAGCTGTATTAATAATTGAAATGGTTTTTGTTGTAGAAATTCCATTCTTAAGTTTAGAAGGGCCAATGCCGGGTCAGGTGTAATAGTGCTTTCGAACATTGCTGAGGCAAGCATGAAAATGGATTTCCCAAATTCTTGTACCACTGGACATTTCCACCATATGTGCAAATGTGAACCCAGCTCTAAACAGCCACAAAAACAGGAAGCCAAATGATCCAAAACATATTTAGAGATTCTAGCTGGAACCAAGTACCATTGTGTGAGTACTTTGTATGCAGTCTCAACTGCTGTTCCATTCGGTATGACATAGATCATTTTCCCATTTGGCCACATAAGAGGGTGGGGATGCATCAGGTTTAGTAAGCAATTAAGAATAGAGTGATGAATCCATCCCCTACAATGTGGACCTTTCAAGACAATTTTTTTGAAAATTTACAGTTTTGTCATAGCAATCTTTGTAAATAGAGAGGCAGTGTGGAAATTTTTAATTTGTAAATATCAAAATAATTCAGATTGGGGAAGGCCATAGAATTTACATACATCTGGAAAAGGTAATACTTATGAATCTGAAACCAAAATTGTGTAAGCATGAGATACCAGCCTTTGACCAGGCTTGGAAGGTCATGGGTAAGTCCATGCTGGATAGAAGGCCGGATTTTTGTGGAATAAAAGGAGTGGGTTATGTAAAGATTGCAGACCATACATAGTTCTGTGTCTATCCCATAATGATAAAGAATGTTTAGTGATTGGGTTCAGAAGGTTCTCATGATCCTTTGGAAGTAACCATAAAATATTCGATATTGAGAAAGGGTCATATGTCATGAAATTAGGAAAACCCAAGCCACCCCACAATTTGGGAAGATATAAGGTTTCTTTAGGCAATCTCGGTTTAATTTGTCCCCAAGTGAATTGTATCGCTCTCTGCTGTATAATTCTTAAAAAATAAGCTGGAATGTGTATAGGGAGAACTCTAAATAAATATAACAATTTCAGAAGAATGGTTATTTTGATTAAATTGATTTTCCAGAACCAGGAAAGTGGAATAGATGACCATTTTGACAATAAACTTGTGTTTTTTTCAATAAGGCTGGATAATTGGCGGAAAATAGATCTTTGTGATCTGCGGGGAGCAGCATACCTAAGTAAGGCAGACTGTGTGTAGCCCATTTTAAAGGAAATGCCTCCTTAACAGCACACATTTCCTTAGCAGATAATGAAATGTTCAATGCTGTTGATTTCTGCATATTAAACTTTAAGACCTGAAATAACTGAAAACCTGTTTAGGATGTTCATAAGATTAGGGATAGAGATTTGTGGGGAGGATAAGTATAGAAGAATATCATCCACAAATAAACAACTTATGGTTATATCCACCTAGTTCTATGCCTGTAATGGAAGGATCAGTTCTAATTCTCTGGGCAAATGGTTCAATAAGCATGGTGAATAGAAGAGGAGAAAGAGGGCACCCTTGTCATGTACCCCTTCCTATAATAAATGCATCCGATTTATAGCCTGCATATTTAATATATGCCTTAGGTTGGTTGTATAATGCAGCAATCCATTGTAGGAAATGAGGGCCAAAGCCCCATTTCTGCAAAGTAAAGTGCATATAAGACCATGATATAGAATCAAATGCTTTTTTAAAGTCTAAGGAGAGAAAACAGGATGGAATGCAACGTGTTTTAGCAAAGTGAGATAAAAGGACCGCCCGGCGAATATGATCGCTGGCTTGCCGAACAGGCATAAAACCTACTTGGTGTATAAGATTTCCTATAAATCTATTCAATCTAGTGGCAAAAACCTTAGCTAGAATCTTGATGTCTACGTTCAACAGTTCAATAGGAGCATTGGGTAGCATGCATATAATTGCTGTCAGTGTTTCCTGTCTAAAAGACCTTTGAAGAGGAAATTGAAGGCATTGGCTAAAACAGGAGATAACGTTTCCGCGAAAGAAAGAAAAAAAATAGAGCAGAGAATCCATTAGGCCCAGTCCTCTTATTAAGTTTTAATGTTTTTACAGTATAGCATTGAGCACTTTATTAGCCGAGATCTGATCTTCTAGGAAGTCTGCTTGTATTTGTGATAATGAGAGGGAAGAGAGTTATGGGAGAAAAAATCATCTGCCTTAGAAGTATCCAGCTCCTTTTCAGGTGAATATAATGTCGCCAAGTTTGATCTAAACTTTTGTAGTATTTTCACAGGGTCATTAGAATATATATCTCTGGAAATTTTCAGGCGTATTGGTTTAGAGGGTTATTGGTAAGAATTAAGTGTACAGGCCAAAAGGGTGTCAGGTTTATTAGCCTTAATGTAATAGTTATGGCGTGACCTTTAATTGTTTTGTCAGCTGTTTCTGTAAGAAATAGATCAAACTCCAGTTTGGCTTTGTCCAATTTAAGCTTTAAATTGAGAGGGGTTATTTTTAAACGCCATATAACCTAAGTTAAAATCTGCTTTTAGTTTACTACATTGTGTTTTGGGCTCTCTATTAACCACTTCCCTACCCAGCCATAGTCAAATGATGTCCACAGATGGGATCTCCCATCCTGGGTGGACGTCATATGACGTCCTGGGCCTTGTGGGGG
Source organism: Rana muscosa (assembly GCA_029206835.1). Classification (NCBI taxonomy): domain Eukaryota; kingdom Metazoa; phylum Chordata; class Amphibia; order Anura; family Ranidae; genus Rana; species Rana muscosa. The sequence goes on along the minus strand of CM055123.1, from coordinate 94,813,332 downwards.
GATATCTGAATGATGCCTGCAGCTAGAGGCATCATTCAGATATCCTTTTGTTCTGGCGGCGATTCTGTGCGCCATAAGAATGATCATGATCGTTCTTATAGGCGGCGGGAGGGGGGGTGTCCCCTCCCGCCGCCTATAAGAACGATCATGATCATTCTTATGGCGCACAGAATCGCCGCCAGAACAAAAGGATATCTGAATGATGCCTCTAGCTGCAGGCATCATTCAGATATCCCCCCACAAGGCCCAGGACGTCATATGACGTCCACCCAGGATGGGAGATCCCATCCGGTGCTTCTCCGGGCTCTCCCGTGCCATCATGATGGTCACCAGTCAGAGGCCCGGGAGCGATGTGATGACGTCACGCCCGGGTTCTCAGATGTAAACAAAGCCGCCATTGCGGCTAATATTTTTTCACAATCTCATGCTTTCCAGCCTGGAGAAGAGATGTGGGGTCTTATTGACCCACCATCTCTCCATAAAGAGGACCTGTCACACACCATTTCTATTACAAGGGATGTTTACATTCCTTGTAATAGGAATAAGAGATATTAAAAAAAAAAATGTAAAAAAAAAAAAAAAAAAAAGTGTAAAAATAAAAAAAAAAAAGTAAAAAAAAAATATAAATAATAAAGAAAAAATGTAAAACGCCCCTGTCCCCGGTAGCTCGCGATCAGAAACGAACGCACACATATGTAAACGCCGTTCAAACCACATATGTGAGGTATCGCCACGTGCATTAGAGCGCGTGCAACAATTCTAGCACTAGACCTCCTCTGTAACTCTAACCTGGTAACCTGTAAAAAAAATAAAGCGTCGCCTATGGAGATTTTTAAGTACCGAAGTTTGGCGCCATTCCATGAGTGTGCGCAATTTTAAAGCGTGTTAGGTATCTATTTACTCGGCGTAACATCATCTTTCATATTTTACAAAAAACTTGGGCTAACTTTACTGTTTTGTTATTTTTTAATTCATGAAACCATTTTTTTCCCCAAAAAAGGCGTTTGAAAAATTATTGCGCAAATACCGTGCAAGAAAAAAAAGTTGCAATGACCGTCATTTTATTCCCTAGGGTGTCTGCTAAAAAAACATATATAATGTTTGGGGGTTCTGAGTAATTTTCTAGCAAAAGAATGATGATTTGTACATGTAGGAGAGAAGTGCCAGAATAGGCCCGGTATTGAGGGGGTAAAAAAAGCCTGGTGTTGAAGTGGTTAAACAGTGCAGCTGGTCTTAAACAAATCCCATGAAGAACTGGTTTATGCGCCTACCATAGGGCAAGTGGGGATATGTCAGGGGTGGAGTTATGCATTAGGTATTAGGCTAAAAAGTAGCCTTTTTAATGGATTTTATATACAGTACATGTAGGAGAGATTAGCTTGATGCAATATCCTTTGTGTGTTATTCTATTTAAAAACCTTATTTCTAGGTTGTAGTCACATTGCATATACAATCATACTTACCTAGGTGCATTGGTCCAATGCTGCATCTCTCCCCCGCCGGCTCCTACACTGAGAACCAAGTGATCAAACAGCCTGTTCTCAGAGCTTTATGAGCAGAGAGCTGGTAACCATCAGTCACAGCTCTCTACTCTGACCCCCCCCCTGCTTACTGGACCGCTGAGCTAGCTCAGGCTGAGCTGAGAGACAGTCCAGGCATGTGGGCGGATTCCAACTCCATTGTCACGATCTTGCCGAGCCTGGACTGGCTCTGTGACGTCAGCCGACAGTGGACTTTAGCCTACTGTCTGCTGAAAATGGGTCACAGGAGTGCAGAACAAACTGCACTTTGTGATCAACATAAGAAGGAAAGCCAAACAAGCTTTGGCAGTACTTCTTCTTTAATGCTCCTCTCACAACACAAGGCTACAAGTCAGCTGACTTATTAAAAATAATGTTTTTCCATGTGTGACTGATAGTTTTTTTTTCCCAACAGCTGATAAGAAATTGTAGCCAATTCTCAGGTCTCTTAGGCCTAATGGTGACCTCCAGAGTTAGGGACAGCTGACATCCTTCTGCGTAGAGTGGGTTACGAGGCATGGTGGGTGCAATGTAAGGTAGATTAATGGGCGCCAGACACTTCTTGAATGCAAAAAGATTTATTGTCTCTAAACAGAACTGTGGGAGAGTGGGTTAAGGGCCAGGACACCCTTAAGTAGTTGCAATGTTAATTAGCAATGTGTAGACACGCTGTCTCCTATGGCAACATTCTTGAACAGTTTCTAATAAAGGTTGCAATGAACTCTCACTTTCTCCACAATCTCCTCTTTCAATCTTCACTCAACTGAGCTCCAAATCTATCACCTAGACCCGCTGATCCACTGCCACTGGATCTCCTGAGCTCTTCCAATCCTCTCACTGAGTATCTTCCTCAAGCGTCACCCCACTGGCCTGCTCGGTCCCTGGCTTGGCACACAAGACTGATCTGCATGTGTCACCTCTGCTGGCTGGGTCCCTGGCTTGACACCTGCTGAAGTTTCCCAATTCTTCACCATCCCTGGTTGGTGAGAATACTGCTCTGGTACTTACTTTAGCTACTCACAATGCTCCCTGGTAACAAAGTGGATGGTCCCTTAGTGGCGACAGCTTCCCCTCTACCCCGACCACGAGAGGTTGGTTGGACTGCAAGCCGCAATCCCAACCCTACGCTACTCTCTTCTGGATAGGTCCTCAGACAGCCTAGCAGCCAGATGTCCCCCGGATAGGCCTCAGGCTCTGACCTAGCAGCCCAGGGTGGTACAACACACATCCACCCAGACAACCGTCCAGGTGCCACAGAACCCCCGATCACCTGACCTCACCCAAATAAATAGGCTCTCCCAGCAGGCCAAGGGACCTAAGAAGATCCCTGCCCATTGGCTGAGATACCCAATTTATTCCTAATCTGTCCTTGCAATGCCATGGTTTTATCTAGTGCCACCAGATACCCGGCCATCTAGCGACAGAAGAGAAACGTGCAGCAATTCCAGAATTCGAATGGAATCAATTGATCTCCTATTAATTGGCCAAGGCAACTATACCTGGCAGGTAAATTTACTAGCAACCCTGCCTAAACATCAGGGTGCTACAAAATTGTGCTGAGTAAGTGTAGTAGCTACTATACTCTGTCTCACATCTACCACTTTCTACAGTTAATAAAATAACACAAAAGGAAAGATGACAAAGTATGAGAATCACATAAAAATACATTATGGTTAACCCTGTGATCAAGGTTACAACTCTACAGTTCCCTAATAAACACGTGGGCAAAATAGGAAAAATATGATGCACCCACAAGTCCAAGCAGGATTTTCAGCCCTGCTTCCTTGCTGAACTACAGAACTTTGCCCATCTCCACCCCTTTCTGTTCCTTTCCACATGCATACATTGATTAGTAAAACAATTCTGCTTTTATTCCCCAAAACCTGTCCACTCTTTTTTGTAGGGTAAGGGCTCTTGGGAGAGCATGCCTAAAACAAACAATAGGGACTGACCTAGGAAACCCCACTGATTCCTACTCCCAGGGGACACCCCTGTAAGTATTTTTTTAAGCCGAGCAATGACATCACAAGGGATATTTAAAGCCATTTCCCACTACAGGAACAAGGTAATAGAAAAATGAACGCTGAGGCATTTCTTAGAGCTGATGGAAGGAGGTTTGGGTGCAAATTTGGCTCATCTTTAAAGCAGAGCCACCCCCCCCCCACCTTTAACACTAATTACATTTATTTAGTTTACTTACCTATAGTACTGTGTTTCTTTTAATGGTCTTGCACAGTGTCACTGGTCCATCCTGCTTGTGCTCCTTTTCCCTTAACTGTCAATAAAAAATGGACTTCAACGGTAAATATGCACCTTACCTCTATCTCTTATCCAATATATAGGAGATCTCCCTGGAAGGCACTGGTGACATAGCCTTCCCAGTGTAAATTTGTAAGGCACAAAGTCATCAGTGACTTGGGGAACCAGAAAGTGGACTAAAAAGAATAAAAAAAAAATATATATAAGTATCAAAATAGTTTTTTTGTTTTAGAAATGACTCTCAGATGATTTGAGAACAGTATACAGCGTTGCAGGGGGGGCTGTTCTGGATTTTGGGGGAGGAGACGAGGATCCACTTTAATTTTGCAATTGTATTAACATTCAGGGAAAACAGAGGAAGAAGCAGCGACACCATCCAATTATCTACAGGTGTAAGAAAAATGTTTTTTTTTTAAAAAGCCGGAGGCCCCTTTAAGATTTATTATAAGATTATCTGCTTGTTTTAGCCTTGTTCAGTTTGCATCAGAGGGGCTGCAAATGTTGAAAGGTGAGCAGTGTCATTTGTAGAGTGTTTAAGAAGGACTGATGTTTTAAAATGAGTGCATACAAATGACAATTTAAACCTGCTATTAACTACAAAATGAACCACATATGATTTGCATTATTGCTTTCAAACAAGACTCATTTAGCTCTGGTGTAAGCTGCAGTATTTAAATGATCTCTTAATGAAATGAAGAACACTTTACAGAGATTTTAATTGCATCCTGAGATTTGAAGACTTTGTAGACCAAGATTATTAAACCCTGTAGGACACCCTCTGCTTAAATGACTAGGTAATCATGCTAATAACACACTGTTTATTTTATGCCACCTTTTAAACAGGCGGTAGAAGAGCCCCTTTATTAATCTCCTGTCTCCTTTTTCCTAGATATTTAAGGTCAACTTTAAAAGTTATTAGTACATTCTATTTATTCAAGAACTCACATCCTTTAAAACCATAATTTACATTGCATATAGAATTCAGTCAGTCATAAGGCCCGTCTGACACACGGTCTGACTTTTTGGCAACAAACTTCAAAATGAGCATGTTTTTCCAAAAATCCGACCGTGTGTACGCTCCATTGGACAAACTTTTTCGGTTTTCATCAAAGTTCTCTCTGCAAACGGACAAACTTGGAGCAAAGTCCTATCGTGTGTACAGAAATCCATCAGACTTTTGTCCAAGGTACAAATACGCATGCCCAGAACCAATGTTAAAATCAACCAACAATAGCAGAAGTTGACCAAAGGGTGGCGGTAAAGAGCAGAAAAACCACGTGATGTTGGGAAAGTTTGCAGAAAAGAGCGCGTGTGTGTGCTATGGGTGTGCCCAGCCAACTCCCTTCGGACAAAAACCCACGGAAAAGTTTGTTTGAAGTCCGACCGTATGTACGAGGCTATACACATACTGCCCCACATAGGCATGCGCACATGGTGTGCCTGGGCATACCCTAATCGCCCCATGAGGTGCAGATTCCCCCTACTGACATGGTTCATATTTTAATATACAGTATTTTAAAATGTTTGTTTGCATGCATTTATATAACATATATCTTTATGTTTTAATAGTGTTTATTAAAGTTTTTACAGTACAAAAAGCAATAAAAAAAACAAATACAAAACAAAGATCTCGGGTTTCATGAGGCAGTATACAGCAATCCTGAGAGTCATATAATAAGTATTTTGATATACTTCAGGAATCCTCCTCTTATTGCATACATAGGCCAGTGCACCACCTAATGTTGGCAGAAACTCCTTTACTCAATGAAATGTGGTACACATGCCTTTCTCAATACGAATCATAGATTGTATACAGCGCCACCGTATCTACGACTTAAAACATGTTGTCAATCCTAGGCCCTAGGGTAGGCCCCACCCCCAGGGAAGAACCAGCTCCCCATCCGACTATCGGGGGAGTCTGGTTCCACCGGTCACACGGGCACCCCCCCCACCGCCCAAGCAGACCATGGTCTGCCGAGAGTCACTAAAGGCTAAGTATGATATCCCCACCTCTATGAAGTTCAGATATCAGCTCAGACGTGCGATGCAGGCCCAGTTCCCTGATCCCCTGACCCTCCAGACTGACGCTGTTGAACGACTGCTCATTGCTAAACTCATTGACAAACCCATGTCCTCCCTCTATTTTTACCTCTCCATAGCGCATATGACGTCCCTGACTAAAGTGTGCACTAAGTGGAAGACTGACATCCCAGATTTGACTGACGAGAGCTGGGAGGATATGGTATCTGACTATACTACTAAAATGATCTCAGCAAAAGACCGCTTCATCCAACTCAAGTTCTTGCACATGGCATATTACATGCCCATGAGACTAGCCAGCACATACCCCGGAACGAGTGCTCTCTGCCCTAGATGTGGTTCATCTCCCGGCACATTCCTTCATATGGTATGGTCGTGCCCTGTGCTGCGTCTATACTGGGAAAGAGTAATGGGTGTCTTGGGCACATTTGGGGATTGGTCTCTTAGCTTAGACCCGGCCTTGGCATTGCTTGGAAATATGGAAAATATTGAAGCCTCGAGGCATGAAAAATTATTTTTGTTCTATGCTCTATACTATGCCAGACGAGAGATTCTCCTCAGGTGGAAGCAGCCCAGCCCTCCCACACCCCAACACGTGGACGGCCACAATAAACTCTGTCCTACCTTTGTACAAGCTAACATATGAGAGTAGAAACTGCCCTAAAAAATTTGATAAGGTCTGGTCCCAATGGATTGATGCACATGGATAGGAGCCCTAGAATCCATAGGACAGAACAGGTAAGTATAGAGTAGAGATGTTTTTTTTTTTTTTTTTTAAATAAATAACCTTTAACCACTTAACGACCGCCCACTGTAAATATACGTCGGCAGAATGGCACCGACAGGCAGAATCACGTACATATACGTGATTGCCTTTGTATAGTTGGGGGGTCCGATCGGACCCCCCTTCTTTACAGTGGGTGGTCGTTTTACCTTCGGGAGCGATCCGGCATGAGGGGACGGCCGTTCGATTCCGCCCCCCCCCCCTCTCGATCGCTCCCGGCGAATGAGAACTTCCCCTGCCTGTGTACTGTTTACACAGGCGGGAGGAAGTGATGTCATCTCTCCTGCGGCGCTCACATATACCGAGCGCCGTACAGGAGAAGATGCAGGTTAGTGCACACAACACTACACTGACACCAGGACACATAGGCACATAAATCGCCCCCCCAGGCACCCCCAGATCACCCCCCAGATCACCCCCCAGCCCCCAGTCACAGTGTCACTGATTGCAGTGACCATTTATTTAGTGATCACTGCAATCAGTGACATTTGTGATTGTAAAAGTGTCACTACATTTAGTTTTAGGTCCAGTGTAGCCCCCTAACCCCCCCTAATAAAGGTTTAACCCCCTGATCACCCCCCAGATAACCCTTTCACCCCCTATCACCACTGTCACTAAGCAATCATTTTTCTGATCGATGTCTTAGCGTCGGCGATGCTGATCGGTAGCCAGTAATTTTTTTTAGGTTCGCCGCAGGTTTTTATAGCGTCAGGTACCCCAATATATTACCTAATAAAGGTTTAACCCCCTTGATCGCCCCCCAGGTAACCCTTTCACCCCCTATCACCACTGTTGCTAAACGATCATTTTTCTGATCGCTGTCTTAGCGTCGGTGATGCAGATCGGTAGCCAGTAATTTTTTTTAGGTTCGCCGCAGGTTTTTATAGCGTCAGGTACCCCCATATATTATCTAATAAAGGTTTAACCCCCTGATCGCCCCCCAGGTAACCCTTTCACCCCCTATCACCACTGTCGCTAAGCGATCGTTTTTATGATCGTTGTCTTAGTGTCGGTGATGCCGATAGGTAGCCAGTCATTTTTTTTTTAGGTTCGCCGTCAGGTTTTTATATAGCGTCAGGTACCCCCATATATTACCTAATAAAGGTTTTAACCCCCTAATTGCCCCTAGTTAACCCTTTCACCAGTGATCATCATATAAGTGTTACGGGTGACGCTGGTTAGTTAGTTTGCTTTTTATAGTGTCAGGGCACCCGCCGTATATAACCCAATAAAGGTTTAACCCCCTGATCGCCCGGCGGGTGATATCAATTAGGTTTTAGCGTCAGAGAGGGTGTGCGTCACACCCCAGGCAGCGTCAGGTTAGTGCCAGTAGCGCTAACACCCACGCGTGAAGCATACACCCCCCTTAGTGGTATAGTATCTGATCAGATCAATATCTGATCTGATCAGATCTATACTAGCGTCCCCAGCAGTTTAGGGTTCCCAAAAACGCAGTGTTAGCGGGATCAGCCCAGATACCTGCTAGCACCTGCGTTTTGCCCCTCCGTCCAGCCCAGGCCACCCAAGTGCAGTATCGATCGATCACTGTCACTTGCAAAACACAACACACATAACTGCAGCGTTCGCAGAGACAGGCCTGATCCCTGCGACTCCAGTGCTGTAGGAGGTGATTTCACCACCACAGTTAAAAAAAAAAAAAGCATATATGCCGAAGCATTGGGGCAGCAGGGGCGGAGGAGCGATTTTGCTCCTAATGCCGCGTACATACGGTCGAAATTCCGACGGAGGCTTGCCCGTGGAAAAGTCTGACCATGTGTACGCGGCATAACTTTTGCGGGAAGATGCCCCCATGCTTCGGCATATATAAATGGTGCATGTATGCCCATCATTAGAAGTGGGTGGATGAAGGGCGGTATTCTAATGGTGGGCATACCCACCGATCAATCTTTTTTTTTCGTTCAGCCAACAGGCTGCATGAAAAAAAAGATTACAATACATGTCCAACAAGGACCAGCAATGTACTGGTATGTTGCTGGACTTTGAATGTTTATACCAGAATGATGCCTGTGGGTTTAGGTATCATCTTGGTATCATTCTTTTCAGCCAGTGGCCGGCTTTCATGTAAAAGCAATCCTAGTGGCTAATTAGCCTCTGGACTGCTTTTACAAGCAGTGGGAGGAAATGTCCCCCCCCCCCGGATATAAAAAGCGCCATTGGGAAATTGGGAAAGCATTTTATCACACCGATCTTGGTGTGGTCAGATGCTTTGAGGGCAGAGGAAAGATCTAGGGTCCAATAGACCCCAGTTTTTTCAAAAAAGAGTACCTGTCATTACCTATTGCTATCATAGGGGATATTTACATTCCCTGAGATAACAATAAAAATGATAAAAAATAAATAAATATGGAAGCAACAGTTTAAAAAAAAAAAAAAAGCAAAATTAATAATAAAAAAAAAAAAAAAAAAAAGCACCCCTGGTTAAAGCGCTTTAAAGTCTATAGGTTTGAAAAATTCAGCTGTGAATGCCTTTATTATATTTTCGTGATATTTTTATTTTATTTTATTTATTTATTTATTTATTTTGGGAGGGGACCTATATGCTGTCATGCTTGCATCAGGAAGTATAAAATATAAAAGTATAAGTATAAAATTTTCCCTTTTCCTGACACAGCATGACAGCATATACGTATGGGATGTACCAAATCACCAGACAACAAGGGTGGGTACTGCTCAAGTGTTTAAGAGGATTAGCTCTATCCCCACTAACGACTGCGATGTATTGTAGTTAAGACTGCTGGATCCACAAGAATGGACCCCCAAACGTGTTAAATGTAGACCAGGTCGTAGTTTACATATTAACTCTGGAGGAACTATTCTGGAGTTCTGTCAATGCATGCGCAATCAGACTGGAAGAGCGGTCTCTGCCCTCATCTGATGGGTTTTTCCTAGTCATCTAAGCTTTGACTAACTTAATCCGCACCACTGCGATTGTCTTCGTTAGACAGTGATTGTCTTTTTCCGATGCCGTTAGGCCTGGTGAGTCTATCATTTTCTCCTAGAAGAAGGGCCAATTCTATGTCTCTTTTAAACCTTGACTATTTTCAATGTTCGTGGTACTTCAAACACTTTAGTTTGGATATGCCAGAAGGCTGATGTTCTTTCCCAGATTGCAAAGATACCAACCTTTGTATAGTGTTGAGGAAGAGACTAGAGCCATTTTGCCTGATAATTTCAGCAACAAGGTAGTTTATAGCTTGACACTTGGATGTCTGAGATCTTTCTAGACCTATTCGCCAAAAGGAATACTTATTCCATGTTACTGGCCATATTTAGGATGTTCTATCCCTCTAAATGGAGAGTGAGATAATGTGTCTCATACTATTTGGAAGACTAAATGGGGAAAAGAATAACTTGCCCAGGTCTTTCGGAATTGGTTGCTAAGATATGCAACCGTTACTGGATCCCACCGTTGCTGGATCCCACCGTTGCTGGATCCCACCGTTGATGGATCCCACCGTTGATGGATCCCACCGTTGCCGGATCCCATAGAGTGAGGACACGACTGAGTTTCATGTATCCTTTAATGCCAGATCTAGGCTTACTTACTTCGCGTGGCTCTGTGGCTCACGCATGCGTTTGCAAATGCGTGCGGACAAACCCCTGTTTTTAACGCATACTGTTAGACAGGTTAATTGGTTGTCAGCGAGCTGGTCGGTAAGTAGGCTTGGTTTTTCCCTGGGCATTCCCCAGGCCATGTTGTTATCTGCTTTAGCCTTCCAATGCTACTTACCGTGATAGCCAGCTATAGATGGGGGCGGTGGACATGTTTTTGTTTTCACCTATGGTGCTTGTATTGGTCCAGCAGTGCACCAACACCTTTGCTGCCATTGTGCTACGCTGGGTGTTTGGTGTGCTCCTGTACCTTTAAGGAGGGGTGGCTCCCCTTCAGTCCACCTGCCCTCATCTAACCATCAGAATGCATGTGCCTCCATTGTGGGGACACTCAATGTTAGTGTAGGACCACAGACTCCAGGGGGCCTTGGCGTGGCTCTGTGGCTCACGCATGCGTTTGCAAATGCGTGCGGACAAACCCCTGTTTTTAACGCATACTGTTAGACAGGTTAATTGGTTGTCAGCGAGCTGGTCGGTAAGTAGGCTTGGTTTTTCCCTGGGCATTCCCCAGGCCATGTTGTTATCTGCTTTAGCCTTCCAATGCTACTTACCGTGATAGCCAGCTATAGATGGGGGCGGTGGACATGTTTTTGTTTTCACCTATGGTGCTTGTATTGGTCCAGCAGTGCACCAACACCTTTGCTGCCATTGTGCTACGCTGGGTGTTTGGTGTGCTCCTGTACCTTTAAGGAGGGGTGGCTCCCCTTCAGTCCACCTGCCCTCATCTAACCATCAGAATGCATGTGCCTCCATTGTGGGGACACTCAATGTTAGTGTAGGACCACAGACTCCAGGGGGCCTTGGCGTGGCTCTGTGGCTCACGCATGCGTTTGCAAATGTGTGCGGACAAACCCCTGTTTTTAACGCATACTGTTAGACAGGTTAATTGGTTGTCAGCGAGCTGGTCGGTAAGTAGGCTTGGTTTTTCCCTGGGCATTCCCCAGGCCATGTTGTTATTTACTTGTATACAGTGCAATCCTTACAGTAAGGAGTAGAGAATTCCATCCTTTAAAATCTGTAGGTTTTTCTCGTATCTAATGTACTTGAAGTTTGGAGTAGGCGCTCTGACCTCCATAGGATTTCAAACACTAAACGGTGAGACCTCTACTTCTTGGTCTCCAGCCTCTAGATATAACTTGTATGAAATTTGGAAGATACCGTTGGCTACGCTGTATGAGGTGTTGGATCTCAGGAAGGAGAATAGGAGGAGGTTCTCGGATCTGAGACTGTACCCGCGGATATTATGGCCTGCAAGCCACAGGGCAATTATTGTTATCACCACCGAATGACTGCGAATCTGGATAAGGATCCTGGAGAGTATTAGGTTTGTTGAATATACATATTGGCTAATTTGCCGACCCAGTTGGCTGTCATTAGTTTCTCTGCTTCCACCTCTGGGAAGCCACCCAGGTTACAGTCAGACCAATATCTTGATAGCCTTATTTGTTGCCGATCTCTTGACCAGCTTTTTGTTTTGGAGACCGTCCCTTGTCATCCGACGGCTTTTGTATCTTACGCCATCTGGCCGTAAGTTCTAGAAAACCCTACTTAACGTGCTGGGAGATACATCTGACAGAAGTTGACTAGTTTTGCATTCCTTCTTGACAGCGAAGATAGGACTTCCCCATTTTGCTGAGTCTTTTCAGCATAGTTGAGGCTTATTTGTTGCATTTCGGAAAGACTCCAGTCTGCGACCGCTATAACTCTGACTTTTGGACACCTTGTCCTCCATTGGCATGAATACCCGACGAGTAACCACTTGGGATGATTGGTATGCCTAATAGCTGATACGCTGACAGATTAGTTCATTTAGCTACCTCCCCAAGAGGGGACTTTTCTCCTCTGTGGAGTTACTGTTTCTAGTGCAGGAAGTAAGTCTTTCCTTACTACAAAACCAGTTAACACAGTTGTCAACCTTCCCTTGGGCACCTCGGACCTCATGGTTTACTACCGGCTACTTTATTGCTCTTGCGACCGTGGGATGCAACCCATGGAAAAGAGCCATTTGTTCAAGTGAGATACTTATACTGTTGCTCTCTCTGAGTGTAACTTTATTGTATTTATTTTCAGAGATTCAGAATTGCTTCCCGGTAGGTCATTGTTGTGATGAGACTAGTTGGTCTCTCGATGATGGTCTCTCGATGATGGTTCCTCCCAACTCGATCAGAGTCTGTACTGGGACTCTTTTCCTAGAATCTGGAAGTCATTGCGCCAGTCTGTTGTCCAGACAAGGCTCACCAGAAGTCCTTGGTCCCGCAAGTCGGCCCTTACTGGACCCAATATCCCAGGAAATGTCTGGAGTTTGTGGAAAGGTCACAGACTGCCAGATGAACTCGTAGTGAACTCTAATTGCCAGGCGAAGATACTTGCTGCAACATGGGTCTTTTGAAGTGTGTATACAGTATACACACACACACACACACACACACACACACACACACACACTTGTGGATGACCACAACATACAGGATATACAAGGTAGCATCGACACATAATCACACACAGGTTGGACCCGATGGACCTGTGTCCATCCTCAACCCCACCCCCTATGCAACCATGCAAATATACAACTTGCTAGGTCTAAAGACCATCGACAGTCTTAGCCTAGGTTTCCACTATTGCGACCTAAAATCGTGCGATTTACTGCGATTTCTATGTGTCTTGAATCAATGCCTGTGTATTCTTGATGTCTATGGCCCCAAGTTAGATCACAGTGGGCTTAAAAGTAGTGTAGGGACTACTTTACCATTGCAGCGACTTGAGGGGGGTCGCACCGCTATGAACGATACTCCTTGGAAATCATGGGGTATGATTTGTGGAGGTCAAGCCTTACTGACGGCTGGAGAGATTAATTGCAACGATGGCCTGTGCAATTTTTTGGATCCTTAACCTTCCGCCTGTTATTCAAGTCTTACTTTTGACTAACGACCATGTAATCACAACCCTTGTGCTCTGATGCATCATGAAGGGAATGCAATGAATTGGTAGAGAAATGAAAAAAAATCCATTGGCTTCCTTAATGCACAGGACCCACGGATCCTAAGCTCAAATTTACATATAACGGTCAGCTGACCCTATTGGGCGGCTTGGGTTTAGGCAAAATAAAGATAATTCTTGATTCTTTATTCTCTGCTATAGTTCTCCCAGGTCTAACCTGTCATTCACTCTGTTACTTTGCCTTTTGGCCATCCTCTGGTCATTGGTGATTAACATAAGGAATTAATCCTCCTTCTAAATATCACCAGATCCGACTTGAACAGTCACCACTCTGACTTAAAGCGGCATGTGTTTACTTGTGGGATGGGACATAAGGGTTCACTGACCACAATGATTACTGCAGAAACCGCATATAGTTTTGTATTCGCAGTGTCTGAACTGCATTATTGGCTACTCCATTTTCAATCTAGGATCCGCCATCATAGAGATTTTATCACAGACCAGAGCTCTGCTTTCATCCTGTCTGGGGTCCTGACAGTCTGGCTACCGAAGTGAGCACAATCGCAGGACACAAAACACTACTTAACAGCAGTATGAACCTTCTTCATCTCTGGCTCTATTTGCTGTCCCAGGGTCTCTGCAAAGGATATTGCCTCTTCTGTTGGAAGAATGGCACCCTTGGTTAATCTGATGCAGCCTGTTTGGCCGGCTGCTTTTGAGGCAGAGGTACCCTTTAGATGCCTTTGTTTGAATAGCCTAGTCCCCGAGCTCCACACAGTCAGCTTGGATGGGGTTAAAGTATCCACCTTTTGCTTCTGATATGCCAACTTGTCATAGCAATTTCCCAGAAGCAAGCTCTGAGGTAGAGATTGCCTTTAAACAAGCACAATTGTTTGATTAGGCTTGGTATGGAACCATTAGTGACTGTAGGCCTTTTCAGTCTCTGCACCTTTGTCACTGTCTTTGGCCTGCAACCTTGTTTTGCATTTTGGCTGACACACCAGTTACCACCAGACCACTATGATTACTGTAGAGACTTCTTGATCTGCCTCCACTGGCAGTTAACTACATAGTGGTTCTTTCAGGGCTGAAGAGGATCTGTCCCCTGTTGCAGAAGTAGGTTGACTGGTGTTGATGTTGAGGGCTGGAGAGATTTACGCTCATTATGCCCATAATGTGCACTCTTTTAGGATATACCATATACCTACCTGCCCTCACCTTAGTTAAAGTTGCTGGTCTCTAGGAAGGCTGATTGCTACTGGTTCACAGATGAGCTGAAGCCTGGAGCCATGCCTGGGGTATTTGCCATAAGTAGTAACCACTACAAACCACATATCTTTCTGTGGGGTACCCCAAATAATACAAGCCATTACATATTGCTAACAGGTAAGTACTAAGGAATGTGACTAAACATATCCTGACTTTTATTTTAGAACCACGGTCAGCATGTAAATGCATAGAAATAAACACATCAGTCATTCACACTGAAGAGTTAATGTAATCATAGACAAGCAGCGCAATTAATTGTCATCTGACAATTAGCACTAGCAGGTTAAACCTACCTTAGACACATGTACCACCAAGGATCATACCACAACCAAGCATCAATACACAGTGAGCCCAGCCTGCAGGGCCAGGGCTCTTCAGCCCTGAAAGAACCACTATGTAGTTAAACCTACCTTAGACACATGTACCACCAAGGATCATACCACAACCAAGCATCAATACACAGTGAGCCCAGCCTGCAGGGCCAGGCCCTGCATTAAAAGGGAAGGGCTCAATATCACCTGTTATCAGTTCAAGCATTAGCAAAACTGCAGACACAGACTCCAATCTGTGAAACATTAGTAAACAAAGTGGCACTATGGATAGCCAGTTAGATTCACATGTGTGATATATGCTTTTCAGAAATGCAAACCAACAGCATACCTGCAGAAAATAAGTCAAGACTGTAGGGCCAGGCTTGTTCAGTTAGTAGGAAGGCTTCAGCACAGCACAGCACACCTGCTATCATCATTAGCAGTATTGCAGACACAACCACAACCCTTCAGAAATGCAAGCTTAACCACATACTTGCAGCAGTAACTGAATGGAATTTTGCACCATGTGGTGCCTTACCACCTGCATGCTTCATGTCCAAACAGACAGTCCAATGAATGTCCATCCATGGCGTCATGATAAAGGAGCACTCCCTAGAGACCAGATGCCCTCACCCCCATATCTTCCTGGATCTTGAAAGGGGGGGTGGGGTCTCCCCCATATAGGCGTTCATGTCTGCCTTTACAGCGGGGAGCTTCGTCACAGGAGAGGCTTGAACCTGTGCGGCTTGGCCAGAAGCGTCCGGCAAGGTGAGGGAAAAATAAAAATTCTGCTTTTTAGCAGTAGCATAACCGGCTGTAGCAGTGAGGAAAAAAAAGAGAATGCTGCAGGAAGGGAGGAGACCTACTTTTATAATATAACCGGTCCTGAATTGGGCAGGGAGGCGGAGCCTTCCCATACGTATATGCTGTTATGCTGTGTCAGGAAAAAGGCACAATTATAGAATGGGGTAAAATAAAAAATAAAAGAGATGGCTAAACATGGAAAATTTAATTAGTAAAGCCACAATGGGAAAAATAATATGGATCCCACCACAGTTTAGAGATCTTAGTAGGGACACACATAGTATCACACGGAATGCACTAAAAACATGGGACAAGGTACACAAAAGGGAAAAATGGGAATATACTGTATATACTCGAGTATAAGCCGAGTTTTTAAGCACAATTTTTTGTGCTGAAAATGCCCCCCTTGGCTTATACTTGAGTCACCTTTTTGCGCCTGATCTCCCGGACTTTGGGGAGCCGGTACTGGCCGGTCGTAGGTCCCCTGGACCCCAAACGTGGCACACATATAACCCCACTCTTCCTCTATAAGTGTGCAAAGTTTCTTGTCTGGGGGACCTACGGCCAGGGAGCACCGATTTTTCAAAATCAGGCACCCCTTCCATAGACTCCTATGTTAAACGGTAATTTCTCTGGTGACTTTGGGGACCTGGTACTGGCCGGTCGTAGGACCCCAAACTTGGCACACATGTAGCCCCACTCTTCCTCTACAAGTTTGCAACGTTTCTTCTCCAGGGAACTTACGGCCGGGTAGCACCGATTTTTCAAAGCCGGGCACTCCTTCCATAGACTCCCATGTTAAACGTCAGTCTAGTCATGGACACAGTGAGGCAAAGTGAGGCACACCCTAGGCTTATACTCGAGTCAATACGTTTTCCCAGTTTTTGAAGTAAAATTGGGTGCCTCGGCTTATATTCGGGTCGGCTTATACTCGAGTATATACGGTAATTCTCCACTAATACCACTAACAGACACAAAATATTTCACGCCGGGGATAGATAAAATATTTGGAAAATGGATTATACAAGAAAACGCACAACTGAAAGACGTAATGACGCAGGATAATTTGAGTACATATCAAGATTTAAAAAATAAGAGGGATTTATTGGTGATAGATGAATGGCGGTACACCCAGCTAAAACATTTTTTTGAGGCCCTAGCCTATTAGATCGGCAGAGAATTTACGGCCCCTGGAGAGGCTGTGTGGAGAAAAAGGAGGGAGGGGAGTAATCTCTAGGATTTATAAAATACTGAAAGATTTGGAAAAGTTGGAGATACCTCCATACATCAGGAAATGGGAGGAGGAATTGGGGGCACAGCTGAATGATTTAGAGATAAGGCAGATAATGAAGAGAGTACATTCCACGTCATTAAATAGCAATATGACATGTTAAATTACAAGTCCCTGGCGCGCTGGTACATAACACCTGATAAGGCACATAAATGTCAAAAGGAAACATCAGAACTATGCTGGCGGGGGTGCAAAGAAATCTGGACCATGGCACATATTTGGTGGACATGCCCAAAAATAAAAAAATATTGGAGGGAGATTAGGGATTCAATACCAGAAATAAAGTTCATAAGGCAATATCCAACATGGAGCTTGCATCAACAATGGATAAACACGGAAAGGTGGATGTGTCTGATGCTCTGTGCAGATATGTGAGATATATAACATCACCCGGGAGTGCCTTCACCTTGGGCCAATGGGGGAGAAATGAATGCTCTTACCAGACAGAGTGGACCCAGCTCACCATATAGCGGTGGGTCGATAATGCTTTGTCCACTCTATGGACCCAGGGAACATTAAGGATCTGCAACGCACCTCCACTCTTGTGCTAACAGCACTGATCATCTGTGTATGAAAGCTCAGGAACAAGGGGATACCGGTATCCACAGGTGACCCCTCAGTATGTAATAAAAATAAAAAGAAGAGAGGTCCTTCACATAGCGTAAATCCGAGAGATTTATTTATAAATCCATAAAAAGTTCAAACAAATGAACATCCATAAAAATCTAATACAAATAATGCCCCATACACACGATCATTTTTAATGTCATTTTTAAAACTGACGTTTTTCTCGTCATTTTTTTTCTTGATTCCTCTCAAGCCTGTCTTGCGTACACACCATCATTTTAAAAAATGTTCAAGAAAAGCGCAGTGACGTACACCACGTACGACGGCACTATAAAGGGGACGTTCCGTTCGAATGGCGCCACCCTTCATGTTAGTAAAGTTTGTTGAGAGACGATTCGCTCTTTTCAGTCTAGTGCTTTTCAGTCCGTTACAGCATGACGAATGTGCTATCTCCATTACGAACGCTAGTTTTACCAGAACGAGCGCTCCCGTCTCATACTTGATTCTGAGCATGCACATTTTTTTTCACGTCGTTAAAGCATACACACTATCGTTTTTCACGTCGTTAAAAAAAATGACATGAAAAACGACGTGAAAAAAGAGAGCATGTTCGAAATTTTTAATGCCCGTTTTTCACGTCGTTAAAAATGCTCTGGAGCATACACACGATCATTTTTAATGGCCATTTTTTTTAATGGCATTTTTAACGGCATGAAAAATGATCGTGTGTATGGGGCATAAGAGTAAAAAAAGCGTGGTAAGGGCAGCTGGAGCTGGCGTATAAACCTGACCGGTTTCGTCTCAAACAGACTTCAACTGGGGTACACTTCAGCTTGCTAGCCACCACGCTTATAAGAAGAAAGTAGTAATCAATAATTGTTGACATGTGTGTCTCCCATTGCACTTCCCACTTCCGGGATCGCTGTGTCCTATCCAAGGGGCAGAATCATATTGACAGAGTCACATGTAGTAAATATCCGATAGGAATACGCTACAGAAAAAATCCTCACCAGGGAGGCACTCTCTGATGATAGGGATTGGCTGAATACATTCCAAAGGTGTGGAAAGGGCATCGCACCGTGAACCCACGTGACCCTCTCGTCTGTTCGCAAGGTGAGCTGTGATATGTAGTCCCGCAATATGCCATAAAGCTCAGAATCGCTGGATACGTTTACCCAGCCTATCCTCATAATAGGGGATGACCTGCGTCAGTACGTCTCGGGCCCCACAGAGACCGATGTATGCTGGGAAGTGTAGTAATTGTGTGTGGACGAAAATACAGCAACCAACACTAAAATAAATCTGTGTGAACTCGCCCAACGGGAAGCGACGCTTGTCCATGCGTCATACACCACACAAAGAATGGTGCACACTGGGAAATGTAGTTCTTTATGTGTATAAACAGAACAAGAAACTTGTCTGTTCATATGTCGCCTACAGCGGCGAGCAGTGTACAAAAAAGGTATATGGACATGGATATGACAGCCAGCCCTTCACCAATAGGCACTGAAACATATGTCAGCTTGAATACCAATCCTACTTTAAACTTTAAGAGGGCATTGGTGGATCTGATTGATACCAGATCACAACTTGGCATTCTTGATAAAAAAGAAAAAAATTACTTGGTGCCTGTGGCTCCACGCATTCCTATAATGTATTATCTGCCGAAAATACACAAGGATGCAAGCCACCATCCGGGACGTCCAATAATTAGCGGAATTGACTCCGTGACCTCCCGAATAGGGAGGTATATAGATTTTCACCTACAGCCTATTGTAAAATCCTTTCCGCCATATCTAAAGGACACCTGCCATGTCATCTCATTGTTGCAGCAGGTTAATTATACTGAGGATATTCTGTTAGTCACGGCAGACGTGGCCTCATTGTATACATGCATTTCTCACGAATTGGGGTTGACAGCTGTTAATTTGTTTTTGTCCAGGGTCAACCATCTTCCAGGCACCCAAAAAAGATATATCATGGATCTTTTACAGTTCGCAACCCACCACAATTATTTTTGGTACAATGGGGACTTCTTTTTGCAACAAAAGGTGGTTGCAATGGGAGCCAAGTTTGGCAAATATTTTCATGGCCAAGTGGGAGAAGGATGTCATCTATGCCTACAATCGACCCGAGATTGTTCTCTGGGTTCGATACATAGATGACATCCTCCTCCTATGGAGGGGTGACCAGGATTCTTTGGATTCTTTCATGTCTACCTTAAATGATAATGACGTTGGTATCAACCTGTCTTATGAAGCAAGTTTTAGAACTATACATTTTCTTGACTTGGAAATCTTTTCCAACGATGGACAACTGCAAACTAGAACATTCTTCAAGCCAACCGACCGGAATGGATACATTCCAGTCGACAGTTGTCACCACTCAACATGGTTACAATCTGTGCCACGGAGTCAACTACTAAGAATTAGACGCAACTGTTCTAATCTCTCTGATTTCTTCTATCAAGCCGACATACTTAAAACAAGGTTCGTTGATAAGGGCTACCAATCCTCTGTCATAGAGGAGGAAATCAGAAGGGTTGCTGTTACTGAAAGGGACTCCTTATTGATGGAATGGGATAAACCCATACAGGATTTGAAATATAAATGGTCTTTTTTCACAACGTTTTCGGTTCAATATAAGCAAATAAAGGATATCTTTCAAAGACACTGGAGAGTTCTAAAAAATGATCAAATACTAGGTTCCATACTTCCCGAGAAGGCGGGACTAATATATAGGGGAGCACCAGCGTTGAGAAGTCGCATTGCACCTAACGTTATAGATCCCCCAGTCGCACCAGTTTTCTTTCCACACCTTAAGGCCTACTATCCTTGCAGGAAGTGTAAGGTGTGTCAAATCAATATATGTGGACGACGAAAAACTGATACCTTTAGATCAACATCCACAGGCATTGAGTATCAAATGAAATTTTTTACAACCTGTGCGACAAGATATATTGTTTACCTGCTTACCTGCCCTTGCGGGAAACAATATGTTGGGCGTACCATCCATACATTTTCGATAAGGGTGGGCAAACATCTGACTAGTATAAAAAAAAGGCAAGACTAACCACAGTGTCCAAAGACATTACTTGGAGTTCCACAAAAAAAACCTGCAGGGACTAAGTTTCAAATTATAGACAAGTTCGTTCCCAACTGGAGAGGCGAATCCCATCTCAGGGGGGTCTCCAGATTGGAAACTTACTGGATACATCAGTTAAAATGCTATAGGCCGTATGGCCTTAACATAGAATGGGACATTAACGCTTTCATCAATCAAGCCTAACCATATACTGGGTGTATTTAGGTATACTATGGGGACATTATACACTTAGTGAGATTATCATGCTTGGTTTATGTGTATCCCCCCTTTTTTTTGCCATCCGGTCAACTTTATGCATTATTTTAAGTTATTTCATATATTATAATGATATAATTAATATTTCATTTTTATATTTCATTGTTATATGTTAATAATTTAGAGATCCTGTAGTGTATATTACATGATAGATACACCATCATCCTATTTGTAGACTGTCATGTTTCTATATAGGCACTGTTTAGCTGATATGCTGTCTTCCCAGGCAGTGCCACCAATTGATTATTCCAGTTCATGGCATTCCTACTTCTGGGATACAGGGTCCTTATATATATTTTTTTGATTTTATATTGATATTTTTCTTTTTAATATTGAGCTTTATTATTATTACAATTTTTAAATGTCATTCCATCTTTTTCTTTCTTTTTTTGTGGAGTTACACAACTCCATTGTACATTACTCGCCTCTGTTGGCGGCATTCGAATTTATTTGCTCATACTCATTTGGAAACTACATTTCCCAGTGTGCATTAGTCTATGCACATGATGTGACTCACTGACAAGCATTGTTGCCTATTGGGCTTGCCCGTTAAGACATTGCCTATATGGGATGTTATATCCACGCTCACACACATTCACTGTGTCGTACAGTGTGTGATACACTGATAAGCGTCGCTCCCTATTGGGCCTGTCTGCAGAGAGATTGCCTATTGGTGAAGGGCTGGTTGTCATATCCATATACCTTTTTTGTACACTGCTCGCCGCTGTAGGCGACATATGAACAGACAAGTTTCTTGTTCTGTTTATACACATAAAGAACTACATTTCCCAGTGTGCACCATTCTTTGTGTGGTGTATGACGCATGGACAAGCGTCGCTTCCCATTGAGCGAGTTCACACAGATTTATTTTAGTGTTGGTTGCTGTATTTTCGTCCACACACAATTACTACACTTCCCAGCATACATCGGTCTCTGCGGGGCCCGAGACGTACTGACGCAGGTCATCCCCTATTATGAGGTTAGGCTGGGTAAACGTATCCGGCGATTCTGAGCTTTATGGCATATTGCGGGACTACATATCCCAGCTCACCTTGCGAACAGACGAGAGGGTCACGTGGGTTCACGGTGCGATGCCCTTTCCACACCTTTGGTATGTATTCAGCCAATCCCTATCATCAGAGAGTCTTTCCCTGGTGAGGATTTTTTCTGTAGCGTATTCCTATTGGATATTTACTACATGTGACTATGTCAATATGATTCTGCCCCTTGGATAGGACACAGTGATCACGGAAGTGGGAAGTGCAATGGGAGACATGCATGTCAACAATTATTGATTATTACTTTCTTCTTATAAGCGTGGTGGCTAACAAGCTGAAGTGTACCCCAGTTGAAGTCTGTTTGAGACGAAACCGGTCGGGTTTATACGCCAGCTCCAGCTGCCCTTACCACGCTTTTTTTACTCTTATTTGTATTAGATTTTTATGGATGTTCATTTGTTTGAACTTTTTATGGATTTATAAATAAATCTCTCGGATTTACGCTATGTGGAGGACCTCTCTTCTTTTTATTTTTATTACATACTGAGGGGTCACCTGTGGATGCCGGTATCCCCTTGTTCCTGAGCTGTCATACACGGACGATCGGTGCTGTTAGCACAAGAGTGGAGGAGTGTTGCAGATCCTTAATGTTCCCTGGGTCCATAGAATGGACAAAGCCTTATCGACCCACCGCTATATGGTGAGCTGGGTCCACTCTGTCTGGTAAGAGCATTCATTTCTCCCCCATTGGCCCAAGGTGAAGGCACTCCCGGGTGATGTTATATATCTCACATATCTGCACAGAGCATCAGACACATCCACCTTTCCGTGTTTATCCATTGTTGATGCAAGCTCCATGTTGGATATCGCCTTATGAACTTTATTTATGATTTATGTTCGTTTAAGACTTGATACTCACCTGTCAAGTCCCATAAGCATTGGTTTTCACTCATTTATACATCTACACTGGACTCTATGCTAAAACATTTCTTTGGGTCACGATTAGTTTATTTTGATTGTTTTTTGTTTTAGTGCACTCTAAGATACACAGACTTCATTGTCGTTGTGTTTTCTTAAGATTATCACTCCTTCATCACATCATTTGTTGATAAAGATATAATATCAACTAGTTTTCAAGATTTTTTTTATGTTATTTACGTTTATTATATCACTATTATATGGTATATACAAAGTGGGACTCTCCACTTCTTTCACAGCGCCACACTGTATTTATTTATGTGCATTTTATATCCTGTCTGATTTTGTGTTTGGCTGCTCCTTTTTTTCATCACACAGGGTTGGCGCAGTATTATTAATATAATTTTAATAACAGAAATAACTAGTATAGAAGTCCCAGACGACCCGTGGGGGTGCCTACTCCATGGGATCAGAATCCCAACAAAGCGATACCTGATAACCTTGCTCCCACAGCTGTTAAATGCCGCCAAGAGCCTAATACCCAGACACTGGCAAGATAGGGAAAGTCCTCCGGTGAAGAAATGGTGTAATAAAATAAATGAAATACAGAACTTAGAATACTTAAGGTTCAGTGATACAGAGGGCTTAGAGGAGTTTGAGGAGAAATGGAGGCGATGGGTAGATTACAAGCAAACAATGAAATTTGCAGAAATGATGGGAGCATAAAATAGCATATCCTACTAGGTGAGAGAAAATAAAAGTGGGTGGAAGTTTCTAGGGAAGGGAGGTGGGGTGGGGCAGGGATTGGGGGGGGGGGGAGGGAGCGTTTTTTTTGGTAGATACTGTGTTTTGAGTTACTCACTTATGTATGTTTATATATGTTGAAGATGAAAAGAGAAACTCTTTTACAGTAAAGATGTATGGAAAAATTCAATAAAGAAATATTTTAAAAAAAAGCACGTGGTCACGACCAGCCCCGCTTGGCCGCATCCACACGTGACCAGCTTCGCCGATGCATTTGCAGGGCGCTCTCAACACAAATGCCCTGTGATTGGCCGAACAAGGTCATGTGCGGCCGAACGCTGTGGAATTCTGGGACTTGTAGTCATGATGCGAGCCTCACATCATGACTACCAGTCCCAGAATTCCACAGTGTGCGGCCGCACATGACCCTGTTCGGCCAATCACAGGGCATTTGTGTTGAGAGCGCCCTGCAAATGGATCGGCGGAGCTGGTCACGTGTGGATGCGGCCAAGCGGGGCTGGTTGTGACCACTCTGCCTGGGGCGCTGTGTGTTTCTGAGGTCTCTAAGTCTCATCTACCCCCCTCTCTATCAGCGCCCCTCCCCCAGCCCCCTCTCTGTCAGCCCACCCCTGTCAGCCCTCCTCTGTCAGCCCACTCCCACTCTCAGCCCACCCCTCCTCTGTCAGCCCACCGCCCACCCCCTCTGTCAGCCCACCCACTCTCTGTCAGCCCACTCCCGTCAGCCCTCCTCTGTCAGCCCACCCCCACTCTCAGCCCACCCCGCCTCTATCAGCCCACCGCCCACCCCCCTCTGTCAGCCCACCCCCGTCAGCCCTCCTCTGTCAGTCCACCCCCACTCTCAGCCCACCCCTCCTCTGTCAGACCACCGCCCACCCCCCCTCTCAGCCCAACCCCCCTCTGTCAGCCCACCCCCATCAGCCCTCTTCTGTCAGCCCACCCCCACTCTCAGCCCACCCCTCCTCTGTCAGCCCACCCCCTCTCAGCCCTCCCCTATCAGCTCCCCTCTGTCAGCCCACCCCCCCTCTGTCAATCCACCCCCCTCTGTCAGCTCACCCCCCCCTCTGTCAGCCCCCCTCAGTCAGCCCACCCACCTCTGTCAGCCACAGCAGGGAGCCAGGCCAGCCACCTGCAGCAAGGTGCACTGTGCCAGCCAGCCAGCCACCCACCCACTGACTCACAGCAGGGAGCCAGGCCAGCCACCCACCCACAGCAGGGTGCACCATGCAAGGCAGCCACTGACCCACAGCAGGGAGACAGGCCAGCCACCAACAGCAGAGTGCACTGTTCCAGCCAGCCACCCACCCACTGACCCACAACAGGGAGCCAGGCCAGTCACCCACAGCAGGGTGCACCGTGCAAGCCACCCACTGACCCACAGCAGGGAGCCAGGTCAGCCACCCACAGCAGGGTGCACCATGCAAGCCAGCCACTGGCCCACCCACTGACCCACAGCAGGTAGCCAGGCCAGTCACCCACAGCATGCTCCACCGTGTCAGCCAGCCACCGACCCACCCACTGACCCACGACAGAGAGCCAGGCCAGCCACAAACAGCAGAGTGCCAGGCAGCCACCCACAGAAGCCAGCCACCCACGGTGACCCACCCACAGCAAGGCCAGGGTGCCAGCAATCCATGGTGACTCATCCACAGCAGGGCCAGGGTGCCAGTCAGCCACCCATGGTGACCCACCCACACCAGGAAACCAGCTAGCCACAACAGGGTGCCAACCAACCACCCACAGGAGCCAGCCAGCCACGGTGACCCACCCACAGCAGGGAGCCAGCCAGCCACCCACAGGAGCAAACCAGCCACGGTGACTATCCACAGCAGGATGCCAGCCAGCCACCCACGGTTACCCACCCACACCAGGGATCCAGACAGCCACAGCAGGGTGCCAGCCAGCCACCAACAGGTGCCAGCTAGCCACCCACAGGAACCAGCCACAGAGGATGCTGGAGCCAGCCACAGCTACAGCACCCATAGTTAAGGTAAGAGTAGTGCTACAATTTTATTTCTACTTTGTGAGAGGTTGGGGCAGGGGTGAGAGGGGGTCCCATTAGACTCTGTTGTAGTCCCTAATGGGGCCTGGAGGGGACACTTTCTAACAGACTGTCCATGGGACACTGTTAGAAAAAGACCCCCCTCCAGGTCCCATTAGACTCTGTTGTTAAACAGTGTTTTTTTTTTTAAAAGGTAGTACTTTGTACAAATTGAAGGGGCGTGGCCAGGGGTGGGTCATGATAGGGCCAGGAATGGGTCATGGGCAGGGCCTGACAGGGGCCCTTGCTTTATTTGGTCTGGGGGCCCTGGGTGTTGTCAGTCCACCCCTGGGCAGCAAGGCACGCCAGGGAGTTGGGACCCACATGACTGGCTTGGGCTGCAAGTTTACTTGACCCCAGGACAGGAGCATCACTTCACACCCCAGGATCGGAGGAGGCCATGCAAGGACCTGCTGAGCTGGTACTGGCAAGGGCAGCTGCCATCACTGAGGTGAGAGACCCTGACACCCGCAGCTGAACCCCACATCCCATCGACCCCCCCCATACACCCTATTTACCCTGCCCCAGGCCAGTGCCCACGCAGTAACCTAAAAATCGCCCTCAACACTGTGGGTCCTGCTGGGAGCTGGCCATGGCCAGCAGGACCCACAAGCCATGGCCAGCGGCCAGCAGGACCCACAGGTCCATGGCCAGCAGGACCCCCAGGTGCACAGGCAGCTCCCAGCAGGACCCAGCCTGAGGACACTGTCCCTGGACCAAGCCTGGCCAATTGGGAGCGGGTGCACCGCGAGATTGGGGCAGTGGGAGGGCGCCCAGGGTCTGTGCCCATTGGGCTGCCTCGGAGGGGGAGCACCACCAGATTTCACAGAGCGGGGATCTCCCACTTACCTGGCGGCCACTGTCATACGAAGTCCCGCCTCCTGGACTGGCTCTTATGATAGACAGCACACTAATGACGTCCATCATGGGAGCGGCCACGCTGGGTAAGTGGGAGATCTCCGCTCTGTGTAATCCGGCTGCTCTCCTCTCTAATCCCCATGCACTGAACAGACTGCACTGATGGGCACTGGTGAGGCTGCGCTGATGGGCACTAGTGAGGCTGTGCTGATGGGCACTGGTGAGGCTGCGCTTATGGGCACTGGTGAGGTTGCGCTGATGGGCACTGGGGATGGTGAGCTTATTCAGTGGTTCAAAGGGCCACTTGACTGGACTTGCCCCCCAGGCCTAAGGCTGTCAGCCCTCCCCTGTTCCCCATCATCTACAATGTCTCCGGAGGCAGCCGGAGTTGGTGGGTGGAGCTGGGGGTGTGGCTGCCCCCTCCACTCCTCCCACAGACTCGTTCACTCTGGCTGATCCCACAGCTGAAGGAGAAAGAAACGAGGACACAGCAGCCAGAGTGTCTTCATCTCCAGGCATGCTGTAAGTTACTGCACTGCTGCACATGTCACTACATAGAGTCCTAACCTGGCACCATACCACCCCAGCCTGCCCTATGCCACCGCACCCTGCCCTATGCGTGCCACCCCAACCTGTCTTATGCCACTGCACCCTGCCCTATGCCACCGCACCCTGCCCTATGCCACCACAACCTGCCTTATGCCACCGCAACCTGCCCTATGCCACCGCAAACTGCTCTATACCACCCCAACCTGCCCTATGCCACCGCAAACTGCTCTATACCACCCCAACCTGTCCTATGTAACCGCAACCTGCTCTATACCACCCCAACCTGCCCTATGCCACGCAACCTGCTCTATGTCACCACACCCTGTGCTATATCACCCCAACCTGCCCTATGCCACCCAGCCTGCCATATACCACCGCAAACTGCCCTATACCACCCAAACCTGCTCTATACCACCCCAGCCTGCCCTATACAACCCCAACCTGCCCTATGTCACCCCAGCCTGCCCTATATCACCGCAACCTGCCCTATATTACCCCAACCTGCCCTATATCGCCCCAGCCGGCCCAATACCACCCTATACTTTAATTTACAGGGGTCATTTGGGGGTGCGCCTCGTGACCGTGCGCTGCCTGCAGGGTGCTAGGCAGGATAGACAGGAGGGGGGTGACACCATGTTTTGCCACACCACATGACACCAACCCTAGTGACGCCACTGGCCCAGTGTACTCTCAGCTATGAGTCGGAGCCACACTCGAGTGACAGTGACACCCGTCGGCACATCAGGGGGCCGGGACCCGCAATGATCCCCTTCTCTCTGGCAAGGTGGCCACGGCACTGATGATCTGATCAGTCTCGGCTCAGCTGTCTCACACAGCCGAGCAGAGTGAAGCCGCCTCCCCCTCCTCCTTTATGTCCACACAGGGTGAGGGGACCCAACATGCAGTCCCGCGCTGATCTGAGGTACATTATGGGTCTGAAGGGGGGTCTGTATTGTAGGGGGGTTTCTGTATTGTAGGGATAGTCTGAAATGTAGGGGGTTCTGTATTGTAGGGGGGTCTGTATTGTAGGGGGGGTTCTGTATTGTAGGGGGGTCTGAAATGTAGGAGGGGTTCTGTATTGTAGGGGGGTTCTGTATTGTGGGGGGCTGTAATGTAGGGGGTTCTGTATTGTAGGGGAGGGTTTGAAATGTAGGGGAGGGTCTGAAATGTAGGTGGGTTCTGTATTGTAGGGGGGTCTGAAATGTAGGGGGGTTCTGTATTGTAGGGGGGTCTGTAATGTAGGGGGGTTCTGTATTGTAGGGGGGTCTGAAATGTAGGGGGGGGTCTGAAATGTAGGGGGTCTGTATTGTAGGGGGGTCTGTAATGTAGGGGGGTTCTGTATTGTAGGGGGGTCTGTATTGTAGGGGGGTCTGTATTGTAGGGGGTTCTGTATTGTAGGGGGTCTGTAATGTAGGGGGGTTCTGTATTGAAGGGGGTCTGAAATGTAGGGGGGTCTGTATTGTAGGGGGGTCTGAAATGTAGGGGGGGTTCTGTATTTTAGGGGGGTCTGAAATGTAGGGGGGTCTGTAATGTAGGGTGGGTCTGTATGGTAGAGGGGGGCTGTAATGTAGGGGGGTCTGTATTGTAGAGGGGGTCTGTACTGTAGGGGGGTCTGTGTAACATGCAGGGGGTCCAGAACTGTTAGGGGGTGTCTGTGTAACAAACTGTGGGGGGCTGTGTAATGTAAAGGGGTGCAGAGGTGCGGTGCTATGTAATGTAAAGGGGTCCAGAGGTGCAGGGTGCTGTGTAATGTAAAAGGGCCAAAGGTGCAGGGTGCTGTGTAATGTAAAGGGGTCCAGAGGTGCAGGGTGCTGTGTAATGTAAAGGGGTCCAGAGGTGCAGTGTGCTGTGCAATGTAAAGGGGCCCAGAGGTGCAGGGTGCTGTGTAATGTAAAAGGGTCCCGAAGTGTGGTGCTTTGTAATGTAAAGGGGTCCAGGGTGCTGTGTAATGTAAAGGGGTCCAGAGGTGCAGGGTGCTGTGTAATGTAAAGGGGTCGAGAGATACAAGGTGCTGGAACCCCACATCCCATCATTAACCGCCGCCGTGAAGCCCAGCCCACTCAGTTAGAATCACTCCATAGGACGCACTTAACCCCTTCCTCGCCCCCTAGTGGTTAACCCCTTCCCTTCCATTCAGGTATCTCCTTTATTTCAGCAGATCTCCTGCAGACTATTAGCATCTATTTCATTTAAAAAAAAAATTGCCGATTACTATTTATTTCCATCCGATCTCCTGCAGATTATTAGAATTTATATTTTTTTGCAGATCTCCTGCAGACTATTAGTATCCATTTCATTTTCTCATCAGATCTGCAGACTATAAACATCTATTTCATAATTTTTTTGCAGGTCTCCTGCAAACTATTAGCAGCCATTTCCCTAGTCTAGTCTATTTCTAGTCTATTTTTCTATTTCTATTCTAATCTTTTCTAATTGGAATTTGAATTCATTCTATACGAAATTCGAATGTCGGAACATGGTCTTTTCTATTCGGTTGGAATAAATTAGAATCTGGTTGAAATATTATCGAATTTGGTTGAAATATTAACAAATGCGGATGAAATATTTTCGAATTTGGTTGAAATATTTTCGAATGCGACCGATTTTTCAAATTCCAATTAGAAAAGATTAGAATAGAAATAGAAAATAGACTAGAAAAACAATAGAACAACAGAATAGAATATAGATACTATCTATTTAATAAAAAAAAAAATAATTGCAGATTACTATTTGTTTCAGATGAGACCTGCAAAAAAAAAAAAAAAATGAAAAAGATGTTAATATACTGCAGGAGATCTGATGGAAATAAATAGTAATCTGCAAAAAATCGAAATTTTTTCGAATCCGGTTGAAATAGTTTCAAATGCGGTTGAAATAATTTAGAATCCGGTAGAAATATTTTTGAATTCGGTTGAAATATTTTCGAATGCGACCGATTTTTCGAATTCGGTCAAAAACGAAACGAAATCCGAAAACAAATTTAACGAATCTAACTAAATGAAATGAATTAACAAAACTAAACGAAACAATTTTTTTCCTTTTGCACATGTCTATCCGAGACGTGCTGCGATGGTCCTCCCATGTACTCATCATGAAACATAAGTGGTTGGGCATCGGTGCACTCAATCTCTTCCACTTCTGGGGCAGGGCTAGGTGGATGGCCCTGGGAAACCCTGCTAACAGAGTCATCAAAAAGCAGAAGAGACTGCTGCATGACTTGGGGCTCAGACTGCTTGGCTGATTTGCAAGGGGGTGAGGTGAAAGACTGATGGACATCGGCTGCAGGTGCCAACTCTGATCTTTCAGCAGTAGACTGGGTGGGAGACAATGTGAAGGAACTGGAGGCACTGTCAGCATCCCAATCTACTATCGCCTGTACTTGTCCTGGCCTCAACATTCGTAGAGCCGCATTAGGCCCAACCAAATACCGCTGCAGGCTCTGTCGCCTACTCGCACCCGAGGAAGGTGTTTCACTTGTGCGTGTAGCTGGCACAGATCGACCACGTCCTCTCCCTGCAACAGGAGCTCCACCAGCAGCACCACGACCGGGGCCACGCCCCTTATTTGACGTTCTCCTCATATTTCTCAAATTTAGGATCTTGCCCTAAATAGGTGTTTTTTGAATAGCAGAATAGAGCAACAGTATCTAAAGGGTGTATCTCACAGGTACAGATATGCAGAAAACGCACCAAAAAAAATTTTTTTGCCCTAAATTGTTTTTGTTTTTTTGAATAGCAGAATAGGAGAACAGTATCTAAAGTGTGTATCTCACGCGTACAGATATGCAGAAAATGCACCAAAACATTTTTTTTGCCCTAAATTATTATTTTTTGGAATAGCAGAATAGGAGAACAGTATCTAAAGTGTGTATCTCACACGTACAGATATGCAGAAAACTCACCCAAAAAACACACCAAAAAAATGTTTTTTGCCCTAATTTTTTTTTTTTTTTTTAAATAGCAGAATAGGAGAACAGTATCTAAAGTGTGTATCTCACACGTACAGATATGCAGAAAACTCACCCAAAAAACACACCAAAAAAATGTTTTTTGCCCTAATTTTTTTTTTTTTTTTAAATAGCAGAATAGGAGAACAGTATCTAAAGTGTGTAACTCACACATACAGATATGCAGAAAATGCACCCAAATTTTTTTTTTTTGCCCTAAATTATTATTTTTTGGAATAGCAGAATAGGAGAACAGTATCTAAAGTGTGTATCTCACATGTACAGATATGCAGAAAATGAACCAAATTTTTTTTTTTGCCCTAAATTAATATTTTGTTGAATAGCAGAATAGGAGAACAGTATCTAAAGTGTGTATCTCACAGTAACATATGCAGTGCTGGTGCATGGAGCTTGCAAAAAAAGACCCGCCGACGCCAACCTAACTAACAGACGCATAAAAGTTATCTTTTCTCTGGCACTGGGCTCAGGGCAGGATAAAAAGATTGTGCACTGCACCCACACAACAAAAGCAAGGTAGATCGCTGAGTAATTTCATTTCTGAATCAGGACGCCTATCTAATTCTCTCCCTCAAAGCAGCAGCAGCAGCAACCTTTCCCTACACTATCCAAAGCAGAGTGACGTGCTGTGCTATGTGCCTCTAGCTTATATAGAGGCTGGGTCACATGCTGCACTGGCCAATCACAGCCATGCCATTAGTAGGCATGACTGTGATGGCTTCTAAGGGCACACGAGTTAAACGAATGTTGATTGGCTGCCCTGCAGCTTTTTAAAATGCGCCATTACATTGCCGAACACCGAACTCGAACATACAGTAAATTGTTCGGGTTCGGGTCCGGGTACCAAAAACCCAAAAGTCCAGTTACAGTTCGAGTTCGGTCAACCCTAGTTAAGACCCTTTGCAAGCTACCACATTTGGGAATTTAGCTTATACTTAATCTCTATATTGGCTCACAGGAGCAATAATGTGTATGGTTCAGTGAGTGATTTTTAAGATTTTTGTTTTCCTGAAGTCAGCCATTAAGTCAGCCATTAAAGTGGAACTTCAGTCATTTTTGTCATCTTCCCATCTATTAAATCTTCTGCTCTTTTTGTTTTCTGCCAGTAAATACCTTATACAGCCCACTTCCTGTTTCTTGTCTGGAAAAAAGCCTAGGCTTATGATATCATGCACATCTCTCTCTCTAACTCTCCTGAGCGTTTTGCCAGGAAGGGAGGGGAGATGAGTCATAAGAGGGCCAATGAGAGCTGCACTGCTGGAGGTGTGCCTCTGTGTCTGTGTAAATCTAGGAAGTGAACAGGCAGCAGCTTCAGCTACCCACAGTTAAAATGGTTGCAGCCAGATTCAGTGGAGGGAGATTTCTGCAATATATTTGGCAAGTACAGAATCACAGTATATATAAAATATGCAAAGTGGTTGAAGCTTCAGAATGGCAAGGAAGATTTTATTACAAATTATGTAAGCAGACTGCAGTTCCTCTTTAAACAAGTGTTTAAAAAAAACATATAGCAGTTTATGGTTACCATTGGTAAATATGCACAATAATATATTTATTAATTATAAGAATGTGAACAAAGTTTAGAGAGTTAGTGCTACCGACAACTAGCCACCTTCTGGTCCTAGTCTTTATGCATAATTGATAAGGCACTTTATGTAACAAATCACATGTTCTAGCTCTGCTCATACCTATAGTCAGGATTCTGCAATGCTTGGAATAGATTGTTCCCATTATTCTCAATATAAAAGTTTGTGCTCTGTGCAGCTCTTCTCTGCTCATACATTCACTCCTATAAAAAAAAAAAAGTGAATTCTAATGACTTGACTGTCCTTCCCTTTTATAGTACTCTGGTGAATGTTAAAGAGCACATTAATCATATGGAGAATAGCATTCTTCTGTTCAAATAGCAGCTTCATGCTAGAGAGTATAACAAGAATTTCACATTGCGTGCAGAGATAAATCCCCAATAAACCTGACCCTCTGATTTATGTCCTATACAAATACGACTACTACATGAGCTAAAAGCAAAGTGTATGGGGAATTACTTATAATATCACAGCAAAACTGTCCCACCAAAACTTTCAGGCCCCGTTCACACCTATGCGAATTGGTTGCGGCTTACACCGCATCCAATTCGCATAACATTATAAAATACATTGATTTCAATGAGGCTGGTTCACATATGTGCGATGCATTCGCACTACGCATTGCCGAAAAAACGTGTGCGTTCTCTAGGCATTGCGGTGCGGCTCAGGTGCGAATTCAGGCCCATTATGTTCTATGGGCACGCATCTGATTCGCACATGTGTTGCGTTCTGAACAGGGATCTTTAAGGGGAACTCCACGCCAAATTTTAAATAAAAAAATGGCGGCATGGGTTGCCCTCCAGGAGCATACCAGGCCCTTAGGTCTGGTATGGACTTTAACGGGAACACCTACGCCCAAAAAAACGGCGTGGGGGTCCCCCCAAAATCCATAGCAGACCCTTATCCAAGCACACAGCCCGGCCGGTCAGGAAAGGGGGTGGGGACAAGCGAGCGCCCCCCCCCTGAACCGTACCAGGCCGCATGCCCTCAACATGGGAGGGTGGGTGATTTGTGGCAGGGAGCACCCTGTGGGCCCCCCCCACCCCAAAGCACCCTGCCCACATGTTGATGAGGACAGGGCCTCTTCCCGACAACCCTGGCCGTTGGTTGTCAGGGTATGCGGGCGGGGGGCTTATCGGAATCCAGGAGCCCCCTTTAATAAGGGGGCCCCCAGATCCCGGCCCCCCTCACCCTATGTGAATGAGTATGGGGTACATCGTACCCCTACCCATTCACCTGGTGGAAAAAAAATGTCAATAAAAAGACTACACAGGTTTTTAAATTAATTTATTACACAGCTCCGGGGGTCTTCTTCCGACTTCGGGGGTCTCTTCCGACTTCAGGGGTCTTCTTCCGACTTCGGGGGTCTCCGGTGTCGTCTCCGCGCTGTCCGGTTCTTCTCTCGCTCTCCGGTTCTTTCTTCCTTCTGCCGGACCTCCGCTATTTTCTTTCAGCTCTTTTGCTAGCGGGGGCCTGGTCTTCTTCGTCGCCTTCTTCCCTCTTCTCTCCTGGAGATGTTGACTCGTCGCTGTCTCCGGCTGTAATGCCGTGTGCGCGGAGCGCATTCACTTATATAGGCATGGGCGTGGTCACCGGGTGATGCCACCCAGTGACCCCGCCCCCATATGACTTGACAGTCCCAGGGATAAAAGCGGCGAGACTTCCCAGGTCGGCAAGTCCGCAGCTAAAAACGCAAAGGAACCGCTGAACGACTGATTGCGAACTTGGCAAAGACTCCAAGCTCAAAAACACAACGCATAGGTGTGAACCCAGCCTCATGGTTATCAATCTTAACCAAAATTTGGTAAGTCACTATGCAAATAAATGAATTGACAGCACTATACCCAGTACAGATATGTAAGAGGTTCAGCAGCACTAATGTGGCTTAAGAGGAGTAGCTGGATGTAAAAGCACAAGACATGAACTGAATGCTCAATAATCCTGTTCAAAACTCACAGCCTAAATTGAATCATTGTGCCAGTAACACTTGCTGCCTTAAGCCAGCATTATAGCAGAATACATAAAACTTAACGTGCATTAACAGAAATGATTGTCAACATTCGAAACCCTAAGCATGCTATCCTGCCCGCCATCGGGTTTCCCTTTTGGCCTCCTCTCAAGTGAACTGTGAAGCTATATGAGTTTTGAGGCAAACGTTAGCAGTTTATTGTAGCCAGAACAATAACAGGTGATTTATGAATGGTGGTAATGAAATATTACATCTTAACCTCCCTGGTGGTATTCCCGAGTGTGGCTCGGGGTGAGATTTCTGTACCTAAAGCGGTAACCCCGAGCCACGCTCGGGGTTGCCTCGCTGGATCCTGGAAGAGGTGACTTACCTTGTCTCTGGGATCCCGCGATGTATTCCCGCAGTGTACAGCGGCCGGATCTTCCGCCCGATGCACTGTGTGTTCCCCTGATTCCGTTCCCTGCGAGCGTCGCGACGCAGGGGGGCGGAACCTGCGGAAAATTCAAATGTAAAAGCACAAACACACTGATACAATGTAATCCTATTGGATTACAATAAAAAATAAAATAAATTGACCTTTGATTGCCCCCCAGTGCTTTCTCCAGTGCCCTTGCCTGCAGTTTTACTGTACTTAGTACCTGGAAACTGCACAGCGACCATGGCATCCAAAAAACGCGCCTCCACCTCAAAGTCGCTATATGACATGCTGGAAGTCAGCGACAGCGACTCAGAATGGGTTGCAGAGGAGTTGAGTGACAGCGACAGCGATTCGTGGGGAAGCTCTTCATCGGACGCAGAAAGAGATTTTAGCGATGAGCCTGCGACTGTGCCCAGCGATGTGCAGACCTGGTGCTCAATTGACTGCAGTACGGAGCACGCAGCGCCCCCAAGATTTCCATTTACAGGAGCACCTGGGATTAAAGTGGAAGTTGAGGACAATAACCCCTTGGCATACCTCGAGCTCTTTCTGACGGATGAAGTTATTTCCAAAATTGGAGACAAATCGCTATCAGGAGCAACAAGCTGCTACCCATCATCGCTTTTCAAGGGCCAGAAAATGGGAACCAGTAACCAGAGATGACATCTGGAACTTTTTGGGCCTCATAATTCTACAGGGAGTGATGGGGAAACCCCTGCAGAAGTGGTATTGGACCACCAACAAATTGCTGGCCACGCCTTTTTTTGGCACAGTAATGTCCGAATATAAATTTTCTCTTATCATGAAGTATTTGCATTTTGCAAATAATGATGACTTT
Source organism: Rana muscosa (assembly GCA_029206835.1). NCBI lineage: Eukaryota > Metazoa > Chordata > Amphibia > Anura > Ranidae > Rana > Rana muscosa. The sequence continues at coordinate 94,777,656 of CM055123.1, read as the reverse complement.
GATGAGAGTTCTCATCCAGCTCCTAAGCTGAAAAAAATTTGGGAAGTTTACCAACTTATTCTCACGAATTTCCAGCAGGCCTATGTACCGGAGAGAGATATAAGTATCGACGAAAGTCTGATGGCGTACAAAGGTAGACTTAGCTGGATACAGTTCATAGCATCAAAGCGCGCTCGTTTTGGCATGAAGTCATTCATGCTGTGTGAATCCAGCTCTGGCTACATCTGGAATTCGGTCCTGTACACCGGGAAAGGGACCAAATTCAGCGATCGATTCAGATTTTTTGGAATGGCAACCGCTTCGGTTCTCTCCTTGATTGAGCCATTGCTGAATCAGGGCTACTGTGTCACCACAGACAATTTTTACACATCCCCAGAACTCTTTGAGTTCCTTATCTTGAACAAAACGGACGCCTATGGGACCGTTAGGCCTAACCGGCGTGACATGCCGCCAACCTTTGCCCAAAAAAAGCTTGGGGCAGGAGAAATAGTTGCCTGGCAGAAAGGCAAAATGATGGCACTGAAATGGCAGGACAAAAAAAAAGTGTGCCTTCTGAGTACCATCCACAACACTTCTACTGCAATGGTACATACCAAAGGTGGAAAAGAGGTCATGAAGCCACAGGTCGTGTTGGATTACAACAACACCATGGGAGGTGTGGACAGGGCTGACCAGGCTATGACCTTTTATCCTGCGATGAGAAAGCAACAGAAGAAATATTATAAAAAAATATTCAGGCATCTTCTGGAACAGTGCCTGTGGAATGCTTTCATTCTTCTGAAAAAAAATAGTGACAGGCCTATGATCCATGCGGACTTTGTGTGGAAGGTTGCCGAACTAATTTTTCTAAAGCACCAGACGCCAACGACTGTAAGCAGATCTGGACGTTGGGCTGCTGGCGTTGTGAACCCGGAACGCCTGACTGGTCGTCACTTTATGGACCGAAAGGAAGTCAGCACCCACAAGGATGTGTGTGGTTTGCTGCTCCAAGCGTGACGACACCGGAAGGAAAATCCGTAAAGAAACGCGGTTCTATTGTCCTGATTGCGATGTAGGACTTTGTGCTGTACCTTGTTTTAAAAATTTTCATACCCGAGACGTATACTGAATCAATATGACTTCTAATATTGCACCCTTGTTTGAGCCAAAAAAATTCAGTGTTTTTGATTATATTATTTACTAAAATTTATTGAATAAAAAGTATTATTATTATTAAATTATTATTTGTTATTATTTATTATATTATAATTTATGATTTTGTGTTTCAAACTTTATCATACCCGAGATGTCTACTAGACTCTGGTTTGGACAGATTTAGGTGAGTTATTACTAAGAATTACAGGCCTACAATGTAAAACGCCAAATTTCCATGCAAAATAATGGTACCGCTTTCAGCACCTAAAATCTTCCAGAATCATACCGCCAGGGAGGTTAAAGTATGTTCTTTGCATTTGCCAAAGGATCTATGTAAATTATATTTGCCTGAATGCCCCATACATTGGCTCACATTGCAAATGGAGTTAAGACAAATGCAAGCATCACATACATCCAAGTTCTTTCACTCAAATAGAAAAGAATCAGAAGAATCAGAAGTGCCGACTAGGGATGAGGTTCAGGTATGCTGCTACCATGGGTGTGCGGCATATTCTACAGGCTTTGGCAGGTTTACAAATCCTAAACCCAGGGCTTTTTTTCAGCTGGAACTTGGTGGAACTCAGTTTCACCACCTCTGGTTCAGGCCCTCTGTTCCCTGCTCACCACTATCGCTTGTAAACGCAGAAGTCTGACTTCGGTGTTTACCAGTGATAGCTTGTCTCCCAACGGGTCTCACAGATCTGATCTCCTCAGCAGCTCCCACTGAGAGCAGGATGGGAACAAGGGAGATGCAGGTGTCCAGGATGCATTGCAGATGCTGACACCCCCACTATCCTAGATGATCGCCCTGCAAGTGAGAGAGGAGGAGTCACCTATATTGTGCGGGGAGGTACTAGAGCCGGCTGGGTGCTTTAGCTTAATACAGCAACAAAAGTAATCTATGTGGAAGATGGTGGAGATTTTAAGGGGAGGGGATGGGTGAAGTGGAGGGGAAGTCGCATGCAGAGGTCAGTGCTGAAAATGGGTGAAAGTAAGATGTGGATGGGAGATGCAGAGATAAGCAGCTGTGGAAGAAGGCTGAACTCTGCGTTGTGTGTGTAGTGCACTCCTGAACTCTGCACTATGTACATAGAACACCCCCGAACGCTGCATGTAGTGTATCCCTAAACTCTATACTATGTACCAAGCGTACCCTGGAACTCTGGATGTTGCGCACCCCTGGGGGAGGGCAGTTTTGGAGGGTTGTGGTTGAGTACATGCACCTATTTTCTGAAAAAAAAGCTCTGCCTAAACCTATTCTAGTTACATGTATTTATTTTGTTTATTACAGGAAATGATATAGTGCTAACTATTTACAAAGCGCTTCACATACAGTGCATCCGGAAAGTATTCACGTTTCACAGCTTTATTCCAAACTGGATTAAATTCATTATTTTCCTCAAAATTCGACAAAAAATTTCCCATAATGACAATGTGAAAGAAGTTTGTTTAAAATTTTTGCAAATTTAATCAAAATAAACAAAAAAAAAAAATCACATGTACATAAGTATTCACAGCCTTTGCTCAGTACTTTGTTGAAGCACCTTTGGCACCAATTACAGCCTCAAGTCTTTTTGAGTATGATGTTACAAGCTTGACACACCTATTTTTGGGGGGTTTCTCCCATTCTTTGCAGAACCTCTCAAGCTCCATCAGGTTGGATGGGGAGTGTCCGTGCACAGCCATTTTCAGATCTCTCCAGAGATGTTCAATCGGGTTCAAGTCACCTTGCCCCGTAGCCACACCTTTGCCATCTTGGCTGTGTGTTTAGGGTCGTTGTCCTGTTGTAAAATGAACCTTTTTCTGTACCCTTCTCCAGATCTGTGCCTTGATACAATCCTGTCAAGAGGTCTACAGACAATTCCTTGGACTTCATGGCTTGGTTTGTGCTTCGACATGCACTGTTAACTGTGGGACCTTATTTACACAGGTGTGTGCCTTTCCAAATCGTGTCCAATCAACTGAATTTAACACATGTGGACTCCAATCAAGTTGTAGCATACAGAAGAGTGATGTTTGCCCATGGACACTTGCTGGGAGGTCATTTAGGGGTTGAGATAAACCACTGGAAGGATGTTACGTAGGTTTTACTGGCCCGGGGTAAAGAAAGATAGATTTATGGTGTGTCAAATGTCAGCACCACTACCCCACTTCCCACGTTCTTTAGTGCCTTTAGCCATTATTGAAGTGCCCTTTGAGAGGATTGTCATGGACCTTGTGGGTCTACTGCCCAAATCGGCCCGAGGCCATCAGCATATTCTCGTAATCATGGACTTTGCTACCCGTTACCCCGAAGCAGTTCCTTTATGCACTGTGTCTGCTAAGAACATTGCCAAAGAGTTGTTCATGGTGTTCAGTCGCATTGGGGTCCCTAAGGAGGTCCTCACAGACCAGGGCACCCTATTCATGTCACGAGTAACTAGAGCATTGTGCAAATTGTTTAAGGTGACACAGTTGCGAACCTCAGTTTACCACCCTCAAATTGATGGCTTGGTGGAACGCTTTAATAAAACGTTAAAGAGTGTGTTGAAAAAGGTTGTTGACAAGGATGGGTTCTTGTTTTGGTATTATTTGCCCTGTTTCAAGCACTGTACAGTACCTGTGAATATATTTGTATATAGTACCAATAAACACTGCACTGTTTGTCACTACCTCACTGGATTTGGTATCTGTGCCTGAGAGACTGCTTACCCAAGGGGGCTTATATACCGGATACACCAGTTACACCAGATTTACCAGCTCACATATGGTAAAGTGCTTATGAGACTGCAGTGATGGGTTTACATCTACTTTAATTGTACCCGGCTGCTTCAAGAATATAGACTGAGAACAGGGTCACTTTAAGCCACACCTTGAACACGTAACATAGTTTAACCACTAGAGGCCCGCGCTATAGCCGAATGACGGCTACAGCGCGGACCTAGAATGCCGGGAGGACGTCTATTGATGTCCTCCCCTTTCCTCGTTCCCCGCGCGCGCTCCCGTACGTGCATCGGGGAACTACTGTGCCTGCCGTGTCACACGGGTGCCGATGCGTGTGCCTGGCGGCCGCGATGTCCGCCAGGTACCCATGATCGGCATTTACAGAGACAGGGACGTGGATCTCTGTGTGTAAACACAGAGATCCACGTCCTGTCAGGGAGAGGAGACCGATGGTGTGTCCCTTTGTCAGGAAAGGCTTCACCCGCTGGTGGTGCTGTTGGTCCTTTGGACTGCAGTACTAGTGTCCGCCAGCAGGTGTCCTCTTGCAGCCAATATCCTTGTTGGAGGATCTCACCTGCTGGTGGTAATGCATGATACATGGACTGCAGTACCGGCATCCACCAGCGGGTGTATTCTGGCAGTATGGGACAGGCAGCACTTCCTGTGGTCAGCTGTGACCTGAAGCTTAATTACTAGACTTCCTTAAATACCCGGCAAGTGCAAGCACTCCTTGCCCTGGTATCGCTCTCTCCCCGACCTAGGACCTGTGACCCTGACTCGAGCCTGCATCCTACCCGAACCCTACCTGCATCCTGCTTTACCCGATCTGACCTGATCCCTGCCCTTAGCCCTTCCTGCATCTGTCCCTCGGTTACCTTGGTCCCTGCTCTGCAGCCAACCCATCCATCCCCTCCCTGTTCCTGTTTTATTCTCTTCCTACCCACCTGCTGGATCCCCTTGTGTATGACCTTGGCCTGGCTTTTACTAAGATTCCGGTACTCCCCCTTTACTGTATATATCGCCTTTTGTCACTGTGATTTGGTTTGGTTATTTGCACTGTGTTCTGTTTGAGGTGTTTATTTGTCTGTTTACTTCACTTAATAAATTATTACACTTTTACCTACACCTGTTTGGTCTCCTCTGTGCTGTCACACAGTCTGGTTTGCTAACATTCTCTGACAGTATACCAGGGCCATCCTTAAACCAGACGTGGCGGCATTGAGGGACCATCCTGGTTTGTTAGACCCAGTTGAGATGGATTGTAACAAAATCATTTATTATTCTCTGCTGGCAGCAGAGGATAATGAATATTGTCGTCAGACTCTAAAGGATTGGACCAGTGACCAGCTGATAGAAACCATCCGATCAGCTTATTCCCTAGTGGGGCAGGGTTATATGTATTTTGAGGACATCCAGCCGTTAGTTCGGTTATGTGAAAAGCCAGCCCTGTCATCTATTCCCGTTGGGAAGGACGATTTTTCACCCCCTTTCAGTTTTGACTAGGTTGAATCCTTAGTGTGGTTGTTAGAGGATGATCCAACCTATTTTTTGGGACCATTATTCCTCTTGTTCCCAGCAGGTGTTGTCTGATTGCATCCATTCAGTGCAATCCCTGGTCAGACAGTCTGTGAGTGAGACAGTTTTTGCTCAACCTGTGCTGCAGACATGGTCAGATCTCCTGCGCTTAGCCAAGCCGCAGCGTTCCAGCCCTGCCATTGATCACCTGCCTTCCCAGGAATGTATCCGCCCATCGCCTATGGCAACCCCAGCTACTGTCCAGTGTGTTCAGACCCCCAAATACTACTACCCCGTCTCTACCTGTTGCACCTACTCTGCCTTCAGTCCACCTACTTCTTCCCTCCTACCCATAGCCAATCCACAAGAACCTCCTCCAGCCACTGTCCCTGCACCTCTGCCATTTTCTTCCATTTGCTCAATCCCAACCTTTTCATATATTCCCCCCGTTACTTGCAAACCTGCAGTGACTAAATCCAAGAAGAAGAAGAAGTACTTCCCAACCCACACAATCCAACCAGTAACCCAACCTACCTTCACACCCACCAACCTGCTCCAGCCTGCTGTTCCCAAACCAGCCTTCCAGCCTGCGGTTCCCGAGCAAGCCTTCCAGCCTGCGGTTCCCGAGCCAGCCTTCCAGCCTGCGAATCCCGAGCCAGCCTTCCAGTCTGCGGTTCCCGAGCCAGTCTTCCAGTCTGAGGTTCCTGTACTAGTCTGCCAGTCTGAGGTCCCTGTGCCCGTCTGCCAGTCTGAGGTCCCTGTGCCCGTCTGCCAGTCTGAGGTCCCTGTGCCCGTCTGCCTGCCTGAGGTCCCTGTGCCCGTCTGCCTGCCTGAGGTCCCTGTGCCCGTCTGCCTGCCTGAGGTCCCTGTGCCCGTCTGCCTGCCTGAGGTCCCTGTGCCCGTCTGCCTGCCTGAGGTCCCTGTGCCCGTCTGCCTGCCTGAGGTCCCTGTGCCCGTCTGCCTGCCTGAGGTCCCTGTGCCCGTCTGCCTGCCTGAGGTCCCTGTGCCCGTCTGCCTGCCTGAGGTCCCTGTGCCCGTCTGCCTGCCTGAGGTCCCTGTGCCCGTCTGCCTGCCTGAGGTCCCTGTGCCCGTCTGCCTGCCTGAGGTCCCTGTGCCCGTCTGCCTGCCTGAGATCCCTGTGCCCGTCTGCCTGCCTGAGATCCCTGTGCCTTTTGCCCAGCCTGAAGTTCTTTTGCCAGCCTGAAGTTCCCATACCTGCCAGCCTGAAGTTCCAGTGCCAGCCTGCCAGCCTGAAGTTCCCGTGCCAGCCTGAAGTTCCCATACCAGCCTGCCAGCCTGAAGTTCCCGTGCCCGTTTCCCGGCTTGAGGTTGTGGTGCCAGTTTCCCGGCTTGAGGTTGTGGTGCCAGTTTCCCGGCTTGAGGTTGTGGTGCCAGTTTCCCGGCTTGAGGTTGTGGTGCCCGCTTTCCAGCTTGAGGTTGTGGTTCCCGTGTCCCGGCCTGAAGTTATGGTGCCCGTTTCCTGGCCTGAGGAGCCTGCTGCCCAGCTCGATGACCCGGAGCCTGCTGCCCAGCTCGATGACCCGGAGCCTGCTGCCCAGCTCGATGACCCGGAGCCTGCTGCCCAGCCCGATGTGTTCCTGTCTGCTGCCCAGCCTGATGTGCCACTGTCTGCTGCCCTGCCTGGTGTGCCCCTGTCTGCTGCCCAGCTTGATCTGCCCCTTGTCTGCCCGGATGTAACCTTGCTTGTTGCCATGAACTCCCCCCAGCAACAGTTCGTTGGAGCGTCCGGAGGCCGCTCCTTTGAGGGGGGGTACTGTCAGGAAAGGCTTCACCCGCTGGTGGTGCTGTTGGTCCTTTGGACTGCAGTACTAGTGTCCGCCAGCAGGTGTCCTCTTGCAGCCAATATCCTTGTTGGAGGATCTCACCTGCTGGTGATAATGCATGATACATGGACTGCAGTACTGGCATCCACCAGCGGGTGTATTCTGGCAGTATGGGACAGGCAGCACTTCCTGTGGTCAGCTGTGACCTGAAGCTTAATTACTAGACTTCCTTAAATACTGGGCAAGTGCAAGCACTCCTTGCCCTGATATCGCTCTCTCCCCGACCTAGGACCTGTGACCCTGACTCGAGCCTGCATCCTACCCGAACCCGATCCTGATCCCGATCCCTACCTGCATCCTGCTTTACCCGATCCGACCTGATCCCTGCCCTTAGCCCTTCCTGCATCTGTCCCTCGGTTACCTTGGTCCCTGCTCTGCAGCCAACCCATCCATCCCCTCCCTGTTCCTGTTTTATTCCCTTCCTACCCACCTGCTGGATCCCCTTGTGTATGACCTCGGCCTGGCTTTTACTACAATTCCGGTATTCCCCCTTTACTGTATATATCTCTTTTTGTCACTGTGATTTGGTTTGGTTATTTGCACTGTGTTCTGTTTGAGGTGTTTATTTGTCTGTTTACTTCACTTAATAAATTATTACACTTTTACCTACACCTGTTTGGTCTCCTCTGTGCTGTCACACAGTCTGGTTTGCTAACATTCTCTGATACCCTTGTACATAGGGACAACCATTGGTCACCTCCACCAGTCAGTTCCCTCCCCCCACAGTAAGAATCACTCCCTTAGGTACACTTAACCCCTTCAGTGCCCCTAGTGGTTAACCCCTTCACTGCCAGTGTAATTTTAACAGTAACCAGTGCATTTTTATAGCACTGATCGCTGTAAAAATGACAATGGTCCCAAAATGGTGTCAAAAGTGTCCGATGTGTCCGCCATAATGTCGCCGCCATTACTAGTAAAAAAAAAAAAATTAATAATAAAAATGCTATAAAACTATGCCCTCTATTGTAGACGCTATAACTTTTGCGCAAACCAATCAATAAACGCTTATTGCGATTTTTTTATTTTTTTACCAAAAATATGTAGAAGAATACGTATCGGCCTAAACTGAGAAAAAAAAATATTTTTTTTTAAATTGGGATATTTATTATAGCAAAAAGTAAAAAATAGTGTTTTTTTTTCAAAATTGTCGCTCTTTTTTTCTTTATAGCGCAAAAAATAAAAACCGCAGAGATGATCAAATACCACCAAAAGAAAGCTCTATTTGTGGGAAAAAAAGGACTTAAATTTTGTTTGGGAGCCACATCGCAGGACCGCCCAATTGTCATTCAAAGCGTGACAGTGCTGAAAGCTGAAAATTGGCCTGGGCAGGAAGGGGGTTTAAGTGGTTTTACAGTAAGCAAGTGGTTAACATCATACAAAACGAGGGCCATTTAGATATCACCATAGTATTTTACACAGATCACAGAGAAAAAAAATAAATAAAAGGAGGGCTGTAATAAACTCAAAAAACAATAAAAAAAAAAAAAAAAATTAACTAACAGCAGGCTTTTTTTATAAGCAGAAATCACACAAGAGGGAACCTGGGGAAATGAATCCTACAAAGTAAAAAGGACAGAAATTAGAAAGCAAATGTGTTAGAAAAACGACTGTTGTAGTTAGCATTGAAAATGCCTTCAGAGGTGGAATTACAATTTAAAAGGTCACGTCCTGCATCTACTGAGACACAAATTGAACAATTTTTTTTTTTTTTACATTCACGTAGCACCCTGATGTAGAGTAACGCACAAAATATTTATTACAGCTACCCCAAATTAACAGTGTCTAAAGTTTTCAAATTTACAGAGGTTAGATTAATAGATTATTTAAAATTAACAAACACAGATTTCTATTTAGATACAGCTGGCGGATATGAAAAACGAAGCAATTCCTTGTTTCTATTGCTTTTATCTCCTTTTTGTTGTCTTCAAAAGGACAGAAACTGGACCAGAAGATAGCTACTGAAGCCAAAATTAAACACCTGTTTACGTGATTAGTAGGCAGATGAGTGGATTAAAAAAAAAAAAAGCATTAGTAATAGGAATTGTGTTTGTTAACCACTTTGCGCCCGCCATACGACAAATGACGGCCGCAAAGTGGTTCTAAAACGCCGGGAGGCTGTCATTATACGGCCTCCGCTCCTCCGGCCACTGGTGGGCGCGCGTGCCCGGCGCATTACTGAGATGCTGATGCGCGTGCCTGGCGGCCGCGATGTCCGCCAGGTACCCGGGATCAGCCGGTAAACAGACAAGAACATGGATCTGTGTGTGTAAACACACAGATCCATGTCCTGTCAGGGAGAGAGGAGACCGATGCTGTGTCCCTTGTACATAGGGACACAGATCGGTCACCTCCCCCATTCAGTCCCCTCCCCCCACAGTAGCAATCGCTCATAGGGCACACATTTAACCCCTTCCGCTATAACTTTTGCGTAAACCAATCACTATACGCTTATTGGGATATTTTTTTAACCAAAAATATGTAGAAGAATATGTATCGGCCTAAACTGAGAAAAAAAATAGTTTTTAAAAAAAAAAAAAATTGGGATATTCATTATAGCAAAAAACAAAAAATATTGTATTTTTTTTTCAAAATTGTCGCTCTTTTTTGGTTTATAGCGCAAAAAATAAAAAAACTGTAGAGGTGATCAAATACCACCAAAAGAAAGCTATATTTGTGGGGAAAAAAAGGACGTCAATTTTGTTTGGGAGCTACGTCGCACGACCACGCAATTGTCATTCAAAGCGTGACAGTGCCGAAAGCTGAAATTTCGCCTGGGCAGGAAGGGGGTTTATGTGCCCAGTAAGCAAGTGGTTAATAGGGCACTATACAATGAGAAACCCACAGGTTCTTGCTTTAACTGAATGCTGTCATAGTAACCAGTTGGCAGTTTTTTTTTACTTTTTGTGACAAATTTTGCATTCGTACCATTTGCTAGCAAGGCAGAGTACTAAAACATCACTAAATGTGTTGATGTTGTGTCCATATTTTCCTCAATAGTAAGCAATAGCATCATTATTCCCAGCTTCTACTTCAAGGGCCCCTTTAGTCTTTTCAACATACACATTTTACTGGTGATCTTTTAAAACCTGGAGTCAATTTATAAAAAATTCACTGTGTGAAAGTCGAAATCATTTGCACAGCCACCACAAATAATCACCGTAATTTGCTTAATGTGTTTATTTCGTGTGATTGTTGGGTCCATCTAGTGGTCATAATGCGGTAATTTCCTAAAACACCTCGAGCAGAAAAATACCACATTATCGCCACTAGATGGAGCTGATAATTATAGGAAACAAACTGATTAAGCAAATTAGGACAATTATTAGTGATGGCGGTGCAAAAGCTTCAAGCCTGCACACAGCAATTTTAAAATAAATTAACGCCTTTGTTTTGTAGTTTGTTATAAATCGTGCATGCATTTTACAACTTCTTCCCTAATGGGACCATAACTTTGAAACTCCTGAAGTCAACAGGGGAAGCGTTTTGGTCAAAATACAGTAGAAGGAAAATATTGTGAGCAATGTTTGGAAAAATTCAGTCAACAAAAAATCCATCCCACACAAATGCATAGAAAACTATAGCTGAAAAAATCATTAGAGAATTTACCTTTAAAGAGGTTGCACATTTTAAGCTCCTGGAAAAAAAATGCTGCCAATGTGGAAAAGTGAAAATAGGTCCTTACATGCAATATTTTACTACCAAACTATTTGGGGGGGGGGGGGGCATCAACAGAATGAAACACACTTGCTGCTTTCACAAAGGCTCATCACAATCCAGCAGTGCACAGCACATGTTTTTGTAATACAACACCAGCTAAAACTATTTATTTATTGGATAGAATATGAAGAGTTGTAATTATTGTCTGTGTTCCTGCTGGAAAGATCCCCTTTCCTTTATTTTTTATGGACATCATTGTCACCGGGATAGAAAGCAAAAGAACATCCAAAATTGTATGGTTGTCACCAGTGTAGGCACAGAACAAATTTCTTGTAGACATGTTCTGGTGACAACTGTCAAAAGGTGGGATTTATCTTCATTTTGAGAAAATAATTAATTTCCAGTTGGGTCTCTGAGACAAGAAGTGAAGAGAAAAAAATAACAACTTACAAAGGTTTGAATGCCTACCAACTCTAATGCCTTGTACACATGATTGGAATTTCCGATGGAAAAAGTCAGACGGAATTTGTGTGTATGCCCCATCGGACTTTTTTCCATCGGAAATTCCAAGGAATTCCATCGTAGTTTAGATAGAGAATATGTTCTTTTTTACTCCGATGGAATTCCGTCGGAATTCCAATGTGACTTTGGCCGGTCAAAAGTCTGACCGTGTGTACAGGGCATAACTGCAAGGGAAAGAAATGTTTTGGCTGGATTTACACTTCATATTTACTAGTTCTTTAGTCTTTTTAACCACTTGCTTACTGGGCACATAACCCCCTTCCTGCCCAGGCGAAATTTCAGCTTCCGGCACTGCGTCGCTTTGAATGACAATTGCGCGGTCGTGCGACGTGGCTCCCAAACAAAATTGACGTCCTTTTTTTCCCACAAATAGAGCTTTCTTTTGGTGGTATTTGATCACCTCTGCGGTTTTTATTTTTTGCGCTATAAACAAAAAAAGAGCGACGATTTTGAAAAAAAAACAATATTTATTACTTTTTGCTATAATAAATATCCCAATTTTTTTTTTAAAAAGTTTTTTTTTCTCAGTTTAGTCCGATATGTACTCTTCTACATATTTTTGGTCAAAAAAAAAATCGCAATAAGCGTTTATTGATTGGTTTGCGCAAAAGTTATAGCGTCTACAAAATAGGGGATAGTTTTATAGCATTTTTATTAATTTTTTTTTTTTACTAGTAATGGCGGCGATCAGCGATTTTTATCGTGACTGTGACATTATGGCGGACACATCGGACACTTTTGACACCATTTTGGGACCATTCACATTTATACAGCGAACAGTGCTATAAAAATGCACTGATTACTGTATAAATGTGACTGGCAGGGAAGGGGGGAGGGGACTAATTGGGGGAGGAGACCGATCTGTGTCCCTATGAACAAGGGACACAGCATCGGTCTCCTCTCTCCCTGACAGGACATGGATCTCTGTGTTTACACACAGAGATCCACATCCTGCTTCTGTAACTGCCGATCGAATGTACCTGGCGGACATCGCGGCCGCCAGGCACGCTCCTCGGCATCACGTGATGCGCGCCGCACAGCTGTTCCCCGCCGCGCGCCCTCGGCGGCGCGCAGCGGGATGTAAACAGAGAAGGACATCCTGGGGACGTCCTCTCGGCACTTGAGAGCCGCGCTGCAGCCGTCTTTCGGCTATAGCGCGGGTCTCAAGTGGTTAATAAAGGGTATCCATTAAGGCTATACACAATAAGATCTCTTGGATTATGGCTCAAGAGAAGATGGTTAGCATATCAACTAATTTAATCCCTAAATTTGAGGCAGTATGGGCACCTTGGGCAGTTTTCTGTGGCGTTTCTTTGAAGGTCAGGCATGACCCTGACCGCTCTAATTCCTAAAGGGCCTCATGTTCGGCATGTGATTTCTTCTTATTTCTTTCTTCTTCTATTCTATCTTTTCTTGGTTCTTTTATCTTTTGTTTTATTTATTTTTCTTTTATTTTTGTTTCGATACTTAAACATGATTCAAAGATTTGATATCATTATTTACTGTGTTCTTATTGCGGTATTTCCGAGTCTTAAATTTGATGGGCGTTATTGTATATGAGTATAGTCCTGTTCATTAAGATTCCGAGTTCCTTTTTATTGGCTTCATATGAGGATAGCGGGCTGGGGGTGGGGCCTGACCTGGGCGCAGGATGATCCCGTTAGGGGCGTCCAGGTGGGGTGTGACTTCCCTGAATGCCTATTTTTCTTTTTTTTTCTTTTTTTTTTAATCTCTTGATGAGAACATTGTGACAAACAATTGGAAATAACCCTTTGTCGTGTTTAAACAACAATTTTTTAAGATTTTCTGTACATGTCTTGAATTGAAAAAAAAAATTTATTGAAAGAACCCTATTCAGTGGTAAAGACTAAAGCCCTGTACACACGATCGGATTTCCTATGGATTCTAATCCGATGGATTTTTCCATCGGAAATCTGATGAAGCTGACTTCCATCAGTCTTGCCTACACACCATCAGTCAAAAATCCGACCGTCCCAAACGACGTGACGTAAAACACTCCGACAAGCCCAGAAAAATGAAGTTCAATGCTTCTGAGAATGCGTGGACTTGATTCTAAACATGCGTGGGTTTTTTGTCCGATGGAGTTCCACACAGACGATCGGAATTTGCTATTGTTTTTTTTTCTCATCGGATAAATTTAAAACATGTTCTATTTCTTGTTCATACATCACGGGACACAGAGAAGCATAGTCATTACTATGTGGGTTATATAGAATTACCTTCAGGTGCTGGCACTGGCAACTTCCAAAACAGGAAGTACCCTCCCCTATATAAGCCCCTCCCATCCGGGAGTACCTCAGTTTTTTGCCAGTGTCTAAGGTGTTGGCCAAGGTTAACATGTATTCATCTGGGCTTGTGTACAGGTTCTCTGGGCCTCAGCAAGCTATTCCGGATCCGACCAAAAAAAGCTTCATAGCTAAACGGTCGGTACCCGGGCCTTGCAGAGAAGAGCAGGGTTTTGCCTGTAATGCCTCTCTTAGGAGGGCTGGACCCTGGGATCCAGAGCTCTGGTCATACCCAAAACCAAGAGGCTATCTGTGCAGGGTGCTATACAGGTCCATCGGAGTGGAATCCTTGGGAACCCGGTCCCTGAAGGTCTAGTACAATGCCTGCCGTGAGAGGTGAAGTTTGGGCTTCTGTGGACCAAACAAAGTCCTGCGGCGGGGAAAAGGTAAGTGGGGGCCCCTCAGGAACTTGGTTCTATTGAGGGGACCCCCAAGCCTAATATGTCTTTCTGCCTGTTACCGAAAGGTATTCCCGCTAATAGCTGTATATGCCTAAGAAATCCTAGAAATGTCTTTTCATAAAGGGAAGTTTTAAAAACTGTAAACCTGGAAATGTTTTTTCATAAAGGAGGTTTTTAAAAAAAAAAAAAAAAAAAAAAAAGTGCGGTACCTGTGTTTGTCCACTAGAGGCCACTGTGGAACGTCTTTTTTTCTTGGGACTATTCCTTCCATGGTGAAAGTCCAGGCAGATGAGTGAGCTCTCTATCAGGGAAGCTGCATTCCGCTGTCATGCTGCCAAGTAGTTTCCTTCCATCCCCGAGTCTTGGTGAAACAGGGACCCTGGCTCCTCTCCCTACAGGGCGCCAAGAGCGCACACGCGCGCGCGCGCGCGCACACACACGCTTTCTTTTTATAGATTTAGCTTAAAAAAAGTGGGCGGAGCCTGGCGGATGACGCGCTCTGTGCGCCCAGCGCTTCTGCGCATGTGCGGGCGTCCCAGCAAGATAAAAGGACTCAGTCCACGCTGCTTGCTATGGACACAGAGCATGAAAAGGAGCTGGTAGCATGGTATAGGGGCTTACAGCGGGCGGTTGATACAGGCATCCCCAGAAAGATGCATTAGTAGACACCCACTGATGTACATAGCAGCAAATTGCATTAGACTATTTCAGTAAAGGGGTGTATTGCGGCTGGAATAGCTCAGCTTTGAACTAAGGAATATGCCGCCTAAAAAACTCTGAGATATACCTCTCAGGAAGTGTAGGGGGTCTCCATCGGGCTCTGAGGATCTGGAGCAGTCATCTGCACCCTCCTCCCCTGAGAAATCAGAGGTTAATACCCATAAGGAACCCCCGGGAGTGCCAGGTACTGCGGCTGTCCTCAGTCCACCTGCTCCTGCATATATAACAGAGGAGGTTTTTGCCTCAACTCTGGAGGGATTGGAGCAGGGATTGGCAGCATTGATCGCTTCTTCTCTGCAGGAAAGAAAGCGCGCCAGATCTCCATCACCTCCATTAGAGTGCCTGTTGGCAGAGCAACAGTCCCAGGAAGGGACCGACCTACCTGAAGGGGATCAGGAGGAGGTTAACTCTGTTTTTGAGGAATCGACAGTAGATGAACCATTTTCAGCATCACAGACTGAAAGATTGTGGGTCCAGACCCTAACTGACATGGTTCGATCTGCATTTAAAATGCCTCTTGTTGAACCATCAACTACTGCTGTCTCCTCATTGGGGTCGCTAAAAGCTCCCCAGGTTAATTGCTCCTTTCCAATACATCCATTATTGGAAGGACTTATATACCAGGACTGGGAACATCCTGATAAACTATTTGTTCCGCCTAAGAAATTTCCGGTGATCTATCCCATGGAGGAAAAGTTCACTCAGAGATGGAATGTTCCTACGGTGGATGCAGCCATCTCTTCTGTGAACAAATCACTGACATGTCCAGTAGATAATGTTCAAATGTTCAAAGATCCAGTAGATAAAAAATTGGAATCTTTATTAAAATCTGCTTTTTCCACAGCAGGGGCTGTTACACAGCCAGCAGTGGCAGCTATTGGGGTCTGCCAAGCTTTAAAGGATCAGATGAAAATGGTCCTGAGGGATTTGCCAGACCAGCAGGCCCAGGCTCTGGCTGATCTGCCTTGAGCATTATGCTTTGCGGTTGACGCCATCAAGGATTCTATCCATCAGGCCTCCCGCCTCACGCTGTCTTTGGTACATATGCGTAGGCTTCTGTGGCTCAAAAACTGGTCTGCTGAAGCTCCCTGTAAGAAGCTCTTAGTTAGCTTCCCATTTCATGGGGAACGCCTTTTTGGCGAGGACCTGGATAAGTATATCCAGAAGATTTCCAGTGGTAAAAGTACTCTCTTACCGAGTAAGAAGAGGTCTAGGGGTCCATCTTTTAAGAGGACTACCTCTCCTATCCCTGCGACGTCTGCTACTAAGCAGTTCCGACGGCCTCCTCGGTCAAACTCAGGGGGTAAAAATCAGGGACAGTCACAGGGTAATAAGAAACCCTGGATCCGAAGGGGTACTAAACCAGCCTCCAAGTCAAGCCTATGAAGGGCTGCCCCCACTCAAACGGGTGGGGGGAAGACTTCAGTTGTTCGCAGAGACCTGGCGGGAGACGATCAAAGACAGATGGGTGCTCTCCGCAGTAACTCTGGGATACAAATTGGAGTTAAAAGAGTCTCCTCCTTCCCATTTTATGTGGTCAGGCATGCCAAGAGACCCTCTGAAAAGAGGGTCTCTCCTATTGGCGTTAGAACAACTATTGCTCCAAGGAGTAATTAATAATTATGGAGGTTCCTATGGAAGAGTGGGGGTTGGGTTTCTACTCAAACCTTTTCACAGTCCCGAAGCCAAAACGGGGACATAAGACCCATATTGGACCTAAAGAGTCTAAACAAATTTCTAAACGTCCGGTCTTTCCGGATGGAGTCGATCCGATCGGTCACTGCTGCCCTACAGGGGGAGGAATGGTTAGCCTCGATCGACATCAAAGATGCTTACTTGCATGTTCCCATCTTTCCAGGTCATCAAAAATTTCTACGCTTTGCAGTAGAAGGGCGCCATTTTCAGTTCAGAGCCTTACCATTCGGTCTGGCCACAGCACCACGAGTGTTCACAAAAATTCTGGCCCCACTGTTGGCCGATCTAAGAACACGAGGTGTAACGATAATGGCATACCTAGACGACCTGTTGTTGATGGACCACTCAGTTGCCAAGCTAGAAGTGGTAATTGTCGATACAATCAAGTATCTAGAATCTCACGGTTGGGTCATCAACCTGGACAAGTCAGCCCTACAGCCAGTGAAAAACCTGGTATATCTAGGGCTACGGCTGGATTCAGACCAGAGGAAGATTTTCTTACCTCTAGACAAGGTATCCTCTTTGAGGGGCTTGGTCCGTCTGCTTTGTGCAAAAAGACAGCCGTCCATACGCCTGTGCATGAGGCTGCTAGGAAAGATGGTAGCATCATTCGAAGCTGTGCCATACGCCCAATTCCACTCAAGGAATTTACAGAGGGCCATATTGTCAGCCTGGAACGGAAAAATTCAGGCTCTAGACTTCCCGATGGCTTTGTCCCCTTCCGTTCGGAAGAGTCTCTGCTGGTGGTTGATCCCCCAGAATCTCCAGAAGGGAAAACCCTTCAGTCCGATATCTTGGAAGGTGGTCACTACAGATGCCAGCCTTATAGGCTGGGGGGCAGTACTGGAGCAATGGTCTCTCCAGGGCAGATGGTCAAATGTAGTAAAAACCCTGCCCATCAATCTCTTAGAGATACGAGCAGCCCGGTATGCCCTAGTAGCCTGGACATCCAGACTCCAAGGGTCCCCTGTCAGAATTCAATCAGACAATGCCACAGCAGTGGCATATATCAATCATCAGGGAGGCACCAGGAGTCGTGCAGCCCAGAGGGAAGTAAGTCACATCCTGGAATGGGCAGAAAAGCATGTCCCATGTATATCAGCTGTCTTCATTCCAGGGGTGGAGAATTGGAAGGCGGACTTTCTGAGTCGCCAACAGTTATGCCCAGGGGAATGGTCCCTTCATCCCGAGGTCTTCCGAGCAATATGTCAGCGGTGGGGAACACCGGATGTAGATCTGCTAGCATCCAGATTCAACGCAAAGGTGGACAGATTTGTCTCCCGGACAAGGGATCCCCTCGCTTGCGGCTCGGATGCGCTGGTGTTCCCTTGGGATCAGTTCAGACTGATATATGCATTCCCTCCGCTATAATTGTTGCCTCGACTCCTTCGCAGAGTCAGGTTGGAAAAAAAGCCGGTGATCCTGGTGGCTCCAGCGTGGCCCCGAAGGGCCTGGTACGCGGAGATCATCAAAATGTCTGTGGGGAGTCCTTGGACCCTTCCACGTCGTCCGGACCTGCTTTCGCAAGGACCGATATACCACCCTTCCTTACTAACTCTAAGTTTAACGGCCTGGCTATTGAATCCCACATCCTAAAGAAGAGAGGTCTCTCTAACTCTGTGGTATCAACTATAATCAATGCCAGGAAGCCTGTATCCAGGCAGATCTACTATAGAGTTTGGAAGGCGTACATCACTTGGTGCGAGGCCAGAAAATGGCATTCACGTAAGTACGTTATAGGCAGAATTCTGGACTTCCTGCAGTGGGCTGTAGACAGGAAGTTTGCCTTAAGTACTATCAAGGGCCAGGTTTTGGCCTTATCAATACTATTTCAAAGGCCCCTGGCTATGCATTCACTTGTCAAATCCTTTATGCAAGGGGTGACTCGTATTATTCCACCGATTAAAGCTCCCATATGCCCATGGGATCTAAATTTGGTTCTGTCGGTTCTGCAGAAGCAGCCGTTTGAACCTTTGCGGCACATTTCCTTGGTTCTACTCACCAGAAAATTTATATTTTTAGTAGCCATATGCTCGGCTAGAAGAGTGTCGGAATTAGCCGCCATGTCCTGTAAGGAGCCATATCTGGTTATTCATAAGGACAGAGTAGTATTACGCCCTCACCCAGCCTTTCTTCCTAAGGTGGTATCGAGGTTTCACTTGAACCAGGATGTGGTTCTTCCTTCTTTTTTCCCCAAACCAAGCTCGGTAGAGGAAAAGTTGTTGCATTCTTTGTATGTAGTAAGAGCAGTTAAAGCTTATCTAAAAGCCACTGCTCAGATTCGTAGAACGGATTCTTTGTTTGTTCTGCCGGAAGGCCCCAGAAAGGGTCAGGCAGCATCAAAATCTACTTTAGCCAAGTGGATTCGACAGGTCATAATACAAGCCTATGGCTTGAGAAGTAGACCGCCTCTGTTCAAAGTTAGGGCGCACTCCACGAGAGCAGTTGGAACTTCATGGGCAGTGCATCACCAGGCCTCCCTGGCTCAAATTTGTAAGGCCGCAACATGGTCTTCAGTACACACGTTTACTAGGTTCTACCAGGTGGACGTTAGAAGTCAGGAGGATGTCGCCTTTGGGCGCAGTGTGTTGCAGGCCGCAAAAGATCCTCATGCCTGATGGCGCCCAGCTTATGTATGGTGTATCCCCCCCCTCATTTGGCATTGCTTTGGGACGTCCCACATAGTAATGACTATGCTGCTCTGTGTCCCGTGATGTATGAACAAGAAAGTAGGATTTTTAAAACAGCTTACCTGTAAAATCCTTTTCTTGGAGTACATCACGGGACACAGAGCTCCCACCCCTCTTTTGGGGACACGTATTGCTTTGCTACAAAACTGAGGTACTCCCGGATGGGAGGGGCTTATATAGGGGAGGGTACTTCCTGTTTTGGAAGTTTCCAGTGCCAGCACCTGAAGGTAATTCTATATAACCCACATAGTAATGACTATGCTGCTCTGTGTCCCGTGATGTACTCCAAGAAAAGGATTTTACAGGTAAGCTGTTTTAAAAATCCTACTTTTTTCAAAAAAAGACCGATGGGGCCCATACACGATCGGTTTGTCCGATGAGAAAAGTCCATCGGACTGTTTTCATCGGTAAAACCGATCGTGTGTACACTGCATCATAGATAGAGATTTTTTTTTCTTTTACATATATTCAGATTATTCCTAATCATTGGCCATAGTTTATGCATTATAAAGCCACAGAGTCAGGCCTCTCAACATAGTATCACTCAACTTGCGTTTTGTATTACATTTTGATTTCCACCATTATATTGGGCACAAACGCTTATAGAAAATATATTACTTAGTTTTTTCGTGAATTTCTTAATTTTTGTTATTCTTCCTGGTGGCAGGTTGTAATGTTTAATGTTAAATAAAAATGTAATAATAGCCAGATGAGCTGGAGTGGAATAAAATCCTGACATATTTTTACAAGGCTTTTGTCTCAACAAAAGTGCAGGAACAAAATTACAAGATACTCTCTAAGTGGTGTACTGTGCTCCGTAAGATTAACCTAAAATAATGAAATTATATTATAAGCTTGTAGGGGATTGTTTTCCCAATACCCCCTAAATGACAGTGCTCTCCATGATCCCAGGTCCTTTTTAGGGATGAGTCGAACACCCCCCGGTGTTCGGTTCGCACCAGAACCTGCGAACGGACCGAAAGTTTGCGCGAACTTTAGGACCCTATTAAATACAATGGACTCGAACGTTCAAAATCAAAAGTGCTAATTATCAAGGCTAATATGCAAGTTATTGTCCTAAAAAGGGTTTGGGGACCCGGGTCCTGCCCCAGGGGACATGTATCAATGCAAAAAAAAGTTTTAAAAACGGCCATTTTTTCGGGAGCAGTGATTTTAATGATGCTTACAGTGAAAAAAAAAAAGTGAATTATTCCTTTAAATATCGTACCTGGGGGGGGGGGGGGGGGGGTCTATAGTACGCCTGGGAAGTGGCACATGTTTCCCGTGTTTAGAACTGTCCCTGCACAAAATGACATTTCTAAAGGAAAAAAATAAAAAAATTAAGCTTTTTGGAATACATAGGGATTAGGGAAGGTTTATCACCCCTGTAACATTTGTTTTGCTGTCTGTGCACCTGTTCAGACCTGTTCAGCTATCTGCCTGTGGTTTCATTATGAGAACACCACAGATTGTATTCAGGTTCCTTTAAGTGAACGCTGTACAAAGAACAGAAGTATACTACATGAAATTAATGCAGCTCCCTGCCTCTGTGGTTTTATTATGAGAACACCACTAACTGTATTCAGGTAAGCTTTAGGCCCCATGCACACGAGACGCAGGTGCAAACTCTGCTGAACACACGTTTTGTGTTTATAAGCGTTTCATCATAAGACCCTCCCTAAGCTCAAAAAACAGTAAATTTTAACCATTTCAGCCAGTTTGTGAGACCAGAGTGAGTAGCAGCAGCTGAGAGAGCAGCAGTGTACTTATATTTAGCATATCACTTGCCACATTACCTACCACAAGTTGTGGATTGTCCACTTGCCACGTCACCTGCCACATCACCTGGCCACGTTACCTGCCACATCACCTAGCCACGTCACCTGCCACAAGTTGTGGATTGTCCACTTGCCACGTCACCTGGCCACATCACCTGCCACGTCACCTGGCCACGTCACCTGCCACAAGTTGTGGATTGTCCACTTGCCACGTCACCTGGCCACATCACGTGCCACGTCACCTGGCCACGTTACCTGCCACGTCACCTAGCCACGTCACCTGCCACAAGTTGTGGATTGTCCACTTGCCACGTCACCTGCCACGTCACCTGGCCACGTCACCTGGCCACGTCACCTGGCCACGTCACCTGCCACAAGTTGTGGATTGTCCACTTGCCACGTCACCTGCCACGTCACCTGCCATGTCACCTGGCCATGTCACCTGGCCACGTCACCTGGCCACGTTACCTGTCACGTCACCTAGCCATGTCACCTGCCACAAGTTGTGGATTGTCCACTTGCCATGTCACCTGCCACGTCACCTGGCCACGTCACCTGGCCACGTCACCTGGCCACGTCACCTGGCCACGTCACCTGGCACAAGTTGTGGATTGTCCACTTGCCACGTCACCTGCCACGTCACCTGGCCACGTCACCTGGCCACGTCACCTGGCCACGTCACCTGGCCACAAGTTGTGGATTGTCCACTTGCCACGTCACCTGGCCACATCATGTGCCACGTCACCTGGCCACATTACCTGCCACGTCACCTGGCCACATTACCTGCCACAAGTTATGATTGTCCACTGGCCACGTCACTTGGCCACATCACGTGCCACGTCACCTGGCCACGTTACCTGCCACAAGTTGTGGATTGTCCACTGGCCACGTCACCTGGCCACATCACGTGCCACGTCACCTGGTCACGTTACCTGCCACGTCACCTGGCCATGTCACCTGCCACAAGTTGTGGATTGTCCACTGGCCACATTACCTGGCCACGTCACCTGGCCACGTTACCTGTCACGTCACCTAGCCATGTTACCTGCCACAAGTTGTGGATTGTCCACTTGCCATGCCACCTGCCACGTCACCTGCCACGTCACCGGCCACGTCACCTGGCCACGTCACCTGGCCACGTCACCTGGCCACGTCACCTGGCCACGTTACCTGGCCACGTCACCTAGCCACGTCACCTGCCACAAGTTGTGGATTGTCCACTTGCCACGTCACCTGCCACGTCACCTGCCATGTCACCTGGCCATGTCACCTGGCCACGTCACCTGTCACGTCACCTAGCCATGTCACCTGCCACAAGTTGTGGATTGTCCACTTGCCATGTCACCTGCCACGTCACCTGGCCACGTCACCTGGCCACGTCACCTGGCCACGTCACCTGGCCACGTCACCTGGCCACGTCACCTGGCCACGTCACCTGGCCACGTCACCTGGCACAAGTTGTGGATTGTCCACTTGCCACGTCACCTGCCACGTCACCTGGCCACGTCACCTGGCCACAAGTTGTGGATTGTCCACTTGCCACGTCACCTGGCCACATCATGTGCCACGTCACCTGGCCACATTACCTGCCACGTCACCTGGCCACATTACCTGCCACAAGTTATGATTGTCCACTGGCCACGTCACTTGGCCACATCACGTGCCACGTCACCTGGCCACGTTACCTGCCACAAGTTGTGGATTGTCCACTGGCCACGTCACCTGGCCACATCACGTGCCACGTCACCTGGTCACGTTACCTGCCACGTCACCTGGCCATGTCACCTGCCACAAGTTGTGGATTGTCCACTGGCCACATTACCTGGCCACGTCACCTGGCCACGTTACCTGTCACGTCACCTAGCCATGTCACCTGCCACAAGTTGTGGATTGTCCACTTGCCATGTCACCTGCCACGTCACCTGGCCACGTCACCTGGCCACGTCACCTGGCCACGTCACCTGCCACAAGTTGTGGATTGTCCACTTGCCACGTCACCTGCCACGTCACCTGGCCACGTCACCTGGCCACGTCACCTGGCCACGTCACCTGCCACAAGTTGTGGATTGTCCACTTGCCACGTCACCTGGCCACATCATGTGCCACGTCACCTGGCCACATTACCTGCCACGTCACCTGGCCATGTCACCTGCCACAAGTTGTGGATTGTCCACTGGCCACGTCACCTGGCCACATCACGTGCCACGTCACCTGGTCACGTTACCTGCCACGTCACCTGGCCATGTCACCTGCCACAAGTTGTGGATTGTCCACTGGCCACATTACCTGGCCACGTCACCTGGCCAGGTCACCTGCCACAAGTTGTGGATTGTCCACTGGCCACATTACCTGGCCACGTCACCTGGCCACGTTACCTGTCACGTCACCTAGCCATGTCACCTGCCACAAGTTGTGGATTGTCCACTTGCCATGTCACCTGCCACGTCACCTGGCCACGTCACCTGGCCACGTCACCTGGCCACGTCACCTGGCCACGTCACCTGGCCACGTCACCTGGCCACGTCACCTGCCACAAGTTGTGGATTGTCCACTTGCCACGTCACCTGCCACGTCACCTGGCCACGTCACCTGGCCACGTCACCTGGCCACGTCACCTGCCACAAGTTGTGGATTGTCCACTTGCCACGTCACCTGGCCACATCATGTGCCACGTCACCTGGCCACATTACCTGCCACGTCACCTGGCCATGTCACCTGCCACAAGTTGTGGATTGTCCACTGGCCACGTCACCTGGCCACATCACGTGCCACGTCACCTGGTCACGTTACCTGCCACGTCACCTGGCCATGTCACCTGCCACAAGTTGTGGATTGTCCACTGGCCACATTACCTGGCCACGTCACCTGGCCAGGTCACCTGCCACAAGTTGTGGATTGTCCACTGGCCACATCACCTGGCCACGTCACCTGCCACAAGTTGTGGATTGTCCACTGGCCACGTCACCTGACACAAGTTGTTGATTGTCCGCTTGCCACGTTACCTGCCACAAGCTGTGGATTGTCCACTTGCCACGTTACCTGCCACAAGCTGTGGATTGTCCACTTGCCACGTTACCTGCCACAAGTTGTGGATTGTCCACTTGCCACGTTACCTGCCACAAGTTGTGGATTGTCCACAATGCAATGCAAGCAATTACAGTTTTCTTTTATATTTTTTAATCGTTTTTCATCATTTGCCATCATTTTTGAGATTTCTAATGTTAAAAAATAGGTCACCTTTAAAAGCGCTTATAAACGCCGCAAAACGCCGGTACCCGCGTTTAGCCGCGTTTAACACTGACTGCAGCTAGCACAATCACCTGCCTGTCTGCCTGTCACAGTATAGAGAATAACAGGAACAGATCTAGCTAAACTGAATACAGTGTATAAATATATATATACACACACACACAACACCTAGGATGCAGATATATATCCTCTACACACTGTAACTGCAGCTAACTGACTCGCCTGCCTGCTTTATCTAATTCAATATAAATGACACTGTCTCTCTTTGTAATCTCTCTTTAACCACTTAACGGCCGCCCACTGTAAATATACGTCGGCAGAATGGCACCGACAGGCACAATCACGTACATATACGTGATTGCCTTTGTATAGTTGGGGGGTCCGATCGGACCCCCCTTCTTTACAGTGAGCGGTGGTTATTTCTTCGGGAGCAATCAGGGATGAGGGGACGGCCGTTCGATTCCGGCCACCCCCTCTCGATCGCTCCCGGCGAATGAGAAAGCTTCCCTGCCTGTGTAATGTTTACACAGGCAGAGGAAGTGATGTCATCTCTCCTGCGGCGCTCACATATACCGAGCGCCGTACAAGAGAAGACACACAGGTTAGTGCACAAACAGCACACTGACACCAGGACACATAGGAACATAAATCTCCCCCCCAGGCCCCCCCAGATCACCCCCCAGTCACAGTGTCACTGATTGCAGTGACCATTTATTTACTGATCACTGCAATCAGTGACATTTGTGACTGTAAAAGTGTCACTACAGTTTAGTTTTAGGTCCAGTGTAGCCCCCTAACCCCCCTAATAAAGGTTTAACCCCCTTGATCGCCCCCCAGGTAACCCTTTCACCCCCTATCACCACTGTCGCTAAGCGATCGTTTTTCTGATCGCTGTCTTATTGTCGGTGATGCCGATAGGTAGCCAGTTATTTTTTTTAGGTTCGCCGCAGGTTTTTATAGCGTCGGGTACCCCCATATATTACTTAATAAAGGTTTAACACAGGCCTGATCCCTGCGACTCCAGTGCTGTAGGAGGTGATTTCACCACCACAGTTAAAAAAAAAAAGCACATATGCCGAAGCATTGGGGCAGCAGGGGCGGAGGAGCGATTTTGCTCCTAATGCCGCGTACATACGGTCGAAATTCCGATGGAGGCTTGCCCGTGGAAAAGTCTGACCATGTGTGTGCGGCATAATTTTTGCGGGAGGATGCCCCAATGCTTCGACATCGACATATATAAATGGTGCATGTATGCCCATCATTAGACGTGGGTGGATGAAGGGCGGTATTCTAATGGTGGGCATACCCACCGATCAATCTCTTTTTTTCGTTCAGCCAACAGGCTGCATGAAAAAAAAGAATACATGTCCAGCAAGGACCAGCAACGTACTGGTATGTTGCTGGATTTTGAATGGTTATACCAGATTGATGCCTGTGGGTTTAGGTATCATCTTGGTATCATTCTTTTCAGCCAGCGGCCGGCTTTCATGTAAAAGCAATCCTAGTGGCTAATTAGCCTCTGGACTGCTTTTACAAGCAGTGGGAGGGAATGCCCCCCGGATATAAAAAGCGCCATTGGGAAATTGGGAAAGCATTTTATCACACCGATCTTGGTGTGGTCAGATGCTTTGAGGGCAGAGGAAAGATCTAGGGTCTAATAGACCCCAGTTTTTTCAAAAAAAGAGTACCTGTCACTACCTATTGCTATCATAGGGGATATTTACATTCCCTGAGATAACAATAAAAATGCTAAAAAAAAAAAATATAGAAGGAACAGTTTAAAAATAAAATAAAAAAGCAAAATTAATAAAAAAAAAGCACCCCTGTCCTGCCCTGCTCTTGCGCAATGGTGAACGCAAGCGTGGGTCTGGCGTCATATGTAAACAGCAATTGCACCATGCATGTGAGGTATCACCGCGAAGGTCAGATCGAGGCCAGTCATTTTAGCAGTAGACCTCCTCTGTAAATCTAACTGGGTAACCTGTAAAGGCTTTTAAAGGCTTTTAAAAATGTATGTAGTTTGTCGCCAATGCGCGTTTGTGCGAAATTTTAAAGCATGTCGTGTTTGGTATCTATGTACTCGGCCTAAGATCATCTTTTTTATTTCATCAAACATTTAGGCAATATAGTGTGTTTTAGTGCATTAAAATTAAAAAAAGTGTAGTTTTCCCCAAAAAATGCGTTTGAAAAATCGCTGCGCAAATACTGTGTGGAAAAAAAAACCGCAACACCCACCATTTTAATCTGTAGGGCCTTTGCTTTAAAAAAATATATAATGTTTGGGGGTTCAACATAATTTTCTTGCAAAAAAAAAAAATGTTTTCATGTAAACAAAAAGTGTCAGAAAGGGCTTTGTCTTCAAGTGGTTAGAAGAGTGGATGTAAGCTTCCTAATGTTGTGTATAAAATGCCAGGACAGTTCAAAACCCCCCCAAATGACCCCATTTTGGAAAGTAGACACCCCAAGCTATATACTGAGGCATGTCGAGTCCATGGAATATTTTATATGTTGCGGAAAAAAGACAATTTATTTATTTATTTTTATTTTTTTGCACAAAGTTGTCACTAAATGATATATTGCTCAAACATGCCATGGGCATATGTGGAATTACACCCCAAAATACATTCTGTTGCTTCTCCTGAGTACGGGGATACCACATGTGTGAGACTTTTTGGGAGCCTAGCCGCATACGGGTCCCCAAAAACCAAGTACCCGCCTTCAGGCTTTCTAAGGGTGTAAATTTTTGATTTCACTTCTCACTGCCTATCACACTTTCGGAGGCCATGGAATGCCCAGATGGCACAAACCCCCCCCCCCCCAAATGACCCCATTTTGGAAAGTAGACACCCCAAGCTATTTGCTGAGAGGTATTGTGAGTATTTTGCAGATCTCGCTTTTTGTCACAAAGTTTTTAAAAAAAAATAAAAAATTCTTTCTTCATTTTCAAAAACAAATGAGAGCTGTAAAATACTCACCATGCCTCTCAGCAAATAGCTTGGGGTGTCTACTTTCCAAAATGGGGTCATTTGGGGGGGGTTTGTGCTATTTTGGCATTTTATGGCCTTCGAAACTGTGATAGGTAGTGAGGAGTGAAATCAAAAATTTGTGCCTAGAAATCCTGAAGGCAGTGCTTGGTTTTCGGGGTCCCGTACACGGCTAGGCTCCTAAAAAGTCCCACACATGTGGTATCCCCGTACTCAGGAGAAGCAGCAAAATGTATTTTGGGGTGTAATTCCACATATAACCATGGCATGTGTGAGCAATATATCATTTAGTGACAACTTTTTGTAATTTTTTATTTTTTTTTGTCATTATTCAATCACTTGGGACAAAAAAAAAATATTCAATGGGCTCAACAGGCCTCTCAGCAATTTCCTTGGGATGTCTACTTTCTAAAATGGGGTAATTTGGGGGGGTTTTGTACTGCCCTGCCATTTTAGCACCTCAAGAAATGAGATAGGCAGTCATAAATTAAAAGCTGTGTAAATTCCAGAAAATGTACCCTAGTTTGTAGACGCTATAACTTTTGCGCAAACCAATAAATATACGCTTGACATTTTTTTTTACTAAAGGCATGTGGCTGAATACATTTTGGCCTAAATGTATCACTAAAATTGAGTTTATTCGATTTTTCTTATAACAAAAAGTAGAAAATATCATTTTTTTTCAAAATTTTTGAAAAAAAATCGCAGAGGCAATCAAATACCATTAAAAGAAAGCTCTATTTGTGGGAAGAAAAGGACGCAAATTTAGTTTGGGTACAACATTGCATTTCCGCACAATTTACAGTTAAAGCAGCGCAGTGCAAAATTCTGAAATCACCTCTGGTCCTTTAGCTACCAAATGGTCTGGCACTTAAGTGGTTAAACAACTCCAACACACTACACAAGGCCGCCAAGCCGGCGGCCTTATATAGTGTGGAGCGTGTACAGAGGCCCCTGAGCCATAATTGGCCAAAGCTTTGGCCAATTATGGCTCTCTGTTCAGACGGCGCTGTGATTGGCCAAGCATGCGGGTCATAGTGCATGCTTGGCCAATCACCAGCCAGCAATGCACTGCGATGCCGCAGTGAATTATGGGCCGTGACGCGCTACTCGAATTTGGCGCGAACGGCGCGAACGGCCCATAATGTTCGATCTTCGTCGAACGATCGAACAGCCGATGTTCGAGTCGAACATGGGTTCGACTCGAATACGAAGCTCATCCCTAGTCCTTTTAAGCAAATTAAAAAGGAATTACTACATAATTTTCTGACCTTTGGGAAGGACCTTCATTGCAAGACACTGGTGTAAGCCTCATGCTCCACCTATGTCTGAGTGGGTGTGTGAAATAGACTATGCCTCATTGAACAGATGGTCTCTAGGGAGAAGGGCACTGAGGAGGCATACAACCTTACCTGGACAGTTTTGAACCATTTTAGGTAATCCTTAAATTTGGCTTCCCTTCTATGACATGTCCTGCAGGCCTATATATACTGTGAAGGACTAGCATCAAGTGTAGAGCTTGAAGGACACCACCACTCGCTGGTTCTTCTTTTTAAGGGTTGTTTGCCCATTTTTATTAAAAGAAGTTCAAAACAAAATCAAAAGGTTTTCCCTCGCAGGGGTTTCAGTACTCCTTTTCAACAACAAAATGACATTCAGCCTCCTGGCTTATACATACAGCAGTGCTGCTCAGGCCTTCCACTTCAGGCTCTTGTCTTTCTCCTATAGACTATTCCATCTGCAACACCATCCATTTGGATAGCAGCCCCTTGCTGCTCTGACCCTCAGACCTGGGTCTCTGGCTTCCACTGTGCACACAAGCACTCTCTGGCTTCCCCAGTGCACACCTGCACTCGTCGGGAGGGTGGGGCCCAGAATGCTGGTCCTGATTCTACTATCAGGCCCACACACACCTGAACAATCAGTGTGCAGTTGAGTCTCAAAACCCGGATCCAGGACTGGGGATTTCATCCCACCCGGATCTCTAAGAAATCCCCAAGCTCCGGGTCCCAAAGTGGATTTTAGTAAATCATGAGGAAACTGAAAAGCCAGTTTCCTCCCAAACAAGCAAATACCCTGGAGCCCCTCAACCTGCCTGGTTGAGAATCCTGTATTCATACACTGGTGGGGTACCACACTACCACATACCCTCCCCCTTTGTTTCGATCCAGAGGGAGGAACACCAGCACCCATCATTATGGTTGGGACACCTCTGTGCTGGCTGTCAGCCACGTAGGCCCAACCTTTTTTCCGGGTGCGCTTCCAGGTATGTCCCACCCTGGATCTTAACAAGGTCCTATATTTCCCTATACTCAGCCTTCTCCCTCTTCTTTTGGGGTTCCATAAGCACTGCCTCTCCTGAAATTTTAACAGGGCACCCCTGGTCTTTCTACCAACCCTTCTGCCTCCACGCTTCAGGTTCCCAGGTTTCCCAATACCTTTGGACACCACACTGTCATGTACCTTTAACAAACTATTTGGTTCATCATTGACAGACATATTCAAACCAACATTACACCTCTCTACGTTGCACAGATCACCAATCCCTTTTTTTAAAAAAATTTGCTAGGGCAGAGTCTGCAGAGGGCACACATAATGGAGGTCCGCCATTACCCACGGGAACCTCACAGGACGTCACCTCCCCTGGGTTCACCCACTCTGCAGGCAGCTGTCCTACCACTTGACCTGTTCTGATGCCATCTGTATTTTTATCCACCTGAACAGACAAGCTCTTGTCTGATCCACATACCATTTTTACCGCACTTCTTATCCGTTTCCGTCTCAGGGACCTTATTAGGTTTGTCACCTAAACCAAACATCGGACTGGGGACCCCAGTCTTTTTAACCACCTTCGGTTGAGCCCCGGTCAGGATTTCTGCTGCTTTCTGGTCCACACTTGGCCCTTCCATCTCATGTGATTCTTCCACTGGTACAGCATACACACCCTTCACCGACAACTGACCAGTACTACCTTGGACCATAGCAGCAGAAATGCCTTCCACCTGGCTGTTAGGTGGTGAAACCTCAGACACTTTTTTTTTCACCAAAGCCTCTCCCATATACCTCTTGTACAGGAAGTAACCCATCAGCATACCTAGAGGCGATTTTTAACACTATTAATACAGTCATAAATAAACCATTTCTGTCTTGTCTTCCTTTGTGCTGTACCACCTGCCACTCAGGGGTCCACCTAATGGTACTCCGCAGTACCAGACTGTCTGACTGTGGTGGAGACACGCCAGTATAGACTGGCTGTACATCCCAAAGTTTAAGCATCTCCTTTAATACTTTTGTTAGAAACCATACCCCTGGCTCCAGACCCAAGTCCTTCCTGGGGACTTTCCTGACACTGGGGATGCAGACAGACTCACTTGCTGAGACATGAGAGGTTGCAAGGTTTAATGGAACCTTCTCCCAGCTGGAGACAACCACAGCCTGGTGCTCTACCAGAGCGCTGCCAGGTGCTTGACTCATTTGTGACAACAGCTTTTGCTCTGGAAGAACCTGGGGTTTTCCCAACAGCAGCAAACTTTTCATTAACAGTAATACTTATAGCATTTTTAGTCATCAACACAGGTTCTGTTTGGACTTTAACCCCTGCATTCCCACTGGGTATGAAAAAGTCATTCTCAAGCGCACATTCTGTGGCCCCACTAACTGGGGTCACTCTCACATCATCATGGACAGTCTCGTAGCCAGTTCTTTTATACCTGAAATCAGCAGTTCCAGGCATCATTTCATTAAAGATAGTCTTACCCACCACAGTAGTTGGGGTCTCCATCTTCATTTGAGTACGTTGTCTTAAGAACCAGTCCTCAGCCACACATTTACTGGCCAACTCCCCCTGGTGGCCATGGGATGAAATCAGAGCAGGCATCTCCCACTGTTTAGCACCCGGTGCAGACACCACAGAAAACTCCTTGTTGCCAGGGGTGACTGCAAACATATTTGCAAAGGGATCTTGGCCCACAGGTAAAGAGTTCTGTTTAGCAACATTACCTCTAGGTGCACCCCAGAATATAGGGCAAGACAATATTTCGTGCCCCAGCTGGCCACATTCCAGGCATGGTACTGGATGACTTTTCCCTAGTGCGTTTCTCTCCTGATGATTCCTTCCAGGCATAACTTCCACTCTCGTTGCCATGGGAGATCGCAGTCTCCCAGCAGAGCTTTGCTGGCTCTCTCCAACATGCTGTATTGGCTCCTCCGGAAGCCACTTGTCACGACCCATGGGAGGCACACCCCTTGGTCCACAGACAGCCGGACTGGCCTCCTCTGTGTTGCTATGGGAAACCACTCTCTGTCCTGGCCTTTGATCAGCCTCTCTTCTGGCATATAACACAGGCTTCTCAGACCTTTGTTTTGCTAGGTAGCTTTGCACTGGAGCCAGGGACAAAAGGCACTTGGAGACTGCATGCCCCCACTCACTGCACTGCAAACAGCGCACTTGGTTCCATGTCTTCTCAGGGTTTCCCACCCTGCATCTGCTGGACCCTGTCTCAAGCTGTGTCACTTTCACAATTTTCACAACAGCTGCTGGTTTAACTGCAGCAGTGTTGCCAGGGACAACAACACCCCTCTCCCAGGCATGGACATTCGGCAGCTCTCTTTTTGTATGGAAGGTTGGCTTGCCTTCCACTTTAGCTTGGTCCAATCCTGCCAGGTGTCGCTTGCACCAATCCACTGCAGATTCAAACGCTGGTGGACTCTCCACACTAGCAGTCATCTGTGCATTCATTGCACCAGGGTTGCTAGGGACAACAGCAGCGCTCTTTTCCCTTGGAAAACTCTGTTTAGGCATGTATGGGGTTCGATCAGGCGGTAACAACCCCTCCAGCCACAGAGCTCTATCTATCATCTCAGCCATCCTTGCTTCTTTTAGGCGTTTTGATCGCCCCATCCTTGCGGTATTGCACACAGCAACTTGTAACAGTTCTTGGCGGAGAAAAGAAAAAAAAAAAAATCTGTTTGTTTCTCCTTTCACAGGTACACAACCTGCATGCAACAGTCCATCAAATAAACTTCTGCGCAATGCAGTTTGCCTGGCTGCCACACACAGGTAGCAGCAGTTCACTGCAGAGAAAAAAAAATTGACTTTTTGTTCACAGGTACACCACCTGCAACAAATTGGAGCACTGTCTCTTCAAGGCTAGTTACCTTTCGCTTGCAGGTTCTCCTCACCTGCACACACACAGATTATGCAGTCTCATGCACCAAAAACACAGTTCATATAACAGATGAACTTACTTGATTGTAGGGATCTCAGATTGTGCCAAAATTCTCCACCACTTGTGAAGGACTAGCATCAAGTGTAGAGCTTGAAGGACACCGCCACTCGCTGGTTCTTCTTTTTAAGGGTTGTTTGCCCATTTTTATTAAAAGAAGTTCAAAACAAAATCAAAAGGTTTTCCCTCGCAGGGGTTTCAGTACTCCTTTTCAACAACAAAATGACATTCAGCCTCCTGGCTTATACATACAGCAGTGCTACTCAGGCCTTCCACTTCAGGCTCTTGTCTTTGTCCTATAGACTATTCCATCTGCAACACCATCCATTTGGATAGCAGCCCCTTGCTGCTCTGACCCTCAGACCTGGGTCTCTGGCTTCCACTGTGCACACAAGCACTCTCTGGCTTCTCCAGTCCACACTTGCACTCTATGGCTTCCCCAGTGCACACCTGCACTCGTCGGGAGGGTGGGGCCCAGAATGCTGGTCCTGATTCTACTATCAGGCCCACACACACCTGAACAATCAGTGTGCAGTTGAGTCTCAAAACCCGGATCCAGGACTAGGGATTTCATCACACCCGGATCTCTAAGAAATCCCCAAGCTCCGGGTCCCAAAGTGGATTTTAGTAAATCATGAGGAAACTGAAAAGCCAGTTTCCTCCCAAACAAGCAAATACCCTGGAGCCCCTCAACCTGCCTGGTTGAGAATCCTGTATTCATACACTGGTGGGGTACCACACTACCACAATACCAATGTTATCAACGAAGTCTGGATCCAATTAAATTTTTTTGCTCCTTTTTCTTTCTTCTTTTTTTTTCTCTTCTTTTATACTTGGTGGTTTACTGTTCTCTTCATATGTAACGCGGCAAGCAAGTTGATAGTTTACTGACTACACTTTTGTGGGCTGTACCCTATTTATGAGTCACTGCTTTTGTTTCCTGGAATTTTGCTCACCTGTATTGAAATATTGTACACCATGTCTGGGTATGTCTTTAGAAATGGACATGTCTGACAGTTTTCTGTTTGGATATTGTATATGTTTTACGCTTTTACTATCTTTTCCACCAATACAGCTTGGTCAAGTCTGTGATTGGATAGTGAGGGAATGACAACTCACTAGGGATGGTCAGAACAAACGAACATATGGGGCTATATAACACACTATATAAAGCTGCTGCTTACATAGCCATATATAGTGAATGAATGGAGATTATGCAGGTAGTGTAGTGTGCAGTCAGTCAGTCAGTGTAAAATATATATATATATTACAGTTCAGAGTATAAAGTGCGGTCAGTTTAGTATAGATAATACAGTTCAGAGTATATAGTGCAGTCAGTGTAATATATAATACATGTAGCGGGGTGCCACTTTGCAGTGTGTTATAAGACTATTGTTATCTTGAGAATAACCCCAGCTCCCTCCGGAGTCTCTTTAAGATATTGCAGCAACTGTTGTTTAACTATATGGAACGGTGCATTGTGGAACTTATAGTACAGGGAGAAAGGGACTCCATTGCCATGGGTATCAAATAGACTATGGTACCCACAGTGCAGCTTTACTCCCAAAGTGTACTGCATAATCGCACAGCCTTCTGGGGGAGGTTACTTAAAGGAAGGGAGGAGCTACCCTCTCTCTCTCTGGACATCGCCTTCTATCAAACAGGAAGCCTGCGTTGAGGCCTGCTGCCGGAGTGTCTAGGCCTAAAGCTTGGGCCTACAGTTGTGAAGTAAGATCACTCAGCCCAAGGAGGGATCCTTTCCTAAGTGTCCAGCTCTCACTCTACAGAGGCCGGAGTCGTCCATCTACCAACATCCAGTGCGGTTGTGTGAGGAACCGGAGACTGCAAGTTGCGGAGAGACCGCGTACCGGGACATCGACAGCGGAATTTACCAGAGGGACGAAGCCTGCTTTGGTGAGAGGGCATCTTCCCGGAATTAATTAACTGTTGCATAGGCCTGTGACTTTAGCAGACCTGCCATTATTAGAGTAGTGCGCAACACGCAGTAGCTGCAGGTTTAAGGATTGGCGTTTGCACCGTCAGTGAGTTATATATTCATAAACATTGTGGATGTTCAGTTTTTGCCTTCTTTTCATAACCTGATGGATTACAAATGTTTTACATGCACCAACAAATGCTAGCGAAGACTCTACTACTGGAAGGAACTTTACACTGAACTTAGTCAGGCCTGACTAGAGCAGATAGTACTGGGACACGTGTACAGTATTGCCCATTAGGGGGAACTCATGAGCATAGTACTTTAAATACATAGACAGTGCGCACTAGAACTGTTATTTTGTGGTTTGATTCATTCTAACTAAATATTGTCTGCTATACCATTGACTCTGCAGGGCCCTGTAGGAGTCAACTGTACTGCAGTTTAACTTTGCTATCTTTTTCTTACTGAGTAAACTTTGATTCTTGGTTGAGCAGAATACTGTGTGGAGTTGTCTGTTGCCCTGTTGGACAGGTGGCCATTACAAGGTAACAACTTTATGTACCATTTTATGATTGTGTGATATTATTGTGTTTCCCAATCACCAGTGGGTTCCACAATCTCTGTGCAGACCAGTTGTGCCGAGGGAGGGTTCGAGCCAAGTTTTTGGGATTAATAGCCAGAGTACAGACCCAAACAAAACCAGCAGCTCTCTTAATTGGGGGTAGTGCTACATACAGTACAGGGTATACAGTGCAGTGTATATAATACAGTGTATTGAAGTGGTTAAGGGGAACCCTATAACAGAATTAAGAGAAAAAAACAGTGAGGGGTCCTCCGCAAAAACCATACCAGGCCCTTTTGGGTCTGGCATTTTAAGGGAAACTTCATGCCAAAATAAAAAATTGGTGTGGGGTCCCCCACAAAATCCATACCAGACCCTTATCCAAGCAAGCAGCCTGGCAGGCCAGGAAAGGGGGGGACAAGCGAGTGCTCCCCCTCCTGAACCATACCAGGCCGCTTGCCCTCAACATGGGTAGGGTGCTTTGGGGTAACCCCCAAAGCACTTTGTCCTTGTGTTAATGGGGATAAAAGCCTCTTCCCAACAACCCTGGCATTGATTGTCAGGGTCTGCGGGCAGGGGCGTTTATCGGAATCTTGAAGTCCTCTTTAACAAGGGGACCCCCAGATCCCACCCCCCCATGTGAATGGGTATTGAGTACATTGGACCCCTACTCATTCACCAAAAAAAGTGTCAAAAAGTTAAAACCACAACAGAAAAATGTAATAATAATTTGGCCCGCGATGTCCATCCATCTTTAATCACGCCACCCCATGCTCCTGAAAAATGAATAAATAAAATAAAATAAATAAAGCTCCGCCTTGATGGGAGGCCTCCTGGCGACTGCTGTCTCTTAGCTTAGACAGCTGATATACAGGCAAGGGAAGGACCACCCGGTGACATGACCGAGTGACCCTGCCCAATTCTGACATAATGTGATGTCAGAGGGGGCGGGTCATCTGGTTACATCAGCGGGTGGCCCCGCCCTTGCCTATATAAGAGCTGTCAAAGTGAAAAGACAGCAGTCGCCGGGAGGCCTCCCATCGAGGCAGAGCTTTATTTCTTTCTATTTTCCGGGTCCATTGGATGACATGATTGAAGATAGATGGACATCGCGGGACAAATTATTATTTTAAATTTTTAAATTTTTTGACACTTTTTTTGGTGAATTGGGTAGGGGTACAATGCACCCGATACCCATTTACATAGGGGATATTGATACATGTCCCCTAGGGCAGTACCTGGGTCCCCATACACTTTTTATGGCAATAGCTTGCATATAAGCCTTTAAACTGAGCACTTGATTTTTCATGTTCGTGTCCCATAGACTTTAATAAGGTTTGCATGTTCGGTAGAACTTTTTTGCCTGTTCGCGGTGCCAACCGAACCGTGGGGTGTTCGGCCCATCCCTACAACTTACTGATGAGGTATTCTGTGCTCTATCCACCAATCAGAAAGCTCCATTTGTTAGAATCGCAGTTATGTTTAACTGGCTTACAGCGTTGCCACTTCCTCTGTCGGATACGGAATGCAGATGAGCAGAGAATTACAAAAAGCTAGTACGCATAATACGAGGCATTTAAAAAAAAATAAAGTAGATATTTTAATGAAATCATAACAATGGGGATATTCTCTGCCTTACATAGCCCAAATATAATTTGTAGTATATATTTTTATATACTTTATACTTTACTTCATGCAAAAAGTAGCCCCCTGAATATTACACAGAGAAAGCTAATGTAGGAAACATTTAGAGGGCAATGTATCAGAATCAGCTTCTTGTTAATGTAGTCAGTTTAGTTATAACTCCAGCTGACGTGAGCCTGAGTTACGACTATTATATCCGCATTAATCAGTAATGGACCTCTATAATTCATCTCATGCATGTTATCATAGGACAATTTTCCTCTACGCAATTCAAGATTATACAGTGCAGGGAAAGTAAAATAATTAGTAGACTGTCACATACCCATTTATAGTTTCTAAACACCAAATACTGCTACAAATACTAACTATCAAATCTCAAGATAAATAGTAAATATTAATAATGTGTGCAGTTCAATTCACCTCTGCTGTAAATTAAATGACCCTGTTAGAGACCCTAAATATTATAAACGACAATAATGACATCTCCAGGACAAAATTAGTTATTGCACTACAATAAAAGTAAAACCATAAAAAAAAAAAAAAAAAAAAAGTTAAATAATTTTCAATATAAATTGTGCAATATTACATGACAAACAAAGAAAGCAGTTTAGGGCTTTGGTCAAAATTTCAGACCCAGTTTAAAAAGTAAGTATGCTCCATTTTAATGTCAACCAACACAAAGTCACCCTTAGTTAATCAACAAATATTTATGTTGTAATGTAGTCAGACACTTATGCATAGGCGTGCACAGGGGGCGTGCCAGGTGTGCTTGGGCACACCCTAATCATTATATTTGGTGCCGATTCTCCCTGCTGTCTGGGCTCCCCCCCCTCCCTTGTTGGACCCCCGCCCTGCAGTGCTGCTGGCTTCCCCCCTCTTCTCTCCCCCCGGCTGCTGCAGGGAATGTTTCAGGATGGAGAGCAGGGGAATATGGGCACACCCTAATCACTATGTGCGGTGCCAATTTCCCTTACTGTCCATGCTACCCCGCCTTGTTGCAGGCCCCTTCCTTTTCTAAATTAACACACTCGCTCACTGTGTACATTTTTTAACTGAAGCATAGTAAACTGTGCTTGCTACACTTTAGTTTGTGAATGAACAGGAAGCCGCTCAGCACAGAGCACTTCCCATCCATTCACTGCCCGGTGCAACTGAGGCTACAGAGAAAGGCATATGTGTGTTTGAGCTTTGGGGTGCACACCCTAATGTAATAGGCTGCGCACACACCTATACACTTAATGCTATAACAGATACTGCTATAGCAGATACTCAAAAAACTAGATACGGGGGTGCGCATAATCAAATAGTTTATTTTTGCACCTAGGTTCTCACTTTACTTTGGGGTGTCACATGGGGCACATGGTTTACTAGGGTGGTGAATAAGCAGCTTTTCATGTAGTATAAGGGATCTTTTTAACTGAGACCAATGAGTAGCTTGGAGGCATGACACCATCCCATGGTAATTGGCCAGTCAAACTGCCTAGTAGGTTACAATGGGGATATGAGAATTACCCTTTAACTGAGACCAACGAGTGGCTTGGATGTATGACACCATACCACAGTAATTGGCCAATCAAATTGTTCGGAAGAGAGAGAGGTCTCCTTGGAGATAGTGACAATTTATCTGATACCCCTAATTCATAATAGGGACAGGCTAAAAAAATCATTAGCAGATTAGTACTATTGGTGTATTCTTCTACCTTCTGCTCTCCTACAGAATTTTTAAATGCTTTCCTTCTATAAGTATACACATACACTTACAGTATTTGCTTTGTCTTTCATAAGCAGTTTTCTATGTAGTTAAGAGAGCTCTTTTTGACTGAGACCAACGAGTGGCTTGGATGCTAGACCCCATCCCACAGTAATTGGAAAGTAAAATCGCCCAGTAGGTGACAATGGAGATATGAAAATTACCCCTTTTTTTGACTGAGACCAAAGAGTGACTTGGATGCATGACACTATACCACAGTAATTGGCCAGGCAAATTGTTTGAGAGAGGGATGCCTTCTTTTAAATATCATCTAATTGTGCCCCAATGTTAGTATCAGTGGATGAAATAATGTCCCAAGGAAGGGTCAGATAAAATCAAGCAAGGGGCCGCATCCCACCCCCGGGCCACAGTTTGGAGACCACTGATCTAGACACAGCATCAACTACGGTTATTTTGATTCTGCCATTCGAAGCATGTACAGTAGTGCCCTGTACACACAATAGGATTTTCCATCAAAAAAAGCTGGATGTGAGCTTTTGGTCGGATATTCCGACCGTGTGTATGCTCCATCCAACATTTTCTGTCAGAATATCCACCAGCAAAAGATTGAGAGCAGGTTCCCTATTTTTCCCGACTGAAAAAGTTCTTGTCGGAAATTCCGCTAGTCTGTTTGCAATTCCGACGCGCAAAAAAACACGCATGCTCAGAATCAAGCAGAAGAGCCGAACTGCCTATTGAACTTCATTGATCTCGGCTCGTCGTACGTCTTGTACGTCACCGCGTTCTTGACGGTCGGAATTTCAGACAAGATTTGTGTGGCCGTGTGTATGCAACACAAGTTTGAGCCAACATTCCGTCAGAAAAAATCCACTGTTTTCTTGTCGGAATTTCCGATCGTGTGTATGGGGCATTAGAGATAAACTCCCACAGGCACCAGCTTATTTTGAATCCAGTCCCTTTAAACTAGAATTTAATTTGCTGTACTGTCTCTGCATCTGTAGAGTTTAAGGAGCTTTGAAATGACTGTAATAAAGTTGTGTTTGGCACAGTAAATCTGAACCTATCAGAGGAATGAGCTTATATATCCAGTGCTAGCAAATGGACTGCATGCAAATCAGAGGGAATAAAAAAGGTAGCGTTCGATTCAGCTGCACTGACAGAGATTTGAAAAGGAACATACGTACTTAGCACCTGCACACAAGGACAGCACCATCCGTCATATGGAACCTTTACAGCAATTAGATTATGAAGGGAAAAAAAGGAGCAAAGTTGGAAATCAAGAAATTAATACAATTTAGGGCAGACAGATGTTGTTAAACAGCTGGCACCAAGTCGTGTCACCAAAAAGATGCTTATGAATGCAAAACAGGCCTAACCAGAGCATCTGCTTTGAAACAAGAACAGCAAGTGCAAAGAAGGTTTAATGCAAGATTACATTAGATTTAACCAGCCATCAGTAGCTTGCGAAAATGTGTGGCTAAAGCTGTCAGACATACCTGCTAGCTAGTTCCTTACACATGGACCACCCGAAGGTGATAAGTCTTTGTTCTAATTCTCTGCGCGTGGAATGCAAGATATCACAAGGCAGCCCTCCAGTGAAATTATAAATGTCACAGGGTTAAAAAGGAAATAAAAAGCTAGTGACATATGGCTATTTGTCCCATTGCCCTAGGCATTCTGTAAAATGGGATAGAGAAACCTTCAACGTCTCAGCATAGAGGACTACAAAATGCTCCCTGTGGTTTCCAGTTTTAAGAAAGGAATGAGAAAAAAATATTGTATATATTTATGAATATGCAGTTCATACGATACCTTCATAACCTATAGGGGAACAAGAGAATAACACAAGATCGAACATGCTGGTTTTAAGAAAAAGATTAAGATAATTTTTTTAATCATTTATAGAATTATTTTAGCGATGACATTTAAAATGGAATTTTAACACCCACGATTTAATGTGGACCATTTTCCTACAAATAAATCTGCACAACTAAAAGTATTAAGCTGAAAAAACATGGAGACACATCACAGAGACACAGGTCTACCAGCAGCCGAGAGGGTTCGCTATACTGCTCAAAAAAAGAGGTCACAGCCAAGATTAGGGTCCACAATATTATTAATGAATTATCTCAAAATTAATTGAATGCCTCAGCCATATATCACCATCATAGTTATATATTTATGTCTCACTAGCAGGAAGATTAGACATTTACTTTGATGTATATAGCTAGTTTTTTTTTCCTTCAGAAAAGATGGTTAGAAAAGGGTGAAAATTCCAGAAAAAATTGATTAGTATGTTTAGGCTGCTTTCAAACTGAGGCGCTTTGCAGGAGCATTTGCGCTAAAAATAGTGCCTGCAAAGTGCCCTGAAAGAGCCGCTACTTTCTTTCCAGTGTGAAAGCCTGAGGGCTTTCACACTGGAGCGTTGTGCTGGCAGGACGGTTAAAAAAGTCCTGCCAGCCGCATCTTTGAGGCGCTGTAGAAGCGGTGTATTCACCGCTCCTACAGTGCGCCTGCCCATTGAAATCAATGGGCAGCGCCTCCGAACCTCCGGCAAAGTGTCGCTGCAGTGATGTTTTGCGGGCGGTTTTAACCTTTTTCCGGTGCTAACGGGGGTTAAAAGTGCCCCTAAAGCGGCCGAAAATCGCGGCAAAAATTTTGGTACAGCACCGCTAAAAATAGCGCCGCTTTACTGCCAATGCCCGCGACACCCCAGTGTGAAAGTACCCTTAGTGTTAGTCCTACCTTGCATGTGACTTTCTTGCCATCTATGTCCCATTGAGGAGATTTCCCTTCACTTCCAATCTGCAATGGTTTCTGTGCCTTGAGTAAAAAAAAGCAGATACATGCAGTGTAGAAAGCCACTGGGCACCTGCATACTCTATGTTCACAAACTTTTGCTAACATAGAGATCTGCTTCTGAATTTGGCTGCATATGTTGTCTGATAGCTGCATTAAACGTATAGATATTATTTCTGGGTTGTGTCTGTGACAGGAGTGACTTTGGGTCGGGGGTTTGTGCAGCTCAGCTTGCCCTGGAGAGTTCTGGAGGCTCCTTGTCCAGCTTCCCCAACGCCTCTTATGTGTAAATTACCCTGTGTCTCTAATAGGGGCACAGGGTGAATGAGAACCCCCACTATGATCTGTGCTAGTCAGACTCAATGCTGTATATATGTATATATAATGTGTGCTGTGTCATGCTGTTGCACTATTTGCTGTGATGGTTTGGGGTGGGACTGTATTCTATTGTCTATTGTGTCTGATGCCTCAACTATTATGGCATGTGTAAGTGTCTTGCTGTAAGGAAAGAGGGAGAGCGGACTCCTTCAACCCCCCTGCTGATAAGACTGTGTACTGAGAAGTTTGAACACACCTGACCTGGCCACACAGGCCATTGTCATTGGACAGTTTACCCTGCCCTGTTTTCCAAGGGTGGGAGAGAAGTGATTTGAAGTGAGATATCTGTGTGTCCATGTGTGATAATAAAGTCAGTTTGTGTTTTGCCACTCTACACTGCGGTGTTGTCTGGTGACTGGGATGGCTGGAGAGCCTGGGATAAGTGCTGGTTCTGAACAGAGGAAGCATTGACGGCGGACCTGGATCTGTTTGAGGACAGAGGGTTTTTCACAGTGTCGCTACATAGATAGGCTGAAAACAATGGACAACCAATACATGTGTAGCGGGCTCACCCCTCTCACCCCTTCTTCTCGGCTTGCTGTCTGGTCTAGGGGAAACCTGGGGGGAGGGATGAGATTCACCACGGCCCATGTCCTCTTCTGGATAGAGGTGAAGGCCCGAACGTATTTTACCATCGGGTCGTGTGTATAACCCAGGGTCCAGTCTTTCCTCTAACTGACCTCCCTTTGCTCCCAGTAACCAGAGTTCCACACCACTGAAAAGGTCCAACTCTTATTTATTCTTTAGCAGCAATAAATCGTCACTT
The DNA here is from genome assembly GCA_029206835.1 of Rana muscosa. Lineage (NCBI taxonomy): Eukaryota > Metazoa > Chordata > Amphibia > Anura > Ranidae > Rana > Rana muscosa. The sequence continues at coordinate 94,735,434 of CM055123.1, read as the reverse complement.
AGCACAGACAGGTTGTGACCAATGAACAGTTCAGTACAGGGTTACACTCCCCGGCCTCCTCGTCTCAGATTCGGGCGCCCAACACCTTAGGGCCCCTCGGACTCCTCCATCCTTGCGGAACCCAGTCGAAGGTACTGGGTCCCAGGCCTCCTCAATAGTACCTCAACCCAGGGCTAAAGGTGCCTGGGATGGACTCCATCTCCCACTCCGGCCAGGCCAAGGGCCCCTGTGCCCGGAACTTCGGAACGCCCGCACCCAGGCCGAAGGTGCCTGGGCGCGGCAGTGTCCTCCGACTTTGAACCCTGAACTCAGGGCGTCCGTCCCCTTCATCTTCCCTCCCCAGTGTCACAGCAGGTTCCCCGCTGTACAACCGCCAGAAAGGGACAAAAAGAGAACAGTCTTGCAGTGAGGGTTCAACCCCCGGCCCAGGGCAACAGCGCCACCCTCGGACCCCAGGGAACCTCACACCACCAGAGTCCTCCATAAACAATAATCAGCGCATCTGGGTTACACTACCACCCAGATGCTTCCCTTAAATTTAAATACCCGCTACACTCTCCCCCTAGGGATTTGACACTGGTCCCCAGTGTCTGGTGCAAACCCATGTCTTCCAAAGAGTAGTAACATGAGTTCAACCCAAAGACCAAACTACAGGTAGAACCAAGCCCTACAAATTTAACCATGAATTGTGCCAGGACCTAGAATGGGAAAGGAAAACAAGAATACAAACAATGAACCTTTTTTTTTTTTTTTTTAACTTAGACATTTTACACATTAACATTCCCCCCTCTCTGCTATCTAAGAACCACCCCAGTCTCAGCAGCCTTGATAGATAAGTCTCCTGCAGAGGGGAAAAAGAAAAGAAACACACATCCTAACACAATGTATGTGTTTTCTTGGAAGGAATGGGTCTATCCGTAAAGAAACCCATTCGCTTCAATAAGTATAGTGCAGAGTGTCAAACAAACAATCGTTGCGCAACACCGCCACCTGGTGGCAATGCCGCGGTAAAGACACTTGTCAGATCCAGATGAACTTTTACTTCTCTGTGCTGTGACCCTATATTGGCTATGCCCCAAAGTCACTGATTTATTTTCCTTGGTGGGAGGAGAAGGAGGGAGAACAAACAACAGTAACAGCTCCCATTTCTCCAAAGAGTAAAACATCCCAAGAAAGAAACTAGAGCACAGTCCCTGTATTCAGCAATAAAAGAGAATATAAAGGAGTCTTTTCTCCTATAAGTAGAACTTTGGGTGCGGCAGGAACAAAGGCTTTAAATGCTTGTCAAAGGTCTCCACATTATATTCAATGTTCTCTCCATCTTTCCGACAGATAATCACCCTGTCAGCATGGATGTGCCTCCCCAACATCCACTCTGCCTTACAGTCCTTGAATTTTCTGGTAACTGTAGGTGAACACGAGAGGTATCTGCGTGCGTGAGGTACCTTAAGCTTTGTCCAGACAAACTCATTGTACCACCGCTGCCGCAAGACTTCCCACTCATAGAGCAATTCTCGTGGCAAATATGGGTATTCCCACCCATATTCACAGGCAACCTTTTGACAAAAGAGACGCTGCAGCCTGACCAAAGGTGGCATTGTGGCACGGTCTCCCTCTCCAGGCAGAACGATTGATTCCCGATGACGAGGTACTTTCACTACCTCTGTTGATTTGGGCTTAGGAGCCCGCAGTGATGCACGTTGCACTCCCACAACAGGAGCAGGTGAAAGAGTTGATGATTCAGGAAATGGAAGGGCAGACAGGGGACCAGATTCCTCCTTAGGCTCCGAGGCCTCCACCCGGGGTGTACTATCCCCAATGGACATAGGTGGGTCCCTTGTTGCATGGGAGGAGGGTAGCAGCATCTTGTCCCATCCCTTCTTGTGAAAGATCTCATCGATCTCCCCGTCATCACCAGCATCAGATATTGACTCCAGGTCGGAGGTGTCATAAAACTCCGCGGGCAGATAATTCCCAGTAGACACGGAATCACTCCCCTGAACGGCCCCCACCGACTGTGGGCTGCCGACACCTCCAACCACACACACAGTCCCAACCCCTGGGCCTTTAGTAGAACAGGGACGTCCAGGGCTCTTCTCTCCGGATCCATCCAGGCCAGGCAAGCAAGCAACGGGGCGAAGCTCTTCCACGACCATAGGGTGCTGTCAGGAAAGGCGTTTTTACAATCTGCCTGGCAACAGTGCCGCCAGGAGATTGTCTACACTCCATAGGTCCATTCCGCGCATGCGCGTGCACAATAGCGCGATCGGCGTGCGCGGGCGCGCGCATTCACGGGAGCACTGTTTTCCAGCACCATCCGACACCTCGTCCCCATTACTTTGTCTGGGGAGTGATATGGAGTACCAGTGGCTGGTCCCGGAGGCCTATCACAACTTTCTAGATGTCTTTAGCAAGAAGGGCGCGGAGACTCTACCTCCGCACAGGCTCTACGATTGCCCTATTGACCTTCTTCCGGGGGCAGAGGTCCCTTTTGGAAGAATTTTCCCCTTATCTGAACTAGAGCTTGGAACTCTCAAGACGTATCTGGATGACAACTTAGAGAAGGGATTCATACGTCCCTCCACCTCTCCTGCCGGAGCCGGTATATTCTTTGTAGAAAAGAAGGACCACTCCCTACGCCCCTGTGTGGATTACAGAGCCCTGAATAAAATAACTATTAAAAATAGGTATCCCCTGCCATTAGTACCCGAACTTTTTCAAAGTCTTGGGACAGCAGCCATTTTCACTAAATTGGACCTCCGCGGCGCCTACAACTTAGTCCGCATTCGGAGCGGTGATGAATGGAAAACAGCGTTTCGCACCAGATTCGGGCACTTTGAATACCTGGTCATGCCCTTCGGGCTATGCAATGCCCCTGCCACGTTCCAACATTTCATAAACGATATTTTTAGAGACTACCTAGATCTATTCGTCATCGTCTACCTAGACGATATCCTGGTCTTCTCTTCCTCCTTAACCGACCATCGTGAACACGTCCGGAAGGTATTGGCCTGACTTCGCCAACATGGTTTGTACGCCAAGCCCGAGAAATGTGCATTCGAACAACAAGATATTCAGTTCCTAGGGCTAATCATTTCGGTAGAGGGTATTAAGATGGACCCTCAGAAGGTCACGGCCATTCTGGATTGGCCAGCCCCCAGCGATAAGAAGGGGATCCAACGCTTCGTGGGCTTTGCGAACTTCTACCGGAAATTCATTAAAGGATTCTCCTCTATCATTGCCCCCATTACCAACTTAACTAAACAACGGTTTCACTGGTCCCCCGAAGCTCAGGCCGCCTTCGCTAACCTTAAGAATCTGTTCATCTCGGCCTCTGTCCTAAAGCACCCTAACCCGGCCTTACCTTACATCTTGGAGGTGGATGCCTCTGAAGTGGCAGTTGGAGCAATACTTTCCCAGAGACAAGGCCCAAAGGCCGCATTGCATCCAGTAGCCTTCTTCTCCCGTAAACTAACAGAGGCCGAGAAAAACTACGACGTCGGGGACAGGGAACTTCTGGCAATAAAGTCCGCACTTGAGGAATGGCGCTACCTCCTGGAAGGAGCAGCACATCCTATCCTGATCTATACCGACCATAAGAACTTGGAATACTTAAAGATTGCCAAGAGACTGAGACCACGCCAGGCCAGGTGGGCACTCTTTTTTACCCGATTTTCGTTTCACATCACGTACCGACCCGGATCAAAGAACACCAAACCGGACGCCCTTTCCTGGATGTTTGCCGAACCTAAGGTCCTTTCCCCTCCGGATACCATTCTACCTCCCGGTAACTTCCTCCTGTTACAAGAGGACCTCCTGTCCCAAATCAGACAGGCCTCCTCAGGACCATGCCCAGTTCCTGGCCTTGCCCTACAGTCTAAAGACGGTCTGCTGTGGAACAAGGACAAGATTTTTGTACCTCAACAACTTCGGGTGGCCGTCTTGAAATCCTGTCATGACCACCAGTTAGCCGGCCACTTCGGTGTGTACAAAACTTCCGAACTTCTCCAGCGGACATTCTGGTGGCCACGATTATCCCAAGATTGCAAGCGCTATGTGGAATCTTGTACCACCTGCATCCAGAACAAAAACAGCAAAACCAGAGCCTGGGGGTTACTAAAACCACTACCCGTCCCGGAGAGGCCATGGAGGATGATCTCAATGGACTTCATAGTTGAACTACCTCCATCAGAAGACTTTACGACCATCTTTGTAGTGGTGGATAGACTCTCCAAGATGGCCCATTTCCTACCCATGAGGGGCGTCCCCTCGGCCTCTGAGACTGCAAAGATCTTCATCAGGGAAATAGTAAGGCTGCACGGTGTACCTGCTAACATTACATCTGACCGGGGGGTACAGTTTACATCAAGATTTTGGAGAGCACTATGTAAATCACTGAAGATCGATCTGTTCTTTTCCTCAGCATACCATCCCCAAACCAACGGCCAAACAGAGCGCACCAATCAAACGCTCGAGCAGTACCTGCGCTGCTTTTCAAGCTTCTCCCAGAACGATTGGGCCCCTCTTTTGCCTCTTGCTGAGTTTGCCTACAACAACTCTGTTCATTCTGCCATCAAGCAATCCCCATTTTTCGCAAACTACGGGTTTCACCCATTATTTCTATCTAACAACATGCCCGAATGTCCGGTACCAGCCGCCCAGGAAACTCTAAATTTCTTCTCCGCCAACAATAAACTTCTCCAGGAGACCATGACTAAGGCACAAAGCTACAACAAGGAAATTTTCGACAGGAAGAGGAGAGGGGAGCTCAACCTGGCACCTGGGGACCAAGTTTGGCTCTCTACCCTGAATCTAAATTTGGCATGCCCATCCAAGAAGTTGGGCCCTAAATTCGTGGGTCCCTTCCCTATAACAAGGAAGATTAACGAGGTAGCTTACGAATTGAAACTGCCTGAGTCCTTCCGGATCCACCCAGTTTTTCATGTAGCCCTGCTTAGGCCCACGGTCCCCGATCCCTTTACAGATCGGGACACCAATCCCCCCGAACCCGTGCTTATCGATGGAGAAGAGGAAATTGAGGTTGAGTCCATTCTGAGTTGTAGACGAAGACGAAACCAGATCCAATACCTGGTGAAATGGAAGGGTTACGGCCCAGAAGAAAACTCATGGGAGCCAGAGATGAATGTCCACGCGGAAAGGCTAATCAAGGACTTTGAGAGATCTCACCCAGACAAAGTGGCCCAGTTGGGCATCCGGAGGCTGCCCCTTGGGGGGGGGGCAATGTCAGGAAAGGCGTTTTTACAATCTGCCTGGCAACAGTGCCGCCAGGAGATTGTCTACACTCCATAGGTCCATTCCGCGCATGCGCGTGCACAATAGCGCGATCGGCGTGCGCGCGTTCACGGGAGCGCGCACGCACGCGCGTGCGTTCGCGGGAGCGCGCGCGGTGACAGCATTTGGCGCCAAACAAGGTATTTAAACTATCTGCCTACCTTGCTTCTTGCTGTCTGGTCTACAGCGTTCCCGAGACCCCTGCTATTGACTTCTGATTCCTGTACACCTGTTATCTGATCCGGCTTGTCTCTGTTAACCCCGATTGCTGCCCGCCCCGACTTCGGCTTGCTCTGACAACTCTCTTGGTCATCCCTGTACCTAGTCGCCTGCTGGTCCGACCCATCGGTCTGCTCGAAACAATAAGGCACCTCCACCTGAACTACAGTGCACCCTGCCTGAAGCCACCGTGCATCTCTGCCTGAATCATAGCGCATCTCTGCCTGAACTACCCTGCACCTGTGCCTGAGCTACAGCACACCTCAGCCTGTACTACAATACACCACCTTGTTTCCGCAGTCTGATCTGGGACTTCTATACATCTGCCTGTTGTCTGCATTCTGATTAGTCCTACTGTGCACCTTCCAGCTATCCTTGGACTGTTCCAGTTTGCCGTGCACCATCTGCTGCCGCAACTACCCAATATCCTGCTCACCTGCCAGGCACTTGTGCCCCCTGTCCTCCTGAGCCTCTGTCTGCTCTATCAGGGGCTCTCGAGCCAGGGGTTTACGAGAGGCCGCTCCCTGCACGTTGGGCTCCCATCACAAGGTACGTGACAGGTGCCTTCACCAGGCCAACTTTCCTCTTTGGGGGTGGGAGCAGGGAGCTTGTGGTGACCGAGGCAGTATCCTCGGATTTCTCTCTTTTAGTCTCCGCTAGGGCAGTCACTTCGCCCTGGTCAGTGCACACAGGAATGCCCGCATAGGCTTTGATCTCTCCCTCCGGAGTGGCAGTACCTGTGTGGTAGTTGAGGTGGTAGGCGCGAGGCCTTTCTGTGGATGGCTCCACCTCAAAAAGGAATTCCTTGCAAGCCTCACATCGCCCGAACGGCTTCAAGTGGACCACCAGTCCCGAACAACTGAGACAGATCACACCGAGGGCCTCTATGTCTCTGCATGTGTACAGAGCCAAACGTCCTCGGGGCCTTAGCCTTATTCCTGTGTCCATAATCGGAGCAGCAAAGGAAGTCATCTCCGCTGTAGAAGGAACAGAAATCCACAGAGTATTTAAGGTCATCCTGACTGTCTGCTGCTCCATTGCGCACTGTCCAATCCGCGCCGGAATCTCCACATGTGTCCTTCCACATGGCCAGACTCCTCCCATACTCTGCATTTGTTTGCGGGCTTTCTCTTCTCCCCGCCCACGAACTGCGCAGCTATGGTGTGCCTCGTGGCGCATTAACCAATATGGCCGACCTACTCGGAACTCCTCCGGGCAGCAAAGTTTGAATTCAGACACATCCCGGATGAGCCCCTACATGTAGCGGGCTCACCCCTCTCACCCCTTCTTCTTCTCGGCTTGCTGTCTGGTCTAGGGGAAACCTGGGGGGAGGGATGAGATCCACCACGGCCCATGTCCTCTTCTGGATAGAGGTGAAGGCTCAAAGGTATTTTACCATCGGGTCGTGTGTATAACCCAGGGTCAAGTCTTTCCTCTAACTGACCCCCCTTTGCTCCCAGTAACCAGAGTTCCACACCACTGAAAAGGTCCAACTCTTATTTATTCTTTAGCAGCAATAAATCGTCACTTAGCACAGACAGGTTGTGACCAACGAACAGTTCAGTACAGGTGGGGAGTAGGTCAAGGCACAATCCCTTAATCAAACTAAACCATTGAGATATCACCAACGGTTATGGCGCACAGTGGCTGTGAATGTACTTTTTTTTCTTTTCTGAGTCTCTACCAGCAACTCTGACGAACATGAAATAGGAGTTACCTTCTTTAAGCTGTGGCCCCAGTCAGAGGGAAGACATCCTTCCGAGAGAGTTACCGGAGGCCCACCATCACCGGCAAATGCTGCACCGGGCTGTTCGGAAGGGTTACACTCCCCGGCCTCCTCGTCTCAGATTCGGGCGCCCAACACCTTAGGGCCCTTCGGACTCCTCCACCCTTGCGGAACCCAGTCAAAGGTACTGGGTCCCAGGCCTCCTCAATAGTACCTCACCCCAGGGCTAAAGGTGCCTGGGATGGACTCCATCTCCCGCTCCGGCCAGGCCAAGGGCCCCTGTGCCCGGAACTCCGGAACGCCCGCACCCAGGCTGAAGGTGCCTGGGCGCGGCGGTGTCCTCCGACTCTGAACCCTGAACTCAGGGCGTCCGTCCCCTTTATCTCCTCTCCCCAGCGTCACAGCAGGTTCCCCGCCCCGCTGTCCATGCGTCAGAAAGGGACAAAAAGAGTACAGTCTTGCAGTGAGGGTTCAACCCCTGGCCCAGGGCAACAGCGCCACCCTCGGACCCCAGGGAACCTCACACCACCAGAGTCCTCCATAAACAATAATCAGCGCATCTGGGTTACACTACCACCCAGATGCTTCCCTTAAATTTAAATACCCGCTACACTTGTTATAGTGATAATATTCACAAGTGTCGAGTTTTCGCATCTTATCAGGCCTTGAAAATTTTACTTTAACCAAGTAATTTAATAAAAAATAAAAAAAATCCATTTTGAAGACTTGATAAAACATCTCTTTGCAGATCAATCTCTTTGTATTTCGAAATCGACATCATTATTAAACAATAATTATGTTGATTGTAAAATATTGATCTGCATTACTACAGACAAAGCTAAAGGAGCCCATTTATAAAAAGGTGCATAATAGGAAGTACAATAAAAATGGAACAGTTGCCCACTGGCACCAAAAATAAATCTTGTTTAATTTGTTATAAAATGAAAAGTGAAACCTGGTTTGCTGTTAAAGTGGTTGTTAAGCCACTCTAAAATGTATGCACCATCAGCACTGTCTCCTATTGTAGTGTCCCCCTCTGTGTGTGATTTATAAAAAAAATACTGTAAATACCTAATTTAAGAGCAGTGATCCACGATCACATGACCGACCAGCTCTCTCCTTTCTTCTTCTGATAGATGCAGCGGGAGGGGCTGAAATTCCCCCACTGTCAGTTGGGAGGGGAGGAGGAGAGACCTGGTCAGTCATGTGATCGCCGCTCTTAAGTTAGGTATTTACAGCATTTTTTATTATAAATCACACACAGAGGGGGACACTCTACAATAGGAGACAGTGATGATGGTGCATACATGTTACAGTTATGCAAGCAGCAGGAGCGGGGCACTGTCACAAGCTGACAGGCAGGGAGGGGAGGGGGAGGAGGACACAGAATCACAGGGGAGACAGATAGCAGGGCTGTGGATGAAGGAGGCACGTAAATTAGCCATGGTATCAGGGCTCAGCAGCCATGATACACTATGGTCAGTTTACAGGGGGGAGTGCAGAAACTGGCAGGATCAGCCAGGTTTTTTAGGTGTTATAGGGGGCCAAATGACGCAGCACAAACACTGTGTCATATAACCTGCTTTAACCACTTCAGCCCTGGAAAGATTTGCCACCTTCATGACCAGGCCATTTTTTGCGATTCGGCACTGCATCGCTTTAACTGACAATTGTGTTTCCATGCGATGCTGTACCCAAACAAAATGTAAGTCCTTTTATTCCCACAAATAGAGATTTCTCTTTTGGTGGTATTTGATCACCTCTGCGTTTTTTTTTTTTTTTGCGCTATAAAACAAAGCGACAATTTTTTTTTTTTAAATAAAAACGACGTTTATTGAGCATAGGTAAAGCATTAACATACGGGTAAACAGTGCAACAGGCACTACAATTACGGAGCATCACGTTTGACATACAATGTGACATGGCAAAAGAACTGTAGAAGTGTGTGCAGCATAGTAACAGATGAACAGCATAGCATCCCGGGGTCAGCTAGAGGGGGAGAGAGAGAGAAGGCTCATAGTAGGCAAGGGGGGCGGCCAGATGGCAGTGCGTCTAATCCTATGCATCACAAGTGGAGGCGTCTCCCAACTAGGGATGAGCCGAACACCCCCGGGTTCGGTTCGCACCAGAACCTTCGAACGGACCGAAAGTTCGCGCGAATTTTCGAACCCTATTCGTTATAATGGACGCGAACGTTCGAAATCAAAATTGCTAATTACAACGGCCAATATGCATGTTAATGTTATAAAACAGGTTTGGGGACCCGGGTCCTGCCCCAGGGGACATATATCAATGCAAAAATAAATTTTAAAAACTAAAGTTTTTTCGGGAGCAGTCATTTTAATGATGCATAAAGTGAAAAAAAAAAAGTGAAATTTTCCTTTAAATATGGTACCTGGGGGGTGTCTAAAGTATGCCTGTGAAGTGGCATGTGTTTCCCGTGTTAAGAACTGTCCTTGCACAAAATGACATTTGTAAAGGAAAAAAAGAAGCCATTTAAAACCACTTGCGGCTTTAATGTCATGTCTTGTCCTGGCCGCCATATGGCTGAAAATCCTTGAGAAAAATGGCATGGCTACCCCATCACCCCCCCCCCCCACCCCAGCCCCTTTGGGTCTTGTATGGATACTAAGGGGGACCCCGCACCCAAAATAAAACCCTATACCTACAACCCTATATACTCTGAACAGCAGTATATAGGTGGTGCAAACAAGACATGGACTGTAGGTTTGTTCTTAAGTAGAATCTGAACAGGTACATTATGAAGTGTAGCTACATCCCAAAAAAATCAATTTTTAAGCTTTTTGGAGAACATAGGGAGGGGTTATCACCCCTGTAACATTTGCTGTCTTTGCACATCTGTTCAGAACATGTCACCTCACTTTCCGTCCCAATGACAAATGTTTTTGGAAAAGTGGGGTTTTAATTGAAACAAGGATTGGTGATAAAGCATCAGTAGAGAGGAGATACCTTTTTCCCAAATTAAATCTAACAGGATAGAATTTTCCTTCCTAGGGGTAGATTTCCTCTCACTTCCTGTTTTCTCTTGCCGTTTGCAAGTAGGAGTCGTTTGTAAGTTGGATGTTTGAAAGTAGGGGCCTGCCGTATATACTCTGCAGAAATTTGCCCTATTAGATGTTGGTGTAGCCACAAGACTGGTGGGCACAGGAATGGGCCCTGCTGTGAGTTAATAGATCAAGATTTGTACTTGCATGCACCTGTTGAACCGGGCAGAAAAATTGGGCCTTTGGTGGTGGTGGTGGTGGTGGTGGACGGTGTTGCCACAAGACTGTAAGCCCTCACAGTTACTCTTGGTGGGTGCAGGAATGGGCCCTGCTGTGAGTTATTAGATCAAGATTTGTAATTGCATGCACCTGTTGAACAGGGCAGAAAAATTGGGCCTTTGGTGGTGGTGGTGGTGGTGGACGGTGTTGCCACAAGACTGTAGGCCCTCATAGTTACTCTTGGTGGGCGCAGGAATGGGCCCTGCTGTGAACTATTAGATCAAGATTTGTAATTACACGCCCCTGTTAAACAGGGGCTGAAAAATTGTGCCTTAGGCATTGGTGCTGGTGCCACAACACTGCAACCCCTCACAGATACTGTACTTGGAGCACAGCAGTCACACCTGTTGCGAAGCATCTTTTTAAAAAATTGTAATTACACGCCCCTGTTATACAGGGGCTGAAAAATTGTGCCTTAGGCACTGGTGCTGGTGCCACAACACTGCAACCCCTCACAGATACTGTACTCTGAGCACAGCAATGAGACCTGTTGCAAAGCATTGCCTAAAAATTGTAATTACACGCCCCAACAGGGGCTGAAAAATTGTGCCTTAGGCACTGGTGCTGGTGCCACAACACTGCAACCCCTCACAGATACTGTACTCTGAGCACAGCAGTCACACCTGTTGCGAAGCATCTTTTTAAAAAAATTTAATTACACGCCCCTGTTATACAGGGGCTGAAAAATTGTGCCTTAGGCACTGGTGCTGGTGCCACAACACTGCAACCCCTCACAGATACTGTACTCTGAGCACAGCAATGAGACCTATTGCAAAGCATTGCCTAAAAATTGTAATTACACGCCCCAACAGGGGCTGAAAAATTGTGCCTTAGGCACTGGTGCTGGTGCCACAACACTGCAACCCCTCACAGATACTGTACTCTGAGCACAGCAGTCACACCTGTTGCGAAGCATCTTTTTAAAAAATTGTAATTACACGCCCCTGTTATACAGGGGCTGAAAAATTGTGCCTTAGGCACTGGTGTGGTGGCATGGATCATTGAGGAGGAGGAAGAGGATAGTCAGTGAACATAACAGGACAGTCACTCAGCATCAGCATAGGCAGTCTTGAAGGGATGTGACATTATAAATTATTCCGTTATATCCGCTTCAGGTGTCTGGTAGCTGGTGGTGATCCAAGACTGATTCATTTTTATGAAGGTCAGTCGATCAACCGAGTCGGTGGACAGGCGCACCCTATGATCGGTGACAAATCCTCCAGCAGCACTGAATGTGCGTTCGGAAAGAACGCTGGATGCAGGACAGGCCAGTAGCTCAATTGCATACTGTGCAAGCTCTGGCCAGTGATCCATCCTCAGGACCCAGTAAGCCAGAGGATTTTCGGTGGGAAAGGTGTCCAAGTCTGACCTTGCCCCTAGGTATTCCTGCACCATGTATATCAGACGCTGGCGATGGTTGCTGGAACCGATCATACCTTGGGGCTGCGGACTAAAAAATTGTCTGAACGCATCGGTCAGACGTCCACCTTCCCCACCGCTCCTTCTGCTACTGACCGAAGCCTCAGCAACTTGTCGTCCAGGACCAGGAGTTTGTAACCTCCCAGTTTCTGGGAACGCGTTGCACAGACCTTTCTGCAAGGCCTCCCTGAGATGTCTCATCCTCTGCTCCCTCTGCGACGGCAAGATAAGGTCCGCAACCTTACCCTTGTACCGTGGATCAAGGAGAGTGGCCAGCCAGTAATGGTCACTCTCCTTGATCCGAAGAACACGAGGATCCTTCCGCAGGCTTTGCAGGATCAGGGAGGCCATGCAGCGTAGGTTAGCTGAGGCATTCGGTCCGGAGTCTTCTGGGTCACTGAGGATGACATGATCGCCAGCCACCTCCTCCCAGCCACGTACAAGTCCACTGGTTTGTTGGGACTGTACATCATCCCTAAAAGACTGCTGCTTCTGATGCTGAGTGCCAGGCTCCACCTCCATGCTCACACAATCCTCCTCCTCCTCCTCCTCCTCCTCCTCTTCCTGTGTGATGGGTGGGACAGAAGGAACATTGTCTGGATAAAGGGGGCCTTGAGAGACAAGGAAGTCCTCCTCTTCCTGCCTCTGTTCTGCCTCAAGTGCCCTGTCCATTATCCCACGCAGCGTATGCTCCAACAGGTGGACAAGAGGTACAGTGTCACTGATGCATGCACTGTCACTGCTCACCATCCTCGTGGCCTCCTCAAATGGTGAGAGGACAGTGCATGCATCCCTGATCATGCTCCACTGGCGTGGGGAAAAAAAGCCAAGCTCCCCTGACCCTGTCCTGGTGCCGTAGTCGCAAAGGTACTCATTGATGGCCCTCTGCTGCGTGTGCAGTCGCTGCAGCATGGCCAACGTTGAGTTCCACCTGGTGGGCATGTCACATATTAGGCGGTTCTTGGGCAGGTTCAGCTCCTTTTGCAGCTCAGTCAGCCGAGCACTGGCATTATAAGATCGGCGGAAATGCACACAGACTTTCCTGGCCTGCCTCAGGACATCCTGTAAGCCTGGGAACCTGCCCAAGAACCGCTGCACCACCAGGTTGAGGACGTGAGCCATACAGGGCACATGGGTGAGCTGCCCCTGTCGCAGGGCGGAGAGGAGGTTGGTGCCATTATCAGAAACGACCATTCCTGGCTTAAGCTGGCGTGGCGTCAACCACCTCTCGGCCTGCCCCTGCAGAGCTGCCAGAACCTCTGGCCCAGTGTGGCTCCTGTCCCCCAAACACACCAGCGCAAGCACGGCATGGCATCTTTTTGCCTGCGTACTCGCGTAGCCCCTTGTACGCCTACGGAGCACCGCTGGTTCCGAGGACAGAGCACTCGAAGAGGACATGGAGGAAGAAGAAGAGGAGGGGGTGGAGGAGAGAGGTGTGTCACAACCAGTAGTAGCATTTTGGAGGCGTGGTGGCGGAACAACCTCCAACACTACTGCACCTTGTCCTGCATCCCTCCCAGCTACCAATAGAGTGACCCAATGGGCCGTGAAAGAAAGATAACGTCCCTGTCCATGCCTGCTGGACCATGAGTCAGCGGTAATATGCACCTTACCGCTGACCGCCCTGTCCAGCGAGGCATGGACATTGCCTTCCACATGCCAGTAGAGAGACGGAATCGCCTTCCGTGAGAAAAAGTGGCGTTTGGGAACCTGCCACTGAGGAACCGCACATTGAACAAACTCACGGAAGGGGGCCGAGTCTATCAACTGAAAAGGCAGCAGTTGAAGTGCTAGCAATTTAGCCAAGCTAGCATTCAACCGCTGGGCATGTGGATGGCTGGGAGTATACTTCTTTCGACGGTCCAGCAGCTGGGGCAGGGAAATTTGCCTGCTACAATCGGACGTCGGTGTACTGCAAGTACTTGGTTGTGACACACCTAATTCTACACCTTCAGTCCTCTCAGAGCAGCTTTCAGAGAGGACTGAAGATATAGTGGGGATGGAGATCCCAGCTGATGAGGAGCAAGGAGAGGTCCGCTTTGTTCTTTGGTGTGGGTCTTTTATGTGTGCTTGCCAACGAGCTGCATGGCAGGTCGACATATGTCTGCTCATGCTTGTGGTGCCCAAGCGGCTGATGTTTTGGCCACGCGAGATACGCTTGAGACAAATATTGCAAATAGCAGTGGTGCGATCTGATGCACTCGTCTCAAAAAAGGCCCACACCAAAGAACTTTTGTGATAACGTGCAGAGGCAGCGCCCTGCACAGGCGGAGCTCTGCGGTGTGGTACAGTTGCTGTGCTGGCCTCTAGCTGGCCTCCAGGGGGCATCCTGCCTCGTTGGACATGTGACGCTGCATCCTCCTCCTCCTCCTCCTCTCTCCCTTCAGGCACCCACGTGGAGTCAGTGACCTCATCATCCCATCCCTCTTCACCACTAGAGCAAACCTGGCAGTAAGCTGCAGCTGGTGGAACACTACTGCCAGATTGCTGTCCTTCAGCATCCCCTCTCTCTGCGCGCACACTACTGACTTCCTCAAGCTGGGTATCATCATCCGAGCCTTCGAATCGTTGGGCATCCTCCTGGAGCATGTACCCAACACTGTGCTCAAACAGTTCGGGGGACTCCTCAGGAGGACATGGTGGGTCTAGGGAAGGGGTGGCTGATGATGCCATTGAGTACGCGTTGGCAGCTGCTCTGCCAGTACCCTGAGCCTGGGTGAGAGAGGATGAGGAGGATGAGGAGGGCTTGGTCATCCATTCTACCAAGCCTTCGGCATGATGCGGCTCCACATGTCCAGCTGCCGAAAACAAAGACAAGCGTGTCCCATGGCCACGTGCTGATGACGATGCACGACCACGTCCACAGCCAGCACTGTTGTCTCTAGAAACAGAGCCTGCCTGCCCTGTGTTCTTGCCTCGGCACGCTCTGCCTCTCCTTGGCGGTCTTCCAGCCATTGTAGTCGGTAGTGTATATAGTATAAAAAATAGAACTCCTATGTGTGCTCACAACACACTGTAGGTCCTATGGGTGCTGACACTAACACACTATAGGTACTATGTGTGCTGCTGACAAGAAAATATAGGAGCTCTGTTTGCTGCCACTAACACACTAGAAGTCCTATGGGTGCTGCTGAGAAGAAAATATAGGAGCTCTGTTTGCTGCCACTAACACACTAGAAGTCCTATGGGTGCTGCTGAGAAGAAAATATAGGAGCTCTGTTTGCTGCCACTAACACACTAGAAGTCCTATGGGTGCTGCTGAGAAGAAAATATAGGAGCTCTGTTTGCTGCCACTAACACACTAGAAGTCCTATGGGTGCTGCTGAGAAGAAAATATAGGAGCTCTGTTTGCTGCCACTAACACACTAGAAGTCCTATGGGTGCTGCTGAGAAGAAAATATAGGAGCTCTGTGTGATGCCACTAACACACTAGAAGTCCTATGGGTGCTGCTGAGAAGAAAATATAGGAGCTCTGTTTGCTGCCACTAACACACTAGAAGTCCTATGGGTGCTGCTGAGAAGAAAATATAGGAGCTCTGTTTGCTGCCACTAACACACTAGAAGTCCTATGGGTGCTGCTGAGAAGAAAATATAGGAGCTCTGTTTGCTGCCACTAACACACTAGAAGTCCTATGGGTGCTGCTGAGAAGAAAATATAGGAGCTCTGTGTGATGCCACTAACACACTAGAAGTCCTATGGGTGCTGCTGAGAAGAAAATATAGGAGCTCTGTTTGCTGCCACTAACACACTAGAAGTCCTATGGGTGCTGCTGAGAAGAAAATATAGGAGCTCTGTTTGCTGCCACTAACACACTAGAAGTCCTATGGGTGCTGCTGAGAAGAAAATATAGGAGCTCTGTTTGCTGCCACTAACACACTAGAAGTCCTATGGGTGCTGCTGAGAAGAAAATATAGGAGCTCTGTTTTCTGCCACTAACACACTAGAAGTCCTATGGGTGCTGCTGAGAAGAAAATATAGGAGCTCTGTGTGATGCCACTAACACACTAGAAGTCCTATGGGTGCTGCTGAGAAGAAAATATAGGAGCTCTGTTTGCTGCCACTAACACACTAGAAGTCCTATGGGTGCTGCTGAGAAGAAAATATAGGAGCTCTGTTTGCTGCCACTAACACACTAGAAGTCCTATGGGTGCTGCTGAGAAGAAAATATAGGAGCTCTGTTTGCTGCCACTAACACACTAGAAGTCCTATGGGTGCTGCTGAGAAGAAAATATAGGAGCTCTGTTTGCTGCCACTAACACACTAGAAGTCCTATGGGTGCTGCTGAGAAGAAAATATAGGAGCTCTGTTTGCTGCCACTAACACACTAGAAGTCCTATGGGTGCTGCTGAGAAGAAAATATAGGAGCTCTGTTTGCTGCCACTAACACACTAGAAGTCCTATGGGTGCTGCTGAGAAGAAAATATAGGAGCTCTGTGTGATGCCACTAACACACTAGAAGTCCTATGGGTGCTGCTGAGAAGAAAATATAGGAGCTCTGTTTGCTGCCACTAACACACTAGAAGTCCTATGGGTGCTGCTGAGAAGAAAATATAGGAGCTCTGTTTGCTGCCACTAACACACTAGAAGTCCTATGGGTGCTGCTGAGAAGAAAATATAGGAGCTCTGTGTGATGCCACTAACACACTAGAAGTCCTATGGGTGCTGCTGAGATGAAAATATAGGAACTCTGTGTGATGCCACTAACACATTAGAAGTCCTATGGGTGCTGCTGAGAAGAAAATATAGGAGCTCTGTTTGCTGCCACTAACACACTAGAAGTCCTATGGGTGCTGCTGAGAAGAAAATATAGGAGCTCTGTTTGCTGCCACTAACACACTAGAAGTCCTATGGGTGCTGCTGAGAAGAAAATATAGGAGCTCTGTGTGATGCCACTAACACACTAGAAGTCCTATGGGTGCTGCTGAGAAGAAAATATAGGAGCTCTGTTTGCTGCCACTAACACACTAGAAGTCCTATGGGTGCTGCTGAGAAGAAAATATAGGAGCTCTGTTTGCTGCCACTAACACACTAGAAGTCCTATGGGTGCTGCTGAGAAGAAAATATAGGAGCTCTGTTTGCTGCCACTAACACACTAGAAGTCCTATGGGTGCTGCTGAGAAGAAAATATAGGAGCTCTGTTTGCTGCCACTAACACACTAGAAGTCCTATGGGTGCTGCTGAGAAGAAAATATAGGAGCTCTGTTTGCTGCCACTAACACACTAGAAGTCCTATGGGTGCTGTTGGGGTGCAATGCTGTGCTAACAGCACTGCGGTTGGTACTACTGCAATACTGTACTAACAGTAAGCACGCACCAGACTAATCCCCAGCAGCAGCTAATAACACACTAACTGTGCAATCAGCAGCAATGAACGATCAATGACTTAGGTAGCAATGGTTTAGCAAAGAAATAGCCAATGGTTTAGCAAAGAAGAGCAAATCTTTCAGTATCAAGCAAAGACAGAATCAGCAGACTAATCTCTCCTAAAGCCGGAACTCATGTGACCGGGGCCGATGGCGTAGCGGCCTTTTAAATGGTGGGGCGTGTACTAAAGCCCCTGAGCTGTAATTGGCTACAGCCGTCCTGCCTGTAGCCAATTATTGCTCTCCGAGTTTCGGGCGCTGTGATTGGCCAAGCATGCGGGGTCACAGTGCATGCTTGGCCAATCATCAGCCAGCAATGCACTGCGCCGGCCGCGCCGGCCGCAATGCATTGCGGGGCCGCTCGCATCACACGAATGTGATGCGAACGGCCCAAATAGTTCTGGGCTCGACGAGCGAGCGAACGCCCGATGCTCGATTCGAACATGGGTTCGAATCGAGCACCGGGCCCATCCCTACTCCCAACCATCTATCCCATACTTTGTGATATTTATCAGGACAGCCTCTGTGCAAGTACAGCAGTTTCTTGTATGGTAGGGTGGTATTGACTGCTCTGATCCATATTTGCAGGGTGGGGGGGGGGCCTCAACCAAGTCTTGGCTATCTGAAGCCTGGCGATGAATAATGTTTCTTGCAGCAGTGTGTTGAGATACTTTTCGGCCTCAGTGAGCGAAAGGAGTCCCAACAAGCATTGACGGGGGCAGAGGGTGACTGGGGAGCCCATGCGGTCATGGAGGAACTGGACCACCTGGGCCCAGAATCCCTGAACGCGGGGGCAAGCCCAGAGGAGATGGTAAAAGGATGCGTTGGAATATCCACAGCCAGGCCAGTCTGGACTGTGTCCAGGTCTGTACTTAGAGATGCGGCGGGGCGTCATGTGGGAGCGGTGGAGGATGTATAAGTGTGTGAGACGGTCGGAAAGTTTAGGGGAGACTAGTCTGCAGTTGGCAATGGCCTCGTCCCAGTCCTCATTTGAAATGGCGCCCAGCTCCAGCTCCCAGTGGGATTTCAGCTGTTGAGAGGTGCTGGTGGCCGAGGGCAGCAGGAGATAAGCGTATATTTGTGAAATCAGCTTCTTAGAGTCACTACCCAGGACTATGTCCACCAGCAGCGAGACCTTGAGGGCTGGGATGGAGCCATCGAACTGCGTGGTGAGCGCATGTCTGAGTTGGAGGTAGCGGTAAAACATGTGGTTGGGAAGATCAAAGTCTTTTTTAAGAGTATCGAAAGACTCGACGGCACTGTGAGCAATGACTTGAAATAAATATGACGCCCCTATTGACCCATATTCCATGATCGGGGATAGTAGCCAGTTCGGGCAAGTGTGGGTTGTCCCATAGGGGTGTGTATGCCTAGGGGGAGGGTGCCTCTCCATACTGCATGACGAGTTGCCAAATCTTGCAGTGATGAAAGAGCATGCATTTTCCCTCGTCCATCCGGAGCGGTCGGCTAGGTCCGCAGAACAGAATCTGAAAGGGGTGGGAGAGCGGACCCGGGGCCCGTGAGCACACCAGGGCGGAGAAGCGAGCTCTGTCGGAGTGATTAAAGTAAAAGAAGTGGGACAGTTGGGCAGCCACGTAATAAAGGGAGAGATCTGGGACCGCCGTGCCTCCCAGGTCAATCGGGCACTTCAGGACCCTCCACGGCAGCTTGTGCCTGGTGGGCCCCCAAATGAACGAATTAAGGATGGACTCCATGGCTTTAATTACACGAGGGGGGATGTACAGCGGGGCCTGCCAAAGAACATACAGTATCTTGGGAAGGAGTATCATTTTGACTAGGTTAATGCGACCCATAACTCCTAGGGGGAGACGGGACCACGTTTGCATTTTGGCTTTTAGGACACTGAATAGGGGGTCGACGTTAAGGGGGATGTAGTCGGGCAGTGATCTAGAGATGTGGACACCCAAATATTTAATAGAGCTCATCCTAACAAGGGGAAGTGCAGCCTAATCGGCGTCCGGGGCACCCAGGTCTAGTGGGAGAATGTGGGACTTGGTCCAATTTATCTGCAACCCCGAGAACACCCCAAAGGCATTTATAAGTTGAAGGGCCGCCTGTAATGAGGGGCCTGCATCCGCAAGGTAGAGGAGCATGTCGCCCGCATAAAGGCTGACGATTTCGTTCAGCTGACCGCGCCGGAGTCCCCTGATACCTGGATGTCTCCGAAGAGCTATAGCCAGAGGCTCCACCGCGGGGCGTACAGGAGGGGCGAAATAGGGCAGCCGTGCCGCGGGAGAGTGGGAAGGGGGAGGAAGTTCTACCGTTGACCTGTATGCGGGCCGTGGGGGATTGATAGAGGAGTTGGAGCCATTTCACAAACCTTGGGCCGAAACCGAATCCGTGGAGGCACCCCCAAAGGTAGCGCCTTCCACAGAGTCGAACGCCTTAGCTGCGTCCAAGCTGACCACCACCCTGGAGCCCATGTCTGAGTGCTGAGACTGGAGGTTCATGTGGAGCCTCCTGAGATTGAAGGCTGTGTTCTTGTCTGGCATGAAGCCCGTCTGATCAGGGTGCACCAGGCTAAGGATTACTTTGTTGAGGCGCATGGCAAGGATTTTAGCGAGGATTTTCACGTCGAGCTGGAGCAGGGATATGGGTCGGTAGGATTCTGGGGAGAGGGGGTCCTTGCCCGGTTTGGGGATGAGGACGATAAGAGCCTCGCCCATGGAGGGTGGGAGTGTGCTAGTGTCAAAGATGTGCTCATAGAGCTTGCAGAGTTTGGGGATAAGGGTCTCGCCGAAATGTTTATAAAACTCAAGGGGAAGCCCGTCCGAGCCCGGCGCCTTGGATGTGGGAAGTCTTGCCAGTGCCTCCGCCACACATTTTGCAGTTATGGGTGCCTCCAACTGGGCCACCTGGTCAGGGGTGAGCATGGGGAAGGGGATGGTTTGTAAGAATTGTATAAGTTTGTCTTGGGAGTGGAAGGCGGAGGAGGAGTAGAGGGTGGAGTAGTAGGATATGAACTCCTCTGCCACCAGGTCAGGGTCCGAAAGCCAGGCCCCTGACTCTGACTGGAGGGTCACCACCACCGGAGGCCTGTGGTCCATGTGTGCCAAGTAGGCCAAAAGCTTGCCAGCTCGTTCGCCATGTTCGTATATGCGCTGTTTGCTGTAGAATATGCCCTGTTTTGCCTTCTCAGTGTGAAGTTGGTCAGTGAGTCTGGTCTGTAAGCGTAGGAGGGAAGCGTTGGTCTCATTCGGGTCAGCCTGAAAAGTTTGTTCGAGAGCGTGTAAGCGGTCCTCTGCCTGACAGAGCAACTGTTTGGAGGTGGCCTTGTGTCTATTGATGCGTGTGGAGAGGATCATACGGGCGTGGAGTTTGAAGGCCTCCCAGACGGCCCCGGCCGGGGCTGTGCCCTCATTTGTGCAGAAGAAGTGCTCTCACTCAAGGCGGATATTATCCACATCCGTGAGAGTGAGCAACCAAAAGGGGTTCAGTCTCCAGGTCCGAATCGTAGGGGGAAGCGGAGGCCGCAGGTTAATCCAGTACAAGGAATGATCAGAGAGCACTCTTGCCTCAAAACACACATCCAGAAGGTGGGGGAGGAGGGAAGGGGCAAGGAAAATATAATCTATGCGGGACAGAGCGGAGCGGGAGGGGGTGAAGCAGGAGTTGCAGGATAGCTTCGGGTGCCGAAACCTCCACGTATCCGTGAGGGCGAATTCAGCGAGAAATCTCCCAAATCTAGTGGTGCTGGGTGCGGGGGCGGGAGGAGCATTGGGGCTCAATCTGTCAAGGCTTGGGGTTACGACCATATTGAAGTCACCGGCCCAGATGGCCGGCACCGAGGGGTGCAATGCCATGAAATCCACCCCCTGCTGCAGCAAAGTGAACTGAAACGGGGGGGATGTAGAAGGCAAGGAGAAGGACCTCCATGCCACCTATTGTGGCGTGCAGGAAGAGTGATCTGCCCAGAGGGTCAGACCGCAATGAGTGAAGCTGAAACTGCACCGTCTTAGCCACCAGGATCGCCACGCCGCAGGAATTGGAGGTGTGGGGAGCCTGATGCATCCAGCCCACCCAAGGTTTCTTTAGGCCCGCCAGGTGAGTCTCCACAAGCACTGAGACGTCCGCACGCAGGGACTTGAGGCGGGAGAGGACAGCCTGCCTCTTTGCCCGCTCACCAAGGCCCCGAACGTTCCATGTGACAAATTTTAAGGAGGCCATAATACATGGGGGGGTGCATGACATACGGATCTGACACCTGGGAACAATAAACAGTGTGATACAGCTCAAGGCGCAGGGAGCGCTGCAACATAAAGCGAATGCGCCCATGGGACATCCAGGAGACAGTGAGACCAGGGAGGCGGCAATAGGCCAGTGTCGCCAGTCTCAGGGGCTCCGAGACATAAGACATATCCTGATAAAGCATAAACAGTACAAGAGGTAAAAAACAGATAGTACACATGAGCATCAACATTGCGGTGGGATGGGTGGCAATTTTCTTACAGTGCATCTGCAATGAGCCGTGCAACAAAGTCAGGAAAAAAACAGCATTAAAGAAATTGTATGTGGCCGAGGGCGGTCTGGCAGTGACGCCGGGCCAGCTCAGCAGGTGCAGAGCACCACCGTCAGGAGGCCATAGTGCATAAGGGGGAGACATGTTGTACAGATCGACCATCAGGGGGCATCGGTCAGCGTGATACGTCTCAAGCAGCAGGGGGCATTGGGGCAGTGAGCTAGTATACATAGGGAGCATCCAGTGCACGGTGTGGCCAGGGAGGCCATTATGATCTAGTGTCGCCAGACTCTGGGGCTCCGGGACAAAAGGCATTGTGGGATGAGGCATAGTCAGTTCAAGCGGATATGTAGCACACATAGGCAGCAGCAATATAGTGAAAGGAGTAGCAGAGTTTTTGTGGTACATCGAGAATGAGCCATGAGATGGAGTCAAAAAAGTAAAAATGAAAGCAACACAGAAAAAACTAAAGTCAAGTAACAATCCTGCGTTAGCACTGGACCAGCATAGCAGGTTTAACACCCCACTGACCACTGCAGGCAGGGGGCAGGGGCTGGCCAGGGAAACAGTGAGAGGGACGTGGCTGCCTGACAAGGCACGGCTGCCAGGGTCCGATGGAGACCGCCGGGGTCAGGGGGGCGACCAAGCTGAAAAGCGCACAGTGGTGCAGGGGCGGTATCCAGTCCAGTGGATCACGGGTGCGGGCGAGTCGCCCGAGGTAGAGGGGTAATGCGGGGTCACTAGGGAGAGTCGTTGCCAATCAATGGGTATGGAAGAGGAGCAGGGGTGATCGGAGGTAGCGGGTAGGGGATAGGAGGAGGGGGCAGCAGAATAGGCAGGGGAGTTGAGTAACTTACGGTTACAGGAGAAGTGCGAGGGCGATGCAGCTGCCCATCCAGCTCCAGGCAGTCGGCGCCGAGAAGGAAGGAGAGTGTTAGGCGTGGGCCGGGCCCGCCGCCTCACGATGTTCCAGCCAGGATAGGGCGGCCTGCGGATCCTCGAAGAACTGAGCCCTTCCGTCACACACCACACGGAGCCGGGCAGGGAAAAGCATTGCGTAAGGCAAGTGAAGGATCCGGAGGCGTTTCTTTGCCTCCATGAAGCGCGCTCTCTTCTTCTGGACCTCAGGCTGAGAAGTCCGGGAACACCGCTACGGTCGTGTTGCCAAAAGGGATGTTGCCTCTCTCGCGGGTCAGACGCAGGACAGCATCTCTGTCGCGGTAATTGAGGAGCTTGGCTATGAAGGTGCGCGGTGGGGCTCCTGCTGGCGGGGGCTTCGAGGCGAGGTGAGGCGGTGGGCGCGCTCCACCACGAACGACGAGGAGAAGGCCTCTCTGCCGTAGGTCTGGATCAGCAGATTTTCCAGGTAGGTGGGGGGATCCGCACCTTCCGACTTCTCGGGCAACCCCATGAATCGCAGGTTGCACCTTCGAAGGCGGTTCTCCATGTCGTCCTGCTTGGAGAGGACCATGTTGAGCTTGTGCTGTAGCTGCTCAGTAGTGACTTGGAGAGGGTGCAGGCCTTCCTCCACGTGGCCAATCCGGCGTTCCGCCTCTGAGGTCCGCTCCCGGAGTTTGTGGATGTCTTGCAGGATAAGGGAGATGTCGACTTTCACCTCCTCTATCCTGGAGGTGAGGGTGGATTGGCACATGGCAATGGCATCTAACACCTTAGCAGTATCGCCAGAGGGCCGATCATCATCCTCCTGGAGTGGGACGCCGCCATCTTCCTCCTCCGGGGCCTGCTCCCCGTGGCGGAATCTGTTGAGTTTTGCGATGGCCCCAGACTTCTTCCCCGGAGACATGGGTGCTATGGGTGTGGGTAGCAGAACTACGGTTATTTGGTGGTTGATTGCGGGGGATTAGGCCCCTAGGATCAAGTAGAAGGATGCTTCTCGAGCGGAGCTCTCATCCGGCACGTCTTACTCCATGCAGCTCCAGACCACGCCCCCACAAAGCGACAATTTTGAAAAAAATTATTGTTTTACTTTTTGCTATAATACATATCCAAAAATAAAATTTAAAAAATAAACTATGACACACTTAACCCCTTAAGCGCCCCCTACTGGTTAACCCCTTCACTGCCAGTGTAATTTTTACAGTAATCAGTGCACTTTTATAGCACTGATCGCTGTATAAATGACAATGGTCCCAAAATGGCGTCAAAAGTGTCTGATGTGTCCGCCATAATGTCGCAGTCACGATAAAAATCGCTGATCGCCGCCATTACTAGTTAAAAAAAAAATATTAATAAAAATGCCATAAAATTATCCCCTATTTTGTAGACGCTATAAATTTTGCGCAAACCAATCGCTTATTGCGATTTTATTTACCAAAAATATGTAGAAGAAATCGTATTGGCCTAAACTGAGGAAAAAAATTGTTTTTCTATATATTTTTGGGGGATATTTATTATAGCAAAAAGTAAAAAATATTGCTTTTTTTTCAAAATTGTCGCTCTATTTTTGTTTATAGCGCAAAAAATAAAAACCACAGAGGTGATCAAATACCACCAAAAGAATGCTCTATTTTTGGGAAAAAAGGACGTTATTTTGTTTGGGAGCCACGTCGCACGACCACGCAATTGTCAGTTAAAGCGACGCAGTGCCGAATCGCAAAAAGTGCTCTGGTCTTTGGCCAGCCAAATGGTCCGGGGCTTAAGTGGTTAATTACTGCCTATAAAGGTTAGAAGCGAAGCACATGTATATAATTATTTGCTCAAGCAATGGTAGAACCATTACATATGTAGGCCTTATAGATTGGGTGGTAGGGAACTGGTCTATTGTACAAAATTATCTCTGCATTTGGAGGCCTTCGATTCGTTTTTTTTAAATCTCTCCATGCACATGAATGTAGCTAAGCCTTACCAAGGCACAGTCACAATGCTCATTCACAATGATACCATCACAAATTGTACAAAAAACAAGTTTCACACATCCCTGGACTACACAGAAGGGATCCGCTGCTTTTTGCTAAACTTGTGGTTTTTTGGGCAATTAAGTGTCTACTCTGTACAATCACTCCTACATTCCCCCCACTGCCTGTAAGAAATAACGCATACATGCAATGATCAGCAGGTCTCTGTAGCTGATCAGCGGGTAAAATTCTTTAATCATTATAAAAGTGAAGGGCCTAAACAGAAACCTTAAGTCTGCTTTCACCAGAATCCTCATATTAAATATTCAAAAGTCTCCCGAAAATCCCTGAGGCAGTTTACAGAACATGCTGCAAAAGTTCTTTATTTAAATGCTTTGCCAGCTTGACCTCTTGGCAAAGGCAGTCAATCTGTCCCCTGCAGTGTATACAAAATTATTTATATCCCAGTTAGAATACTGCCCTACTAAATGAGATTCCTTTACTAGTTAGGAGCTATTCTGAACAGTTCACAGCTTTTGAATCTACGTTTACCGTTCCTTGTTAAATAGATAATTCCTTTGTTGTATCTAAGCAGTAATCTTCATTTTCATTGAAAGCAAGGGTTTGCATTTAAGGGTCTAGTGAAGGATAGAGTTATGCTTTGGTTAAGAATTATGCTTTAATTATTATCAGTGTATAACCTTTAGTTAGCATGATAATTAGAGGATTGTTACACAAGAAGTACAGAATAACAAGTATTTCTGGGAAAAGAGAAGGACCAATTTAAAAATAAACATTTCGGGGGAAAACCGATACTTAAAGGGGTTGTAAAGGTTTGTTTTTTATTTTCTAAATAGGTTCCTTTAAGCTAGTGCATTGTTGGTTCACTTACATTTTCCTTTGATTTACCTGCTAAATGTTTTTTTTCTTTGTCTGACTTTCTCACTTCCGGTTTCTCCTCACTAAACTTCACACCATCATCCGAGTGGTGTGGAGTCAGCCAGAACAGCTTACTGAACAGCTTACTGAGGAGGAACAGGAAGTGAGAAATTCACACAAAGAAAACAAAGAAAAAAAATATTTAGAAGGGAAATCTAAGGAAAAGGTAAGTGAACCAACAATGCACTAGCTTAAAGGAACCTATTTAGAAAATAAAAAACGAACCTTTACAACCCCTTTAAGATGATATATTATATCTTAGTGGTCAGTAGGGCCAAAGTTCTGTTGAAAATATGTATTCTTTCCAGGATGATTACCCAGTTTTATGACAAACAAGTTATTATTGATCAAGGACGTGTGTCCACCTTTCTTTGCAAATCATAAACTTTATAGACTATTCAATCATTAAAATCTCTGAGTATTGGATGCAACACCTCCGTGTGATTCTTTGTCCCCAACTGCACTTGATAGGAGAAATATTAAATGAACTAAGAATTGGACTTTTGATGGCACATGAATAGATAATGTAAAAATTTATGGGCATTTATTTTAGAAAAGTAGTAAAAAAGTACATACATACATTCAGAGTTAACAAACTATTAGTTCTTAATACACGACCCAGGCTAATGCTCTAATAGCGCTTCAAAAAATATACGATAACATAAATGAACTCAATGGTGAATGAGATACATATCCAGCAAACAGAAGCTAGTAGAATAGTGTGCATATGAAGCAGATGGCGTTAGCCGTGGGTCCAGTGTATAAGGTGTAGTCTTTAATTGCTCTACCAGTTTCGTAAAGTAACGCTTCTTCAGGAGCATGATAATAGGCAAGGTGTGTTGAAAGATGTAACACGGTGTCCAGGCTCATAGCCTGGTCATTTAGATTATCTAAGGCTTTTCGTGGATAGCCTATGCACCAGGATCCATACTGGTACAAACCTTTTTTGGCGTTTTTAGCCCCAGAGTCCTGGAGGATACCTTATTTTGCTGCTTACCAGCAGTTTGTGTCTAGTTGTTCATCCTGCTGTCGATTATTGTGATTTGTACTATTTAATTGGCTATCTGTTACAGACAAATCACCAATTCAGTTATACCCAGGTTTGTGTTACATTTTTCAACACACCTTGCCTATTATCATGCTCCTGAAGAAGCGTTAATTTGCGAAACTGGTAGAGCAATTCAAGACTACACCTTATACACTGGACCCACGGCTAACGCCATCTGCTTCATATGCACACTATTCTACTAGCTTCTGTTTGCTGGATATGTATCTCATTCACCATTGAGTTCATTTATGTTATCGTATATTTTTTGAAGTGCTATTAGAGCATTAGCCTGGGTCATGTATTAAGAACTAATAGTTTGTTAACTCTGAATGTATGTATGTACTTTTTTACTACTTTTCTAAAATAAATACCCATAGATTTTTACATTATCTATTCATGTGCCGTCAAAAGTCCAATTCTTAGTTCATTTAATATTTCTCCTGCTATATCGGGACGTTGGCACATTTGTACCAGTGCATCCACAGTGTCACCCTGTGAGGATGCACATTTAAGCAATTCTTTCAAAATTGCACTTGATAGTTTGGCAATATGTCAAACGCAGCATATAGTACACCGCAGTGACTAAATTCTACCAGCAAATATATTGATAACAGTTATATCTAACATTCATTATAAGTGCATTTACTTTTGAATTGGTGTAGAAAATATTACAGCTGTCCAGCCAAAAGGTCTGGCTCTGGCTTATCGCAATATATATTGCAACAATTATTCTAACGCGGTACGGCCTGCCAATAGGTTGTGCGTGCCAGCCAATTGGGGGACCATAACCATTTTATTAATATTACTTAGCAGTGTTCTAGATTTGAATATTTAATTTTATTAGGAAATAATTTTCTGATACTTACATTTTCATTATTTGTCTTGCATAGTAGGACAGATCTGCTGTCCAACTCTGGCAGGTAGCTACAACATAAGTTCCAAACTTTTAGTGAGGTGGAATGCACTTGATTGAAAACCTGTAGAACAGCATGAAAATTCAATTTGCCAATCTCAAGTATACTGTAGAATTTCTTATTTTATTACTAGTATTAATATACAGTAATGCTGTTCATTTTTGCAATGCTTCACATACTATTCTTTCACACGAGTCCCTGCCCTCAAGGATCTCACATTCATGAATACTAGGACCATTAAAGAAGAGCCAATGAATCTATCAACATGAGGTGTGGAAGGATGTGCAGCTCGGAGCAGGGTTGCACAGCTTGCTGGTACAGTAAATAGAACACCAGGTCGAAAGCATTTGAGTGGGTAAAGCAAACCCATGTAAAATTAAGAATTCTCAATCACACTGGTTCTTGAAGGACCATGCTTGCTGATGAATCTCCTGCATCCAACAATCCTGGCAGTGTAGAATTCCTGGTCATTTGCACACTGTGGCTCTTTTCAAAGGGTACTATCGGGAAAGACTAGACGATTTGGCATTATACACCGGGGGGTTGGGAGGATCTGATTCCAGACTATAGTATAACAAACTTTTCAAGTTTTCGTTTTAAATTTTACGAAGCATATCTTGTCTGTCCACGAACATGATCTGATTTAAACAGCTTTAGACCCCTTTTCACACTGATGCGCTTTGCAGGCGCTATAACGCTAAAAATAGCTCCTGCAAAGTGCCCTAAAAGAGCCACTGCTGTCTCTCCAATGTGAAAGCCCGAGGGCTTTCACACTGGAGCGGTGCACTAGCAGGACGGTAAAAAAAGTCCTGCTAGCAGCATCTTTGCAGCACATCAGAAGCGGTGAATACACCGCTCCTAAAGCGCCCCTGCCCATTGAAATCAATGGGCAGCGCGGGCAAACCGCCGGCAAACCGCTGCTGCAGTGGCGCTTAACGGCCTGGTTTTAACCCTTTCTCGGGCGCTAGCGAGGGTTAAAAGCGCCCCGCTAGTAGCCGAATAGCGCTGCAAAACTGACGGAAAAGCACCGCTAAAAATAGCGGCGCTTTACCGCCGACGCACCCACCGCCCCAGTGTGCATATTGTAGTGCTGATGGGAATACTGCTACAACCTAAATGGTTTCTAATGAAACCATTCAATCCTTTGTAGAACTCTGAAGAACAAACTATTACTCTGGACTAATTGTACATAAAATTAATTGAGAGTAAAGTGTGCACGCGTGACCCTGGCCTGGAACATTTTGAAGACGTACAGCTGGATCAGGAACAGGGGTATGTTTGACTGAAAGGGGGGTGGGCGAGTTTTAGGGCAACTTCAAAATAAGTTCACTTGCACCACTTTAAACCCTCTACTTCTTGAGCTGAAAAGTTGAGCTTTTATAAAGCAAATAGATAAATCATGTAGTCTTAGAAATCCCACATATAAAAAAGGTTTTAGAAGTTATGAGGTATTTAATAGAAGGAAATATAATGTAAAAATAATGAAAAGGTATATTGAAATAACGGAACAATACAGGTGTAAACTTTAAGTATATCATATATTTAGCACTATAATATTCTAAAAATATCCCTATCCTATATCAACAGTGCATATTAACCACTTCAGCCCCGGACCATTTGGCTGCCCAAAGATCAGAGCACTTTTTGCGATTCGGCACTGCATCGCTTTAACTGACAATTGTGCGGTCGTGCGACGTGGCTCCCAAACAAAATTGACGTCCTTTTTTTCCCCACAAATAGAGCTTTCTTCTGGTGGTATTTGATCACATCTGCGGTTTTTATTTTCTGCGCTATAAACAAAAAAAAGAGCGTAAATTTTGAAAAAAAAGCAATATTTTTTACTTTTTGCTATAATAAACATCCCACAAAAATATATAAAAAAAACAATTTTTTTCCTCAGTTTAGGCCGATATATATTCTTCTACATATTTTTGTTAAAAAAATAAAATAAATCGCAATAAGCGTTTATTGATTGGTTTGCGCAAAAGTTATAGCGTCTACAAAATAGGGGATAGTTTTATGGCATTTTTATTAATAATTTTTTTTTTTACTAGTAATGGCGACGATCAGCGATTTTTATCCTGACTGCGACATTATGGCAGACACATCGGACACTTTTGATGCAATTTTGGGACCATTGGACACTGATCACCGCTCCCGATCACAGGGAGCTGTGATCAGTGTCCTTGTCACTAGGCAGAACGGTTCTTCCTCTCCGTGAGTTAATTGCGGGACTCCCGGCGGACATCGAGTCCGCGGGACCCGCGGTCACACTCGCGGAGCTTGTGGCGGGCGTGCGCCCCCACAATGCCGCATCTTAAAGGGGACGTACCTGTACGCCCATATGCCCAGCCGAGCCATTGTGCCGACGTATATAGTCGTGCGCTGGTCGGCAAGTGGTTAAAGCCCATCTCTGGCAAAAAATGTCCTGTTTCTCAATTCCACCCACCAATTTACACTGACCCTCTGCAGTGCCTATTCTGTAATTGGGGACTGGTGATCCACAATTGGAGTCATCTTGTCATGCTAATACTTGCATCTTAGGATAGAACCTGAGAGAAACCAACCATCAAGACAGCTGATAGGAAGAATCCATGTAGAGGGATGTTTCAGCAAGGAGACTCAGGCAAGGAGGGGGCAGCATGGAGATGAGTAGGGATGAGCCGAACACCCTCCGGTTCGGTTCGTACCAGAACCTGCGAACGGACGGAAAGTTTGCGTGAACTTTAGAACCCTATTAAATACAATGGGACCCGAACGTTCAAAATCAAAAGTGCTAATTATGAAGGCTAATATGTAAGTTATTGTCCTAAAAAGGGTTTGGGGACCCGGGTCCTGCCCCAGGGTACATGTATCAATGCAAACAAAAGTTTTAAAAACTGCATTTTTTTGGGGAACAGTGATTTTAATGATGCATAAAGTGAAAAAAAAGGTGAAATATTCCTTTAAATATCGTACCTAGGGGGTGTCTATAGTATGCCTGTGAAGTGGCACGTGTTTCCCATGTTTAGAAATGTCACTGCACAAAATGACATTTCTAAAGGAAAAAAAAGCCAGTTAAAACTGCTTGCGGCTTTAATGTAATGTCTGGTCCCGGTTATATGGATGAAAATCTTTGAGAAAAATGGCATAGCTACCCCATCACCCCCCTCCCGGCAATATGGATGAAAATCATTGAGAAAAATTGCATGGTTATCCCCCTTTCCCCCCCCCCTCACAGCCCATTACCAGCCCCTTTGGGTCTTGTATGGATATTAAAAAACAAATTAAAGGCGTGGGGACCCCAGGCCCTATATACTTTGAACAGCAGTATACAGGCGGTGCAAACAAGACAGGGACTGTAGGTTTGTTGTTGCAATTGTATTGAGGTAAGCTTTTGGTGCACATTGTGCAAAGGAAACTAAAGCAAAATACTGCAGCTCCCTGCCTGTATTTGTATCAAAACACCAGCAATTGTATTCAGGTAAGCTTTTGGTGCACACTGTGCAAAGGACACAGTACACTAAGTGAAACACTGCAGCTAGCACAATCACCTGCCTGGCTGTCAGTATAGAGAATAACAGGAACGGATCTAGCTAAACTCAATACAGTGTGTAAATATATATACAACACTTAGGATGCATATATATCCTCTACACACTGTAACTGCAGCTAACTGACTAGCCTGCCTGCTCTAACTCAAATCAAATTACACTGTCTCTCTCTCTCTGTCTCTTTTCTTTAACCAACGCCAACACACTACACAAGGCCGCCAAGCCGGCGGCCTTATATAGTGTGGGGCGTGTACCTACTCCGCTGAGCCATGATTGGCCAAAGCCACCATGGCTTTGGCCAATTACGGCACTCTGTACCTACGGCGGTGTGATTGGCCAAGCATGTGGGTCATAGTGCATGCTTGGCCAATCATCAGCCAGAAATGCACTGCGATGCGGCAGTGAATTATGGGCCGTGACACGCCACTCGAATTTGCCGCGAATGGCCCATAATGTTCTAAATTCAGCGAACCGTCGAACAGCCGATGTTCTAGTCGAACATGGGTTCGACTTGAACTCGAAGCTCATCCCTAGAGATGAGTTTCATACCTTCTGATAGTATCCTTGCAGTGCTTGGTAGATAGCGATTGAACAGACTGAAAATAGAGCCAACTGTACACAGAGGGGAAATTAAAAAATTGTGCAAGCCCAATGCCTGCATGATTCTTCTAAACTTAGAAAACAGAGCAGATACTGCTCATAATAACCAAAAAGGGGAGCAAGAACCTTTGTTAATCAGAAGTAATCAGTTCTCTGCTATGTGACC
Organism: Rana muscosa; assembly: GCA_029206835.1. NCBI lineage: Eukaryota > Metazoa > Chordata > Amphibia > Anura > Ranidae > Rana > Rana muscosa. The sequence continues at coordinate 94,703,595 of CM055123.1, read as the reverse complement.
AATGGGCACAGCACCCATCACAGAGACCAGAGAGGTGGCGCTGCAAGCTTCAAACCAACCGCTTGGCTCAGAAGGGTTTTAACCCTGTGCAGTATCTGCTTATGCTGTGTAATCACTGAAAGGGCAAAGAAAGCAATGTGAACTGTCTGCTGGCAGCTCACATTCTGTAAAACAAGGTTGCATCTGGCGTGAATCTGGGGCAGTTTTTTTTAATAAAGAATACTGCCATATTTATTCTGTTTATATCAGGTACAGATCTGTGCCAATTTCTATTTCACTCTGTAACAGAAACTGGTGCAGATAGACCTAAAAAATACCTTTTTGCTTCGTTTTGACAGCTTCATGTAATATAAACGGCACAGGAAGCTTAGTTAATGCCCCAGTATGTAGGTAGTTCCAGTAATAAAAGGCGAATATGCATTAATATTGAAATTAGCTGCGAACAATCTCACCCACTTTCAATGGGATTATAATTACTGATAAAACGTACCTACAACTACAGGTCCTTCTCAAAAAATTAGCATATTGTGATAAAGTTCATTATTTTCTGTAATGTACTGATAAACATTAGACTTTCATATATTTTAGATTCATTACACACAACTGAAGTAGTTCAAGCCTTTTCTTGTTTTAATATTGATGATTTTGGCATACAGCTCATGAAAACCCAAAAATCCTATCTCAAAAAATTAGCATATTTCATCCGACCAATAAAAGAAAGGTGTTTTTAATACAAAAAAAGTCAACCTTCAAATAATTATGTTCAGTTATGCACTCAATACTTGGTCGGGAATCCTTTTGCAGAAATGACTGCTTCAATGCGGCGTGGCATGGAGGCAACCAGCCTGTGGCACTGCTGAGGTGTTATGGAGGCCCAGGATGCTTCGATAGCGGCCTTAAGCTCATCCAGAGTGTTGGGTCTTGCGTCTCTCAACTTTCTCTTCCCAATATCCCACAGATTCTCTATGGGGTTCAGGTCAGGAGAGTTGGCAGGCCAATTGAGCACAGTAATACCATGGTCAGTAAACCATTTACCAGTGGTTTTGGCACTGTGAGCAGGTGCCAGGTCGTGCTGAAAAATGAAATCTTCATCTCCATAAAGCTTTTCAGCAGATGGAAGCATGAAGTGCTCCAAAATCTCCTGATAGCTAGCTGCATTGACCCTGCCCTTGATAAAACACAGTGGACCAACACCAGCAGCTGACATGGCACCCCAGACCATCACTGACTGTGGGTACTTGACACTGGACTTCAGGCATTTTGACATTTCCCTCTCCCCAGTCTTCCTTCAGACTCTGGCACCTTGATTTCCGAATGACATGCAAAATTTGCTTTCATCCGAAAAAAGTACTTTGGACCACTGAGCAACAGTCCAGTGCTGCTTCTCTGTAGCCCAGGTCAGGCGCTTCTGCCGCTGTTTCTGGTTCAAAAGTGGCTTGACCTGGGGAATGCGGCACCTGTAGCCCATTTCCTGCACACGCCTGTTCACGGTGGCTCTGGATGTTTCTACTCCAGACTCAGTCCACTGCTTCCGCAGGTCCTCCAAGGTCTGGAATCGGTCCTTCTCCACAATCTTCTTCAGGGTCCGGTCACCTCTTCTCGTTGTGCAGCGTTTTCTGTCACACTTTTTCCTTCCCACAGACTTCCCACTGAGGTGCCTTGATACAGCACTCTGGGAACAGCCTATTCGTTCTGAAATTTCTTTCTGTGTCTTACCCTCTTGCTTGAGGGTGTCAATGATGGCCTTCTGGACAGCAGTCAGGTCGGCAGTCTTACCCATGATTGCGGTTTTGAGTAATGAACCAGGCTGGGAGTTTTTAAAAGCCTCAGGAATCTTTTGCAGGTGTTTAGAGTTAATTAGTTGATTCAGATGATTAGGTTAATAGCTCGTTTAGAGAACCTTTTCATGATATGCTAATTTTTTGAGATAGGATTTTTGGGTTTTCATGAGCTGTATGCCAAAATCATCAATATTAAAACATGAAAAGGCTTGAACTACTTCAGTTGTGTGTAATGAATCTAAAATATATGAAAGTCTAATGTTTATCAGTACATTACAGAAAATAATGAACTTTATCACAATATGCTAATTTTTTGAGAAGGACCTGTATTTCAGAGTAAAATCAGGGCTTTTGGTCAAGGCTAGCCAAGATGTCAGGAAATGAAGTTGTATTCAAAAAGAGAGATGTCTTTGAACTTCAGTGGTCGTTGCTTAGAACACAGATCATAATAACTCTATAGCAGACACATACCTAGCACTCCTTTGGTGGGTTCACTTTTAATAAGACATAAAATTGTTAAAGAATACAGCAGAGTTCAACATTTCAGGGGAAAGTCCTGAGAGATTTACAACTCCTGAAAATGAAAATGGTTTTCAGCTAACTTTTATTCGTTCTTTTTTTTTTTTTTTCTACTTCAAAATCAAGATAAAATGAAAAGGCTGAAAAGGAGAAAGGAGACTAAGGTACAATTCTATCACAGGCTGTGGCACACACTTTTGCACTGGTACCTTTTGCCTGCAGGCAATGATAAAGTTGCTGATTAAATTTTAAAATGACTGTCTTTGAAGCCAAGAAGAACGATAGCAATGGTTGATATAATATTAAACCAAACCACTGTTTTTCACAGCACTATGACAGAGCATGTAACTTGGGAAAAAAAGAACAATTGTACCTAATAAAAAGAGGAAATGGTAGGCAGGGTAATCAATAGACATGTGCATTTGTTTTCGTCCAAATGCATTTTCGTCCGAATTTCTGGTATTTTCGTTATCGTTTTAACAAACGAAAACAAAAGGGCAGAATCTGAAAACCGAAAGATCCGACATAAACAAATGCTTTATTTTCATTTTCGTTGCAACAACAGTTCGATATAGATAGGAGATTCGACATGACGCTGACAATAACAATCTGTGTCCATCGAACCTGTGGTCGAATGTGCCTAATAGGGATGAGCTTCGTGTTCGAGTCGAACATACGTTCGACTCGAACATTGGCTGTTCGATCGTTCGACGAAGATCGAACGATTTGGGCCGTTCGCGCCAAATTCGAGTGACGCGAACGGCCCACAATGCACTACGCCATCGCAGTGTCATCCAGGCGCTGTGATTGGCCAAGCATGCACTGTGACCCCGCATGCTTGGCCAATCACAGCGCCGGCAGCGAGGAGAGCAATGATTGGCCACAGGCAGGATGCCTGTGGCCAATTATTGCTGAGGGTGTTTAGTACACGCCCCACACTATAAAAGGCCGCCAGCACGGCGGCCTAGTGTAGTGTGTTCCGGAGCAGGGATAGAGTAGCATAGGCAGGGACAGTGACTGTTATTTCTTTCTTGCTTAACCTGGATTCCTTTAGTTTAGGGAAAGAGAAGGATAGGTAGGGAGAGTGTCAGTGTGTTTTGTGCTTCTGCTATAGTGTGCTTAAAAAAAACATTTATTCTAGGGACAGAAAACTCTAGGTAGGGACAGTGTCAGTTTCTTTCACTCTGCAAGTCCTTGTTTCCAGGGACCTGTAAGGACAGTGAGTTAATTGTCCTTGTGCTATATTGTGCTTAAAAAAAACATTTATTCTAGGGACAGAAAACTCTAGGTAGGGACAGTGTCAGTTTCTTTCACTCTGCAAGTCCTTGTTTCCAGGGACCTGTAAGGACAGTGAGTTAATTGTCCTTGTGCTATATTGTGCTTAAAAAAAACATTTATTCTAGGGACAGAAAACTCTAGGTAGGGACAGTGTCAGTTTCTTTCACTCTGCAAGTCCTTGTTTCCAGGGACCTGTAAGGACAGTGAGTTAATTGTCCTTGTGCTATATTGTGATTAAAAAAAACATTTATTCTAGGGACAGAAAACTCTAGGTAGGGACAGTGTCAGTTTCTTTCACTCTGCAAGTCCTTGTTTCCAGGGACCTGTAAGGACAGTGAGTTAATTTTCCTTGTGCTATATTGTGATTAAAAAAAACATTTTTTCTAGGGACAGAAAACTGTAGGTAGGGAGAGTGTTTTTTTTCTTTCACTCTGCAAGTCCTTGTTTCCAGGGACCTGTAAGGACAGTGAGTTAATTGTCCTTGTGCTATATTGTGCTTAAAAAAAACATTTATTCTAGGGACAGAAAACTCTAGGTAGGGACAGTGTCAGTTTCTTTCACTCTGCAAGTCCTTGTTTCCAGGGACCTGTAAGGACAGTGAGTTAATTGTCCTTGTGCTATATTGTGCTTAAAAAAAACATTTATTCTAGGGACAGAAAACTCTAGGTAGGGACAGTGTCAGTTTCTTTCACTCTGCAAGTCCTTGTTTCCAGGGACCTGTAAGGACAGTGAGTTAATTGTCCTTGTGCTATATTGTGATTAAAAAAAACATTTATTCTAGGGACAGAAAACTCTAGGTAGGGACAGTGTCAGTTTCTTTCACTCTGCAAGTCCTTGTTTCCAGGGACCTGTAAGGACAGTGAGTTAATTTTCCTTGTGCTATATTGTGATTAAAAAAAACATTTTTTCTAGGGACAGAAAACTGTAGGTAGGGAGAGTGTTTTTTTTCTTTCACTCTGCAAGTCCTTGTTTCCAGGGACCTGTAAGGACAGTGAGTTAATTTTACTTGTGCTATATTGTGCTTAAAAAAAACATTTTTTCTAGGGACAGAAAACTGTAGGTAGGGAGAGTGTTTTTTTTCTTTCACTCTGCAAGTCCTTGTTTCCAGGGACCTGTAAGGACAGTGAGTTAATTGTCCTTGTGCTATATTGTGCTTAAAAAAAACATTTATTCTAGGGACAGAAAACTCTAGGTAGGGACAGTGTCAGTTTCTTTCACTCTGCAAGTCCTTGTTTCCAGGGACCTGTAAGGACAGTGAGTTAATTTTCCTTGTGCTATATTGTGATTAAAAAAAACATTTTTTCTAGGGACAGAAAACTGTAGGTAGGGAGAGTGTTTTTTTTCTTTCACTCTGCAAGTCCTTGTTTCCAGGGACCTGTAAGGACAGTGAGTTAATTGTCCTTGTGCTATATTGTGCTTAAAAAAAACATTTATTCTAGGGACAGAAAACTCTAGGTAGGGACAGTGTCAGTTTCTTTCACTCTGCAAGTCCTTGTTTCCAGGGACCTGTAAGGACAGTGAGTTAATTTTCCTTGTGCTATATTGTGATTAAAAAAAACATTTATTCTAGGGACAGAAAACTCTAGGTAGGGAGAGTGTTTTTTTTCTTTCACTCTGCAAGTCCTTGTTTCCAGGGACCTGTAAGGACAGTGAGTTAATTGTCCTTGTGCTATATTGTGATTAAAAAAAACATTTTTTCTAGGGACAGAAAACTGTAGGTAGGGAGAGTGTTTTTTTTCTTTCACTCTGCAAGTCCTTGTTTCCAGGGACCTGTAAGGACAGTGAGTTAATTTTCCTTGTGCTATATTGTGATTAAAAAAAACATTTTTTCTAGGGACAGAAAACTGTAGGTAGGGAGAGTGTTTTTTTTCTTTCACTCTGCAAGTCCTTGTTTCCAGGGACCTGTAAGGACAGTGAGTTAATTGTCCTTGTGCTATATTGTGCTTAAAAAAAACATTTATTCTAGGGACAGAAAACTCTAGGTAGGGACAGTGTCAGTTTCTTTCACTCTGCAAGTCCTTGTTTCCAGGGACCTGTAAGGACAGTGAGTTAATTTTCCTTGTGCTATATTGTGATTAAAAAAAACATTTATTCTAGGGACAGAAAACTCTAGGTAGGGACAGTGTCAGTTTCTTTCACTCTGCAAGTCCTTGTTTCCAGGGACCTGTAAGGACAGTGAGTTAATTTTCCTTGTGCTATATTGTGATTAAAAAAAAACATTTTTTCTAGGGACAGAAAACTGTAGGTAGGGAGAGTGTTTTTTTTCTTTCACTCTGCAAGTCCTTGTTTCCAGGGACCTGTAAGGACAGTGAGTTAATTGTCCTTGTGCTATATTGTGCTTAAAAAAAACATTTATTCTAGGGACAGAAAACTCTAGGTAGGGACAGTGTCAGTTTCTTTCACTCTGCAAGTCCTTGTTTCCAGGGACCTGTAAGGACAGTGAGTTAATTTTCCTTGTGCTATATTGTGATTAAAAAAAACATTTTTTCTAGGGACAGAAAACTGTAGGTAGGGAGAGTGTTTTTTTTCTTTCACTCTGCAAGTCCTTGTTTCCAGGGACCTGTAAGGACAGTGAGTTAATTTTCCTTGTGCTATATTGTGATTAAAAAAAACATTTTTTCTAGGGACAGAAAACTGTAGGTAGGGAGAGTGTTTTTTTTCTTTCACTCTGCAAGTCCTTGTTTCCAGGGACCTGTAAGGACAGTGAGTTAATTTTCCTTGTGCTATATTGTGATTAAAAAAAACATTTTTTCTAGGGACAGAAAACTGTAGGTAGGGAGAGTGTTTTTTTTCTTTCACTCTGCAAGTCCTTGTTTCCAGGGACCTGTAAGGACAGTGAGTTAATTGTCCTTGTGCTATATTGTGCTTAAAAAAAACATTTATTCTAGGGACAGAAAACTCTAGGTAGGGACAGTGTCAGTTTCTTTCACTCTGCAAGTCCTTGTTTCCAGGGACCTGTAAGGACAGTGAGTTAATTTTCCTTGTGCTATATTGTGATAAAAAAAAACATTTATTCTAGGGACAGAAAACTCTAGGTAGGGACAGTGTCAGTTTCTTTCACTCTGCAAGTCCTTGTTTCCAGGGACCTGTAAGGACAGTGAGTTAATTTTCCTTGTGCTATATTGTGATTAAAAAAAACATTTTTTCTAGGGACAGAAAACTGTAGGTAGGGAGAGTGTTTTTTTTCTTTCACTCTGCAAGTCCTTGTTTCCAGGGACCTGTAAGGACAGTGAGTTAATTGTCCTTGTGCTATATTGTGCTTAAAAAAAACATTTATTCTAGGGACAGAAAACTCTAGGTAGGGACAGTGTCAGTTTCTTTCACTCTGCAAGTCCTTGTTTCCAGGGACCTGTAAGGACAGTGAGTTAATTTTCCTTGTGCTATATTGTGATTAAAAAAAACATTTATTCTAGGGACAGAAAACTCTAGGTAGGGACAGTGTCAGTTTCTTTCACTCTGCAAGTCCTTGTTTCCAGGGACCTGTAAGGACAGTGAGTTAATTTTCCTTGTGCTATATTGTGATTAAAAAAAACATTTTTTCTAGGGACAGAAAACTGTAGGTAGGGAGAGTGTTTTTTTTCTTTCACTCTGCAAGTCCTTGTTTCCAGGGACCTGTAAGGACAGTGAGTTAATTTTACTTGTGCTATATTGTGCTTAAAAAAAACATTTTTTCTAGGGACAGAAAACTGTAGGTAGGGAGAGTGTTTTTTTTCTTTCACTCTGCAAGTCCTTGTTTCCAGGGACCTGTAAGGACAGTGAGTTAATTGTCCTTGTGCTATATTGTGCTTAAAAAAAACATTTTTTCTAGGGACAGAAAACTCTAGGTAGGGACAGTGTCAGTTTCTTTCACTCTGCAAGTCCTTGTTTCCAGGGACCTGGAGAGACATTGAGTGAATTGTCCTTGTGCTATATTGTGATTAAAAAAAACATTTATTCTAGGGACAGAAAACTCTAGGTAGGGACAGTGTCAGTTTCTTTCACTGTGAAAGTCCTTGTTTCAAGGGACAGAGAAGGACACCTGAAGGTAGCCCTTATTGCTTTTTTCCCATCTCCCTGCAGGCCATCTATTAGAATGTCTGGAAGGCAAACAAGGAGAGGCAGACAGTCAGGAGGCAATAAAAGAGGGCAAGCAGGCTCTGTGTCTGGGGGCAACAGTGCTGGTCGTGGACGCGGTGCATTGTCATCAGCACATGGCCATGGGACACGCTTGTCCTTCTTTTCGGCAGCTGGACATGTTGAGCCACATCATGCCGAAGACTTGGTAGAGTGGATGACCAAGCCCTCCTCCTCCTCCTCATCCTCTCTCACCCAGGCTCAGGGTACTGGAAAAGCAGCTGCCAAAGCGTCGTCTTCCCTGGTATCAATGTCAGACAAATCATCAGTCACTCCTTCCCTAGACCCACCATGTCCTCCTCCTGAGGAGTCCCCCGAACTGTTTCAGCACAGTGTTGGGTACATGCTCCAGGAGGATGCCCAGCGTTTCGAAGGGTCTGATGATGAAACCCAGCTAGAGGAAGGCAGTAGCGTGAGAGCAGACAGAGGGGATGCTCAAGAAGGACACCAATCTGGCAGTCATGTTCCAGCAGCTGCAGCATACTGCCAGATTGGCTCCAGTGATGAGGAGGGAGGGGATGATGAGGTCAATGACTCCACGTGGGTGCCTAATAGGAGAGAGGAGGAGGAGGAGGATGAGGAGGAGGCACATCTCCAACGAGGCAGGATGCCCTTTGGTGGCCAGCGTAAGGGCAGTACACCGACGGAATCACACCGCAGAGCTCCGCCTGTGCAGGGCGCTGCCTCTGCCCGTCATTCAAAAAGTTCTTTGGTGTGGGCCTTTTTTGAGGCTAGTGCATCAGATCGCACAGCTGCTGTTTGCAACATATGTCTCAAGCGTATATCGCGTGGCCAAAACATCAGCCGCTTGGGTACCACATGCCTGACCAGACATATGTTGACCTGCCATGCAGCTCGTTGGCAAGCCTACCTCAAAGACCCACACCAAAGAACCAAGCGGACCTCTCCTTGCACCGCATCAGCTGGGATCTCCAACCCCACTATAACTTCAGTCCTCTCTGAAACATGCACTGAGAGGAATGAAGGTGTAGAATTAGGTGTGTCACAGCCAAGTACTTGCGCCCAATCTGCTAGCAGTACACCGACGTCCGATTCTAGCAGGCAAATTTCCCTGCCCCAGCTGCTGGACCGTCGAAAGAAGTTCACTCCCAGCCATCCACATGCCCAGCGGTTGAATGCTAGCTTGGCTAAATTGCTAGCGCTTCAACTGCTGCCTTTTCAGTTGGTAGACTCGGCCCCCTTCCGTGAGTTTGTGCAATGTGCGGTTCCTCAGTGGCAGGTTCCCAAACGCCACTTTTTCTCACGGAAGGCTATTCCGGCTCTCTACCGGCATGTGGAAGGCAATGTCTTGGCCTCGCTGGACAGGGCGGTCAGCGGTAAGGTGCATATTACCGCTGACTCATGGTCCAGCAGGCATGGACAGGGACGTTACCTTTCTTTCACGGCCCATTGGGTCACTCTTTTGGCAGCTGGGAAGGATTCAGGACAAGGTGCAGTAGTGTTGGAGGTTGTCCCACCGCCACGCCTCCAAAATGCTACTACTGGTTGTGACACACCTCTCTCCTCCACCCCCTCCTCTTCTTCTTCCTCCATGGCCTCTTCCTGTGGTTTGTCCTATGAACCAGCGGTGCTCCGTAGCCGTTCACGGGGCTACGCAAGTACGCAGGCAAAAAGATGCCATGCCGTGCTTGCGCTGGTGTGTTTGGGGGACAGAAGCCACACTGGGGCAGAGGTCCTGTCTGCTCTGCAGGGCCAGGCCGAGAGGTGGTTGACGCCACGCCAGCTTAAGCCAGGAATGGTGGTTTGCGACAATGGCACCAACCTCCTCTCCGCCCTCCGACAGGGACAACTGACCCATGTGCCCTGTGTGGCTCACGTCCTTAACCTGGTGGTGCAGCGCTTCTTGGGCAGGTACCCGGGCTTACAGGATGTCCTGAGGCAGGCCAGGAAAGTCTGTGTGCATTTCCGCAGATCTTATAATGCCAGTGCTCGCCTGGCTGAGCTGCAAAAGGAGTTGAACCTGCCCAAGAACCGCCTTATATGTGACATGCCCACCAGGTGGAACTCAACGTTGGCCATGCTGCAGCGGCTGCACACGCAGCAGAGGGCCATCAATGAGTACCTGTGCGACTACGGCACCAGGACAGGGTCAGGGGAGCTTGGTTTTTTTTCTCCACGCCAGTGGGGCATGATCAGGGATGCATGCACTGTCCTGGCACCATTTGAGGAGGCCACGAGGATGGTGAGCAGTGACAGTGCATGCATCAGTGACACTGTACCTCTTGTCCACCTGTTGGAGCACACGCTGCGTGGAATAATGGACAGGGCACTTGAGGCAGAACAGAGGCAGGAAGAGGAGGACTTCCTTGCCTCTCAAGGCCCCCTTTACCCAGACAGTGTTCCTTCTGTCCCACCCATCGCACAGGAAGAGGAGGAGGAGGAGGAGGAGGAGGAGGAGGAGGAGGAGGATTGTGTCAGCATGGAGGTGGAGGCTGGCACTCAGCATCATCAGCAGCAGTCTTTTAGGGATGATTTACAGTCCCAAGAAACCAGTGGACTTGTACGTGGCTGGGAGGAGGTGGCTGCGGATCATGTCGTCCTTAGTGACCCAGAGGACTCCGGAGCGAATGCCTCAGCAAACCTACGCTGCATGGCCTCCCTGATCCTGCAAAGTCTGCGGAAGGATCCTCGTATTCTTCGGATCAAGGAGAGGGACCATTACTGGCTGGCCACTCTCCTTGATCCACGGTACAAGGGTAAGGTTGCGGACCTTATGTTACCGTCGCAGAGGGAGCAGAGGATGAGACAACTCCGGGAGGCCTTGCAGAAAGGTCTGTGCAACGCGTTCCCAGAGACTGGGAGGTTGCAAACTCCTGGTCCTGGACAACGAGTTGCTGAGGCTTCGGCCAGTCAAAGAAGGAGCGGTGGGGAAGGTGGCCGTCTGACCGATGCGTTCAGACAATTCTTTAGTCCGCAGCCCCAAAGTATGATCGGTTCCAGCAACCATCGCCAGCGTCTGATAAACATGGTGCAGGAATATCTAGGGGCAAGGTCAGACTTGGACACCTTCCCCACCGAAAATCCTCTGGCTTACTGGGTCTTGAGGATGGATCACTGGCCAGAGCTTGCACAGTATGCAATTGAGCTACTGGCCTGTCCTGCATCCAGCGTTCTTTCGGAACGCACATTCAGTGCTGCTGGAGGATTTGTCACGGATCACAGGGTGCGCCTGTCCACCGACTCGGTTGATCGACTGACTTTCATCAAGATGAACCAGTCTTGGATCACCACCAGCTACCACACACCTGATGCTGATATAACAGACTAATTGATTTTAAAATGTCACATCCCTTCAAGACTGATGCTGATGCTGAGTGCCTGTGCTGTTATGTTGACTGGCTATCCTCCTCCTCCGAGTCCTCAATGATACGATTGATGATGATAGCTTGGAAGATCATTTTTGTTTATGGGTGCCGCCACCAGTGCCTAACGCCCAATTTTTCAGCCCCTGTTTAACAGGGGCGTGTAATTACAATTTTTGAAGCAATACTTTGCAACAGGGCTCATTGCTGTGCTCCAAGTACAGTATCTGTGAGGAGTTGCAGTGTTGTGCCACCAGTGCCTAAGGCCCAATTTTTCAGCCCCTGTTTAACAGGGGCGTGTCATTACAATTTTTGAAGCAATACTTTGCAACAGGGCTCATTGCTGTGCTCCAAGTACAGTATCTGTGAAGGGTTGCAGTGTTGTGCCACCAGTGCCTAAGGCCCAATTTTTCAGCCCCTGTTCAACAGGGGCATGTAATTACAATTCTTGATCTAATAATTCACAGCAGGGCCCATTGCTGCACCCACCAAGAGTAACTGTCAGGGCTTACAGTGTTGTGGCACCAGCACCACCATCAAAGGCCCAATTTTTACTACCACTGTTCAACAATTATATGTAATTAAAATTCCTGATATAATAGTTGACAGCAGGGCGTTCCAGCACCAACCAAGAGTAACTGTGAGTGCTTACAGTGTTGTGCCAACACCAACAACTAAGGGGCCTATTTCTGCAGAGTATATACGGCAGGTCCCTACTTTCAAACATCCAACTTACAAACGACTCCTACTTGCAAACGCAAGAAGACAACAGGAAGTGAGAGGAAATCTACCACTAGGAAGGAAAATTCTCTCCTGTAAGAATAAATATGGGAGAAAGGTGTCTCCTCTGTACTGATGCTTTATCAGCAATCCTTGTTTCAAGAAAAACACCACATTTCAAAAACAGTTGTCATTAGGACGGAAAGTGAGGTGAAATGTTCTGAACAGGGGCACAGACAGCAAAACAAATGTTACAGGGGTGATAACCCTTACCTATGTTTTCCAAAAAGTTTAAAAATAGATTTTTGGTCTGGAGCTACACTTCAACAATGTACCTGTTCAAAATTACAAACAGATTCTACATAAGAACAAACCTACAGTCCCTGTCTTGTATGCACCGCCTGTATACGGCTGTTCAGAGTATATAGGGCCTTTTTTATTTTATGTGCGGGGTTCCCCTTAATATCCATACAAGACCCAAAGGGGCTGGTAATGGGCTGGGGTAGGGGGGGGTCATGGGGTAGCTATGCCATTTTTCTTAAAGATTTTCATCCATATTACCGGGACCAGACATTACATTAAAGCCGCAAGCAGTTTTAAATGGCTTTTTTTTCCTTTAGAAGTGTCATTTTGTGCAGGGACAGTTCTAAACACGGGAAACACGTGGCACTTCACAGGCATACTTTAGACACCCCCCAGGTACGATATTTAAAGGAATATTTGACTTTTTTTTTTCACTTTATGCATCATTAAAATGACTGCTCCCGGAAAACGACCGTTTTTAAAACTTATTTTTGCATTGATACATGTCCCCTGGTGCAGAACCCGGGTTCCCAAACCCTTTTTAGGACAATAACATGCATAATAGTTTTTATAATTAGCACTTTAGAATTCGAACGTTCGCATCCATTGTATTTAATAGGGTTCTAATGTTCGTTCGAACTTTCGGTCCGTTCGCGGGTTCTGGTGCGAACCGAACCCGGGGGTGTTCGGCTCATCACTAGTGCCTAACCTTAGCTCTATTAGTCCAAGATTATTCTACATAGAAAGAAAAGATTCAACATTATAGAGAGAAAGGATTCGACATAGAGAGAAAAGATTCGACATAGAGAGAAACGGTCGCTGCTGGAATTGGGTGGGGGAAGTAAAATAAAAATAATGATGATGATGAATGTTATTGGCTGATTGTAACCAAAGAGGAGGAGCAGTAAAATAGCTAGAACTAACTTGACAATTCAACATGAACGACGAAGATTCGACAAAGCATCGAAAAACATACAAACGTCGAATCTGTCATTGAAGGCTTATGGTGTCTGTCGAAAGTTAGAAGATTCGACAGTGCAGCTAAACTGTACGACGCTGCAATCGTACATTTCCGGTCAAATGCTCCGCCCATAGGCTATAGAAAAATTCTAATGTTGGTTGACTAGTAATAATAATTAAAAAATATAATTATTACTAGTCATACAACATTAGAATTCTACTATAGCTAGCTTGTAGGCGGAACATTCGACCAGAAATGTACGATTGCGGCGTCTTACAGTTTCGCTGCTCCGTCGTATCTTCTTTGAACATTCGACAGACACCATAAGCCAGTGTTTCTCAACTCCAGTCCTCAAGGTGCCCCAACAGGTCACGTTTTCAGGCTTTCCATTATTTTGCCCAGGTGATTCAATCAGTTTCACTGCCTTAGTAATTACCACAGCTGTTTCATCTGAGGGAAATCCTGAAAACATGACCTGTTGGTGCGCTTTGAGGACTGGAGTTGAGAAACACTGCCATAAGCCTTCAATGACAGATTTGACCTTAATTAATTCAGATTTTCGGACGAATGCAATTTCTAACGAAAAAAAAATAAAAATAAAAACGAATTTCGGGAGTAACTAAATAAATGTATTTTTCGGACGAAAACGAAATTCCGAAACAAAATATTTCTTTTTTTTTGTTTACAAACGATTTTTATTATAGAAAAGGTCAAGGTATAAACACAAATCACAATGATGGTACAGGTATATATATGAACATTGTACATATTGAGCATTGTACAGAGGAAGGAGAAAAGGTTCTTCTTTTTTTTTTTTTTTTTTTTTCTTTTCTTAATTTATTTATTTTTCTTATTTCTTAAGACTGGTATAGAAATGTATATTGTTCAAATAGAGTCAATCAAGAGCATTGTATTGGAGAGAGGGTTAAATGACAATTGTATATATTTTAAGAGTGGGAGGAAAAAAAGAAACAAAAAACGGGAAGGTACTAGACCAGAGAGGTGGTATCCCAGAGAGTCCATTTTTTCTGGTAAAGGGGCATAGAATCATATAATGTGTGATGAATTCTTTCTGAAAGCTTAATGTTTGACATGCGGTTAAGAATTTGTGGCCAAGGTACCGTAGTGGAGCGCCAATTAAATGCTATGGCCCAGTGGATGGAACTAAAGAGTGTATGTATTAACCTTGTACTAGTCATTGGAATGTCCTGTATAGGGGTGAATAAAAGGCCTATTTGGGGTGTAAGAGAGATCTTTCTACAGGATATTTTATCTATTATAATATTTGCCTTATGCCAAGTGTCTTTAATGTAGGGGCAATCCCAAAATATATGTAAAAGTGTCCCCTGGGTGGGGCAACCCCTAAAGCAGAGTGGGGACACTGAGGGATAAAATGAATTGAGTTTAGCGGGAGTAAGATACCATCTATAAAGTAGTTTGATGGCCGATTCTCTAATCGAGGTTGTTCTGGTACATTTGTGGAGATTTGTAAAAATCGTATCCCATTGATCAAGAGTAAATGAGGTATTTAAATCTGATTCCCATTGTAGCATGGGATGTGATTTATCAGGCATGTTTGTCTCATTTAAATTTTTATATATTCTGGAGATTAAACCCCGGTCACGGGGGGAAGAGATACAGATTTGCTCAAATTGTGTATAAGGGGGGTGGAGTGTAAGTGAGTAATATTTCTCATAGAATTTTTTTATTTTCGCATAGATCTCTAGTTCAGTAGGAGAGATATTGTATTTTGTTTGTAGTCTGGTGAAAGTAAGAAATGTATTGTCTTGGGAGAGCGATTTTAAATGTATTAGATTATGTGACTTCCAATATGTTAGCAAATTTTCATCCTGAGCTCTATCTGGGGGGGAAAAACGTGGGTCGCCCATAAAGGAAGCTAAGGGGGGAACATCTGAGGATAACTTAAAATTAGAGATTTGTCTGTTCCATAGTTGAAGAGTGTGAGTGACGATGAGATTTAAGGGCCTTATTTTTTGTGGTGGGATGATATTGGACCAGAGAAGTCCTTGTAAATTGTAGGGAAGGATAGATTCTTCCTCGAACAGGAGCCAAGGGATTTGGGATGAAGGGGCATACCATTGGGCTAATTGGGTGAATCTGGCCGACAAGTAATATAGCCAAAGGTTTGGAATGCCGAGGCCTCCTTTTAAATGGGGTCTAAATATAAGGGAATAACTAAATCTGGGTTTCTTGTTTTGCCATATAAATTTATTAATTTCTCTCTGTAAAGATTCTAGTGTTTTTTTAGGTAGAATAAGTGGAAGGGTTCTGAAAAAGAATAGAAGTTTGGGTAATATCATCATTTTTGTGGCTACTATCCTGCCCGAGAAAGAAATCTGATATGATGACCATAGTTTAAGTAGGTTTTTAATATTGTTAAATAAAGGAGGGTAGTTTGCTTGATATAACGTTTTATATGAAGATGTAATCTGAATACCTAGGTATCTAAACGAATCTACGTGCCAATTGAATGAGAATTTGTCTTTAAGTGAGGATATTAATGCTGGGGGAATGTTGATTGGTAAAGCCGAGCACTTAGATAGGTTTACTCCCAGACCTGTCAAATCATGAAAGACGTCCAGGGTTTTAGTTAGATTAGGTAGGGAAATAAGAGGGTCAGTTATGAATAGAAGGACGTCATCCGCATAAAGACTCAGTTTGTATTCCTTGGATCCCTTAAGATATCCTTTAATATTTGTATTGTTTCTAATTGCACAGGCGAGGGGTTCTATTGCGAGGGCAAAGAGTAGGGGGGAGAGTGGACAACCTTGTCTGGTACCTTTAGTCAGGGGAAAAAAGTCAGAATTGTTACCTGGGAGTTTAATACGTGTCTGTGGGTTGTGATAGAGAGCCTTAAAGCCATGTAGAAATTCATTGTTGATGCCATATTTTGGGAGAAGGGTGTCAAGATATGACCAGCAAACGCTGTCGAAAGCTTTGTGTATATCAAGACCAAGAAGCAGCGTGGATCTGGAATGAATGTTGGAGTCTTGAATGATATTTGTGGTAAGTCGTATGTTGTCTGTTATTTGTCTGTTGGGAATGAAGCCCGTTTGATCAGGATCAACTAATGGGGAGATAACGGCTGATAATCTGTCTGCTAATACACGGCCGAATATTTTTAGGTCGTTGTTAATAACTGATATCGGGCGGTAGTTTTGAGGGGTGGAGTGATCTTTATTTGGTTTGGGAAGTAGGGACATATTAGCCAAAATCATCTCGGGTGGGAATTGGCCACCCTGTAAGATATTATTATACAGTTTAGTAAGGTGTGGTGTAATGGTAGAGGAAAATTTTTTATAGTAAGATGTGGAATAGCCGTCAGGGCCTGGGGCTGTGGATATTTTTAGTGTTCCAATGATTTTGTTAACTTCCATCTCCGAGCAAGGGGCATTAAGAGATTCAATTTGATCTCTAGTAAGAGTGGGTAACGTAATGTTATTAAGCCAGTCTAAGGAGGACTGTTTCGGAGGTGTTTTTGGTGAGGTCAGGAGATTTTTATAGAAGTCCGAGAATAATTTCATGACTTCTTTGGGATGGGATACCAAATTACCAGAAGGGTTCCTTAATTTATAGGTGTGTGGGGGTTTCATAGATTGATTTAGTTTTTTAGCAAACATGGTGGAATAAGAATTACTGTTGAGTAAGAATCTAGCTTTAGACCATCTGAGAGCTTTTTCAGTATCTGATGTTAATAATGTGTCTAAGGTAGTGCGTTTCTCTTGTATCTGTTTAAGTAGGTCACTAGATGGGTTCTGATTGTTTCTATGATACAAGTGATCTAGATCTTTTGTTAGGGATCTAATGTCTGCAAGTTTGGATTTGTTGTTGATTGAGGCGATATTTATCAGATGACCTCTCATTACTGCTTTATGTGCCATCCATATAGTTGTAGGGGACATGTCTGGTGCTACATTTTGTGCAAAATATTGTTCAAGGTAAGATAGAATTTGTTGGTTGCTTGAGGGATCTGTGAGCAAAGAATCGTTTATTCGCCATGAGTGTGCTGTGTTGGCTAGACCTATATGTGAAGTATCAAAGGAGACTATGTGGTGATCAGACCAAGGACACGGATGGATATCTGCTCTAGAGGAATTGGCAAGTAGAATTGGGGTGCAAAAGATGTAGTCAAGACGAGCGAAGCAGTTGTGCGGATGGGAGTAGAATGTGTAAGATTTGGATCCTATGTTATGGGCTCTCCAAGTGTCTATTAATTGATGGTTATATAGTGATCTATTCAAGGATTTGGGGAAAGCTTTTGAGGATGGGACAACATTGCTTCTATCTAGAGCTGAATGGGCAGCTAAATTAAAATCCCCACCCACTATTAAATGTGTGGAGTGATAATTGTCTAGAGTATCAAAAAATTTGGTGAAAAAGTTTGACTGGGCTTCGTTGGGAGCATAAATTGAGGCAATGGTGATAGAACGTCCTTTGATTGAACCTTTCAAGATCAAGTAACGACTGTCTGGATCTTTAAATATATTTTGAACCTCAAATAACACTGTGTTTCTAATGAATATAGCAGCACCTCTAGATTGTGTGTTATAAGTAGTGCAATAATATTGGCTGTAACTTTTGTCAAAAAATTTAGGGTGTTTATCTGTGGCAAAGTGCGTTTCCTGCATTAAGATTATATCAGCTCCTAATCTTTTATAATGGCGAAAGGCCTTCTTTCTCTTGTGAGGTGAATTAACAAAATATTTCAGTGTGCACATGTCTAGTAATCAATTTATAATACAAGATGAACACAGAAAGGGCCATCCACCGAAAATTTGAGAAAAAAAAATCTTTGGGGTGCAGCTTGTTAGCCAGCGGGGGAACCAATTAAAACTTGTTTCTAACATTTATACTGCATTATACACTTCCAAATGGTTTTGTTGTTTTAACTAGGTATTAGCCTTACCTTGTAATGATGGATGTTGTGGCTGATCGATTCTACTATTTCCATGTATTCATTTACCTAGCTTGTCCCTATTCTCAAGGGTACAGGTTAACTTCTTGGTCCTGGTCACAATCCATGCCTCATAATTTCCTCTATGTTGCATCACAAATGTGGGAGTGCTAATATGATGAAAGACTGCATCTGTTAATTGCCCAGTCTGCTTGTGTCAAATCTCATTAGCATTTAGCTCTTACCTGCAGAGCAGTAGACTGAGAGACCAAGGGATTGTGGGATATATAGTTTCTTCACAGGAATTGTCAGTTCATAGACTAGAGACAGAGGTCATGCTTTAACCTGGGCAGTGGCATGCCTCACATTTAAACACAAACAAAAACTTCTGACACCAGAAAGTGCACATTTACTTTACTATATGTAGCACTACCTCTGTAAGGGCTACTAGATGTTGCATCTCCTCTTGTGCTGCCCTGACCATGGCAACTTCCCAGCCTGACACTCTAGGTTCTGACATGATGTATACCCCTTAAACGAACCACAGACACAATGTAACCGGAATTCAACAGACTTTTGTATTGGCAAGACAAATTGTGAGCGCAACAAGAGGTGTCAGTCAGCCAAACCCTGGGGCAGCATTGAAGATTGGTCAAGTTGGACACACAGTAGATGATTCTGTACAGAATAACAACAGTTAGTAATATAACAATTGAATATGTATGTAGCGGGGTCCTCAATTTAAGGGAAGTGTTTGAGTGGTAGTTTACTCAAACACCTTGATTTGTTAGGGTTTTTACAACCATTTTTATCCACAGGGAGAGTATCGGTGTACAGTTCCCTGTGGCCTACAGGTGGCGCTGCCATGGTAGGCTAGGGTTGAACCGCTGATACAGTGCTGTGCCTTGTGTGTCCCCTCTCAGCAGCCATACCGTGGGTGTGGTCTACCTGCTGGGCATGCTGGGAGAGGAGATAAAAGGGGCAGACGCTGCCTGTTGGGGGTTCGTCTTGGTTCGGCTGTTGGGAGTCCTACTCTCAGGGAGTGTTCCTGTCCGGCCTGGGCACCTTAGACACAGGGCGGGTGTTCCTGTTCCATCCTGGGCACCAGGTACTATCATGCTGTTCCTGTCCGCCCTGGGCATGTAAGCCCAGAAAACGCAGTGGAGGCCTGGGGCCCAGCACCTTCAGCTGGGGTCCACCAGGGATTGAGGAATCTCAGGGTGCTGCCTTGCGAGGGGACCCGTATCTAGGATGAGGAGGCCAGGAAGGAACTCTTCGAAGACCCAGTGCAGTGTGATGGTAGGGTCCTGGTAACTCTCCGGAGGGATGTCTTCTCCTAAAAAAAGGCCATAGCTAAAGAAGGGGATCAGTTTCATCAGGTATGTGGCAGAGACCAACTTCACAGTCTGTGGCAGAGACGGTGCGCCTAGTCAAACTTGCTTGAGAATCTGAGCAAATATCTATAACGTTTGTGCTTGGACCTCATCCACACCTTGTACTATTCTATTTCTTGCTTCAACCCTTTTCCTATCAGAGACTGTGTTACTGGCTAAGAGAAAATAAACTCTGAGTTGGAGTTTCATCTGGTGTGGACATTCACTTTACTGGGAAGTCAAGGACTTGTCTCTACTTTAACATAGAGGTGAGAATCAGGCTCTGGAGGTTTTCGTGTTCTGACCGTAGAAGACCCAACAACAACACCGCTCAACCTCCTCGCACAGGAGGGTACGGGTTGTTAGTGCGGTGTGTCTCTCTCTTCCTGCGAGGAGCCAGAGTTAATGCAGGTAAAGAAAGGGGTCTGTGCGCTACATGTACAATGGTAGACACTGAATCTATGAATGGGCCCAGACAAATCAAAGGTGGAGAGGGGACTGTAGTTAAAATAAGGCTGGCCTGCAGGGAATCACTTCTCTAAAAGGGCAACAAGGGCAAGCAGTATTTGAGCCAGCTCACACCCTGCAGATGATGGGATAAGAGGAGTAGCCCACGTGTCAGGTCTTCACCAGCACGTTGAAGCTTGAAGAGGTTAAAAAGGGAAATCCTCAGGGAGAAAAAAGGTTCAAGCTGTTGGCAAGTAAATAATGGGTCCAGCAAGTGTGGCAAGTTCCTCTGTAATCCGGGTTATGTCTGCATGCAGTGTTTATGTGCTGTATGTTACTGACAAGAAAGGGATTTGGGCATAAGCCTGTTCACCAAATCCTGAGGTTAATCAGCTCACACAGAAACGTTTCAGAGTCTATGCCCCAGCAAGGATGACTGCAGGAAAGATATACACTAAGCGGTCCAGGTTGACGCCTGCAGCGCTGCCAAGCATGCGCCAGCAGTAGAGACAAATGATGTCACCCAGCAATACAAACCCTCTCAGGTGGGGACAGCAATGGCTTCCAGGCCCCTGAAAGGCTGCGGTCCCAGCCAAGGGATGTCAGCTCTGATGCTCACAGATGGGTCCCAGGAAGAAGAGAGCAGGCCTGCTGGAAACACCTCCTTAAATTACCTTTCCCATAATTCACCTGATTAGTAAGAAGCTTGCTGGGAGATGTAGTTGGGAAGAGACTCAGGAGTCCAGTCATGGCTGCACACAAGACTGCAAGTCCCACTGTCCTTTGCTCCTTGGCTCAGAAATGTGATGCAACCAGTCTGAGTGCAGCACTAGAGGGAAAACAGGAACAGACTGCAGCAATAGAGGTAGTGTCCACTGTTTTCATACTATGGTAGCCTGCACCTGGCTGCAGCTATACTATGCATACAAGACAACAAATGACAACATAAAAACTACATATGATCACTGTACTTCTGCAGCTAGGAATGTTTATAATGCTTCATGGGACATGTACAGTACAGCAGTTGGAGGACCACAGTTTAGCAATCCTAATGCAATTAAATAAACACAGATAGTTACATTGTTAGGTTGAAAAAAGACACAAGTCCATCTAGTTCAACAATAAAAATAAATTAAATAAAAAAATATCATATGTAGCGCACACCCACTCCTCACTCCCCTCTATTAAAGTTTTCCAACTCGCACTGTCTCTGGTCTAGGGGTATGATAGGGGAGGGAGAGGGGTGAGCTACGCCAGGCTTCCACCACAGTTGTGTATGTGGTCTCAGCAATGTCTCTTATTACCTTCGGGTCTGTGCTGTGCATCGGATCCTCCCTCCAAGAGTCTCCTTGAACCTCGTCCGTCAGAAATTGAGCCACACACAAAGTCCAACACTCCTTTATTCAAAACATAACAGGGACTCCCTTGGCTTTAGAACAGAAAAGGAGGTGTGTGTACGAATAGGCCCAGACACAAGTTCTATCATTCACTCTCCTCCCTGAGAGTGATCTATGGTCTCCGCACGAGGGAAATTCTCCTTCCGGACGGTCTCCGACAAGAGACTCACCCGTCACCGGCAGTCTGCTGCACCGGGTCTTCAGATGAGGAGCTCTTCCCGGTCCATTACGCCCACCTCGGATTCAGGCATCCATCCCCGGAGTGCCTTAGGATCCTTCCCTCGCGAAACTCAGTGTTGGGCACTGAGCTCCGGACCTCCATCCAAGTACCTCACCCCAGGACTAAAGGTGGAACACGATCTCCGGTGGTCCTCTAGGCCTAGGCCGCCTAGAGGACGGACACGAACCACCGTCCGCAGGCTGAAGGTGCCTGGGACGAAGACCCCGTGACCAAGATGGCCGGCCCCTTTA
Source organism: Rana muscosa (assembly GCA_029206835.1). Taxonomy (NCBI): domain Eukaryota; kingdom Metazoa; phylum Chordata; class Amphibia; order Anura; family Ranidae; genus Rana; species Rana muscosa. Next base: position 94,681,994 of record CM055123.1, on the reverse strand, counting down.
TACCCCCTCCCAGCAAGCATGGCAGGTTCCCCGCCCCACCATACCGCTGCCGAGAGAGACCAAAAAGGAGACTCAGCACACAGCGATATCCGTCCGTCAGCCTATAGTGACAGCGCCACCCAGTGGACCGCCGGAACATACCACCGGTGTCACCGAAAGATTAAAAATTTACCCCGGGAAAGTAAGTACCCGCTACACATATAATCCCATATACCCAATCCTATACCCACAGTTGATCCAGAGGAAGGCGAAAAACCCCAGCAAAGCATGATCCAATTTGCTATAGCAGGGGAAAAAATCCCTTCCTGATCCCAGAGAGGCAATCAGATTTTCCCTGGATCAACGTTACCTATAAATGTCGGTACCCAGTTATATTATGTACATTTAGGGAAAAATCCTGGCATTTCTTAACCACTTAACGACCGCCCACTGTAAATATACGTCGGCAGAATGGCACCGACAGGCAGAATCACGTACATATACGTGATTGCCTTTGTATAGTTGGGGGGTCCGATCGGACCCCCCTTCTTTACAGTGGGTGGTCGTTTTACCTTCGGGAACGATCCGGCATGAGGGGACGGCCGTTCGATTCCGGCCCCCCCCTCTCGATCGCTCCCGGCGAATGAGAGAGCTTCCCCTGCCTGTGTACTGTTTACACAGGCAGGAGGAAGTGATGTCATCTCTCCTGCGGCGCTCACATATACCGAGCGCCGTACAGGAGAAGATGCAGGTTAGTGCACAAAACAGCACACTGACACCAGGACACATAGGCACATAAATCGCCCCCCCAGGCCCCCCCAGACACCCCAGATCACCCCCCAGATCACCCCCCAGCCCCCAGTCACAGTGTCACTGATTGCAGTGACCATTTATTTAGTGATCACTGCAATCAGTGACATTTGTGACTGTAAAAGTGTCACTACATTTAGTTTTAGGTCCAGTGTAGCCCCCTAACCCCCCCTAATAAAGGTTTAACCCCCTTGATCGCCCCCCAGGTAACCCTTTCACCCCCTATCACCACTGTCACTAAGCAATAATTTTTCTGATCGATGTCTTAGCGTCGGCGATGCTGATCGGTAGCCAGTAATTTTTTTTAGGTTCGCCGCAGGTTTTTATAGCGTCGGGTACCCCCATATATTACCTAATAAAGGTTTAACCCCCTTGATCACCCCCCAGGTAACCCTTTCACCCCCTAGCACCGCCGTCGCTAAGCGATCATTTTCTGATCGATGTCTTAGTGTCGGTGATGCTGATCGGTAGCCAGTAATTTTTTTTAGGTTCGCCGCAGGTTTTTATAGCGTCAGGTACCCCGATATATTACCTAATAAAGGTTTAACCCCCTTGATCGCCCCCCAGGTAACCCTTTCACCCCCTATCACCACTGTCGCTAAGCGATCATTTTTCTGATCGCTGTCTTAGCATCGGTGATGCAGATCGGTAGCCAGTAATTTTTTTTAGGTTCGCCGCAGGTTTTTATAGCGTCAGGTACCCCCATATATTATCTAATAAAGGTTTAACCCCCTGATCGCCCCCCAGGTAACCCTTTCACCCCCTATCACCACTGTCGCTAAGCGATCGTTTTTATGATCGTTGTCTTAGTGTCGGTGATGCCGATAGGTAGCCAGTAATTTTTTTTTAGGTTCGCCGTCAGGTTTTTATATAGCGTCAGGTACCCCCATATATTACCTAATAAAGGTTTTAACCCCCTAATTGCCCCTAGTTAACCCTTTCACCAGTAATCACCATATAAGTGTTACGAGTGACGCTGGTTAGTTAGTTTGCTTTTTATAGTGTCAGGGCACCCGCCGTATATAACCCAATAAAGGTTTAATCCCCTGATCGCCCGGCGGGTGATATCAATTAGGTTTTAGCGTCAGAGAGGGTCTGCGTCACACCCCAGGCAGCGTCAGGTTAGTGCCAGTAGCGCTAACACCCACGCGTTAAGCATACACCACCCTTAGTGGTATAGTATCTGAACAGATCAATATCTGATCTGATCAGATCTATACTAGCGTCCCCAGCAGTTTAGGGTTCCCAAAAACGCAGTGTTAGCGGGATCAGCCCAGATACCTGCTAGCACCTGCGTTTTGCCCCTCCGTCCAGCCCAGGCCACCCAAGTGCAGTATCGATCGATCACTGTCACTTGCAAAACACAACACACATAACTGCAGCGTTCGCAGAGACAGGCCTGATCCCTGCGACTCCAGTGCTGTAGGAGGTGATTTCACCACCACAGTTAAAAAAAAAAAAAGCATATATGCCGAAGCATTGGGGCAGCAGGGGCGGAGGAGCGATTTTGCTCCTAATGCCACGTACATACGGTCGAAATTCCGACGGAGGCTTGCCCGTGGAAAAGTCTGACCATGTGTACGCGGCATAACTTTTGCGGGAAGATGCCCCCATGCTTCGGCATATATAAATGGTGCATGTATGCCCATCATTAGAAGTGGGTGGATGAAGGGCGGTATTCTAATGGTGGGCATACCCACCGATCAATCTTTTTTTTTTCGTTCAGCCAACAGGCTGCATGAAAAAAAAGATTACAAGACATGTCCAACAAGGACCAGCAACGTACTGGTATGTTGCTGGACTTTGAATGTTTATACCAGAATGATGCCTGTGGGTTTAGGTATCATCTTGGTATCATTCTTTTCAGCCAGCGGCCGGCTTTCATGTAAAAGCAATCCTAGTGGCTAATTAGCCTCTGGACTGCTTTTACAAGCAGTGGGAGGGAATGCCCCCCCCCCCGGATATAAAAAGCGCCATTGGGAAATTGGGAAAGCATTTTATCACACCGATCTTGGTGTGGTCAGATGCTTTGGAGGGCAGAGGAAAGATCTAGGGTCCAATAGACCCCAGTTTTTTTCAAAAAAAAGTACCTGTCATTACCTATTGCTATCATAGGGGATATTTACATTCCCTGAGATAACAATAAAAATGATAAAAAAAAAAATATGGAAGCAACAGTTTAAAAATAAAATAAAAAAGCAAAATTAATAATAAAAAAAAAAAAAAAAAAAAAGCACCCCTGTCCTGCCCTGCTCTTGCCCAATGGCGAACGCAAGCGTCGGTCTGGCGTCATATGTAAACAGATATTGCACCATGCATGTGAGGTATCACCGCGAAGGTCAGATCGAGGGCAGTAATTTTAGCAGTAGACCTCCTCTGTAAATCTAACGGCGTAACCTGTAAAGGCTTTTAAAGGCTTTTAAAAATGTATGTAGTTTGTCGCCAATGCGCGTTTGTGCGAAATTTTAAAGCTTGTCGTGTTTGGTATCTATGTACTCGGCCTAAGATCATCTTTTTTATTTCATCAAACATTTAGGCAATATAGTGTGTTTTAGTGCATTAAAATTAAAAAAAGTGTATTTTTTCCCCAAAAAATGCGTTTGAAAAATCTCTGCGCAAATACTGTGTAGAAAAAAAAATTGCAACACCCACCATTTTAATCTGTAGGGCCTTTGCTTTAAAAATATATATAATGTTTTGGGGTTCAACATAATTTTCTTGCAAAAAAAAAATATGTTTTCATGTAAACAAAAAGTGTGAAAAAGGGCTTTGCCTTCAAGTGGTTAGAAGAGTGGATGTAAGCTTCCTAATGTTGTGTATAAAATGCCAGAACAGTTCAAAACCCCCCCAAATGACCCCATTTTGGAAAGTAGACACCCCAAGCTATATACTGAGAGGCATGTCGAGTCCATGGAATATTTTATATGTTGACACAAGTTGCGGAAAATAGACAATTTTATTTTTATTTTTTATTTTTTTTGCACAAAGTTGTCACTAAATGATATATTGCTCAAACATGTCATGGGCATATGTGGAATTACACCCCAAAATACATTCTGTTGCTTCTCCTGAGTACGGGAATACCACATGTGTGAGACTTTTTGGGAGCCTAGCCGCGTACGGGACCCCAAAAACCAATCACCGCCTTCAGGCTTTCTAAGGGTGTAAATTTTTGATTTCACTTCTCACTGCCTATCACAGTTTCGGAGGCCATGGAATGCCCAGATGGCACAAACCCCCCCCCCCCAAATGACCCCATTTTGGAAAGTAGACACCCCAAGCTATTTGCTGAGAGGTATGGTGAGTATTTTGCAGATCTCGCTTTTTGTCACAAAGTTTTGAAAAAGAAAAAAAAAAAGAAAAACATTTTTTTCTTCATTTTCAAAAACAAATGAGAGCTGTAAAATACTCACCATGCATCTCAGCAAATAGCTTGGGGTGTCTACTTTCCAAAATGGGGTCATTTGGGGGATTTTGTGCTATTTTGGCATTTTATGGCCTTCGAAACTGTGATAGGTAGTGAGGAGTGAAATCAAAAATTTGTGCCTAGAAATCCTGAAGGCGGTGCTTGGTTTTCGGGGTCCCGTACGCGGCTAGGCTCCCAAAAAGTCCCACACATGTGGTATCCCCGTACTCAGGAGCAGCAGCAAAATGTATTTTTGGGTGCAATTCTACATATAACCATGGCATGTGTGAGCAATATATCATTTAGTGACAACTTTTTGTAATTTTTTTTTTTTTTTTTTAGTCATTATTCAATCACTTGCGACAAAAAAAAAATATTCAATGGGCTCAACATGCCTCTCAGCAATTTCCTTGGGGTGTCTACTTTCCAGAATTGGGTAATTTGGGGGGGTTTTGTACTGCCCTGCCATTTTAGCACCTCAAGAAATGAGATAGGCAGTCATAAATTAAAAGCTGTGTAAATTACAGAAAATGTACCCTAGTTTGTAGACGCTATAACTTTTACGCAAACCAATAAATATACGCTTATTGACATTTTTTTTTACTAAAGACATGTGGCTGAATACATTTTGGCCTAAATGTATGACTAAAATTGAGTTTATTCGATTTTTCTTATAACAAAAAGTAGAAAATATCATTTTTTTTCAAAATTTTCGGTCTTTTTCCGTTTATATCGCAAAAAATAAAAATCGCAGAGGCAATCAAATACCATTAAAAGAAAGCTCTATTTGTGGGAAGAAAAGGACGCAAATTTAGTTTCGGTACAACATTGCATGTCCGCACAATTTCCAGTTAAAGCAGCGCAGTGCAAAATTCTGAAAACAGCTCTGGTCCTTTAGCTACAAAATGGTCCGGGGCTTAAGTGGTTAAAGCAATCTACTGAGCTGGCCAGAACCACCTCTGGAGGGAGTCTATTCCACATTTTCACAGCTCTTACTATGAAGAAACCTTTCCGTATTTGGAGGTGAAATCGCTAAAGAGTGCCCCCTTGTCCTCTGTGTTGACAGTAAAGTGAATAACTCAACACCAAGTTCACTATATGGGACCCCTTATATATTTGTACATGTTGATCATATCCCCCCTTAATCTCCTCTTCTCAAGAGTGAATAAATTCAGTTCCTCTAATCTTTCCTCATAGCTGAGCTCCTCCATGCCTCTTATCAGTTTGGTTGCCATTCTCTGCACTTTCTCCAGTTTCCAAATATCCTTTTTGAGAACTGGTGCCCAAAACTGAACTGCATATTCCAAATGAGGTCTTACTAATGATTTGTACAGGGGCAAAATGATATCTCTCTCTCTGGAGACCATACCTCTCTTAATACAAGAAAGGACTTTGCTTGCTTTGGAAACTGCAGCTTGGCATTGATTATTATACTATTATTGAGCTTATGATCATAGGTGTGCGCAGCCTTTTGCATTAGGGTGTGCACCCAAAAGCTCAAACACACATGAATGCCACCGGCTGTCACAAGAAGGGGTGCTGGTGGTGGGAGCCAGTTGATTAAGAGCATATTACTATACACCCTAAATACGGGTGTAATGTGTTCCCAGTGATGAACCTAGATTTTAATATAATGGGGGCATTTACAATGGCCACTGGCACCCCCAACCACCCACCTGGTACTGCTCCTGGATATTTCTAATGCACATGGGGTGATTAGGGTGTGCCTAGGCACATCCAACACACCCTGTGCGCACGCCTATGCTTATGATCTACCAGAAACCCCAGATCCTTCACTATGGATTCCCCCAGTTGTACTCCCCCAGTATGTATGATGCATGCATATTCTTAGCCCCCAAGTGCACAACTTTACATTTATCAACATTAAACCTCAGATGCACCAATTTGATACAAAACATGTGAAAAGCTCCTGCAAGTGCACCCCGAATTTACAGGAGTATTAACATTGCAATAGAACAATTAACCAACACAGGTAATAAAGAGTAAAAAAACAAGTTTACCTAGAAGTTATTCCAAACCTGGTTATCCCAAACCTCCATAAATCTGAATGCCAGGCAAACAGTTACAAACAAATACATACACTCACCAGGCACTTTATTAGTTACACCTTGCTAGTACCGGGTTGGACCTCCTTTTCCCATCCGAACTGCCTTAAAGAGGAAGTAAACCCTGATGGATTTTACTTCCTCTTATTCCCCTGCAAAGTAAAAGCTTAATGGGCTAGTATGCATCGCATACTAGCCCATTATGTGGCACTTACCTGCAAACAAAGCCTGCGATGTCCCCGCTGGTGGAAGCATCTATTTTCGTCCCTCTTCCTTTCGGAGCCGCGGACTCTGGCTCTGTGACTGGCCGGAGCCATGTGACGTCACGCGCGGGAGCTAGCAGTCACGGCACACGCTGAGGAAGAAACAGCACGAAGGGCCGTTTCTTCACTGCGCATGCACCAACATCATCGGCGCACTACAAGGCAAATATCTTCTACCCGGCGCACGTTTAGGAGATATAGGTTAGCCCGATTATAGGCTTACCTATATGTAAGAATAGGTCAGGGGGGTTTATAACCACTTTAATGCCTTGTACACACGGTTGGATTTTCCGTCGGAATAAACTCCGACGGGTTTTTCCGACGGAATTTCGTTCAAGCTGTCTTGCATACACACTGTCACAGCAAATTCCGACCGCCAAGAACGCGGTGACGTAAAACACTACGACGCGCCGAGAAAAATTAAGTTCAATGCTTCCGAGCATGCGTCGTGGTTTTGTAACCCGTCAGAATTGCATCCAGACGAACGTTCTCTTTCTAAGTCCGTCGGAATTTCCAAAGGAAAAAGTCCGATGGGGCATACACACGTTCGGAATATCCGATGAAAAAATTCTGCAGGACTTTTTCCATCGGAAATTCCGAACGTGTGTACGCGGCATTATTCTTTGCGGCATAGATTCAACAAGGTGTTGGAAAAATTCCTGAGGATTTTGGTCCATATTGACATGATAGAATCATGCAGTTCCTGCAGAATTGCCGACTACACATCCATGATGCAATCTCCTGTTCCACCACATCCCAAAGGTGCTCTATTGGATTGAGATCTGGTGACTGTGGAGGCCATTGGAGTACAGTAAACTCATTGTCATGTTCAAGAAACCAGATTGAGATGATTTGAGCTTTGTGACATGGTGCAATATCCTGCTGGAAGGAGCCATCATAAAGGGATGAACATGGTCAGCAACAATACTCAGGTAGGCTGTGGCATTTAAAAGATGGTATGTGATTGGCTGGTTAGCAAATTGTGTTACCAAGCAATTGAACAGGTGTACCTAACAAAGTGGCTAATGAGTGTATAAGAGAATTGTTTTGCATGCCAAAGGATTTGTACGTCTATCCATCCAGTCATGAGATGTACACAGCTCTGCCAGAGAGCACATACCAGTCTTTAAGGGAAGCAGATACGATTTCTCTGTGTGGAAGTTAGGTACCTGTTACAGGTCTTGTACCTCCCTCGTCTGTGATTGACACAGTAAAAAGAAGTAGCAGACTGGCAAGCTTATTAAAGTGTTTAACCGTGATGTTACTTCAGCGCAAATATGTTCTGCTATTGAACTAATTATAAAAATATATGTGCTGCTAACACCAGACAAGTGTTCACACTTCCATTTCTACAGTATATAAATATACCAAAGTGCTAAAAAAATATATAATGAAACAGTATCGCGCAAACTAAGAATTCTAATACTGCTACCTATAACATAGTGTCTAAAAGAAAGAATAGTGCTATAATATATATATATATATATATATATATATATATATATACACACACACATACATATATATATATATTGTGACAGCAGGAAGGTAAAGTCACCTGGTTGCATCCAGGGGGGTAGGTATATTTCTCCCAGATTCAGGCTTTATGCCGACTTATACAACTAGGGAGAGAGTTGATGAAGCCCAGCTGAGGCTAGTGGGCTCATGGATGATTCATACCTCTAGGGAGAGTGCTGGGCGTCGTGCAGGCAGGGAGTTGATGAGACCAGCTGAAGCTTGTCAGCTCGTTTAAGGCCTCTATAAAAACTCCCAGCTTCATTAGATGTTTGCTCATGCCTGGAACCAGACCTGTGTGGACTGTCTAGGGAGAGTGAACCCCTGTGCGGTGAGACAAAGCCTGTGTGGCTATTTGTTTGGACATTTACTAAACCAGGGACTTAGGGACTAGGACAGCACCAGGCTGATCCCAGTTGTTAGTTAGGGAAACCTGCATGTTTAGTCAGAGGTCAAGCTGACCAGGATTTATTTTGTTTATGTTTCTTTTTGCTTTGCTGTGTTTTTGTCACTGTAAATAGAGAAATAAACCGCACCTTTTGATCTTGAAAACCACAACCTCCGTCTGCTGGGCCTGTTTTTGTGTGGGGAGCCCATCCAGGGGGTCACACACACCCGCTACCGAGCTAACCCCCTCACAGTTGGTGGAGAACCAGTGGCAGTTTTTTTTTAAGCCAGCATGGAGGAGATACTGAAACAGCTGGCTCTAGCAAATGCCAATCAACAGCAGACAAATGCAGGTTTGCAAAAGAGCTTCGCAGCCCAGCAACAAGCCCAGCAGCAATCTGAGGCCCGCTTCATAGACCTGTTGCAGAAGCAAGAGCAGAGACTACAACAACAGATGGAAGCAGTAATGCAGCAACGTCCGCAGACCAGTGAGGAAAGCCGTCCCACTAATACCGCGTCCTTTGGGGTGAGTCGTTTATTGACAAAAATGACTGGAGAGGATGATCCAGAGGTATTTTTGACCACATTTGAAAGGACTGCTGAAAGAGAAAAGTGGCCTGAGGAGCAGTGGGCTGGACTGGTGGCTCCTCTGTTAACTGGTGAATCGCAGAAAGCTTACTATGACCTAGAGCCTGACCAAGCAAAAGACTATGTGATGCTAAAAGCTGAAATATTGGCAAGGCTGGGTGTCACCCTGGCTGTCCGGGCTCAGCGTGTGCATAACTGGACTTTCCAGCTTGGAAAACCCCCCAGGTCTCAAATGTATGATCTCATTCACCTGAGCAGGAAGTGGCTACAGCCAGAGACTTTGTCCGCACCGGAGATTGTGGAACGTGTTGTGATGGATCGTTTCTTGAGAGCTCTTCCTACCGCCATTCAAAAGTGGGTAAGCCATGGAGACCCAGAAACGGCCGGTAAACTTGTGGATCGTGTAGAGAGATACTTGGCTGCAGAGAACCTGACGGCCTCTTCCAGAGACTCTCGGACTTTCCACCCTAAGACCAGACCATCCCCAGGGGCGGATAAGAGGATTCCAAGGGGTGAGGGTGGAGAGAGTGAGAGGGTGGGAGCTCTGCCCAGGGTTTGGCGAGAACAGCCTGGGAAGTCGGGGGCTCAAGAGGCAGCCAAAAGGATTGTTTGCTACCGCTGCCGGCAAACCGGACATATTGCAGCAAATTGCCCGGTTGTGGAGGAACCCATGCAATGTGACTTTCTGACGGACAGACGTCAGTCGCTGTGTGCGACAGTCGCATGCACTGCCATTCGGGGAACTGAGAAACATTTATGCAAAATGTGTATTAATGGTAGAAATGTTGTGGTATTACTGGATTCAGGTAGCCTTGTGACCCTGATAAAGGCTGAATTAGTTAAAACAGAGGTCTCTGGGAATAGCAAGGTAGCTGTTATTTGTGTGCATGGGGACACCCGAGAGTATCCAGTGACTACAGTATGTTTCAAGACCCCCAAAGGTACCCTCTCTCATCCAGTGGGGTTAGTATCTCAATTACCGCATGATGCCATTGTGGGAAGGGATTTTCCGAAGTTCTGGGAACTGTGGGATGATCCTGAGCCCCCCACTGGTGCCCCTATGTACCAGGAAGGTGATAGCCAGAACTCCTCTGAGAGTGGTGAGGACTCTCCAGAATTTCCCTTGTCAGTATTGGCAGGCGAGACTCAAGAAACTGGAGAGGAGCCCACCTCCTCAGACGAAAACCTACCGTCTGTGGAGTTTTCTGATCTTGAGGTTCACAGGGAAAATTTTGCCACAGAACAGTTAAAGGACCCCGCCCTAATAAAGGCACGGGAAAACGTAGTGGAAATAGATGGCGAGTTAGTGAACCCAGATAATACCTGCACTTACCCATACTTCAGCGTAGAGAAGGACCTACTGTATCGGGTGGCAAAAAGGGCAGAAGAAACCGTTGAGCAGCTTGTGGTGCCCAAACCTTACAGGAAGTTGGTGTTGGAGTTGGCCCATGGGCACATTCTTGGAGGTCATCTGGGGACAGAGAAAACCCGAGAGAGGGTATTACAGAGATTCTATTGGCCTGGGGTGATGAAGGACATAGAAAATTATTGTTCCTCCTGCCCTGTGTGTCAGAGGTCGGCCCCGATGCCACATTTCCGTAGCCCGCTGGTCCCTCTACCCATCATTGAGGTCCCGTTTGAGAGGATCGCAATGGATTTGGTAGGTCCTATAATCAAGTCCGCTAGGGGGCACCAGTACATATTAGTTATAATGGACTATGCCACCCGTTATCCAGAAGCGATCCCTCTCCGAAATACCTCGGCCAAAACCATAGCCAAAGAGCTATCTCTTGTTTTTAGCCGGGTGGGTATTTGTAAAGAACTGCTTACGGACCAAGGTACACCCTTTATGTCCCGGGTTATGAAAGAGCTGTGTAAATTGTTTAAAGTGACGCAATTGCGTACGTCTGTGTATCACCCCCAAACCGATGGGCTGGTTGAAAGATTCAACAAAACCCTAAAACAAATGTTGAAGAAAGTGGTGGATAGAGATGGAAAGGATTGGGACTGTCTACTTCCTTATTTGATGTTTGCTATTAGGGAGGTGCCCCAATCCTCTACGGGATTCTCCCCCTTTGAGTTACTGTATGGGAGACACCCAAGAGGGCTGTTGGATATTGCCAAGGAAACTTGGGAAAGTGAGAGTTCTCCCCACAGGAGTGTGATTGAGCATGTCGCCCTGATGCAAGATCGAATTGCACATGTAATGCCCATCGTGAAGGAACATTTGGCCCAAGCGCAGTTGGCACAGCAGAGAGTGTACAACCGTGGAGCCAAGACCCGTACCTTTTCCCCGGGGATAGGATATTGGTACTTGTCCCTACGGTTGAAAGTAAATTCCTTGCCAAATGGCAAGGCCCCTACGAGATAATGGAAAAAGTGAGCGAAGTGAATTACAAGGTCAGACAACCAGGAAGGCGAAAGCCCGAACAGATCTATCACGTTAATCTGTTGAAAGCCTGGAGGGATAGAGAGTCCCTAGTCGCAGAAACTTGGTCACCAGCTCAAACTGGTTGCGTGATTCCGGAGGTTGGAATAGCAGCCACCTTGTCACAACCCCAACAACAGGAGGTTAAGGAGTTTGTGCTTCGCAACAAGGAGGTGTTCTCTGAGCTGCCGGGACAAACATCTGGGGTAGAGCATGATATTATTACCCCGCCCGGTGAAAGGGTGAAGTTAAAACCCTATCGGATCCCAGAGGCCCGACGGGAGGCAATACGGGAGGAAGTACAGAAAATGCTGAACTTAGGGGTGATAGAGGAGTCCCAAAGTGATTGGTCTAGTCCCATTGTGTTGGTGCCTAAACCGGATGGGAGCTGGCGATTTTGTAACGATTTTCGTCAGTTGAACAAAGTTACAAAATTTGACACCTACCCCATGCCACGTATAGATGAGTTGATCGACCGGCTGGGAACAGCCCGATACATGACGACTCTTGACCTCACAAAAGGGTATTGGCAAATTCCCCTGGCCAAGTCGGCCAAAGAGAAAACCGCATTTGTAACCCCAGACGGGGCGTTCCAATATAAGAGAATGCCGTTCGGGTTACAGAATGCGCCGGCCACATTCCAGCGGAAAATGGACCAGATACTGAGGCCCCATCGGAAGTATGCTGCGGCTTACCTGGATGACGTAATTGTCCATAGCACAGATTGGGCCTCACATCTGCCAAAAGTGCAAGCAGTCCTAGACTCTATCCGGGAAGCGGGGTTTACGGCTAACCCCAAGAAGTGTACCATTGGGCAGGAGGAGGCCAAATATCTTGGGTACACCATTGGCAGGGGAGTAATAAAACCCCAACTCAACAAAGTCGAGGCCATCCAGAGTTGGCCACGTCCCAACAGCAAGAAGCAGGTACGAGCCTTTCTGGGAATCGCGGGTTATTATCGGCGCTTCATTCCCCACTTTGCTTCTAAGGCTGTGCCCCTAACCAACCTGACGAAAGGGAAAGGGTCGGTCATGATTAAATGGACCCCCGAGGCTGAGGCAGCGTTCCAATTCTTGAAACAAGCCTTATGTAGCCAGCCAGTGTTGTACTCACCTGACTTCTCTAAAGACTTTGTCGTACAAAGTGATGCGTCAGATGTGGGGTTAGGAGCAGTATTGTCCCAGGTCTGGAACGGGGAAGAGCACCCAGTCATTTACCTCAGCAGGAAGTTGAAGTCCCATGAGGTAAATTACGCCACGGTTGAAAAGGAGTGTTTAGCGGTGAAGTGGGCTCTAGATTCCCTTCGGTACTATCTGCTAGGTAGGCACTTTGACATGGTTACGGATCACGCTCCGTTAAAGTGGATGGCTCAAAACAAGGAGACAAATAGAAGAGTAAATAGGTGGTTCCTGGCCCTACAGGAATTCAACTTCACAGTAAAGCATCGCCCTGGCGTTCAAATGGGGAATGTGGATGCTTTGTCTCGAGTACATGAATGCCTGATTGCTGGTGTTCCAACCCCAAGGTTAAAACAAGAGGGGGGGGTATGTGACAGCAGGAAGGTAAAGTCACCTGGTTGCATCCAGGGGGGTAGGTATATTTCTCCCAGATTCAGGCTTTATGCCGACTTATACAACTAGGGAGAGAGTTGATGAAGCCCAGCTGAGGCTAGTGGGCTCATGGATGATTCATACCTCTAGGGAGAGTGCTGGGCGTCGTGCAGGCAGGGAGTTGATGAGACCAGCTGAAGCTTGTCAGCTCGTTTAAGGCCTCTATAAAAACTCCCAGCTTCATTAGATGTTTGCTCATGCCTGGAACCAGACCTGTGTGGACTGTCTAGGGAGAGTGAACCCCTGTGCGGTGAGACAAAGCCTGTGTGGCTATTTGTTTGGACATTTACTAAACCAGGGACTTAGGGACTAGGACAGCACCAGGCTGATCCCAGTTGTTAGTTAGGGAAACCTGCATGTTTAGTCAGAGGTCAAGCTGACCAGGATTTATTTTGTTTATGTTTCTTTTTGCTTTGCTGTGTTTTTGTCACTGTAAATAGAGAAATAAACCGCACCTTTTGATCTTGAAAACCACAACCTCCGTCTGCTGGGCCTGTTTTTGTGTGGGGAGCCCATCCAGGGGGTCACACACACCCTCTACCGAGCTAACCCCCTCACAATATATATATATATATATGCAGCGGGTGTTTGATTTTAGGGGAGGCATCTGGGTGGTAGTGTAACCCAGATGCATTGATTGTCAGGGAATCTGAGACCCTTTTGTGGTTCTTGGAGGACTCTGGTGGTGTTAGGTTCCCTGCGGCCTGCAGGTGGCGCTGTCACCTTGGCCGGAGTTGAACACTCACCGCAAGACTGCTTCCCTTTTTGTCCTTTCCTGGCACTGGTACAGCGGGGCAGGGAACCCGCTGTGACGCAAAGGGAGAGGAGATAAAAGGGGCGGACGCCCTGACCTTGGGTTCAGAGTCGGAGGACGCAGCCACACCCAGGCACCTTCAGCTTGGGTGCTGGCGTTCCGGAGTTCCGGGCCCAGGTGCCCTTGACCTGGCCGGAGTGGGAGATGGAGTCCATCTCAGGCACCTTTAGCCTGGGGTGAGGTACTATGGCGGAAGCCTGGAGCTCAGTACCTTCGACTGAGTTCCGCGAGGGTGGAGGAATCCCAGGGGGCCCCAACTCTTTGGGTGCCCGTGTCTGAGACGAGGAGGCCGGTGAGCGGAACTTCTCCGGAGAGTCCAGCGCAGTATTGCTGGTGATGGAGAGGCCTCCGGTAACTGTCTTGGACGGATGTCCTTCCCCTGATAGGGGCTACGATAGCGAAGGTAATTCATGTTCCGTTCAATATAGTCAGTGGCAATGACTATTCGCCACTGGTGATACTACAGTGGTTAGCTTTATCTAGAAGAATTGTGCCTTGGCCTACTCCCCACAAATACTGAAGTGTTACATGGGTCTCAACCTGTCTGTGCTGTTTGACTATTTATTGAGAAGAATAAATACGAGTTGGACCTATTCAGTGTGTGGAACTCTGGTTACTAGGAGCAAAGGGGAGTCAATCCGAGGAGAGGATTTGACTCTGGGACACATACACAAAGCCCGATAGTTCTGGCCTTCACCTCTACACATTGGAGGACATGGGCCGTGGTGTATCTCATCCCTCCCCCCAGTGTTAACCCCCAGACGAGACAGACAAGCCGTGAATGAGAAGGGGTGAGAGGGGTGAGGTCGTTTCATATATATATATATATATATATATATATATATATATATATATATATATATAATGTAGCACTACCCCCGTAGGAGCTGCTGGTTTTTGGGTCAATGCACGTTACCCCACCATTCGTTGTCTAGGGGATGAGAGTCTATACACTTCAGGAGAAACTTCAATGTCCACACAAGCTGTAAATCCTATTTCTTTGTTTTTATTTCACACCAACTTGCAGGGAAAAATGATGGAGGGTTAGGGGAAGTTCAGGCACATGATGCAGACCACTGAGGAACTTTTAAGTTTAAAAAACGACACTAAACAAAGTACACATACCACTTTCCTTCGAGTGGAAATTGCTCACCCGGATGGATCTCTCTCACCGGCCTAGCAGCTGGGGTGGAGCACGGACCCAAAGTCTCTGCCACAGACTTGATGAAAGTAGAACAAGTAGACAATCCTCTGCCACAGGATTGGGTGATGTAGACAAATTGTAACTTGGTCCTCCGCCAAAGGACTTAGCAAGTGTTCAGCTGAGCAGTATGAGAGCCTTTAAGCCGGACAGGCGATACTGCAGGGTAGCATTTGGCTAGGGTGCATCCTCCAATAGAGTCACCGTGTCTCCTCTCGAGATACTAGCCTTCCGCTGGGTTCTCTCCAAGACAGGTCCTCCCCCGGTTCCTCCACTGAGTGGCTTCTTCCCTCAGGACAGACAGCACAGGACCACCCCCGAGCCGTAGGCCCCAGACAGGACATCTGGGCCTACTTTGTAGGTGCACAGCCTCAGGCCAGCAGGCCCTGAGGCGGGAAAACGAGACAGGCAGTAACACACGCCTTGGGCCAGGAGGGCCACATGGCAAAACGAGCCCAGAACAATGGCGTCTGCTCCTTAAGTACCCTTCCCCAGCATGCTCAGCGGGGAGACCACTCCCACTGAGCTGTTCCCGGGGAAAGACACCCAATCCGCTCTGGCTTGGTTGTGTTCCAACACTGGCCTGTGGTGGTAGCGCCACCTACAGACGAACAGTGGGAAGTCCCCCCAACACAGCCACAGCTGAAACAGAGGCCAATTTAGCCTTTATAATCAGATCTGAGCCAATAAGCGGCTCAGATACCCACTAGATTTAAATATAGCGCCTGATCATCAGGAGCAGAGCGCTACATATATATATATATATATATATATATACATATATATATACACATATACACACACACACACACACATATACACACATACACACACACACATACATATAATCCACCTTTATGTATATCTAACCACGTACATGCCATATTAATATATACATGCAATCAATAAAGTGCTGTCTGTGCAATATGCTGGGGCCTGGAGCTTATTTCTCTCTCAATCTGCACCCCCTCATATAAGCATGCTACTTGATAGCACATGAACATTGCAGCCCTTGGGACCCTGTGCTGTCCTTTCCTCTCCCAGTCTCAGCTTTGTTATACAGCAGATTGAAAATGGTCAATTTCACGTCAAATACAGGCATATACACTGAGAGATTAAAAAATACATTTAAATGATACAATAATAAACACAAACACAAAAGCCTCATTAGTTTGTGTTTTTATATCTACCCGCAGTTCAGCTTTAAAAGTACACAATAGAATAAAAGATTTAGTCCCATTGCGATTTACCATTTAGCGATCCATTGTAGCACGTTAACAAGTGTCACGGTAAGTCAGTCTATTTATTATGAATGAGCTGCCAATGCACAATAACAGATCAAAACTTGCATATGACCCATTTTTAGCAATGCAGCACACCACAATGCACAGCATTGTGTTGTGGTGATTTGCAATTTACCGTGCTTGCAGTGTGTTCTGCTAATACTTTGTACACAACAATACAAGTATTTTAGCACACATTGCCAAGATGCACAAGTTTTAATGGCCCCGACACAAGCAGCTGAAAACCTCATGTCAAGAAAAAAAAAAAAAACACGAAGGAGAAGTACGCAGCCTAAACAATTTTGAACTAGCAAAGGAAGTCCGTATGGGAGGGAATTCCATCATACTCTCCAATATTTCTTTCTTTTCAAACTTTGTTATTGAAAAGAATGCAAATCAGATTTCAATATAAAAGAGGACATAACACATACTGTGCCGCCCAATGGGCATAGAATTGTTATATATATTGTTTCTCAACCATTTTCTATGTATGTTATGTTTAGTTTACATGCTGCCATCTTGTGAATTTTTGTGGTAATGCACATATTCTCTGTATTTCTTTTGTCTGATCTATGACACACTTCCTTTCTGTGTATGCTCCACCCTTCTTCCTGAGTTTGTACTTCCTGCTTAATGGAGACAGCTTAACAGGCCACATGTAACATGGGCACATGTATTCTGCATTGTAAGCTACAGACAAGTATCATCTTTCGACAGCACAATACTACAACCTGTTCATCTGCTGTAACCTGTCATCTGATGTATTCTGATGTTTTGGATTAAAGCACTTTTGTGAATAGAATCGGTATTGGTGAGTTCAAGCTATCTGATAAGGATTGTCCTCAGTAATCATATCTGCTTATACAGGCCAGGCATAGAGGTCTCACAAGGGATAAGTCGCTTCACAACAATCGGAGTCAGAATACATACATACAGGTACAAAGCACCACAATATGTCAGTTCAAGGACACTTTAGCTATGCAACGTACATGACGAAAGGAAGGCACAATGCCTTCAAAGCATAATAAATCAAAACAGGAGGACCATCATTAGAATGATTACGAAAATATACAGAATTGGTGGACAAGAAGTTTACAAGGAGGTAACTAGAGCTGCGATGACATCACTCCCGCATGCGCGCGGGAGCCGATGTTTTTGGCAGGGGCTCAGAAGAAATGGCACAGGTGGCCGTTCCTTCAGAGAGCATGCACCAGTGATGTCACTGGCTGCATGTAAACTAAATATCTCCTAAAGGGTGCACGTTTAGGAGATATTTACACTACCTATAGGTAAGCCTTATTATAGGCTTACCTATAGGTAAAAGCAAGAGATGGAAGTTTACTTCCACTGAAAGGCAGGAAAGGAAGAAGGTTGACTGCCCCGGGCGAGCCCCAGGTCCAAGCCACAGTGCTCATGAAAAAGTGGGCATTAATTAGTGCCCACAGCATGGGATTGTGGCAGTAACACATGGGTTCCGTAGTAGTACACGTGCGGGGGGCTATATAAACCCCCCGGGATTAGGCTTTAGTCACAGTTTGAGCACATACAGGTTGGTGTGCTCCCTATCAAGGTAGCTCATGAAGACTCTCGTTCGGCGGGTCCTGGAGAAGGCGGCATCCGAAGGAGGAGAAGACTGGCTCAGGAGATGTCTGGCAGAGTTGGAAGAAGAGTCGGCGCTGGTTCCAGGAGCGGAGGACAGCGCGGGGAGTCCATCGTCAGCGGAGGTTAGCGTGCCCTTTTCAGCGCAGTTGCCGCCTCCTCAGCTACCTCAATCCCGCAGGCAATCGCGCAGCTCCCCGCCGGAACGTCCGGCAACATTGGAAGTATCGCGTGAGGAGATGGAAGCCCGCCCTCAAAACGCCGAGGTCAGGGACGTCGCATTACGCCAGACCAGCAGTCAGAGGAGCCAGAGGAAGAGGAGGTCATGCTCTCCGTCCCCGCTCCGTGTCACGAGGGGGCGGGGCAGAGCGCGGCAGTCTCCGCCCACAGGAGAAAATTTTCTTTTTTCTCCACAGGTACTCGCAGTGTCGGAAATGGCTTCAGCGTCTCTTGTTTCCAGTCAGACTCAGCTGGAAACCAGGATGGCTCAGCAGCAGAGAGAGTCTAGAGCAAGACAAGCGGTTGTAAGTGTTAATGCTCAAAGCAGCATTCAGCAAGGAAGTCAGCCAGACGTTAATGATGCACTTAGTGGTGAGTTATTTCACAGGCAATTGATTGAAAAATTGCTTACTTCATTGGATAAACAAAATAATTCTTTAAATGTTCAACAAGTGCAGGTAGCTGTCACTTCTCCCGCAGATGTTTGGTCAGAAAATACAGCATTACCTATGGTTTCTACAGCCCCAAGTACTAATGTTGGTGCTATTTAAGAGTCTGTTAATACTGTTCCTAATTTTTCCCCAGTACCAGAGAGTTGTTTCAAAGAAACTATGCCATGTGAAATCTCACCTTTAGGTTTCCATTTGCCCCTCAGTGTTAAAGAAAAAATATGGAAAGGGGATTTTATTGAATTACTAACTTTACTCCCTGGTACAAAGGAATTTTCTGCAAAAATTGAAAAGAAAAATGACGAGGCTTCAGATGATAGGCGTCACACTGCTCCTAAATCTTTTCACAACTGGTTGCAGGCTTTTTGTATATATTCTGCAATCATGGGTGAAAAGTTTCCTGAAAAATGTAGCGGTTTGTTCCAGCATTTGGAAAACATACTTGAAGCTTATAAAAATTTTGGCGGTTTTGGCTGGTTCTGTTATGATGAATCATTCCGCCAAAAAATGTCAGTCTATCCAAATTTGAAATGGGGCATGAAAGACGTTGGTTTATGGTTAAACCTTATTTCACCTCCCAAACAAGTATTTTCAAAACAGCCCCAGCTAAATCAAAACATTTCCTCTGTAAATAAAAAAGGAGTATGTTATGCTTTTAACGAGTCACAATGCAAGTGGGCAACATCATGCCGTTATAAGCATGAGTGTTCCTTTTGCTTTGGGACGCACCCACTGTCAAAATGTTTTAAAAGAACCTATCCACAAAATCAACACAGGGACAATTCCAAAAGCTCACACTCCAGTGAGGCTGGAAAAAATGTACCCGTGGTTGCTTCTCTACCCAGACAGGGAGAAGGCTGAAATTTTAATTAACGGTTTTTCGTCAGGTTTCAAGCTTCCAGTTTTTAGTGGATCGGGATGCAATATGGTGAGTAACCTGAAATCAGTATTGTTACACAGTCAAGTAGTTAGACAAAAAATAATAAAAGAGATTGCAGCAGGTCGGGTAGCAGGGCCTTTTATTTTGCCTCCTTTCAAAAATGTTAGGGTTTCCCCTTTGGGCGTAGTGCCAAAAAAGGAGCCTAATTCTTATCGTTTGATACATCACCTTTCATTTCCGAAGGGTGGTTCTTTAAATGATGAAATTGATAATTCTTTATCTTCAGTATCTTATGCAAGCTTTTATGATGCCATTAGGCTTATCAGAAGATTTGGAACTGGGGCATTATTAGCGAAATCGGATATCAAGTCTGCTTTTAGGTTACTTCCTATTGCTCCTGAATCATTCAATTCATTGGGTTTTTGTTTCGAGGAGAAATTTTTCTATGACATGTGTTTGCCTATGGGTTGCTCCCTGTCATGCAGATATTTTGAGACCTTCGCAACTTTTTTGCAGTGGATTGTTATTTATGAATCTGGATGTGAGGGAGTAATTCATTATTTAGATGATTTCCTCTTTATAGGCCCTCCTGATTCTCCAATGTGCACATTACTTTTGAAATTATTTTTAGCCGTTGCTCAAAACTTTGGCATACCCACTGCGTTTGAAAAAACTGTTTTTCCTGCGACGATTATCGAATTTTTAGGTATCTGTATTGATACCACGTTATGCCAGTATCAACTCCCTTTAGCAAAGATTGCTCGTATTCAAAATTTAATCTGTCTCTTTTTACGTAAGAAAAAGATCATTTTAAAAGAACTTCAGTCTTTTCTAGGTTTATTAGCTTTTGCATCGCGCATTATGCCGGTTGGCAGAATTTTCTCTAGGAGAATGTCCATGGCAATGTCCGGATTGCAATCACCTTTTTCTCATATACGCCTTACGTCGGATTTAAAAGACGATCTGCTGGTATGGTCTCAGTTTTTGATGGACTATAATGGTCGTACTTTCTTTCAGGAAGATTTTGTTTTTTCAGCGGATATGGATTTATACACAGATTCAGCGGGTTCGCTGGGTTTTGCAGCGATATGGCGCACTCATTGGTGTTGTGGCTCTTGGCCTCCTTTATGGATTGCAAATAAAGCCACAAAAAATATCGTCCTTTTGGAACTCTTTCCTATAGTAGTGGCTTTGGAGTTATGGGGAGAATTTTTTGCAAATAAGAGAATTTTGGTCCATTCAGATAACAAGGGTGTATTATTTGCATTAAATTGTCTTTCCTCAAAATCATTGAGCGTAATAAAATTATTACGTTATTTTGTATTATTGTGTTTAAGATATAATATTTGGGTTAAAGCTACTTATGTCCTGGGGAAACTTAATGTGTTAGCTGACGCACTGTCTCATTTCCAGATGGCTCGTTTCAGACAGCTTTTTCCCGAAGCGGACCTAATGGGTCACACATGCCCCAGTCATCTATGGGATTTGATCTAACTCTCGTTCTTTCAGCTATTTAGGGATCTATTGCTCCCAAAACATGGATCGAATATTCGGTCACATGGAAAAAATGGCTCTTATTTGCTGAAGAATTAGGACTATCTGGTTTGTTGCCTACCGAACAAACGGTTTTGGCTTTTCTTTGCTCACTAATGCAAATTTTTTTTTCATATAATCACATTAATAAGAGTTTGGCAGGCATTTCATTTTTTCTAAAGCTCCATAAGTTACCAATCTGTACAAGTTTCTTTTCTGTTCGGCAAGCACTGAAAGGTTACAGAAAAAAAACTTTTAAGCCAGACACGCGTAGACCTGTGTCTTTAGATTTATTAAAAAAAAATTGTTTAACCACTCCGTTGGTGTGCCATTCAGAGTATGAGGCGTTGCTATTCCATTCAGCTTTTGTGCTGGTTTTCTTTGCGGCGCTTCGTATCTCTGAGTTGGTACCAAATAATAATAAAGGTTGTTCAGGGTTAAAATTCAACGAGGTCATTATTTCCAAAGGTACAGTCCAGGTCTTTGTTAGTAAGTCAAAGACCGATATTACGGGCAGAGGTCATTGGCTCAATTTACATGCTTGTGGTGACTCCATTATTTGTCCATATTTAATACTGTCAAAATATTTATCTCATAGGCCTTCCTGTTCAGGAAATTTTTTGGTACAAGGTTTCAATTTTCAGCGGTTTTTCAGCATTGTTTACATGAGTTAGGTCTTTCACACATGAAATTTTCGTCACACTCATTTTGCATTGGAGCTGCCACAGAAGCTGCTAGATTGGGCTTAAATGATTCAATTATAAAAAGGCTAGGAAGTGGGATTCAGAAAGGTTTAAATTGTATATTCGTCCTAATCTATCTAATTTTAGGTAAAAAAAAATCCGTATGGATCATTGGGCATTCGTTTGTTCACTGGGCTCACAAACGAGCATCCACCGCTGTTATACCCAGAATTTATCTTTATCTGAAAATTATTTTCAAGTTCTTTGGAAAGGTATTCGTGGGCTTCATTGGAATAATCTTCTTTTTCATCTATTCAAGTTGGCACAATTTTGGCCTTTTCCAGATGTTATAATAATTAACCTTGGTGGTAATGACGTAGGTAAAAGTTCAACGTTAGATTTGATTTTTAGGATTAAACATGACTTATATCAGATTCATCTTTCTTTCCCTGGCACTAGGGTTGTTTTCTCTGAAGTGGTCCCGCGTCTTGTCTGGTTATCTTCCTCAGGAAACAGATCTTTGGAGAGGATCAGGAGACGTGTGAACCATTCCATTGAGAAATTTATGCCACTTTTAAATAGCTTTTCTTTTACGCAAACTGAATTAGAGGGGGGTTTTTCTGGTCTTTATAGACCGGATGGAGTTCATCTGTCAGATGTGGGTTTGGATATTTTCAATCTGGATCTTCAAACTATGATAGAAATGGCCGAGGTGGTGGGGTAGGCCGTTTTTGTTAGCTGACAAAACCGGCTGGTGGGGACTTTAAAATACATTTTATTTATGGTATTCGCTCGAGTTCTGTGACTGAGCGAGATATTTGAGAGATATTTGGTTATATTTGAAATTTTATGCTTTGATTAAATTAATTATAGTTCAAGTTTAAATTAATTATTAAATAGATATATATATTCATGTTTTAACCAATGTAAGGTGCCGCAGCCTTCTTTATTACCAAAAAAAAATAAAAATAATATATATATAATAAATTATTGTTACTCTTGTTATATTGTGTCTGGAGTATTTATTTATATTTGACTTCTTTGGTACGGCCTACATTCCCATGAAAAAGTGGGAATTAATTAGTGCCCACAGCATGGGATTGTGACAGTCAGAAGAAGTATACACGTGCGGGGGGCTATATAAACCCCCCGGGCTTAGGCTTTAGTCACAGTTTGAGCACATACAGGTTGGTGTGCTCCCCCTTCCCTCCCACCCTGTCGCAGCACCTATAATTGGTTCGTCACCCTTGTATCAAGCAGGGACTTTAAAATAAATTTTATTTATGGTATTCGCTCGAGTTCTGTGACTGAGCGAGATATTTGAGAGATATTTGGTTATATTTAAAATTTTATGCTTTGATTAAATTAATTATAGTTCAAGTTTAAATGAATTATTAAATAGATATATATATTTATGTTTTAACCAATGTAAGGTGCCGCGGCCTTTTTTATTACCAAAAAATAATAAAAAATAATAATATATATATAATAAATTATTGTTACTCTTGTTATATTGTGTCTGGAGTATTTATTTATGTTTGACTTCTTTGGTAAGAACATGCCTCAGGGTTCAAGCAAAGATTCATTGAAGTCTAGATAAAGAAAGTGGTCCAGGGTTGCCAAATTTTGAGGTGTTTGGGAATATTATCTTGAGTAGTTGCCTCAATTTTACTGTGTATCATAGCCTGGGTGACCCTATGTATAGTTTCAATAGTACAATGGGTAGAATCTCTAACATTTCAATGAGATGATCTTACAGTGCGAGACTCCATCTGATATTACTGTCCAGACAGTGGGAGACTACAAGTAAATAATCAAAGATCAAGTAATAATCAGATTATTACAAATGGTAACTGGTTCTTTTTAGGGACAGGCGTGTTTAAAAAAAATTAAAAATAAACCAATGATCAAAAAGGCATGAGTAGTGCTGTGCCAAACATTTTATAAAGGTCATAAACATTTAAGAAGATAAGACTATAGGTTAGTCAGTGTGGGAACCATGCCCTGTATAGGGATGAGCTTCGTGTTCGAGTCGAACATACGTTCGACTCGAACATTGGCTGTTCGATCGTTCGACGAAGATCGAACGATTTGGGCCGTTCGCGCCAAATTCGAGTGACGCGAACGGCCCACAATGCACTACGCCATCGCAGTGTCATCCAGGCGCTGTGATTGGCCAAGCATGCACTGTGACCCCGCATGCTTGGCCAATCACAGCGCCGGCAGCGAGGAGAGCAATGATTGGCCACAGGCAGGATGCCTGTGGCCAATTATTGCTGAGGGTGTTTAGTACACGCCCCACACTATAAAAGGCCGCCAGCACGGCGGCCTAGTGTAGTGTGTTCCGGAGCAGGGATAGAGTAGCATAGGCAGGGACAGTGACTGTTATTTCTTTCTTGCTTAACCTGGATTCCTTTAGTTTAGGGAAAGAGAAGGATAGGTAGGGAGAGTGTCAGTGTGTTTTGTGCTTCTGCTATAGTGTGCTTAAAAAAAACATTTATTCTAGGGACAGAAAACTCTAGGTAGGGACAGTGTCAGTTTCTTTCACTCTGCAAGTCCTTGTTTCCAGGGACCTGTAAGGACAGTGAGTTAATTGTCCTTGTGCTATATTGTGCTTAAAAAAAACATTTATTCTAGGGACAGAAAACTCTAGGTAGGGACAGTGTCAGTTTCTTTCACTCTGCAAGTCCTTGTTTCCAGGGACCTGTAAGGACAGTGAGTTAATTGTCCTTGTGCTATATTGTGCTTAAAAAAAACATTTATTCTAGGGACAGAAAACTCTAGGTAGGGACAGTGTCAGTTTCTTTCACTCTGCAAGTCCTTGTTTCCAGGGACCTGTAAGGACAGTGAGTTAATTGTCCTTGTGCTATATTGTGATTAAAAAAAACATTTATTCTAGGGACAGAAAACTCTAGGTAGGGACAGTGTCAGTTTCTTTCACTCTGCAAGTCCTTGTTTCCAGGGACCTGTAAGGACAGTGAGTTAATTTTCCTTGTGCTATATTGTGATTAAAAAAAACATTTTTTCTAGGGACAGAAAACTGTAGGTAGGGAGAGTGTTTTTTTTCTTTCACTCTGCAAGTCCTTGTTTCCAGGGACCTGTAAGGACAGTGAGTTAATTGTCCTTGTGCTATATTGTGCTTAAAAAAAACATTTATTCTAGGGACAGAAAACTCTAGGTAGGGACAGTGTCAGTTTCTTTCACTCTGCAAGTCCTTGTTTCCAGGGACCTGTAAGGACAGTGAGTTAATTGTCCTTGTGCTATATTGTGCTTAAAAAAAACATTTATTCTAGGGACAGAAAACTCTAGGTAGGGACAGTGTCAGTTTCTTTCACTCTGCAAGTCCTTGTTTCCAGGGACCTGTAAGGACAGTGAGTTAATTGTCCTTGTGCTATATTGTGATTAAAAAAAACATTTATTCTAGGGACAGAAAACTCTAGGTAGGGACAGTGTCAGTTTCTTTCACTCTGCAAGTCCTTGTTTCCAGGGACCTGTAAGGACAGTGAGTTAATTTTCCTTGTGCTATATTGTGATTAAAAAAAACATTTTTTCTAGGGACAGAAAACTGTAGGTAGGGAGAGTGTTTTTTTTCTTTCACTCTGCAAGTCCTTGTTTCCAGGGACCTGTAAGGACAGTGAGTTAATTGTCCTTGTGCTATATTGTGCTTAAAAAAAACATTTATTCTAGGGACAGAAAACTCTAGGTAGGGACAGTGTCAGTTTCTTTCACTCTGCAAGTCCTTGTTTCCAGGGACCTGTAAGGACAGTGAGTTAATTGTCCTTGTGCTATATTGTGATTAAAAAAAACATTTATTCTAGGGACAGAAAACTCTAGGTAGGGACAGTGTCAGTTTCTTTCACTCTGCAAGTCCTTGTTTCCAGGGACCTGTAAGGACAGTGAGTTAATTTTCCTTGTGCTATATTGTGATTAAAAAAAACATTTTTTCTAGGGACAGAAAACTGTAGGTAGGGAGAGTGTTTTTTTTCTTTCACTCTGCAAGTCCTTGTTTCCAGGGACCTGTAAGGACAGTGAGTTAATTTTACTTGTGCTATATTGTGCTTAAAAAAAACATTTTTTCTAGGGACAGAAAACTGTAGGTAGGGAGAGTGTTTTTTTTCTTTCACTCTGCAAGTCCTTGTTTCCAGGGACCTGTAAGGACAGTGAGTTAATTGTCCTTGTGCTATATTGTGCTTAAAAAAAACATTTATTCTAGGGACAGAAAACTCTAGGTAGGGACAGTGTCAGTTTCTTTCACTCTGCAAGTCCTTGTTTCCAGGGACCTGTAAGGACAGTGAGTTAATTGTCCTTGTGCTATATTGTGCTTAAAAAAAACATTTATTCTAGGGACAGAAAACTCTAGGTAGGGACAGTGTCAGTTTCTTTCACTCTGCAAGTCCTTGTTTCCAGGGACCTGTAAGGACAGTGAGTTAATTGTCCTTGTGCTATATTGTGATTAAAAAAAACATTTATTCTAGGGACAGAAAACTCTAGGTAGGGACAGTGTCAGTTTCTTTCACTCTGCAAGTCCTTGTTTCCAGGGACCTGTAAGGACAGTGAGTTAATTTTCCTTGTGCTATATTGTGATTAAAAAAAACATTTTTTCTAGGGACAGAAAACTGTAGGTAGGGACAGTGTCAGTTTCTTTCACTCTGCAAGTCCTTGTTTCCAGGGACCTGTAAGGACAGTGAGTTAATTTTCCTTGTGCTATATTGTGATTAAAAAAAACATTTTTTCTAGGGACAGAAAACTGTAGGTAGGGAGAGTGTTTTTTTTCTTTCACTCTGCAAGTCCTTGTTTCCAGGGACCTGTAAGGACAGTGAGTTAATTTTCCTTGTGCTATATTGTGATTAAAAAAAACATTTTTTCTAGGGACAGAAAACTGTAGGTAGGGAGAGTGTTTTTTTTCTTTCACTCTGCAAGTCCTTGTTTCCAGGGACCTGTAAGGACAGTGAGTTAATTTTCCTTGTGCTATATTGTGATTAAAAAAAACATTTTTTCTAGGGACAGAAAACTGTAGGTAGGGAGAGTGTTTTTTTTCTTTCACTCTGCAAGTCCTTGTTTCCAGGGACCTGTAAGGACAGTGAGTTAATTGTCCTTGTGCTATATTGTGCTTAAAAAAAACATTTATTCTAGGGACAGAAAACTCTAGGTAGGGACAGTGTCAGTTTCTTTCACTCTGCAAGTCCTTGTTTCCAGGGACCTGTAAGGACAGTGAGTTAATTTTCCTTGTGCTATATTGTGATTAAAAAAAACATTTATTCTAGGGACAGAAAACTCTAGGTAGGGACAGTGTCAGTTTCTTTCACTCTGCAAGTCCTTGTTTCCAGGGACCTGGAGAGACATTGAGTGAATTGTCCTTGTGCTATATTGTGATTAAAAAAAACATTTATTCTAGGGACAGAAAACTCTAGGTAGGGACAGTGTCAGTTTCTTTCACTGTGAAAGTCCTTGTTTCAAGGGACAGAGAAGGACACCTGAAGGTAGCCCTTATTGCTTTTTTCCCATCTCCCTGCAGGCCATCTATTAGAATGTCTGGAAGGCAAACAAGGAGAGGCAGACAGTCAGGAGGCAATAAAAGAGGGCAAGCAGGCTCTGTGTCTGGGGGCAACAGTGCTGGTTGTGGACGCGGTGCATTGTCATCAGCACATGGCCATGGGACACGCTTGTCCTTCTTTTCGGCAGCTGGACATGTTGAGCCACATCATGCCGAAGACTTGGTAGAGTGGATGACCAAGCCCTCCTCCTCCTCCTCATCCTCTCTCACCCAGGCTCAGGGTACTGGAAAAGCAGCTGCCAAAGCGTCGTCTTCCCTGGTATCAATGTCAGACAAATCATCAGTCACTCCTTCCCTAGACCCACCATGTCCTCCTCCTGAGGAGTCCCCCGAACTGTTTCAGCACAGTGTTGGGTACATGCTCCAGGAGGATGCCCAGCGTTTCGAAGGGTCTGATGATGAAACCCAGCTAGAGGAAGGCAGTAGCGTGAGAGCAGACAGAGGGGATGCTCAAGAAGGACACCAATCTGGCAGTCATGTTCCAGCAGCTGCAGCATACTGCCAGATTGGCTCCAGTGATGAGGAGGGAGGGGATGATGAGGTCAATGACTCCACGTGGGTGCCTAATAGGAGAGAGGAGGAGGAGGAGGATGAGGAGGAGGCACATCTCCAACGAGGCAGGATGCCCTTTGGTGGCCAGCGTAAGGGCAGTACACCGACGGAATCACACCGCAGAGCTCCGCCTGTGCAGGGCGCTGCCTCTGCCCGTCATTCAAAAAGTTCTTTGGTGTGGGCCTTTTTTGAGGCTAGTGCATCAGATCGCACAGCTGCTGTTTGCAACATATGTCTCAAGCGTATATCGCGTGGCCAAAACATCAGCCGCTTGGGTACCACATGCCTGACCAGACATATGTTGACCTGCCATGCAGCTCGTTGGCAAGCCTACCTCAAAGACCCACACCAAAGAACCAAGCGGACCTCTCCTTGCACCGCATCAGCTGGGATCTCCAACCCCACTATAACTTCAGTCCTCTCTGAAACATGCACTGAGAGGAATGAAGGTGTAGAATTAGGTGTGTCACAGCCAAGTACTTGCGCCCACTCTGCTAGCAGTACACCGACGTCCGATTCTAGCAGGCAAATTTCCCTGCCCCAGCTGCTGGACCGTCGAAAGAAGTTCACTCCCAGCCATCCACATGCCCAGCGGTTGAATGCTAGCTTGGCTAAATTGCTAGCGCTTCAACTGCTGCCTTTTCAGTTGGTAGACTCGGCCCCCTTCCGTGAGTTTGTGCAATGTGCGGTTCCTCAGTGGCAGGTTCCCAAACGCCACTTTTTCTCACGGAAGGCTATTCCGGCTCTCTACCGGCATGTGGAAGGCAATGTCTTGGCCTCGCTGGACAGGGCGGTCAGCGGTAAGGTGCATATTACCGCTGACTCATGGTCCAGCAGGCATGGACAGGGACGTTACCTTTCTTTCACGGCCCATTGGGTCACTCTTTTGGCAGCTGGGAAGGATTCAGGACAAGGTGCAGTAGTGTTGGAGGTTGTCCCACCGCCACGCCTCCAAAATGCTACTACTGGTTGTGACACACCTCTCTCCTCCACCCCCTCCTCTTCTTCTTCCTCCATGGCCTCTTCCTGTGGTTTGTCCTATGAACCAGCGGTGCTCCGTAGCCGTTCACGGGGCTACGCAAGTACGCAGGCAAAAAGATGCCATGCCGTGCTTGCGCTGGTGTGTTTGGGGGACAGAAGCCACACTGGGGCAGAGGTCCTGTCTGCTCTGCAGGGCCAGGCCGAGAGGTGGTTGACGCCACGCCAGCTTAAGCCAGGAATGGTGGTTTGCGACAATGGCACCAACCTCCTCTCCGCCCTCCGACAGGGACAACTGACCCATGTGCCCTGTGTGGCTCACGTCCTTAACCTGGTGGTGCAGCGCTTCTTGGGCAGGTACCCGGGCTTACAGGATGTCCTGAGGCAGGCCAGGAAAGTCTGTGTGCATTTCCGCAGATCTTATAATGCCAGTGCTCGCCTGGCTGAGCTGCAAAAGGAGTTGAACCTGCCCAAGAACCGCCTTATATGTGACATGCCCACCAGGTGGAACTCAACGTTGGCCATGCTGCAGCGGCTGCACACGCAGCAGAGGGCCATCAATGAGTACCTGTGCGACTACGGCACCAGGACAGGGTCAGGGGAGCTTGGTTTTTTTTCTCCACGCCAGTGGGGCATGATCAGGGATGCATGCACTGTCCTGGCACCATTTGAGGAGGCCACGAGGATGGTGAGCAGTGACAGTGCATGCATCAGTGACACTGTACCTCTTGTCCACCTGTTGGAGCACACGCTGCGTGGAATAATGGACAGGGCACTTGAGGCAGAACAGAGGCAGGAAGAGGAGGACTTCCTTGCCTCTCAAGGCCCCCTTTACCCAGACAGTGTTCCTTCTGTCCCACCCATCGCACAGGAAGAGGAGGAGGAGGAGGAGGAGGAGGAGGATTGTGTCAGCATGGAGGTGGAGGCTGGCACTCAGCATCATCAGCAGCAGTCTTTTAGGGATGATTTACAGTCCCAAGAAACCAGTGGACTTGTACGTGGCTGGGAGGAGGTGGCTGCGGATCATGTCGTCCTTAGTGACCCAGAGGACTCCGGAGCGAATGCCTCAGCAAACCTACGCTGCATGGCCTCCCTGATCCTGCAAAGTCTGCGGAAGGATCCTCGTATTCTTCGGATCAAGGAGAGGGACCATTACTGGCTGGCCACTCTCCTTGATCCACGGTACAAGGGTAAGGTTGCGGACCTTATGTTACCGTCGCAGAGGGAGCAGAGGATGAGACAACTCCGGGAGGCCTTGCAGAAAGGTCTGTGCAACGCGTTCCCAGAGACTGGGAGGTTGCAAACTCCTGGTCCTGGACAACGAGTTGCTGAGGCTTCGGCCAGTCAAAGAAGGAGCGGTGGGGAAGGTGGCCGTCTGACCGATGCGTTCAGACAATTCTTTAGTCCGCAGCCCCAAAGTATGATCGGTTCCAGCAACCATCGCCAGCGTCTGATAAACATGGTGCAGGAATATCTAGGGGCAAGGTCAGACTTGGACACCTTCCCCACCGAAAATCCTCTGGCTTACTGGGTCTTGAGGATGGATCACTGGCCAGAGCTTGCACAGTATGCAATTGAGCTACTGGCCTGTCCTGCATCCAGCGTTCTTTCGGAACGCACATTCAGTGCTGCTGGAGGATTTGTCACGGATCACAGGGTGCGCCTGTCCACCGACTCGGTTGATCGACTGACTTTCATCAAGATGAACCAGTCTTGGATCACCACCAGCTACCACACACCTGATGCTGATATAACAGACTAATTGATTTTAAAATGTCACATCCCTTCAAGACTGATGCTGATGCTGAGTGCCTGTGCTGTTATGTTGACTGGCTATCCTCCTCCTCCGAGTCCTCAATGATACGATTGATGATGATAGCTTGGAAGATCATTTTTGTTTATGGGTGCCGCCACCAGTGCCTAACGCCCAATTTTTCAGCCCCTGTTTAACAGGGGCGTGTAATTACAATTTTTGAAGCAATACTTTGCAACAGGGCTCATTGCTGTGCTCCAAGTACAGTATCTGTGAGGAGTTGCAGTGTTGTGCCACCAGTGCCTAAGGCCCAATTTTTCAGCCCCTGTTTAACAGGGGCGTGTCATTACAATTTTTGAAGCAATACTTTGCAACAGGGCTCATTGCTGTGCTCCAAGTACAGTATCTGTGAAGGGTTGCAGTGTTGTGCCACCAGTGCCTAAGGCCCAATTTTTCAGCCCCTGTTCAACAGGGGCATGTAATTACAATTCTTGATCTAATAATTCACAGCAGGGCCCATTGCTGCACCCACCAAGAGTAACTGTCAGGGCTTACAGTGTTGTGGCACCAGCACCACCATCAAAGGCCCAATTTTTACTACCACTGTTCAACAATTATATGTAATTAAAATTCCTGATATAATAGTTGACAGCAGGGCGTTCCAGCACCAACCAAGAGTAACTGTGAGTGCTTACAGTGTTGTGCCAACACCAACAACTAAGGGGCCTATTTCTGCAGAGTATATACGGCAGGTCCCTACTTTCAAACATCCAACTTACAAACGACTCCTACTTGCAAACGCAAGAAGACAACAGGAAGTGAGAGGAAATCTACCACTAGGAAGGAAAATTCTCTCCTGTAAGAATAAATATGGGAGAAAGGTGTCTCCTCTGTACTGATGCTTTATCAGCAATCCTTGTTTCAAGAAAAACACCACATTTCAAAAACAGTTGTCATTAGGACGGAAAGTGAGGTGAAATGTTCTGAACAGGGGCACAGACAGCAAAACAAATGTTACAGGGGTGATAACCCTTACCTATGTTTTCCAAAAAGTTTAAAAATAGATTTTTGGTCTGGAGCTACACTTCAACAATGTACCTGTTCAAAATTACAAACAGATTCTACATAAGAACAAACCTACAGTCCCTGTCTTGTATGCACCGCCTGTATACGGCTGTTCAGAGTATATAGGGCCTTTTTTATTTTATGTGCGGGGTTCCCCTTAATATCCATACAAGACCCAAAGGGGCTGGTAATGGGCTGGGGTAGGGGGGGGGTCATGGGGTAGCTATGCCATTTTTCTTAAAGATTTTCATCCATATTACCGGGACCAGACATTACATTAAAGCCGCAAGCAGTTTTAAATGGCTTTTTTTTCCTTTAGAAGTGTCATTTTGTGCAGGGACAGTTCTAAACACGGGAAACACGTGGCACTTCACAGGCATACTTTAGACACCCCCCAGGTACGATATTTAAAGGAATATTTGACTTTTTTTTTCACTTTATGCATCATTAAAATGACTGCTCCCGGAAAACGACCGTTTTTAAAACTTATTTTTGCATTGATACATGTCCCCTGGTGCAGAACCCGGGTTCCCAAACCCTTTTTAGGACAATAACATGCATAATAGTTTTTATAATTAGCACTTTAGAATTCGAACGTTCGCATCCATTGTATTTAATAGGGTTCTAATGTTCGTTCGAACTTTCGGTCCGTTCGCGGGTTCTGGTGCGAACCGAACCCGGGGGTGTTCGGCTCATCACTAGCCCTGTAGCACAAATCCAAATAGTGGCAAAATGAGATATAAATGAAGTCTAAATACCAACACTACCCCCCAGTTGAATTGTTTTCTTTTACTTTTAAAAGCAATGATTGTGTAATTTCCCATAACATAAAAAATAAATCTGACCTACTTTAAATATATCACTTTTATGACAAGCTCTGGGCATGCTACAGCTCATCCCTTTCAAAATTACACTGTAAAATAGTACATTAACTTGCATTTGCATTTCCATGAGTTGCAGAAAGTACAGAAGGTCAAGACCGAGTAAACTGCCCACATGCAAATCAGTGTGATAGATATTGTATTTATATAAAAATGGGCACATTCACGCAGGAAATTCCAGGGAGACAAACAAGCTTAGCAGAGCCCAATTTGCTTGGAAGAGAATGGTGCTTGGATGGTCACGGAATGTTGAACTGTCATTCAGGTAGATACAAAGATGATAAGTAAAAAAATACCACAAACTTTGTGCACATTTAGTTATAATGATGATTACCAATCCTAGCAACTGCTCTAACCTGCTCTGTGTTGTGATCTTGTTAGCAAAGTCATAAGTGTGTTGTATAAAGACCAATATCCACATCTGCTTGGCATTAGTCTTCATAGGAAAGAACTTCTCTATTTTGACAAGAACATAAAAAAAAAAAAAAAAAAATGGTTTTTCGTATTACAATACAGAAAGTTAAAGTTTAATTTTATATTATTTTACATTTTAAAAGATATATATATATATATATATATATATATATATATATATATATATATATGTAGCGCACCAACCCCAGACTTTACCTGCTTTTTTTCACAGGAAAGAATGAGGCACACCGCACCACAAACCCGTACCTACCTGAATAGGGAGGTTGAGCGGTGTTAGTTTCTCGGGCCTGCTTGCAGCCAGTGTTTAAAAACCTCCAGTGCTGACCTCGCTTCTGTGGTAGTCAGAAACAAGCCTTTAGTTCTCCCCAGTAAGCAACTGTCCACACCAACTGAAAGGTCCAACCCTTATTTATTCCTTTTAGCACAATAAACAGTCTCTTTGAGAGCAGACAGGTTGGGACAAGACACAGGTCAGATAAGGTGGGAGGAGGTCCAGGCACAAACTTGAATTTGAGTTTCCTCCTATTCTGATTAGCACGAACAGGCTTGGCGCACGGTCTCTGCCACAGACCATGAAGTTGGTCACTGCCACTGACCGGGTGAAAAAAAGATGAAAGCCACTGCCACTGACCTTGGGTGCGTAGTGTCACTGCCACTGTGACTTAAAGAACACGCACTTCCTTCCGTTAGTAAACTGGCCCTTTATAGGACAAGAACATCCCTCCGGAGAGTTACCAGAGGCCCCATCTGTCACCACGGCTCTGCGCTGGGTCCTATGAAAGGGTCACCTCCCTGGCCTCCTCATCCTGGATACGGGTCCCCTCGCAAGGCAGATCCCTGGGAGTCTCGGTCCCCGGTGGATCCCAGCCGAAGGCTGCTGGGCTCCGGGCCTTTCTCCAAAGTACCTCACCCCAGACTGAAGGTGTCTGAGATGGAAAAGCAGCTCCGTCTCCGGGCCTAGGGCACCCAGAGACAACCCGACCAGGCCTCCGGGCCTAGGGCACCCGGAGGTGACACACACGCACCCAGGCCTAAGTGCCTGAGCGCAAAACCGACCCCGCTGGAAGATGGCCGCCCCCTTTTATATCCTCTCCCGACAGGCACAGCAGGTTCCTCGCCCCGCCGTACTGCTGCCAAGAGGGGACAAAAAAAGGCACAACCTTGTACTGCGGTTCAACCCGGGCCCATGGCAACAGCGCCACCCATAGGCTCCAGGGAACTACACACCAGTACCATCTCCCAGGGACAGAAATGGTCCCTGAAACCTAACAATCAGTGCATCTGAGCCTAGTTACCACTCAGATGCTTCCCCCTAAATTTAAACCACCCGCTACATATATATATATATATATATATATATATATATATATATATATATATACACACATATACTGTATCTATCTATACACACACACTGTATATATCCACATACATATATACACCTACAATGTTTCTTCTAATAATAAAAAGGAAAAAAAATTAAAGGACAAGGATTTCCAGAGTACAATGAGTAAGCTAAAGAGAACTCAAAGTCTATTTACGTTAGCTCCTGGCCTTTTTCTGACACTTATGTTTACATGTAAAAAATCTGTATTTTTTGCTAGAAAATTAGTTAGAACCCCCAAACATATTTTTTTATAAGTCCTTTGATAAAACGCTGTGGCATGAAACATGTCAGTCACGACTTCCCTGTGAGCTTACGATTTCCACTGCTTCAGAGTCCCGTCCCCCTGCCTCTACGTGTCTCCTTCCTTGTTGTCCCCATCGGTAAGGCAACGCTGACGTCATCCGAGCGCGTCATCCAAGCGTGCCCGGCTCTCTATTGGACTATAAGGAATATGAAATTTGTGAATTGATAACCTGTAACAGCACTCACGTTACTTACGTCATCGAGTGTCTGTGCCACTTACAGTACGTAGGCCGCACTACGCGCGCTTTGTGTGTACGCATCAGGGAACATATAAATAACATAAAGAAAGGGTTTCCAAAACACAACCTTTCACGACATTTTGATCAATTCCACCAGAGGGATCCAACTGGCCTCATATTTTATGGAATCGATCCGATTAAAGAAAACTGGAGGGGGGGGGGGTAACAGGACTACCCTTGTTTCCCAAAATGAGACCAGTTGGATTTACCGACTTGGATCTTTGGCGCCCAAAGGGTTAAACATTGACATAGACCTTAATTGCTTTATAGCCAATCCACTGTCTATTTTATTCTAACTATAGCCAGCAGTAGATTAGGCTTAGAAATGTTGCCATTATCCTCCATTACACACCCATTTCCCCTGGGTGGGGAAAAATAAATATATATATATATAAAATTCTCTCTCACTTCATATTTTCTTGGCCCATTCCATATATCGTCTAAGTACACATACATATGAGGATATGAGATGTATGATAACACCCAGGCATATAACCGCCTGGAAATTATAACATGAAGGGGTTCTTTCTGTGTAGGGCATCCTACTCGAATGTAATACAAGGGCTTCTCCCTGGCATAATTCATTACTTCCCTTCTTACTCCTTCCCTATATGTCTCTCTTAGTAATATTATAACACAGTTTTTAGCAATATATTTTTTAAATATTCTTCTTTATCATATATACACATAGGTCGGTATTGTATATATATATTTTTTTGCCCTTCTTAATACACCCATTTGGGTATGGACACCAACTCGTAATACCAGGCAGAGATATATTTCGAGTGTAGTACACACAAACCTATTTGTGTAAGGTATGTCTGTTAATAGTATAACTTTACTAGATACGAGCTGGCTTTGCAATATGTGATTCCAGTGTAGTATCCTACTTCTACCAGAGAGGGCGTTCTATGCTGGATGTTTCTTAACCATTGTTTTTTGAGTGTATTGTTAAGGATGTGTCCACTAGAATGTACAGTATATTGTGTATAGGTATATCCATGTATTTTTACACAACTTCGCTGTCCCGTATGGTAATCTGCATCCCTACTAGAAGAGATAAAGTGTCACGTCAATATGGCATCCCGGGATCCAAGGGTTGTTCACATAATTAGCATATATCACATCTGTAACAAAAGAAGGTTTACGGCATGATTTCCGCCCTCCCTTAGGCTGATTCGTTATCCTTAGGGGGGTGGGCGGATCCATAGTGACGCTCTTGCTCTTAAGTATGGAAGTGTCGTACGTTAGCACCGCCTCCAGACGACATCCTATGACGAAACGCGTAAGGCGGAGCTACGCATTACGCACACCACGCTACCCGGAAGCATAGCTGGAACACAGCTGGAGCGCAAGCTGCGGATACCAGCTCACATTAATCGCGGGGACGCGATCTAGGGACCGCATTTTCTTTCTTTTATTTGCTGTTTGTTTTTTTAAATTTTAAATAAAACCAACGTTTTTTACACTATGGGAGCATCTTCTTGTTTACCCTATTGAGGCACTGGAAGCCCCACTTACAGCAGCTGAACCCTCAGGGGAAGCTGGAGAATGGATCAAGGTGAACACATCGCAGACATCTTCCCCGGGACCTGTGGAAATCCCTGGACACCAACTCGGAATATCCTTCTATGCTGCCTACCCCTGTAGGGGTGAAGGAGTCTGGTGAGTGAGGACACATGTGGGGGTCGTATTGCCTGCTGTGTTAAAGATCAGATTATACAAACTGCCATCCATATAAAGAGGACTGACTAATTGACCATCAGTACCAAAACCTTTTAATATAGTATATTATATGCCAGCATTATAGACATTATACAGAGACTAATAGCATAGCCATTTAGATTGCTGACATATATTGGCGATCCTGCTCGGAGTTTTTTATTTGGACTATTATGCTTGTAGCCTGTTCTCTCTGCACATACAGTATGAGCTTTTGAATATATATATATTGTGACAGCAGGAAGGTAAAGTCACCTGGTTGCATCCAGGGGGGTAGATATATTTCGCCCAGATTCAGGCTTTACGCCGACTTATACAACTAGGTGGAGAGTTGTATAAGCCCAGCTAAGGCTAGTGGGCTCATGGATGACTCATACCTCTAGGGAGAGTGCTGGGCGTCGTGCAGACAGGGAGTTGATGAGACCAGCTGAAGCTTGTCAGCTCATTTAGGCCTCTATAAGAACTCCCAGCTTCATTAGATGTTAGCTCATGCCTGGAACCAGACCTGTGTGGACTGTCTAGGGAGAGTGAACCCCTGTGCGGTGAGACAAAGCCTGTGTGGCTATTTGCTTGGACATTTAAAACCAGGGACTTAGGGACTAGGACAGCACTAGGCTGATCCCAGTTGTTAGTTAGGAAACCTGTATGTTTAGTCAGAGGTCAACTTGACCAGGATTTATTTTGTTTATGTTTCTTTTGCTTTGCTGTGTTTTGTCACTGTAAATAGAAAATAAACCGCCCCTTTTTGATTTTGAAAACCACAACCTCCGTTTGCTGGGCCTGTTTTGTGTGGGGAGCCCATCCCGGGGGTCACACACACCCGCTGCCGAGCTAACCCCCTCACAGTTGGTGGAGAACCAGTGGCAGTTTTTTTTAAGCCAGCATGGAGGAGATACTGAAGCAGCTGGCTCTAGCAAATGCCAATCAACAGCAGACAAATGCAGGTTTGCAAAAGAGCCTTGCAGCTCATCAACAGAGCCTTGCAGCTCAACAACAGAACTTCGCAGCCCAGCAGCAAGCTCATCAACAGAGCCTTGCAGCCCAGCAGCAGACAAACGCAACTTTGCAACAGAGTCTGGAGGCTCAGCAACAAGCCCAGCAGCAATCTGAGGCCCGCTTCATAGACCTGTTGCAGAAGCAAGAGCAGAGACTACAACAACAGATGGAAGCAGTAATGCAGCAACGTCCGCAGACCAGTGAGGAAAGCCGTCCCACTAATACCGCGTCCTTTGGGGTGAGTCGTTTATTGACAAAAATGACTGGAGAGGATGATCCAGAGGTATTTTTGACCACATTTGAAAGGACCGCTGAAAGAGAAAAGTGGCCTGAGGAGCAGTGGGCTGGACTGGTGGCTCCTCTGTTAACTGGTGAATCGCAGAAAGCTTACTATGACCTAGAGCCTAACCAAGCAAAAGACTATGTGATGCTAAAAGCTGAAATATTGGCAAGGCTGGGTGTCACCCAGGCTGTCCGGGCTCAGCGTGTGCATAACTGGACTTTCCAGCTTGGAAAACCCCCCAGGTCTCAAATGTATGATCTCTTTCACCTGAGCAGAAAGTGGCTACAGCCAGAGACTTTGTCCGCACCAAAGATTGTGGAACGTGTTGTAATGGATCGGTTTTTGAGAGCTCTTCCTACTGCCATCCAAAAGTGGGTAAGCCATGGAGACCCAGAGACGGCCGATGGTCTTGTGGATCGTGTGGAGAAATACTTGGCTACAGAGAACCTGACGGCCTCTTCCAGAGACACTCGGACTTTCCACCCTAAGACCAGACCATCCCCAGGGGCGGATAAGAGGATTCCAAGGGGTAAGGGTGGAGAGAGTGAGAGGGTGGGAGCTCTACCCCAAGTTTGGCGAGAACAGCCTGGGAAATCAGCGGCTCAAGAGGCGGCAAGAAGGATCGTTTGCTACCGCTGCCGGCAAGCGGGACATATTGCAGCCAATTGCCCGGTTGTGGAGGAACCCATGCAGTGTGACTTTCTGACGGGCAGACGTCAGTCGCTGTGTGCGACAGTCGCATGCACTGCCATTCGAGGAACTGAGAAACATTTATGCAAAATGTGTGTTAATGGTAGAAATGTTGTGGTATTGCTGGATTCAGGTAGCCTTGTGACCCTGATAAAGGCTGAGTTAGTTAAAACAGAGGTCTCTGGGAATAGCAAGGTAGCTGTTATTTGTGTGCATGGGGACACCCGAGAGTATCCAGTGACTACAGTGTGTTTCGAGACCCCCAAAGGTACCCTCTCTCATCCAGTGGGCTTAGTATCTCAGTTACCGCATGACGCCATTGTGGGAAGGGATTTTCCGAAGTTCTGGGAACTGTGGGATGATCCTGAGCCCCTCACTGGTGCCCCTATGTACCAGGAATGTGATAGCCAAAACTCCCCTGAGAGTGGTGAGGACTCTCCGGAATTTCCCTTATCAGTATTGGCAGGGGAGACTCAAGAAACTGGGGAGGAGCCCACCTCCTCAGACGAAAACCTACCGTCTGTGGAGTTTTCTGATCTTGAGGTTCACAGGGAAAACTTTGCCACAGAACAGTTGAAAGACCCCGCCCTAATAAAGGCACGGGAAAACGTAGTGAAAATAGATGGCGAGTTAGTGAACCCAGATAATACCTGCACTTACCCATACTTCAGCGTAGAGAAGGACCTACTGTATCGGGTGGCAAAAAGGGCAGAAGAAACCGTTGAGCAGCTTGTGGTGCCCAAACCTTACAGGAAGTTGGTGTTGGAGTTGGCCCATGGGCACATTCTTGGAGGTCATCTGGGGACAGAGAAAACCCGAGAGAGGGTATTACAGAGATTCTATTGGCCGGGGGTGATGAAGGACGTAGAAAATTATTGTTCCTCCTGCCCTGTGTGTCAGAGGTCGGCCCCGATGCCACATTTCCGTAGCCCGCTGGTCCCTCTACCCATCATTGAGGTCCCGTTTGAGAGGATCGCCATGGATTTGGTAGGTCCTATAATCAAGTCCGCTAGGGGGCACCAGTACATATTAGTTATAATGGACTATGCCACCCGTTATCCAGAAGCGATCCCTCTCCGAAATACCTCGGCCAAAACCATAGCCAAAGAGCTATCTCTTGTGTTTAGCCGGGTGGGTATTTGTAAAGAACTGCTTACGGACCAAGGTACACCCTTTATGTCCCGGGTTATGAAGGAGCTGTGTAAATTATTCAAAGTGACGCAATTACGTACATCTGTGTATCACCCCCAAACCGATGGGCTCGTTGAAAGATTCAACAAAACCCTAAAACAAATGTTGAAGAAAGTGGTGGATAGAGATGGAAAGGATTGGGACTGTCTACTTCCTTATCTGATGATTGCTATTAGGGAGGTGCCCCAATCCTCTACGGGATTCTCCCCCTTTGAGTTACTGTATGGGAGACACCCAAGAGGGCTGTTGGATATTGCCAAGGAAACTTGGGAAAGTGAGAGTTCTCCCCACAGGAGTGTGATTGAGCATG
Source organism: Rana muscosa (assembly GCA_029206835.1). NCBI lineage: Eukaryota > Metazoa > Chordata > Amphibia > Anura > Ranidae > Rana > Rana muscosa. Next base: position 94,641,942 of record CM055123.1, on the reverse strand, counting down.
TCGCCCTGATGCAAGACCGAATTGCACAGGTAATGCCCATCGTGAAGGAACATTTGGCCCAAGCGCAGTTAGCACAGCAGAGAGTGTACAACCGTGGAGCCAAGACCCGTACCTTTTCCCCGGGGGATAGGATACTGGTACTTGTCCCTACGGTTGAAAGTAAATTCCTTGCCAAATGGCAAGGCCCCTACGAGATAATGGAAAAAGTGAGCGAAGTGAATTACAAGGTCAGACAACCAGGAAGGCGAAAGCCCGAACAGATCTATCACGTTAATCTGTTGAAAGCCTGGAGGGATAGAGAGTCCCTAGTCGCAGACACTTGGTCACCAGCTCAAACTGGTTGCGTGATTCCTGAGGTTGGAATAGCAGCCACCTTGTCACAACCCCAACAACAGGAGGTTAAGGAGTTTGTGCTTCGCAACAAGGAGGTATTCTCTGAGCTGCCGGGACAAACATCTGGGGTAGAGCATGACATCATTACCCCGCCCGGTGAAAGGGTGAAGTTAAAACCCTATCGGATCCCAGAGGCCCGACGGGAGGCAATACGGGAGGAAGTACAGAAAATGCTGAACTTAGGGGTGATAGAGGAGTCCCAAAGTGATTGGTCTAGTCCCATCGTGTTGGTGCCTAAGCCGGATGGGAGCTGGCGATTTTGTAACGATTTTCGTCAGTTGAACAAAGTTACAAAATTTGACACCTACCCCATGCCACGTATAGATGAGTTGATCGACCGGCTGGGAACAGCCCGATACATGACGACTCTTGACCTCACAAAAGGGTATTGGCAAACCCCCCTGGCCAAGTCGGCCAAAGAGAAAACCGCATTTGTAACCCCAGACGGGGCGTTCCAATATAAGAGAATGCCGTTCGGGTTACAGAATGCGCCGGCCACATTCCAGCGGAAAATGGACCAGATGCTGAGGCCCCATCGGAAGTATGCTGCGGCTTACCTGGATGACGTAATTTTCCATAGCACAGATTGGGCCTCACATCTGCCAAAAGTGCAAGCAGTCCTGGACTCTGTTCGGGAAGCGGGGTTTACGGCTAACCCCAAGAAGTGTACCATTGGGCAGGAGGAGGCCAAATATCTTGGGTACACCATTGGGAGGGGAGTAATAAAACCCCAACTCAACAAAGTCGAGGCCATCCAGAGTTGGCCACGTCCCAACAGCAAGAAGCAGGTACGAGCCTTTCTAGGAATCGCTGGGTATTATCAGCGATTCATTCCCCACTTTGCTTCTAAGGCTGTGCCCCTAACCAACCTGACGAAGGGGAAAGGGTCGGTCATGATTAAATGGACCCCCGAGGCTGAGGCAGCATTCCAATTCTTGAAACAAGCCTTATGTAGCCAGCCAGTGTTGTACTCACCCGACTTCTCTAAAGACTTTGTCGTACAAAGTGATGCGTCAGATGTGGGGTTAGGAGCAGTATTGTCCCAGGTCTGGAACGGGGAAGAGCACCCAGTCATTTACCTCAGCAGGAAGTTGAAGTCCCATGAGGTAAATTACGCCACCGTTGAAAAGGAGTGTTTAGCGGTGAAGTGGGCTCTAGATTCCCTTCGGTACTACCTGCTAGGTAGGCACTTTGACATGGTTACGGATCACGCTCCGTTAAAGTGGATGGCTCAAAACAAGGAAACAAATAGAAGAGTGAATAGGTGGTTCCTGGCCCTCCAGGAATTCAACTTCACAGTAAAGCATCGCCCTGGCGTTCAAATGGGGAATGTGGATGCTTTGTCTCGAGTACATGAATGCCTGATTGCTGGTGTTCCAACCCCGAGGTTAAAACAAGAGGGGGGGGTATGTGACAGCAGGAAGGTAAAGTCACCTGGTTGCATCCAGGGGGGTAGATATATTTCGCCCAGATTCAGGCTTTACGCCGACTTATACAACTAGGTGGAGAGTTGTATAAGCCCAGCTAAGGCTAGTGGGCTCATGGATGACTCATACCTCTAGGGAGAGTGCTGGGCGTCGTGCAGACAGGGAGTTGATGAGACCAGCTGAAGCTTGTCAGCTCATTTAGGCCTCTATAAGAACTCCCAGCTTCATTAGATGTTAGCTCATGCCTGGAACCAGACCTGTGTGGACTGTCTAGGGAGAGTGAACCCCTGTGCGGTGAGACAAAGCCTGTGTGGCTATTTGCTTGGACATTTAAAACCAGGGACTTAGGGACTAGGACAGCACTAGGCTGATCCCAGTTGTTAGTTAGGAAACCTGTATGTTTAGTCAGAGGTCAACTTGACCAGGATTTATTTTGTTTATGTTTCTTTTGCTTTGCTGTGTTTTGTCACTGTAAATAGAAAATAAACCGCACCTTTTTGATTTTGAAAACCACAACCTCCGTTTGCTGGGCCTGTTTTGTGTGGGGAGCCCATCCCGGGGGTCACACACACCCGCTGCCGAGCTAACCCCCTCACAATATATATATATTTTTTTTCTTTTTTCGTTACACATGATGATTTTTTGTTACACATAATGCCTTAGAAGATGCACTATTAAGACACTAATTTCGTTAAGACATTACACACTGTTATTTGTGTTTATGATCTGTTTCACGGTATCCCTTATATAGGAGAATTCTACCACTATTTAGGTGGTATGCACATTTTTGGTTTAAAAGATTGATAAACTCACACATTACTGCCCATTTACAGGACCAGTGAGCAGCGCCATACCCCATTCACTTATTTATTCACTCACGTTTAGGACTCTCTTTGGAGGGTCCCACTAGGGGGGGCTGCAGCTCTTACTCTGTTATTACTTGCCTCTCAGATTATTTCTTTCAGCTACTCATTTCTCCTAAGCGCAGGTACACTATAATTTTACTTCTCTATTGGATCGTTTCAATCCTCCCAGTGCCGCCATCACGGAGGTCCCCATACAATGCAGCTACATCCACTGGCTCCTGCATTGACTGGATCATCTAGCGGCTTGTTTGTATTACACGGCGCCGTGCGCCGCCTGCCGCATTTATTCCTGGGGCCCCTCCATTGTATCCACACTTGTGTCTAATTGACCCGTCTCAGCACCAAACCTATGCTAGAAGTTATTATACCGCACTTCTCTTAATCCACCCGGGACCATACAATCCTTTATTTGGAGTCTTGGCAGTTCCATTGAAGGGATCCTTGTTATCGATGGACTGATGTTAACCCCTCCCTCCTTGGACTCAGCAGTGGTATTGTTCCAATTATTTTACCCATTATCTATTAGCTACAATGACTGTCTGATTTTAATCTATTTTATGAAGCAACAGCATTACCTTCTATCAAAGTGCAATATTGAATTTATGTCATTTTTATTTTTATTCTTATTTCTCAAGACTATAAAGTTTTTATTACTACTAATTCCATTGAGTGCTGCCCTTAGATGGTTTTCCAGCTGAATGGGATACACACTTTTGGAACCTCCTGGGTCCTATTCTACTCAATACATATAATGAGGCCTTGAAAGACAGAGTACTTCCTCCCTCTATGAGAGAGGCATTAATTATTTTGATACTAAAACCTCAGAAAGATCCTCTTAAAAGCAACTCTTAGCGGCCGATATCCCTCATTAATGTAGATGTAAAAATCTTGGCCAAAGTCCTGGCCAATCGTCTGAATAAAGTAGTTGCGAAATAGGTCAGGAGTGACCAGGGGGGCTTTATACCAGGCCGCTCAACCAGAATGAATATTCGTAGACTATTTCACATCCTGACTTACCCACATGACTGTTCGCCTACCCGTGTTGTTGTGTCACTAGACACTTGCAAAGCTTTCGGCAGTGTGGAATGGCCTTATTTGTGTCGGATGTTACAACTATACGGGTTCGGCCCCCGACTCATAGCATGGATACGTCTCCTCTATACCTTACCACTAGCCCGCATACAGATTAATTCCCATGTCACTGAGTCCTTCCCAATTACCAGAGGTACCAGGCAGGGATGTCCTTTATCACCCCTCCTATTTGCTCTGGCTATGGAGCCCCTTGCTGTTCGGATCCGTAGCTCTCCATTAATTAAAGGCCTTCCCATAAATTATATAGAGGAGCAAATCTCCCTATACACAGATGATACCATAATCTACCTAGCAGATGCCCGCAACTCCCTCACCAACCTCTGAAATAAATCAATCCTTTTTCCCCTAGACCAAGCTGCTATACTAGTGAGTCAGACTCTAGGCTACAAGTCGCCACCTCCTTCAGATAATTAGACATTACAATTCAATTACCATTATCCCTATACATAACCAATAACCTATGCCCCTTACTGCTCCAACTACAAACGCAAACCAAACAGTGGAAAGATTTGCCCTTTGATCTCATGGGAAGAGCCAATATCCTTAAGACCATTTACTCCCCTAAACTACTATATGTCATGGCTAAAATTCCCAAATCCATTTTTAAAAGTATCGACTCTATTTGTATTACGTTCCTCTGGAACGGACGACCCCCTAGAGTTGCACTAGAAACACTACGCTTCCCATCACACCTGGCTGGCTTGGCCTTCCCCAACTTCTACCTTTACTATCTGGCATCCCAGCTGGTTAATGTTCATGACTGGCTTCACCCCAAATCTAATAATGCCTGCACCACTACTGAAGGAGCTATAGTCTCCTCATTTGAAACCCTCCATAACATCGTCTATAGAGGATGCACACCACCTGGACCAGGCATGTCAATTATACATACCTCCCTTTCCCTGTTCCAAACTGTGGTATCAAAGCTTTCAACAGACTCCTGGCTGGCCTCTCCCAATAGTCCACTGTGGTTTAATCCTAATGTTAAGAAATTATATTCCCTGCCTAACCCCACGAGATGGACGTCCATGGGAACTAAGTAGTTATGCCACATACACACCTCAGGGTTTCATATGCTTCTTTTAGATGCGTTTAGACTTTGACCTACCACATACCTATCTATTTTATTATTATCAGCTTAGACATGAAGTACGAGCACAGTTTGGCTCCCTAGATAGTCCTATTAAGACACCTGACCTGGAAAAACTCCTGAGATCCCCGGACCAGACAAAATGTATCTCCACCACGTACTCGGTCCTCGTGACAGACACCAACCCTAGATTTCGGACAGCACAAGAGAAATGGTACTCCCTAGATATCCCTATTACAGAAGACTGGTCTGAATTCTGTGACACATTAACCTCTGTTATCTCCTCTCGGGACAGGGTAGTCCAAATTAAAATCTTTCACCATTCGCACCTCACCCCAGCTAGAATGCACAAAATGGGCATATCCCCCTCTGCTGAATGTTTCCGGGGATGTGGCCAAACTGCTAATTTTATCCACTGCTTCTGGATCTGTCCCATAGTACAGGATTTCGGGGTGAACATAGGCTCCTTCATCTTTACAGCACTGGGTCTCAGAAATTAAGTCAACCCCAAAAATGGTCTTCTGGGCATCTTTGGCGACCTCACTATTCCCTCTCAGGCCAAGAGACTGCTTCGTATTCTCTATTTTTATGCAAGAAAGTCCCTTCTACTGACATGGAAAGGGATCAGTGACCCCGACTCTGAATCTTTGGTCAAAGCTGGTTAATGAGTCCCTGCCTCAATACAGGCTTACCTTTGATATTCGAAAGAGGAATAAAACATTCCACAAAATATGGGGCAGGTGGCTAGGTTGTCCTGATCCTCTCCCCTATACTGCCATAAATGAAGATCTTACTGTGAATTTTGTATTGTACTACTACCCTGAACACTGATGTGTTTTGGATGCTTGGAACTATAGTGCCAACCTCCCATGATTTATACCCATATTAGACGTATTTTGCACTGCCTAGTATAGTGTCTATATGATGCACAATTCCCTTTCCGTTATATGCTGGAATAGAAGCATTCTGTACTTTGTGTTATTGTTCTGTCTGAGTTTTTTTTATGTATGTTTGTTAAGAAATGCAATGAAAATATATTTTATTGCATGAAGAGGGAAATTGGGTGAGAGCCTTACAGCAACTCTAATGGCAGCTTGGGGGGAACTGTGCAATAGTCTTACCCATGACAGGAAAACTTGCCCGAACCCAAAATTTCTCCATGGTCGCTCATAGGTATACCCACTCTATGCTGTCAAGCACCTTATGTGCATCTAGACACAGCATGGCCCTGTCCCCTGGGTTGTCCGCATTGGATTAAAGGTTAAGAAACAATGTTCGTAGGTTAATCGCCATGGCTTTTTGGGGCATAAATCCTCCCTGATCTGAATGTATAATAGTTGTACTGACTGTGTTTAACCGTAGGGATAGGACTTTGGCCAACAGTTTAATGTCAGATTGTAAGAGAGATTGGGCTATAGTAACCTGGGTCTAACGGGGCTTTACCGGGTTTTAGTAGTAATACAATATTAGCTTGGGTCATAGAGCTAGGAAGAGAGTGGCGTTTGTTGGCCACTTTAAACACCTTCAGTAAATGAGGGAGAAAAACCTCCCTGTATGGCTTATACATAGGGCCCCCTCATCATCCCCTGATGCCTTAAGCCCTGTACACACGATCGGTTTGACTGATGAAAACCGTCCGATGGATGGTTTTCATCGGACCAACCGATCGTGTATGGGACCCATCGGTCTTTTTTCCATCGCTTTTAAAAAATAGAACATGTTTTAAATTTTTCCAATGGATAAAAAACCGATCGAAAACTCCGATCGTCTATGGGCAAGTCCATCGGATCAAAAACCCACGCATGCTCAGAATCAAGTCGACGCATGCTCAGAAGCATTAAACTTCATTTTTCTCTGCTCATCTGAGTGTTTTACGTCACCGCGTTTGGAACGGTCGGTTTTTTGACTGATGGTGTGTGGGCAAGACTGATGAAAAACAGTTTCATCAGATTTCCGATGGACAAATCCATCGGACGAAAATCCATAGGTTATCTGATCGTGTGTACACGGCTTTAGAGTTTGCGAACAGACTGGCAGTCAATTGAAGTTCTTTCAGGGTTATCTGAGAATCCTGTGAGCCTCTGACAAACAGGGTAATTCTATCACATTTAAAAAGTTTTGTAGGGTTTCAACAGAGTACTGTTGCTTAGACTGGTTCAAAGCAAAGTAGAACTCTACCAGTTCCACCATAATCTGGTCTGGAGAGTTCACCACTGCACCCTGCCACGTGCGCAGAGCACCAATGGACGTCGATGCTTGATGGGATTGTACAATCTTAGCTACTAAGCGGCCAGTCTGCTCCACCTCCTCGTAAATAGCCAGTTTATAAAAAAAAAACGTTTTCTTTCTGCCGTTGACGCAGTTATACGTTCCAATGCATCTTGTGCAGAGGTCCAAGCCTCTCTATTGGAGTCTGAAGAGTCAGCAGTAAATTCAGCCTCCAGACGACCTACCAGTTGGGCAGCCTGCCCCCTTTGGAAGCCAGTGGCATTTTTAATATTTGTGATTTCTGAAATGAACAATCCACGTAGGAAAGCTTTAAATGCGTCCCACACTTCACAAACACTACTGCTATCTGAGTGGATGTGCCAAAATTCCACAATTTAGGTTTCTACCGTGGTATGTGAGAGTATAAGGTGCAGCCAAAAAGCATTAAGCTTCCAAGGAGCTCTCGGCAAGATTGTAAGGGGTCGTGCATTCATTTATACCAATAGGGGAGAATGATCTGAGATACCTTTTGGGGCATGCATGATATCATGGATTATGTTAGAGGCATCTGGGGTGCAAAAACACAAATCTTCCCTTGGCAATGAACCGTGTGTTTTAGAAAAACAGGAAAATTGTTTCTGCAAGGAGTGTTTACATCTCTATAGGTTTATCCAGCCCACCTCTTCGATACATTTTAAAAGGGCTGTACAGCGAACACCGCCCACTTGCTGAGTTGCGGGTGTTTATCTAAATTGGGGACTAAATGACAGTTATGCCCCGTACACACGATTGGAAATTCCGACAAGAAAAGTCTGATGTGAGCTTTTTGTTCCGACTGTATGTAGGCTCCATCGGACTTTTTTTGTCGGAATTTCCGCCAACAAAATATTGAGAGCAGGTTCTCTATTTTTCAGATGGAAAAAGTTTATATCGGAAAATCCGCTCGCCTGTTTGCAATTCCGACGCGAAAAAAAACACGCATGCTCAGAATACACCAGAAGAGCCGAACTGCCTATTGAACTTCATTGATCTCGGCTTGTCGTACGTCTTGTACGTCACCGCGTTCTTGACGGTCGGATTTTCCGACAAGATTTGTGTGACCGTGTGTATTCAACAGAAGTTTGAACCAACATTCCGTCAAAAAAAAATCCACGTTTTTCTTGTCGGAATTTCCGATCGTGTGTACGGGGCATCAAAGTCTCCAGCCACAAACATAGGGATCCCAGGGTAGCCCAGCTGATAAGTCAGTATATTCCTTAGGACTGTAGAATTATAAGGAGGAATGTACACGAAGGCTAAAATGCATTTCACAAGAAAAATACGGCATACCAACAGTATATAACATCCTTCAGGGTCAATTTGTTTATCCTCAACCTGGAACTCTAGATACCTTTGAACTAGTACACTCACACCCCTTGAGTAGGAAGTGTGAGTGGAGTGGAACGCCCATCTAACCCAATAGTACCCCAGACACGGCAACGTCTCTGGTTTGAGATGCGTCTCCTGGAAGACACATATAGCAGGTAGATGTTTTCTGAGCACCGTAGAGATCATGGTACGCTTAACTGGATTGTGGAGCCCCCTAACGTACCAGGAAATAATAATTTAAATATGGTTAGCAAACTGATAAATGACATAGTAAGTGTGGGATATAGGCGTCTCAAGGCCCTTAAACACTGTTACCCATTGAGGGTTAGTAGTTAAGTCAATCGGGTAGGCCCCTTGCAGCATTAGTCGTGGAAGCATTCTCTGGTATAGTATCAACAGGCAATGTGGAGTAATATTGTCATCTTTGGAACAGAGGTCAAAGTAAGGGCAAACCAAACCATGTGTTTGCTAAAGTTTGGTAGTGTGGTCAACAGCAGCACCAGCAATTTCACTGGGTGTCCTGTATTAAGGGTCCATAGTTCACACCCTTTGAGAAGCAACAGGACCACCATCACCAGCTCTGATGTAAACTGTATTTCAAACAGGGAGGACATCAGGTCACTCCATAATAAACCCCTGAGGCCATGCGCCAACAGGGCCCAATTGGAACAGATGTAAGAATGAAGACACTTTTGAAGTCATTGCGCTTTGTACAGCTCATTCTATCAGTAGCATGAGACATTTTCCCAGCTATAGGGTCATCTCCTTTAGAAACTTGTGTGTAAATGCTGGCTTACTGTTAAGCCTAAGTGGTGGCTAGGGATGGGCCAAACGACCCCCTGTCCGGTTCACACATGAACTTTCAAACATCGGGAAAGTTCAGAACTGAATAACGAACCCCATTGAAGTATATGGGACCCGAACGTGAAAAATCAAAAGTTCCCATTTTGAAGGCTTATATGCAAGTAATTGGGCATATAATGGTTATGGGGTCTGGGTACTGCCCTGAGGGACATGTATCAATGAAAGAAAAGTTTTGTCATTTTTAAATGAGCAGTGATTTATTGATGCTTAAAAGTGAAAGTGTAAAAATGAAAAATTCCTTTCAATATAGTGTCTGGGGTGTCCCCTTAGTCCACCTGTAAAGTGGCACATCTGTACTGTGTATAGAAGCTGCTGCAGCAATAATTACATAATAAACCCCTCAGGCCATGCGCCAACAGGGCCCAATTGGAACAGATGTAAGAATGAAGACTCCCTTGAAGCTGCTGCAGCAATAATTTATAAAGCCCAAAAAATTGTTCTTTGGGTGTTAATTGTGCCCATGAAACCTACACCAAAAACCATTCATCCAGATGAAATCAACACCCACAACACCAGGCAGCCTAGAAGTCTTGCAGAGATTCCACATCCCAAAAACACTTAATCAGCGGGCTTCATAGCTGCTTCATTTTGATAAAAGTCAGACGGTCCACGGAGTCAGGACAGACGGGCTCTATGATCAGTAACAAAACCTCCAGCAGCACTGAATGCCATTCGCAAAACACGCTGGGATGCAGAGCAGCCCAGCAGCTCAATAGCATATTGGACAAGTTCTGGCCAGTGGTCTATTCTCATGACCCAGTAAGCCAGTGGATCGTCGACTGGAAAGCTCTCCATCTCTGTTTTCGCCCCTAGATAATCCTCCACCATGTGAAGCAGACGCTGCCGATGGGATGTGGAAGCTGACAGCCCTGGGCAGGGAGGACTTAAAAAAATTGAGAAATGCATCACTTAGTTGGCCGCCTTCTCGACCGATCCTCTCTTGACCCACCGCTCCACCACACTGTAACCTACCAGAGTCGGAATAAGCGTTCGATAAACTCCTCTTTAAGGTGTTCTGAAGAGATTTAATCTTCTGCACCCTCTGTGGAGATGGGATGAATTCTGAGACTCTCTCCTCATAACGGTGGTCAAGGATGGTTGCCAACCAATAGTGATCCTTTTGTTTTACGCCACATATTCTTGGGTCCTTTCGCAGGCTTTAAAGCATGATGGAGCCCATGCACTGCAAATTTGTGGAGGCATGAGAAGCAGATTCCTCAGAGTCACTAAGGATTTTAGTGTCTGGAACTGCCTCCTCCCAGCCATGTACTACTCCCAAGGGTTCTGCAGATGTAAAACCATCTCTTACTGTTTAATGTATGTTTTCCTCTGCTTCAATGCCACCACAACTGCCAGAATCCTCTTCCTCCTCCTCTTTCTCCTTGTGTGTTCTATGGCACAGGAACAATGGTATCTGCATAAAGTGGGCCTTGAGAGGAAAGGAAGTCCTTCTCTTTGTCCTGCTGCTCTGTGTCAAGGTCACCTGTGGCCAGGTGACAGATGCACACCGTAGGGGGACAGGAGTGCACCGCAAGGTAGTGAACCCTATGGCTGACTGCTGCGGATAGGAAACTGGGTGGTTGTGGAAAGCAGGACCAGAGGAGCACAACCGGGATCCTAACAGAAGCTAGAGCCAAGATTCCCCAGGGCGCGGAGTCTAAGACCCAGCAGGTCTTCTCCAGGGCCTCTAGTGGTGAGGATGTTATGCTGCAGGCTGGGACCAGGTCGTGGCCCCTGGAGTTTCCTAGCTCACACCCCGTAGGATAAGGGGAAAAGAGGGGAAGCAGCAGCACAAGATATGAGAGAACCGAATAACAAGCTGAAGGTCAGGGGCCACAAGCAGACAAGGATAACAAAAGAACGAGCCGAAGGTCAAGGGTCACGAGCAGACAGGGATAGTCGGGGACAAGCCAAATATGTAACAGAGAGACAGACGTAGCACACGGCAGGCAGGAACCCAAACACACAATGCCTAACAAACACGTTGATCAGCAAAGCAGGCTTGCAGTGCACAGGTTAATATAGTGTTCTGTGATAGGGCCTGGGGTGGAGTCTGGCTGGGAGGAGATTATAAAGGAAGCCAGGTGAAAGGGCTCAGGCCTCTAAGATGAACACATGGGAAGGAAGGTAAGCTGACAAACAAACACTACTGCATATCCATGACAGTACCCTCCCTCTTATGGGCCCTCCCCCGCCTGGGCCCAGGCTTAAAGGGAAATCTCTGATGAAACCTTCTCAACAGATGAGGTGCAGCGACATCAGATGCAGCGATCCAAGACGCCTCCTCAGGACCAAAACCTCTCCAATGCACAAGGTACTGAAGAATGCCTCTGCAGAGCCGAGAATCCAGAACTTGTCTAACCTCGTACTTAAGATTATCCTCAGAGACCGAAAACGAGGTAGGGAGATGACAAGAAGATCTATTGAGGACCAAAGGCTCTCTAGGAATAAGCAAGGGCATGAGAGGATCAACAGGAATCTGAGGAGGGTCCCCTAGACCCTTAAAGGGGAACTGGTCATCTTGCACAGGACCATCAGACTGGGCAGATGTCAGTGGAACCCTGAAGTCAGGTTGGTTAGAAGGTGACATGTCGCCGGAGTCAAACTGAATAGCTGAAGGACAAGCAGAATGTCCCGAACAAGAAAAAGTAGGAGGCTCACTGGGCATGGGCTGGACTGGCATAACTAGTACAGAGGCAGAGTGAATAGCTGAGTCAGGTGTAGCGACTACCTGAATCGCATCGCAAGACGTAGCGACTGCAGGACTTGTAGACAAGCTAGCCTGGCTGTGCGTCCAAGGGTGGTTAGGGACAGAGAAATGTAAATGGTTATGCAACCTGGAATGAATAACCGGCTCAGATTCACAGGGGGCAACCTTGGGTAGGCAGGACGAGGAACAGGAGGGACCCCAAGCCAGGATCTGTCCAGTAGTCCAGTCCATATGAGGAGAATGGAGCTGTAACCATGGGAGACCCAAAATTATAGGCGTTGAGGCCTTGGGTAAGATAAGGAAGGATATCCACTCCTGGTGGAGTGTCCCTACCGACATTTTAACAGGGAGGGTCTGGAAGCGGATAGGTCCCCCTGGGAGAACAGTACCATCAATCGCCAAGACCACCAATGGTGTGGTGAGGGGCAAAAGAGTAAGTCTCATGGACAATGCGATTTCCCAGTCCATAAAATTACCAGCGGCTCCGGAATCCAGATATGCTGAGACCGAATGAGAAGAAGCACCAACATGAAGGAACACAGAAAGCAGAAGACGAGAAGGGGAAGGTGATATTTCTGGGTCCAATACTCCACTTTCCAGATGAAGTGGACCCGAACGTTTTTCTGGACAAAGAGAGCAAGTGTCACGAAAATGACCTTTGCCCCCACAGTAAAGACACAGACCAAGAGTTCTGCGCCTAGCACGTTCCTCGGGGGATAGCCTGGTCCGACCCAGCTGCATGGGTTCCTCAGCTGGTAGGAGATGCTCTACGGGTCGAAGAGAGGGGAGCTCAGGCTGACTAAGAACCAAGGAGTGCTGGCGTTGCTTTTCTAAGGTCCTCTCCTGAAAGCGAATATCGATCTGGTTACACAAGGAGATAACGCCGGCCAGATCAGTGGGGATGGTTCTTCCTGCTAATTCATCCTTCACTCTATCAGACAGGCCATGCAAAAAGGTTGCGACTAAGGCCTCATTGTTCCAGCTCAACTCAGCCGACAGTATGCGGAAATGAAGGGCATACTGTCCCACAGAAGCAGACTCTTGGCGGAGACGTAAAAGGGCGCTGGCCGCTGAAGAGACACGAGCCGGTTCTTCGAAGATATTCCGAAAAAGTTTCAAGAAGCCAGACAGGCTAGAAACCACTGGATCATTCAGTTCCCACAGAGGGGCTGCCCAGGCTAAAGCTTCACCAGAGAGGAGGGAAATGATATAGGCTACCTTAGCCCGATCAGACAGGAAGTTTTGGGGCTGGAGCTCAAAATGAATTGTGCATTGGCTAAGGAACCCCCTGCAAGCCTTGGAGTCCCCAGAGAAACGGGACGGAGCTGGCAGTTGTAGTGAGTGTGTGGCTGCGACTGGTGCAATAGGTGCAGCCGCTGGTTGTATTTGAGGTTGCGGATTCAGGGTTCCCAAGGAGGCCTGAAGCTGCTCAAAGCGAGAAGCCAGATCCTGGAGGAATCGCATCACCTGAGTCTGATTCGATTCCTGGGTTTCAAGTCTGCAAACTATGCCCTGCAACGGATCATCCACGGGTAACGGGATGTCAGCCGGGTTCATGGCTGATCAAACTGTCAAGGTCACCTGTGGCCAGGTGACAGATGCACACCGTAGGGGGACAGGAGTGCACCGCAAGGTAGTGAACCCTATGGCTGACTGCTGCGGATAGGAAACTGGGTGGTTGTGGAAAGCAGGACCAGAGGAGCACAACCGGGATCCTAACGGAAGCTAGAGCCAAGATTCCCCAGGGCGCGGAGTCTAAGACCCAGCAGGTCTTCTCCAGGGCCTCTAGTGGTGAGGATGTTATGCTGCAGGCTGGGACCAGGTCGCGGCCCCTGGAGTTTCCTAGCTCACACCCCGTAGGATAAGGGGAAAAGAGGGGAAGCAGCAGCACAAGATATGAGAGAACCGAATAACAAGCTGAAGGTCAGGGGCCACAAGCAGACAAGGATAACGAAAGAACGAGCCGAAGGTCAAGGGTCACGAGCAGACAGGGATAGTCGGGGACAAGCCAAATATGTAACAGAGAGACAGACGTAGCACACGGCAGGCAGGAACCCAAACACACAATGCCTAACAAACACGTTGATCAGCAAAGCAGGCTTGCAGTGCACAGGTTAATATAGTGTTCTGTGATAGGGCCTGGGGTGGAGTCTGGCTGGGAGGAGATTATAAAGGAAGCCAGGTGAAAGGGCTCAGGCCTCTAAGATGAACACATGGGAAGGAAGGTAAGCTGACAGACAAACACTACTGCATATCCATGACACTCTGCCTCGTGTGCCCTGTCCATAATGCCATGCAGAGTCTGCTCCAGCAGGAACACAACGTGTCACTGATGTATGCATTGTCATGGCTCACCATCCTTGCGGCCTCCTGAAATGGGGACAGTACAGTTCATGCATCCTTTATGAGCAGCCATTGGCATGGAGAAAAAAAAAAGCAGAGCCAGCCTGAGCCTGTCGTTATGCCATACTCACACAGGTACTCGTTGACGGCCCTCTGCTGCATGTGCAGCAGCTGCAGCATTGCCAAAGTTGAGTTCTACTGGGTGGGCATGTCACAAATGCCTACGGGCATTTTGAATTCCCGCTGACTGTATGGCCGCCTAAAATGGCTACAGACTCTTCAATTTAGGAAACGCTGCACCACCAAATTGAGGACATGTGCCAGGCATGTCAACTTTCCCTGTATAAGGGAAAGGGATCACTGCTCCAGGTGGATGTGTTAGTCATATGTTAGTCACATTACTAAGCACTGTTGAGAGTGCGAAACGCGTCAGTTTTTTATCCTGTACCCTGCTGTGGTTTTTACTTTTGTCATTTTGCACAATAAAGGCATTTTTATTGGAGTGCGGCTGACCAGACCTTCCCTCTTCTAATTTTCCTGTATAAGGGCAGACAGGAGGTTTGTGCCATTATCACACACCACCATGGCACCTTTTAGCCTGAATAATTGAATAGCCCTTTGAACGCTTAAGGGGTACTTGAGGCTCATAGGACAATTCAGCAGAGGATGAGGATCAGGAGCTGACAAATCTGGCATCATCATCAGCTGTATGGAGACGTGGGGGCACAACAAGCTGCAGCACTGAGCTCTGCATCCTTCCATGTTGCAAGCAGAGTTACCCAGTGTGCTGTGAACAAAATATATCGTCCCTGCCCATGTTTGCTGGACCATGTATCGTGGACTTTGCGGCTGACTGCTGTCTCCAACGATGCCACAACATTGCCTTCCACGTGCTGGTAGAGAGCTGGAATGGCCTTACATGAAAAGAAATAGCGACTGGAAACCTGCCATTGTGGTTCAGGACATTCTGCAAATTCAAGGAAGGGGGCAGAATCCACCAGGCGGAAAGACAGAAGTAGTAGAGCCAGCAGCTTTGACATGTGGGTGGCAGGGACTGTATTTTTTTTCTGCAGCAGATGGGGCAGAGAAATTTGACAACTATAGTCTAGAGCTGGTGGTGTGCTGCTGGCAGATGTGCTGCAAGGACCTGGGATATCCTGCGCTATACCATCATCTCTGTCAGTGGAGGCTGCTGAGAGGTCATGAGGTAAAGCAGGGACAGACTGAGGTAAGTAAGGAGGAGGGACAGATTTGTGCCCCTTTTGTGTGGGTTTTAGGTGCTCTTGCCAACTGGCTGAGTGGTGGGAGGTTAAATGTCTTGTCAAGCAAGTGGTAACCAAATGGCTGGTGTTTTTGCCACGCTTTATGTGCTTGAGACAAAGTTTGTAAATAGCAACAGTGCGAACCGCTGCACACGTACTAAAAAAGGCCCAGACAGAGGAGCTGTGGCAAGTGGGCCGTTAGATAACAGCTCCACCATGTGATGGAATAGGGTGGCTGCTCTCTACTCTTCCATGATGGCTGACTGGTTGGGGTTGTGCCTCACCCTCACTTTCCTCCTGTGATCAGATCAGGCCTATACCCAGAAAAAAAACACTTTAAACCTTTAAGCTATGACTAGCAACAGTTCAACGGTGAGTTCCAACACTTGCAAAAGTTCTTCGGCAGGGCAAGCAGGTACAGGACAACAATAGCACTGCAAGTTGTACCAGGTTCCCTAATAGTAGGGAGGGAGGCTGCCTGTTTGCTGCAGTTGACACTGGTTGGGTCCTGACCACCCACCCCCCCCCCCCGGACCCAACCAGTGTCAACTGCAGCAAACAGGCAGCCTCCCTCCCTACTATTAGGGAACCTGGTACAACTTGCAGTGCTATTGTTGTCCTGTACCTGCTTGCCCTGCCGAAGAACTTTTGCAAGTGTTGGAACTCACCGTTGAACTGTTGCTAGTCATAGCTTAAAGGTTTAAAGTGTTTTTTTTCTGGGTATAGGCCTGATCTGATCACTCCCAAGTTTTCAGGGATGTCATCAGATAAGGGCAGGATTGACACCTTGGTGTCACCAGTGCCACGGGTATTATTCAATGTGTTTATGTGCATGTTTTTTTGTTTGTTCGGTTTACCACTGGTCATAACTTCGCAGGCTTTGTAGGTTCTTGCTGCTCCTGAGATGTACGCTAAGACAGGACATGCTCCTCCCTTCCTTCTTCCCTCCGCAAGTACTCGATGACTGCATGCGATACCCCCAATTTCAACATAATATCCTGGAATGTCCGGGGGCTCAACTCAAAATTCAAAAGAGCGGTGCTCTTCAAATAGCTTAAGCTACACTCTCTGCATATGATGCTGCTACAAGAAACGCATCTCATGGGCAGCAAACTCCTAGCACTAAAAAAGCCTTGGATCCAGAGAGCCTTTCATGCCTCCTATTCCACATATGCAAGAGTGGTCACAATACTGTTTAGCAAATCTTTCCCATGTGTGATGGAACAGGTCCATACTGACCCCCAAGGCAAATTTGTGATTATAGTGTTCACTGTTTGGGGCATTCGGTATATAGTGGTAAATGTATACATTCCCCCCTCCCTTTGCCTCATCTACTCTATACACCATTTTGGAGAAGGTCACGCCGTACTGCCCTGCCAGGCTGCTACTCATGGGCGACTTTAATGCTATCCTGGCCCCAGACCAGGACAGACCTGTCCCCCAAACAATTTTCCACAGCGCTGCTCTCCTGGGCCCAAGCAATTGGAGGAACAAGGGTCTGGAGATGTAAGTGTAGCGGGTATATGCTTTCTATTTTTTTTTTAATCTGGTGGGGAAAACTGTGATGTATGGTTCCCTGGGGCCCACCAGGTGGCGCTGTCACTTTGGGGCCGGGGTCGAGTCATCGTTGCGGTGGCGTACCTCTTTTGGTCTCTCTCAGCGGTTGTATGGTAGGGCGGGGAACCCACCGTGCTTGCTGGGAGGGGGTATAAAGGGGAGGCCATTTTTGCTGAGGGGAGTCAAGCCCGGGCACCTTCAGCCTGAGGGCGGTGGTTTGTGTCAGTCCCCTAGGCGGATCTAGGCCTAGAGGACGTTCGGAGGTCGTGTTCCATCCCAGGCACCTTTAGCCTGGGGTGAGGTACTCGGGAGGAGGTCTGGAGCTCAGTGCCCACCACTGAGTTCTGCGAGGGAAGGAGGTCCTAGGGAACTCCGGGAGTGGGTACCCGAATCCGGAAGGCGTAATGGACCGGTGGGAGATACTTACTTGAAGACCCGGTGCAGCATATTGCCAGTGACAGGTGAGCCTCCCATAGGAGACCGCCTGGAAGGAAATCCCCCCTCGCTCTGAGACCGCAGCCCACTTTCAGGAAGGAAAGTGGAGAGTTCATTGTGTCTGGGCCTACTCGCATCCACACCTCCTTTTCTGTTCTGTTCTACAAGGGAGTCTAACTGATTGTGTTCATTCAAGAAGAATAAAGGAGTGTTGGACTTTAATGGTGTGGGGCTCATTTTCTGGCAGACATTGTTCAAGGTAACTTTTATTGGAGGTTCCAGGTGCAGAACACTGACCCGAAGGTAAAACAAGAACTTTGCTTCCACCACACAAACATCTGCGGTGAATGCTTGGCGTGGTGACCCCGCTCTCTCTCCTCTAGAGTACCCCTAGACAAGAGACAGACGAGCTGATAAAAGAGAGGGGAGAGAGGAGGCCGCTACACGTGGGGGCTCGTCCGGGATAGTGTTCGTGTACCACGGAATTGAACGTGTCTGCCCAGAGGAGTTACGAGTAGGCAGGCCTTCATTGCCCGAAGTGCATACCTGCTCGAAGTCGTGGACATGACCCAATGAATGGAAAGGCCCGCGCAGAAGAGTGGAAAAAGGGGGAAGCTCAGCCGTGTGAAGTAGTACACGTGGGGGCTTCTATTGCACTGCGCCACCAGACACACCCCCACCGATTAGTTCGTGGGCGTGACTCAGAAACAGAAAAGAAGAAAAGCCTGCGAACTGGAGCAAAGGGGAGGAGTCCAATACGTGTGAAGGACTACACGTGGGACGTTGGCGCAAAACCCTGGCAGTGTGCGATGGATCAGCAACAGGTCACCATGTTCGGACATACATCGTGGATTCCAGTTCACCCTTCTACCACGACACTGACTGCTGCTGCTCCGGTAACAGATACGGGGATCCGGCTAAAGCCAAGGGGTCGATTCGCCCTGTATTCGTGCATGGACGTTGAGGCCCTGGGTGTGATTTGTCCCGGTTGTTTGGGACTGGTGTGCCAACTGAAGCCGTTCGGGCGATGCGAGGCCTGTGGGGAGTTCCTTTTTGAAGTGGATCCAGCGGTTGAGAAGCCGAGAACCATTTACCCCGGCCGGGCTGCAGGCAACACCACTCAGAGAGGAGGAATCACTGCTTTGACAGCCATCCCTGCGCACACTGCACCGACCGCGGAGGAGGTCGTGTGTACTCGACGGGAGAAATCCGAGGGTGCTGAACTCGGTCACCACTGTCTCGCAGCGTCCACCACCGAAGAGAAAGACTGGTATGGTAGCCCCGACCAGCGGTTGTGGTGGACCGTCTCGCGCGCTAACACCCGGCCCGGATGGATCTGTCAATAAGAGTTCCGGACGTCCCGCTTCAAGTAAAGGCCGAGGTAAGCCAGGCGGAGAGATTTGGTGTGTGGGAAGAGGTGAAAACTGAGTCTCCACTACAGGGTACCTGCCCGCGGAGGAGTGTGACACCTCTGACCTGGAGTCGCTCTCGGATATGGGAGACGATGTTGCTATTGACGAACTGTTTGCAGAAAAGGGCTGGGACAAAGTACCTCTTGCTTCATCCCGCAGAACCAGGGACCCACCCATGTCTACAGGGGATAGTACACCCCGGGTGGAGGCACCAGCGCCTGAAAAGGGGTCCCGTTCCCAACCTGCCCTTACATCCCCGGTGTCACCTACACCCAGGACCGGGGAAAAGAGACTGTTGTTGCAGGCATCTATGCCCAGATCAGATGTGATCAAGGTTCCTCGCCACCCGGACTCAATAGTTTTACCTGGCGAAGGGGACAGAGCCACTATGCCTCCTCTGGCGAGACTACAACGCCTATTTGGTCAGAAGGTTGCTGCAGAGTATGGATGGAAGTACCCATACTTGTCCAAGGAGTTGTTGTACGAGGTGGAAGTTTGCCGGGAGCGCTGGTACAATGACTTTGTGTGGACTCATCTTCAGATTCCACACGCCCGCAGGTACCTGGCGTGTTCTCCCAAGGCCTCTCAGCGTTTTAAGGACTGCAAGGCAGAGTGGATGTTGGGACGGCACATCCATGCGGACAAGGTGCTGATCCGGCGCAAGGAAGGGGAAGATGTTGAGTATCATCTGGAGACCATGGATCAGCACTTGAAGCCACTTGTTCTGCCGCATCCCCGTTTCTATTTGTAGGAGGAAAAAGACTCCGTTCTTGTTTGTATGCTGCTGAACTTTCTGGGGCCTGTTGTCCTTGTTGCCCAGAGGGATGAAGGACTGTTCCTGTTGTTCTTCACTTTTCCAGCAAGAGATCATGGACTCTGGGGTAGATAGGGCTCAAGAGAAGAAGAAAAGTTTCACAAGTGCAGTTACCGCGACGCTGTCACCAGGTGGCAGTGTTGCGCAATGTTAACACTTTTCACACACTCATTCTTTGGAGAAAAGGGATTTCTTTACAAATAAGTTTCTTTCCTCTTACACGAATATATGTGTCAGGGTTTATGTGTGATAATTTTCTTTTTTCCCTTTGCAGGAGAGCATCCCATCAAGACCACTGAGTATGGGGTGGGTCTTAGTCAGGATGGGTGGGGGAAAAAAAAGCATAATGTGAATATGTGTGTCACGAGCCGGACAGACGGCTAGTGGGAATACAGGAGGTGGATCCTCTGTACCAGAGAGGGGATGGCACGGGTCGTACTGAGAGACCGGTTCTAAGCAGCTACCGGTTTTCACCAGAGCTCGCCGCAAAGCGGGATGGACTTGCTGCGGCGGTAGCAACCAGGTCGTGTCCTCCAGTAGCGACTCCACCTCTCTGGTGGCTAAGATAGGCGCGGTACAAAAGGACTAGGCAGAGGCAAGGTCAGACGTAGCAGAGGGTCAGGGCAGGCGGCAATGGTTCGTAGTCAGAGACAATGGCAGCAGGTCAGATACACAGGCAAAGCAACTCACAAAACGCTTCCACAGGGTACTAAGACAACAAGATCCGGCAAGGACAGGAAGGGGAAGTGAGTTTATATATGTTTTGGGTGTTCACACAGTAATTGGGCCAGGCACCAATCAATGGTGCGCTGGCCCTTTAAATTTTAGAAGGCCGGCGCGCGCGCGCCAGGAAGGAGCAGGAGGGGGAAGGTGAGAAGGATGGGATGCGATCCGCGGACTGAGATGTGCCGCCGTGTGGATCGCATCCCCGCCGGTGACAGAGCAGCACCCACGGCCAGGAGGGCTGACCAGGGCGCTGCAGGGGGACCGACGCCGTGAGCGCTCCGGGAAGGATGGGACACCCGGAGCGCTCGGCGTTACAGTACCCCCCCTTAGGTCTCCCCCTTTTCTTGGAACCCAAGAATCTACGGATGAGCTCCTTGTCTAAAATGTTGGTCTCAGGCTCCCAGGATCTCTCTTCAGGACCACAGTTCTCCCAATCAACTAAAAAAAATATTTTACCTCGGATGACCTTGGAGGCGAGGATTTCTTTCACCGAGAAGACATCAAAAGAACCAGAGACAGGAGCAGGAGCAGTGACCTTTGGGGAAAATCGGTTAAGAATGAGGGGTTTGAGAAGAGACACATGAAAAGAATTGGGGATACGAAGAGAAGGAGGAAGATGGAGTTTGTAAGAGACAGAATTGATTTGGTTTTTGATTTTAAAAGGTCCGAGGTAACGAGGGCCCAGCTTGTAGCTAGGTACCCGAAACCAGACATATTTGGAGGAGAGCCACACTTTGTCACCCGGGACATAGACAGGAGGAATTCTTCTTTTTTTATCTGCATGTCTCTTCATGCGGGCAGAGGCCAGTGATAGCGACTTTTGAGTCTCTTTCCAGATAGAGGTGAAGTCTTGAGTTAATTCATCCACGGCAGGAACTCCAGAAGAAGTGGGGATGGGGAGGGGGGGGCAATGGGTGACGGTCGTAGACCACAAAGAAAGGTGATTTGGAGGACGATTCAGAGTTCTTGAAATTGTATGAGAATTCTGCCCAGGGTAATAGGTCGACCCAATCGTCTTGACGGGCGGAGACAAAATGTCGTAAGTAGTCACCAAGGACCTGGTTAACTCTCTCCACCGGTCCATTGGATTGCCAGTGATAAGCGGAAGAAAAATTCAACTTAATCTTTAGTTGAGTACAGAGAGCTCTCCAAAATTTTGAGATGAACTGAACGCCTCTATCAGAGACGATATGTGAGGGTAGCCCATGGACACGGAAAATTTGAAGAAAAAAATACTTCGCCAACTGAGGTGCAGTAGGCAGACCAGGAAGCTGGACAAAATGAGCCATTTTCGAAAAGCGGTCAACGACCACCCAGATGACAGTGTTACTATGAGACAAAGGAAGGTCCGTGATGAAATCCATGGCAATGTGGGACCATGGTTGTTCAGGCACAGGTAAAGGAAGGAGAAGACCTGCAGGCTTCTGGCGTGGAGTCTTGTCACGTGCACAGATAGTGCAGGCCCGTACAAAGTCAGTCATATCTTTTTCCTGGGTAGGCCACCAATAGTGTCTGGCCATCAATTGTATGGATTTTTTGATCCCAGCGTGACCGGCTAGATGGGAGGAATGGCCCCACCTGAGTATCTGGAGACAAAGGCGTGGAGGAACGAAAGTTTTTCCAGGAGGAACTGGCATCAGAGACGCAGGAGCAGAGGAAATCAGACACTCAGGGGGTACGATGTGTTGCGGGGGAGTCCCGGTTTCAGAGGCATCGGAGGAACGGGACAAGGCATCAGCCCTGACATTCTTGTCTGCGGGATGAAAATGGATCTGGAAATTGAACCGGGCAAAGAACAATGACCACCTGGCCTGGCGAGGATTTAAGCGCTGAGCGGACTGAAGCTAGGACAAATTTTTATGGTCAGTGTAGATGGAGATAGGGTAAAGGGATCCTTCCAGGAGATGTCTCCACTCTTCTAATGCCAGCTTGATGGCCAACAGTTCACGGTCACCTATGGAATAGTTTTTTTCAGGAGGAGAGAAGGTTTTAGAGAAAAAACCACACGTGACGTTTCTTCCTTTAGCGTTTTTTTGAAGAAGAACAGCTCCGGCTCCTACCGAGGAGGCGTCAACTTCAAGGAAGAACGGCTTTGTGGGGTCTGGTCGAGACAGGACAGGTGCAGAGGAGAAGGCGGTCTTAAGGCGAGTAAAGGCTTCTTCCGCTTGAGGCGGCCAGGACCTTGGATTCACGTTTTTCTTAGTCAGTGCCCCTATAGGAGCAACGATGGTGGAGAAGTGGGGTATGAACTGACGATAGTAGTTGGCGAATCCAAGGAAGCGTTGGATAGCACGGAGTCCAGAGGGGCGTGGCCAATCCAAGACTGCGGAGAGCTTGTCAGGGTCCATTTGAAGGCCTTGTCCTGAGACCAGATAACCTAGGAAAGGAAGGCTGCTGCGCTCAAAAAGGCATTTTTCTAATTTAGCGTAAAGATGATTTACGCGGAGGCGCTGGAGCACTTGACGGACATGGAGCCGATGTTCCTCAAGGTTGGTAGAGATGATTAGGATGTCGTCAAGATAGACAACTACACAGGTATACAGTAAGTCCCGAAAGATTTCATTGACAAAATCCTGAAAGACTGCAGGAGCGTTGCAAAGTCCGAAAGGCATGACGAGATATTCAAAGTGACCATCTCTGGTGTTAAATGCGGTTTTCCATTCATCTCCTTCACGGATTCTGATGAGGTTATAAGCGCCCCTGAGTTCCAATTTCGAAAAAACTTTTGCTCCGCGCAGACGGTCAAAGAGCTCAGAGATGAGAGGCAGAGGGTAGCGATTTTTAATAGTGATTTTATTGAGACCACGATAGTCTATGCAAGGGCGTAGTGATCCGTCCTTCTTGGCAACGAAGAAGAACCCCGCTCCGGCTGGAGAAGATGATTTCCTAATAAAACCTCTCTTGAGGTTCTCCTGTATGTAATCAGTCATGGCCTTGGTTTCAGGAGAGGAGAGAGGGCAAATTCTGCCACGGGGTGGTGTAGTACCTGGGAGCAAGTCAATGGGGCAGTCGTAGGGTCTATGTGGTGGTAAGACCTCCGCCTGTTTTTTGCAAAAGACATCAGAAAAGTCCTGATAGGCCTTGGGAAGGCCGGGCAAAGGAGTAGCGATGGGAACTTGACTGGGGGTTACAGACTTAAGACAATGCTTGTGGCAGGAGTAGCCCCAGGATTTGATGTCTCCAGTGGTCCAGTCGAGGGTAGGTGAGTGGCGCTGGAGCCAGGGTAGGCCAAGAAGGATGTCAGAAGTACAGTTCGGCAAAACAAAGAATTCAATTTTTTATTGGTGAAGAACACCAACGGACATGAGCAGGGGTTCGGTGCGGTAACGCATGGTACAATCCAGATTCTCTCCATTTACAGAGGAAATGAAGAAGGGTTTGATGAGACGGATAACAGGAACGTTGAACCTGTTGATGAAAGAGGCTTCAATAAAGTTTCCTGCCGAACCAGAGTCCAGGAAGGCCACCGCAGAGAAGGGGGAGCCAGCAGAAGGGGAAATCCGCACAGGAATAGTCAGACGTGGAGAGGAAGAATTCACACCTAGTAACGCCTCTCCCACGTTCACTAGGTGCGGGCATTTCCCTGACGTAGAGGACGAATAGGGCAGTCCTTTAGGAAATGTTCAGAGCTCGCACAATAAAGGCATAAGTTCTCATTCCTACGGCGAGTCCTCTCTTGTAGGGTCAGGCGAGATCGGTCCACCTGCATGGCCTCCTCGACAGAAGGCATAGTATCAGGATGCGTTGGATTCAGGAAGAGAGGAGCCAGGCGCGGATAACGCCTGGTGCGAACAAGATCTTTCTCCTGGCGAAGCTCTTGGCGTCTTTCAACGTAGCGTATGTCAATGCGAGTAGCTAAGTGGATGAGCTCCGTCAGGGAGGAGGGTATCTCTCGTGCGGCCAGACAATCCTTGATGTGGCTGGATAAACCTTTCTTGAAGGTCGCGCAGAGAGCCTCATTATTCCAGGATAGCTCTGAGGCCAGTGTGCGGAACTGTATGGCATATTCGCCCACAGAGGAGTTTCCTTGGACAAGGTTAAGCAGGGTGGTTTTAGCGGATGAGGCTCGGCCTGGTTCCTCAAAAACGCTATGAACCTCAGCGAGGAAGGACTGAACGGTGGCTGTAGCAGGGTCATTGCGGTCCCAGAGTGGCGTGGCCCAGGCCAAGGCCTTCCCAGACAACAGACAGACCACGAATGCCACCTTAGACCATTCTGTGGAAAACTGGTCAGACATCATCTCAAGATGCAGGGAACATTGGGACAAGAATCCCTGGCACCTCCTAGGATCCCCGTCAAATTTCTCCGGAAGAGACAAGCGGATCTTCGAGGTAGTAGCGGCAGCTCGGGGAGGGGAAGATGCTGGAGCTTGTGGCGGCAGACGCTGCTGGATCATGGCGGTCAACTGCGACAGCTGCTGTCCTTGCTGGGCAATCAATTGCGACTGCTGGGCAACCACGGTAGTGAGATCAGCGAGACTAGGCAGCGGCACGTCAGCGGGATCCATGGCCGGATCTACTGTCACGAGCCGGACAGATGGCTAGTGGGAATACAGGAGGTGGATCCTCTGTACCAGAGAGGGGATGGCACGGGTCGTACTGAGGGACCGGTTCTAAGCAGCTACCGGTTTTCACCAGAGCCCGCCGCAAAGCGGGATGGACTTGCTGCGGCGGTAGCAACCAGGTCGTGTCCTCCAGTAGCGACTCCACCTCTCTGGCGGCTGAGATAGGCGCGGTACAAAAGGACTAGGCAGAGGCAAGGTCAGACGTAGCAGAGGGTCAGGGCAGGCGACAATGGTTCGTAGTCAGAGACAATGGCAGCAGGTCAGATACACAGGCAAGGCAACTCACAAAACGCTTCCACAGGGTACTAAGACAACAAGATCCGGCAAGGACAGGAAGGGGAAGTGAGTTTATATATGTTTTGGGTGTTCACACAGTAATTGGGCCAGGCACCAATCAATGGTGCGCTGGCCCTTTAAATTTTAGAAGGCCGGCGCGCGCGCGCCAGGAAGGAGCAGGAGGGGGAAGGTGAGAAGGATGGGATGCGATCCGTGGACGGAGATGTGCCGCCGTGTGGATCGCATCCCCGCCGGTGACAGAGCAGCGCCCACGGCCAGGAGGGCTGACCGGGGCGCTGCAGGGGGACCGACGCCGTGAGCGCTCCGGGAAGGATGGGACACCCGGAGCGCTCGGCGTTACAATGTGATTCTAAAGTTATGGTAAAATGTTGTTGTTTCCCTTCCCTTTCATGTAAGGCTCAGACACAATTACTTCAGTTGACCAAGCTTTCAAAAGTTTTATTTTATACAATTTATAGTTGGTTTCTGGACTGGACTATGTCAGCTGCTGAGGGCATAGCTTACTCCAGACACTGGGGACCAGTGTCAAATCACCAGGGGGAGAGTGTAGTGGGTATATGCTTTCTATTTGTTTTTAATCTGGTGGGGAAAACTGTGATGTATGGTTCCCTGGGGCCCACCAGGTGGCGCTGTCACTTTGGGCCCGGGGTTGAGTCATTGTTGCGGTGGCGTACCTCTTTTGGTCTCTCTCAGCGGTTGTATGGTGGGGCGGGGAACCCGCTGTGCTTGCTGGGGGGGGGAATAAAGGGGGCGGCCATTTTTGGCGGGGGGAGTCGAGCCCGGGCACCTTCAGCCTGAGGGCGGTGGTTTTTGTAGGTCCCCTAGGCGGGTCTAGGCCTAGAGGACGTTCGGAGGTCGTGTTCCATCCCAGGCACCTTTAGCCTGGGGTGAGGTACTCGGGAGGAGGTCTGGAGCTCAGTGCGCACCACTGAGTTCCACGAGGGAAGGAGGTCCTAGGGAACCCCGGGAGTGGGTACCCGAATCCGGAAGTCGTAATGGACCGGTGGGAGATACTTACTTGAAGACCCGGTGCAGCATATTGCCAGTGACAGGTGAGCCTCCCATCGGAGACCGCCTGGAAGGAAATTCCCCCTTGCTCGGAGACAGCAGCCCACTTTCAGGAAGGAAAGTGGAGAGTTCTTTGTGTCTGAACCTACTCGCATCCACACCTCCTTTTCTGTTCTGTTCTACAAGGGAGTCTTAAGCCCCGTACACACGATCGGTTTGACTGATAAAACCGTCCGATGGATGGTTTTCATCAGACCAACCGATCGTGTATGGTACCCATCAGTCTTTTTTCCATCGGTTGTAAAAAATAGAACTTGTTTTAAAATTTTCCGATGGATAAAAAACCGATGTGAATTTCCGATCGTCTATGGGCAAGTCCATCGGTTAAAAAACCCACGCATGGTCAGAATCAAGTCGACGCATGCTCAGAAGCATTAAACTTAATTTTTCTCGGCTCATCGGAGTGTTTTACGTCACCGCGTTTGGAACGGTCGGTTTTTTGACTGATGGTGTGTGGCCAAGAGTGATGAAAAACTGTTTCATCGGATTTCCGATGGACAAATCCATCGGACGAAAATCCATAGGTTATCCGATCGTGTGTACGGGGCTTCACTGATTGTGTTCATTCAAGAAGTATAAAGGAGTGTTGGACTTTAATGGTGTGGGGCTCATTTTCTGGCAGACATTGTTCAAGGTAACTCTCATTGGAGGTTCCAGGTGCAGAACATTGACCCGAAGGTAAAACAAGAACTTTGCTTCCACCACACAAACATCTGCGGTGAGGGCTTGGCGTGGTGACCCCGCTCTCTCTCCTCTAGAGTACCCCTAGACAAGAGACAGACGAGCTGATAAAAGAGAGGGGAGAGAGGAGGCCGCTACATAAGCATCTCACGACCAGATGAATAATGGGAGAGAGAATGTGGCGCTTACTAAAATCAGCAAAAAAATGAATAAATAACGTGTCAAAATATCCTGTGAGAAATATGCAATAATAGTGCAATAAGGTGATGAATTCAATCTGTGCAAAATTGCAAAAATAAACCAATGTGCAAATAAGCAAATAAATATGCAGACATCAATTGTGCAAACAAGCAATAGTGCAAAAAATGTGTGCAAATAGCAGTTCCAAGTTCCAAGTTTCCAAACACAAGAGATGTGCCAAAAAAATTATTTTGTGCTAAAAATGTGCAAAATACAGTTCTGAGGTTCCAGGCAAAAAATTGTGCAAGGATAATCTCTGTGCTGAAATAAATATTCTGAATCCAAAATGAAGCAGTCCCAATAAAGTGCATACAGTCCAAAGTGCAAATTCTGAATCCAAAATAAACTGAAATAACATCAGATGTAAAGTGCATGTGCCTCCATCCAGTGCGGGTGCCCACGTTGCCCATGTTTCCCCCAGCCTCTCACCTCATCTGGCTCATAAACAAACCTCTCTGGTAAATCCACACTGGCCGAGCGATCACTGGCGGATCGATTCCCTGCTCATTCAGATTCCCCGAATATTCATGCTCAATAATATAGAAAAGAAAGAGGGGGCTCCATGGTGCAGTAAGTTTGATAAATACATTTTAATCATAAAAATATGCACTTACAGTTATGTAGTAAACATACAGCATTGAATGAAAACACTTCCGATCTCGGCCACGACCGGAAGTGACTTTTGTGAATTTTGCACAGATTGAATTCATCATCTTATTGCATATTTCTCACAGGATATTTTGACACGTTATTTATTCATATTGTGACAGCAGGAAGGTAAAGTCACCTGGTTGCATCCAGGGGGGTAGATATATTTCGCCCAGATTCAGGCTTTACGCCGACTTATACAACTAGGTGGAGAGTTGTATAAGCCCAGCTGAGGCTAGTGGGCTCATGGATGACTCATACCTCTAGGGAGAGTGTGGGGCGTCGTGCAGACAGGGAGTTGATGAGACCAGCTGAAGCTTGTCAGCTCATTTAGGCCTCTATAAGAACTCCCAGATTCATTAGGTGTTGGCTCATGCCTGGAACCAGACCTGTGTGGACTGTCTAGGGAGAGTGAACCCCTGTGCGGTGAGACAAAGCCTGTGTGGCTATTTGCTTGGACATTTAAAACCAGGGACTTAGGGACTAGGACAGCACTAGGCTGATCCCAGTTGTTAGTTAGGAAACCTGTATGTTTAGTCAGAGGTCAAGTTGACCAGGATTTATTTTATTTATGTTTCTTTTGCTTTGCTGTGTTTTGTCACTGTAAATAGAAAATAAACCGCACCTTTTTGATTTTGAAAACCACAACCTCCGTTTGCTGGGCCTGTTTTTGTGTGGGGAGCCCATCCCGGGGGTCACACACACCCGCTGCCGAGCTAACCCCCTCACAGTTGGTGGAGAACCAGTGGCAGTTTTTTTTAAGCCAGCATGGAGGAGATACTGAAACAGCTGGCTCTAGCAAATGCCAATCAACAGCAGACAAATGCAGGTTTGCAAAGGAGCCTTGCAGCCCAGCAGCAAGCTCACCAACAGAGTCTGGAAGCTCAGCAACAAGCCCAGCAGCAATCTGAGGCCCGCTTCATAGACCTGTTACAGAAGCAAGAGCAGAGACTACAACAAATGGAAGCAGTAATGCAGCAACGTCCGCAGACCAGTGAGGAAAGCCGTCCCACTAATACCGCGTCCTTTGGGGTGAGTCGTTTATTGACAAAAATGACTGGAGAGGATGATCCAGAGGTATTTTTGACCACATTTGAAAGGACCGCTGAAAGAGAAAAGTGGCCTGAGGAGCAGTGGGCTGGACTGGTGGCTCCTCTGTTAACTGGTGAATCGCAGAAAGCTTACTATGACCTAGAGCCTAACCAAGCAAAAGACTATGTGATGCTAAAAGCTGAAATTTTGGCAAGGCTGGGTGTCACCCAGGCTGTCCGGGCTCAGCGTGTGCATAACTGGACTTTCCAGCTTGGAAAACCCCCCCAGGTCTCAAATGTATGATCTCATTCACCTGAGCAGAAAGTGGCTACAGCCAGAGACTTTGTCCGCACCAAAGATTGTGGAACGTGTTGTAATGGATCGGTTTTTGAGAGCTCTTCCTACTGCCATCCAAAAGTGGGTAAGCCATGGAGACCCAGAGACGGCCGATGGTCTTGTGGATCGTGTGGAGAAATACTTGGCTACAGAGAACCTGACGGCCTCTTCCAGAGACACTCGGACTTTCCACCCTAAGACCAGACCATCCCCAGGGGCGGATAAGAGGATTCCAAGGGGTGAGGGTGGAGAGAGTGAGAGGGTGGGAGCTCTACCCCAAGTTTGGCGAGAACAGCCTGGGAAATCAGCGGCTCAAGAGGCGGCAAGAAGGATCGTTTGCTACCGCTGCCGGCAAGCGGGACATATTGCAGCCAATTGCCCGGTTGTGGAGGAACCCATGCAGTGTGACTTTCTGACGGGCAGACGTCAGTCGCTGTGTGCGACAGTCGCATGCACTGCCATTCGAGGAACTGAGAAACATTTATGCAAAATGTGTGTTAATGGTAGAAATGTTGTGGTATTGCTGGATTCAGGTAGCCTTGTGACCCTGATAAAGGCTGAATTAGTTAAAACAGAGGTCTCTGGGAATAGCAAGGTAGCTGTTATTTGTGTGCATGGGGACACCCGAGAGTATCCAGTGACTACAGTGTGTTTCGAGACCCCCAAAGGTACCCTCTCTCATCCAGTGGGGTTAGTATCTCAATTACCGCATGATGCCATTGTGGGAAGGGATTTTCCGAAGTTCTGGGAACTGTGGGATGATCCTGAGCCCCCCACTGGTGCCCCTATGTACCAGGAATGTGATAGCCAGAACTCCTCTGAGAGTGGTGAGGACTCTCCAGAATTTCCCTTGTCAGTATTGGCAGGGGAGACTCAAGAAACTGGAGAGGAGCCCACCTCCTCAGACGAAAACCTACCGTCTGTGGAGTTTTCTGATCTGGAGGTTCACAGGGAAAATTTTGCCACAGAACAGTTAAAAGACCCCGCCCTAATAAAGGCACGGGAAAACGTAGTGGAAATAGATGGCGAGTTAGTGAACCCAGATAATACCTGCACTTACCCATACTTCAGCGTAGAGAAGGACCTACTGTATCGGGTGGCAAAAAGGGCAGAAGAAACCGTTGAGCAGCTTGTGGTGCCCAAACCTTACAGGAAGTTGGTGTTGGAGTTGGCCCATGGGCACATTCTTGGAGGTCATCTGGGGACAGAGAAAACCCGAGAGAGGGTATTACAGAGATTATATTGGCCTGGGGTGATGAAGGACATAGAAAATTATTGTTCCTCCTGCCCTGTGTGTCAGAGGTCGGCCCCGATGCCACATTTCCGTAGCCCGCTGGTCCCTCTACCCATCATTGAGGTCCCGTTTGAGAGAATCGCAATGGATTTGGTAGGTCCTATAATCAAGTCCGCTAGGGGGCACCAGTACATATTGGTTATAATGGACTATGCCACCCGTTATCCAGAAGCGATCCCTCTCAGAAATACCTCGGCCAAAACCATAGCCAAAGAGCTATCTCTTGTTTTTAGCCGGGTGGGTATTTGTAAAGAACTGCTTATGGACCAAGGTACAACCTTTATGTCCCGGGTTATGAAAGAGCTGTGTAAATTGTTCAAAGTGACGCAATTGCGTACATCTGTGTATCACCCCCAAACCGATGGGCTGGTTGAAAGATTCAACAAAACCCTAAAACAAATGTTGAAGAAAGTGGTGGATAGAGATGGAAAGGATTGGGACTGTCTACTTCCTTATTTGATGTTTGCTATTAGGGAGGTGCCCCAATCCTCTACGGGATTCTCCCCCTTTGAGTTACTGTATGGGAGACACCCAAGAGGGCTGTTGGATATTGCCAAGGAAACTTGGGAAAGTGAGAGTTCTCCCCACAGGAGTGTGATTGAGCATGTCGCCCTGATGCAAGACCGAATTGCACAGGTAATGCCCATCGTGAAGGAACATTTGGCCCAAGCGCAGTTAGCACAGCAGAGAGTGTACAACCGTGGAGCCAAGACCCGTACCTTTTCCCCGGGGGATAGGATACTGGTACTTGTCCCTACGGTTGAAAGTAAATTCCTTGCCAAATGGCAAGGCCCCTATGAGATAATGGAAAAAGTGAGCGAAGTGAATTACAAGGTCAGACAACCAGGAAGGCGAAAGCCCGAACAGATCTATCACGTTAATCTGTTGAAAGCCTGGAGGGATAGAGAGTCCCTAGTCGCAGACACTTGGTCACCAGCTCAAACTGGTTGCGTGATTCCTGAGGTTGGAATAGCAGCCACCTTGTCACAACCCCAACAACAGGAGGTTAAGGAGTTTGTGCTTCGCAACAAGGAGGTATTCTCTGAGCTGCCGGGACAAACATCTGGGGTAGAGCATGACATCATTACCCCGCCCGGTGAAAGGGTGAAGTTAAAACCCTATCGGATCCCAGAGGCCCGACGGGAGGCAATACGGGAGGAAGTACAGAAAATGCTGAACTTAGGGGTGATAGAGGAGTCCCAAAGTGATTGGTCTAGTCCCATTGTGTTGGTGCCTAAACCGGATGGGAGCTGGCGATTTTGTAACGATTTTCGTCAGTTGAACAAAGTTACAAAATTTGACACCTACCCCATGCCACGTATAGATGAGTTGATCGACCGGCTGGGAACAGCCCGATACATGACGACTCTTGACCTCACAAAAGGGTATTGGCAAATCCCCCTGGCCAAGTCGGCCAAAGAGAAAACCGCATTTGTAACCCCAGACGGGGCGTTCCAATATAAAAGAATGCCGTTCGGGTTACAGAATGCGCCGGCCACATTCCAGCGGAAAATGGACCAGATGCTGAGGCCCCATCGGAAGTATGCTGCGGCTTACCTGGATGACGTAATTGTCCATAGCACAGATTGGGCCTCACATCTGCCAAAAGTGCAAGCAGTCCTGGACTCTGTTCGGGAAGCGGGGTTTACGGCTAACCCCAAGAAGTGTACCATTGGGCAGGAGGAGGCCAAATATCTTGGGTACACCATTGGGAGGGGAGTAATAAAACCCCAACTCAACAAAGTCGAGGCCATCCAGAGTTGGCCACGTCCCAACAGCAAGAAGCAGGTACGAGCCTTTCTGGGAATCGCTGGGTATTATCGGCGATTCATTCCCCACTTTGCTTCTAAGGCTGTGCCCCTAACCAACCTGACGAAGGGGAAAGGGTCGGTCATGATTAAATGGACCCCCGAGGCTGAGGCAGCATTCCAATTCTTGAAACAAGCCTTATGTAGCCAGCCAGTGTTGTACTCACCCGACTTCTCTAAAGACTTTGTCGTACAAAGTGATGCGTCAGATGTGGGGTTAGGAGCAGTATTGTCCCAGGTCTGGAACGGGGAAGAGCACCCAGTCATTTACCTCAGCAGGAAGTTGAAGTCCCATGAGGTAAATTACGCCACCGTTGAAAAGGAGTGTTTAGCGGTGAAGTGGGCTCTAGATTCCCTTCGGTACTACCTGCTAGGTAGGCACTTTGACATGGTTACGGATCACGCTCCGTTAAAGTGGATGGCTCAAAACAAGGAAACAAATAGAAGAGTGAATAGGTGGTTCCTGGCCCTCCAGGAATTCAACTTCACAGTAAAGCATCGCCCTGGCGTTCAAATGGGGAATGTGGATGCTTTGTCTCGAGTACATGAATGCCTGATTGCTGGTGTTCCAACCCCGAGGTTAAAACAAGAGGGGGGGGTATGTGACAGCAGGAAGGTAAAGTCACCTGGTTGCATCCAGGGGGGTAGATATATTTCGCCCAGATTCAGGCTTTACGCCGACTTATACAACTAGGTGGAGAGTTGTATAAGCCCAGCTGAGGCTAGTGGGCTCATGGATGACTCATACCTCTAGGGAGAGTGTGGGGCGTCGTGCAGACAGGGAGTTGATGAGACCAGCTGAAGCTTGTCAGCTCATTTAGGCCTCTATAAGAACTCCCAGATTCATTAGGTGTTGGCTCATGCCTGGAACCAGACCTGTGTGGACTGTCTAGGGAGAGTGAACCCCTGTGCGGTGAGACAAAGCCTGTGTGGCTATTTGCTTGGACATTTAAAACCAGGGACTTAGGGACTAGGACAGCACTAGGCTGATCCCAGTTGTTAGTTAGGAAACCTGTATGTTTAGTCAGAGGTCAAGTTGACCAGGATTTATTTTATTTATGTTTCTTTTGCTTTGCTGTGTTTTGTCACTGTAAATAGAAAATAAACCGCACCTTTTTGATTTTGAAAACCACAACCTCCGTTTGCTGGGTCTGTTTTTGTGTGGGGAGCCCATCCCGGGGGTCACACACACCCGCTGCCGAGCTAACCCCCTCACAATATGTATTTTTATTTTGATTATTAATTTTACTCTTGGTGGGTGCAGCAATGGGCCCTGCTGTGAATTATTAGATCAAGAATTGTAATTGCATGCCCCTGTTGAACAGGGGCTGAAAAATTGGGCCTTTCGTGGTGGTGGTGGTGGTGGCGTTGCCACAACACTGTAAGCCCTCAGAGTTACTCTTGGTGGGTGCAGGAATGGGCCCTGCTGTGAATTATTAGATCAAGAATTGTAATTACATGCCCCTTTTGAACAGGGGCTGAAAAATTGGGCCTTTCGTGGTGGTGGTGGTGGTGGCGTTGCCACAACACTGTAAGCCCTCAGAGTTACTCTTGGTGGGTGCAGGAATGGGCCCTGCTGTGAATTATTAGATCAAGAATTGTAATTACATGCCCCTGTTGAACAGGGGCTGAAAAATTGTGCCTTAGGCACTGGTGGCACAACACTACAACCCCTCACAGATACTGTACTTGGAGCACAGCAATGAGCCCTGTTGCAAAGTATTGCTTCAAAAATTGTAATGACACGCCCCTGTTAAACAGGGGCTGAAAAATTGGGCCTTAGGCACTGGTGCCACAACACTCCAACCCCTCACAGATACTGTACTTGGAGCACAGCAATGAGCCCTATGGCAAATTATTGCTCAAAAAATTGTAATTACACGCCCCTGTAAAACAGGGGCTGAAAAATTGGGCCTTAGCCACTGGTGGCGGCACCCATAAACAAAAATGATCTTCCAAGCTATCATCATCAATCGTATCATTGAGGACTCGGAGGAGGAGGATAGCCAGTCAACATAACAGCACAGGCACTCAGCATCAGCATCAGTCTTGAAGGGATGTGACATGTTAAAATCAATTAGTCTGTTATATCAGCATCAGGTGTGTGGTAGCTGGTGGTGATCCAAGACTGGTTCATCTTGATGAAAGTCAGTCGATCAACCGAGTCGGTGGACAGGCGCACCCTGTGATCCGTGACAAATCCTCCAGCAGCACTGAATGTGCGTTCCGAAAGAACGCTGGATGCAGGACAGGCCAGTAGCTCAATTGCATACTGTGCAAGCTCTGGCCAGTGATCCATCCTCAAGACCCAGTAAGCCAGAGGATTTTCGGTGGGGAAGGTGTCCAAGTCTGACCTTGCCCCTAGATATTCCTGCACCATGTTTATCAGACGCTGGCGATGGTTGCTGGAACCGATCATACTTTGGGGCTGCGGACTAAAGAATTGTCTGAACGCATCGGTCAGACGGCCACCTTCCCCACCGCTCCTTCTTTGACTGGCCGAAGCCTCAGCAACTCGTTGTCCAGGACCAGGAGTTTGTAACCTCCCAGTCTCTGGGAACGCGTTGCACAGACCTTTCTGCAAGGCCTCCCGGAGTTGTCTCATCCTCTGCTCCCTCTGCGACGGTAACATAAGGTCCGCAACCTTACCCTTGTACCGTGGATCAAGGAGAGTGGCCAGCCAGTAATGGTCCCTCTCCTTGATCCGAAGAATACGAGGATCCTTCCGCAGACTTTGCAGGATCAGGGAGGCCATGCAGCGTAGGTTAGCTGAGGCATTCGGTCCGGAGTCCTCTGAGTCACTAAGGACGACATGATCCGCAGCCACCTCCTCCCAGCCACGTACAAGTCCACTGGTTTCTTGGGACTGTAAATCATCCCTAAAAGACTGCTGCTGATGATGCTGAGTGCCAGCCTCCACCTCCATGCTGACACAATCCTCCTCCTCCTCCTCCTCCTCTTCCTGTGCGATGGGTGGGACAGAAGGAACACTGTCTGGGTAAAGGGGGCCTTGAGAGGCAAGGAAGTCCTCCTCTTCCTGCCTCTGTTCTGCCTCAAGTGCCCTGTCCATTATTCCACGCAGCGTGTGCTCCAACAGGTGGACAAGAGGTACAGTGTCACTGATGCATGCACTGTCATTGCTCACCATCCTCGTGGCCACCTGGTGGGCATGTCACATATAAGGCGGTTCTTGGGCAGGTTCAACTCCTTTTGCAGCTCAGCCAGGCGAGCACTGGCATTATAAGATCTGCGGAAATGCACACAGACTTTCCTGGCCTGCCTCAGGACATCCTGTAAGCCCGGGTACCTGCCCAAGAACCGCTGCACCACCAGGTTAAGGACGTGAGCCACACAGGGCACATGGGTCAGTTGTCCCTGTCGGAGGGCGGAGAGGAGGTTGGTGCCATTGTCGCAAACCACCATTCCTGGCTTAAGCTGGCGTGGCGTCAACCACCTCTCGGCCTGGCCCTGCAGAGCAGACAGGACCTCTGCCCCAGTGTGGCTTCTGTCCCCCAAACACACCAGCGCAAGCACGGCATGGCATCTTTTTGCCTGCGTACTTGCGTAGCCCCTTGAACGGCTACGGAGCACCGCTGGTTCAGAGGACAAAGCACAGGAAGAGGCCATGGAGGAAGAAGAAGAGGAGGGGGTGGAGGAGAGAGGTGTGTCACAACCAGTAGTAGCATTTTGGAGGCGTGGCGGTGGAACAACCTCCAACACTACTGCACCTTGTCCTGCATCCTTCCCAGCTGCCAAAAGAGTGACCCAATGGGCCGTGAAAGAAAGGTAACGTCCCTGTCCATGCCTGCTGGACCATGAGTCAGCGGTAATATGCACCTTACCGCTGACCGCCCTGTCCAGCGAGGCCAAGACATTGCCTTCCACATGCCGGTAGAGAGCCGGAATAGCCTTCCGTGAGAAAAAGTGGCGTTTGGGAACCTGCCACTGAGGAACCGCACATTGCACAAACTCACGGAAGGGGGCCGAGTCTACCAACTGAAAAGGCAGCAGTTGAAGCGCTAGCAATTTAGCCAAGCTAGCATTCAACCGCTGGGCATGTGGATGGCTGGGAGTGAACTTCTTTCGACGGTCCAGCAGCTGGGGCTGGGAAATTTGCCTGCTAGAATCGGACGTCGGTGTACTGCTAGCAGAGTGGCCGCAAGTACTTGGCTGTGACACACCTAATTCTACACCTTCATTCCTCTCAGTGCATGTTTCAGAGAGGACTGAAGTTATAGTGGGGTTGGAGATCCCAGCTGATGCGGTGCAAGGAGAGGTCCGCTTTGTTCTTTGGTGTGGGTCTTTGAGGTAGGCTTGCCAACGAGCTGCATGGCAGGTCAACATATGTCTGGTCAGGCATGTGGTACCCAAGCGGCTGATGTTTTGGCCACGCGATATACGCTTGAGACATATGTTGCAAACAGCAGCTGTGCGATCTGATTCACTAGCCTCAAAAAAGGCCCACACCAAAGAACTTTTTGAATGACGGGCAGAGGCAGCGCCCTGCACAGGCGGAGCTCTGCGGTGTGATTCCGTCGGTGTACTGCCCTTACGCTGGCCACCAAAGGGCATCCTGCCTCGTTGGAGATGTGCCTCCTCCTCATCCTCCTCCTCCTCCTCTCTCCTATTAGGCACCCACGTGGAGTCAGTGACCTCATCATCCCCTCCCTCCTCATCACTGGAGCCAATCTGGCAGTATGCTGCAGCTGCTGGAACATGACTGCCAGATTGGTGTCCTTCTTGAGCATCCCCTCTGTCTGCTCTCACGCTACTGCCTTCCTGTAGCTGGGTTT
Source organism: Rana muscosa (assembly GCA_029206835.1). NCBI lineage: Eukaryota > Metazoa > Chordata > Amphibia > Anura > Ranidae > Rana > Rana muscosa. The sequence continues at coordinate 94,604,614 of CM055123.1, read as the reverse complement.
CATCATCAGACCCTTCGAAACGCTGGGCATCCTCCTGGAGCATGTACCCAACACTGTGCTCAAACAGTTCGGGGGACTCCTCAGGAGGAGGACATGGTGGGTCTAGGGAAGGAGTGACTGATGATGAGTCTGACATTGATACCAGGGAAGAGGACGCTTTGGCAGCTGCTTTGCCAGTACCCTGAGCCTGGGTGAGAGAGGATGAGGAGGAGGAGGAGGACTTGGTCATCCACTCTACCAAGTCTTCGGCATGATGTGGCTCAACATGTCCAGCTGCCGAAAAGAAGGACAAGCGTGTCCCATGGCCATGTGCTGATGACAATGCACCGCGTCCACGACCAGCACTGTTGCCCCCAGACACAGAGCCTGCTTGCCCTCTTTTATTGCCTCCTGACTGTCTGCCTCTCCTTGTTTGCCTTCCAGACATTCTAATAGATGGCCTGCAGGGAGATGGGAAAAAAGCAATAAGGGCTACCTTCAGGTGTCCTTCTCTGTCCCTTTACTTAAGGATTTCTAAATATGGTTGAGGATGATTGCTTTCGCACAGAATAGCACAATGACAATTTCCCTGACTGTCCAAAAAACAAGGATTTCAAAGATGGTTGATGAGGAATGCTTTAGCACAGTATCGCACAAGGAGAATTTCCCTCACTGTCCTTCCCTGTCCCTACAAACAAGGATTAGCACAGTAAAACACACTGACACTCTCCCTACCTATAGTTTTCTGTCCCTATAAAAAATGTTTTTTTAAAGATGGTTGATGATCAATGCTTTAGCACAGTATAGCACAAGGAGAATTTCCCTCACTGTCCTTCCCTGTCCCTACAAACAAGGATTAGCACAGTAAAACACACTGACACTCTCCCTACCTATAGTTTTCTGTCCCTATAAAAAATGTTTTTTTAAAGATGGTTGATGATCAATGCTTTAGCACAGTATAGCACAAGGAGAATTTCCCTCACTGTCCTTCCCTGTCCCTACAAACAAGGATTAGCACAGTAAAACACACTGACACTCTCCCTACCAATAGTTTTCTGTCCCTAGAAAAAATGTTTTTTTAAAGATGGTTGATGATCAATGCTTTAGCACAGTATAGCACAAGGAGAATTTCCCTCACTGTCCTTCCCTGTCCCTACAAACAAGGATTAGCACAGTAAAACACACTGACACTCTCCCTACCTATAGTTTTCTGTCCCTATAAAAAATGTTTTTTTAAAGATGGTTGATGATCAATGCTTTAGCACACTATAGCACAAGGAGAATTTCCCTCACTGTCCTTCCCTGTCCCTACAAACAAGGATTAGCACAGTAAAACACACTGACACTCTCCCTACGTATAGTTTTCTGTCCCTATAAAAAATGTTTTTTTAAAGATGGTTGATGATCAATGCTTTAGCACAGTATAGCACAAGGAGAATTTCCCTCACTGTCCTTCCCTGTCCCTACAAACAAGGATTAGCACAGTAAAACACACTGACACTCTCCCTACCTATAGTTTTCTGTCCCTATAAAAAATGTTTTTTTTAAAGATGGTTGATGATCAATGCTTTAGCACAGTATAGCACAAGGAGAATTTCCCTCACTGTCCTTCCCTGTCCCTACAAACAAGGATTAGCACAGTAAAACACACTGACACTCTCCCTACCTATAGTTTTCTGTCCCTATAAAAAATGTTTTTTTAAAGATGGTTGATGATCAATGCTTTAGCACAGTATAGCACAAGGAGAATTTCCCTCACTGTCCTTCCCTGTCCCTACAAACAAGGATTAGCACAGTAAAACACACTGACACTCTCCCTACCTATCCTTCTCTTTCCCTAAACTAAAGGAATCCAGGTTAAGCAAGAAAAAAAAATGTCACTGTCCCTGCCTATGCTTCTCTTTCCCTGCTCCGGAACACACTACACTAGGCCGCCGTGCTGGCGGCCTTTTATAGTGTGGGGCGTGTACTAAACACCCTCAGCAATAATTGGCCACAGGCATCCTGCCTGTGGCCAATCATTGCTCTCCTCGCTGCCGGCGCTGTGATTGGCCAAGCATGCGGGGTCACAGTGCATGCTTGGCCAATCACAGCGCCTGGATGACACTGCGATGGCGTAGTGCATTGTGGGCCGTTCGCGTCACTCGAATTAGGCGCGAACGGCCCAAATCGTTCGATCTTCGTCGAACGATCGAACAGCCGATGTTCGAGTCGAACGTATGTTCGACTCGAACACCGAGCTCATCCCTAGTGAACACCTCTTTTTGTTGGCTGCTGCTTTTATTAGTAGTTTTTTAGATTATCAATACCCTTGTGGTTTGCGCATTAGTACCCCTGTTATCATATCCCAATGACCAGAGCCTACTCCTGTTTCTCCACCACATACAAAACTTCTTCCCGCATTGACCTTGCCTTTGCTAACCCGATCATGATGACAGATGTTTTGGACGCCTCATACTTGCCTAGCGGGCTCTCAGACCACAGCCCCCTGCTCTTTAGAGTTTGCTCCCCCTCCTCCCACACTTTGGCTCTTTGGCGTTTGGGGACTCAGTGGCTCTCCCATGCCGACTTGACAAGTACCATCCCACCTCACCTTGCAGATTACTGGGACCTTAATGTGGGGTCCTCCTCTCCAGAGGTGACCTGGGATGCCTTCAAAGCCTTTACTAGGGGGCAGTACATCTCCTCTATTGCCGGGATCCGCAGAGAACAAACTGCTACCACGACTGCCCTTCAGGCCGCTGTACAATCCCAGTCAGATACTTATACTGCTGACCCCACTGACACACACTTTGACTCCCTCAATGCCGCAAAACGCGATCTGCACCTCTACCTTACTGAGGTCACCAGGCTAGACCTCTACCGAAACAAACAAAGATTTTTCTAACAGGTTGACCGCAACAGTCGCCTATTGGCAATACTGACACAGCATGACCAACCCTTGACAGGGATCCCTAGTATAGTGTCCCCTTCGGGTGAATCAGTCTCTTCCTTGCCAGACATACTGAAGGCCTTTCGCCTCTATTACAGCTTCATCTATTCTTCTGTGCTGCCCTTGGATATCCAGCCCCGGGACCTCGCACCCTGGCTGGACCGACTGGCAATTGACTGGCTTTCAGATAAAGAAAGGGAGTCCTTGGTGAGGCCGATTAACCTGGAGGAGGTACTGAAGGCGATTGGGTCCTTCCCCACTGGGAAATCTCCAGGCCCAGATGGCCTTCCCATTGAGTTCTACAAGACCCACATGGACTTACCTGCCCCCAAACTAGCCCAGCTTTACTCCCAGTGTTTGGCCAATGGTGGCCTTCCAGTCTCCATGAGTCATACGCATGTAATTCTAATCCACAAAGCTCCAAAAGACCTCACCTCTTGCGCCTATTACGGGCCTATTGCCCTACTCAATACAGATTTCGAAATCTTCACCAAATTACTAACCATGAGAGTACAGCCCTTACCGCCATCTGTCGTCGAGACTGACCAGACTGGGGTTATGGCCAATAGAGCAACAGACGTGAATCTGAGACGCCTATTCACCAACATACATGCACGACACCTAAATAAAGGGGTCCAGGGTGGTCGCCTCCCTGGATATAGAGAAGGCCTTCGACCCTGTCGAGTGGCCTTTTCTCTGGGATGTCCTCCATAGAATGGGATTCACCCTGATTTTCATTAAATGGCTGCAAGTCCTCTACAGGGACCCTATCTTGGCCATTAAACTGAGGGGGGGCTGTCACAGTCCTTCCCACTGTCCAGAGGTACGCGGCAGGGTTGTCCTCTCTCTCCGGCAACATTTGCCATCACAATGGAGCCACTCAAGGAGGCCCTTCGCACCTCCCTGCACATCAAGGGACTGCGTATTGGATGGCTGGAGGAGAGGGTTGCTGAGTATTCACTACACAGACACACTAAAATATACTGCAATATACTGTGTCAAACGTGCAGTAACGCATAGAACTATGCGGCGTTAAACCTGCAGTAATGCAATAAAATATACTTTGTTAAACGGTCACTACACTCACACTGACTGAACTATCCCTACATTCACACTAGTGTAAAGATAAATGGTCGCACTACACTCACACTGAACTATCCCTAGATGCACACTAAACTGATATTCTACACTGACAATAGAATCAGAATAGCCCACTAACTGACTAATAGCACTGAACAGAGCCCTGTTCTATTCCTCTCCACGTCGCTATCACACTACAAATGCCCGCTATGAAAAGAATACTTTTATAGTGTGGGGCAGGAAGAGCAATGAGCCATGATTGGATACAGTCATCATGACAGCGTCCAATCATGGCTCTGACAGTGCTCTGTGTCCTGATTGGGTGAAGCTTTTATTGCTTTAGCCAATCAGGGATTTTAATGCACTGTGCGGGAGCGCAGTGCGTTGTGGTCGTTCAGCGGTCCTAACAAATGGTCGAACGTCCGAACAGCCAATATTAGGCCAAAATCATGCTCTGGGCGAACCGTTCACCCATCCCTAGTGGTGACATTTGAAGTGTCAATCAGCTTCAGCAGCATTTCTCCCTGCCTGGCGTATAGTATTTTCATTAGCATCCAACCATTCAGAGGCATCAAAAAAGGGATTCAAAAAAATGTGTTTGACCCCAAGCAGTAATGCGAAGCCTGGCTGGAAATAGCATAGCATAAGTAAATTGCAGACGGTGAAGCTTTTTTAACATCATTAAAGCAGGCCCTGCTGCGCTGGACCTCCGCTGATAAAAACGGGATAAAAGGATATGCGGACTCCATTGTGTTGGATATTGCGTTGTTTTCTAGCCTTCTGGAGGACATTTACTTTATCCTTGTAGTTTAGCAGGTAGGCCAGCATAGTGCATGGCGAGCGACCGGGAACTCTGTGAGATGCGACCACTCACATGCCGCTCCTGGCCACGCCCTCGGACGGGGGCACTTTAGTTTTTTTTTATAATTTATTTATTTTTACACTGTTGCTTTCATTTTTTTTTATTATTATTATTTTAATTGCTGTCATAAGGAATGTAAACATCCTTGTGAAACCAATAGGCATGTGACAGGTACTCTTTATGGAGAGATCTGGGGTCTTTAAGACCCCAGATCCCTCCTCTGCCCCTAACAGCTTTTCCATCTCCATACAATTTACCAGCAATTCTACATAGTAAATGAAATAATCTACCCAATCACTTACAACAGAGCTTTTTGATAAAAGATTCGCTAGTTTCTTGGCATACTGTTAAGCCCTGTACACAGGATCGGATTTCCAATGGAATAAAATTAGATGGATTTTTCCATCGGATTTCCGATGAATCTGATTTCCATCAGTCTTGCCTACACATCATCAGTCAAAAATCCAACCGTCCCAAACGCTGTGACGTAAAACACTCAGACGAGCCGAGAAAAATGAAGTTCAATGCTTCTGAGCATGCGTCGACTTGATTCTGAGCATGCGTGGGTTTTTGCTCCGATGGAGTTCCACACAGACAATGGGAATTTGCTATCGTTTTTTTTTTCATCGGATAAATTTAAAACATGTTCTATTTTTTATCACCGATGGAAAAAAGACAGATGGGGCCCATACACGATCGGTTTGTCCGATGAAAAAAGTCCTTTGGACTGTTTTCATCTGTAAAACCGATCGTGTGTACAGGGATTTAGGAGATCACATGGCCTATCTGCAAACATCTCTAAAGACTTACATCTGCAAAGCAATTCAATGTGAGCTGTGAGGAAATTTGCAATCTGGAGCTTCAATGGTCTTCATATGGCATATTCTATCTTTTTTTTTATTTTTTTAACAAGAGAGTGACATATTCTATCTTTAAGTCAAACTCTACTCAGTTAAAATCTTTTGATGAACTATCTCATGAATTTTTATCTGCCTTCCCATCACAAGAGTCTCTATAAAAGTCTAACAAACTACCTTAAAAGGTGTTTCAACCCCAAGAAAATACCCTTTTCAACAATCACTGATTGATGGAGCAATAGAGCGTTGCTCTTATACTATATCAGAATTATACTCACTTCTTAACTTTAATTTTTCACATCGAAAAATACTCTTTTAAAAAGCTAGCAAAAGGATTCAACAGACGAAGAAATATCATTTTTTTTTTTATCTTGGTGGGGTATCTCAAAACTAGACATCTAATCATTAAAAAAAACTGTAGAGTAACACAGTTTAAACTTATGCACAAGACGTTTATCCAATTGCGAATAAATAAAAACGGATCCGTCTATCTCCACCTGTTCCTAGTGTGGTTCATGAGATTGCAGGCCACACCCGCCCAGACCAAAACTTCCCCAGATACAACTACTTAAAGTGGAGCTCCACCCTAAATAGCAACTTTTGCTATTTGGAACCCTCCCCCCCTCCGGTGTCACAATTGACACCTTTCAGGGGGGAGGGGGGTGAAGATACCTGTCTAAGACAGGTATTTTCACCCACATCCGGGAGTCCTGTCTCCGGGAATCTGCGGGAGTTACGTCACTTCCCGCAGACTTCCCTTGGTGTTCTGGGAGACACTCGGCTCCCAGAACACAGGAGCACCAATCAGAACGGCGCAGCGCGACTCGCGCATGCGCCGTAGGGAACCGGGCATGAAGCCGCAGGGCTTCACTTCCTGGTTCCCTCAGCGAGGATGGCGGAGGGAGCAGCAGAGCGACGAGCGGTCGCTCGTCCTCTGCTGCGGACGTCGCTGGACTCCAGGACAGGTAAGTGTCCAAATATTAAAAGCCAGCAGCTGCTGTAGCTGTAGCTGCTGGCTTTTAAAAAATTTTTTCCGGTGGAGCAACCCCTTTAAATAAACACCTGAAACATTTTATTTGGCAAAAACTTGGCCGCGACACCTTTATTGGTTTTTCACAAATAATTTTCCATAAATCTTTATTACCAATCAAAACTTCATAAATATTCAAATAACATTTCTACCTGCTCAGTTATTAGAACTCGAGCAGTAGCACAACTTCAAATATAAATAACAGTCCCCCCTGGATCCAGGGTGACCCACCACATAAAAGTGATCGTGACTGGGGCGGGAGGGAGGGAGCTCAAATCTTCTTTGCTGTCCGCCGGAAAGAGGAAGAAACCTGCACCTGCTGGCCCTTTTATAGCCAATCCCTATAATTCCAGAAAATTCCCTGAACCCCCATTGGCTCTTCCTGACTAGCTGTAATCTAGCCCCTGTGAGGGGGTTAGCTCGGCAGCGGGTGTGTGTGACCCCCGGGATGGGCTCCCCACACAAAAACAGGCCCAGCAAACGGAGGTTGTGGTTTTCAAAATCAAAAAGGTGCGGTTTATTTTCTATTTACAGTGACAAAACACAGCAAAGCAAAATAAACATAAATAAAATAAATCCTGGTCAACTTGACCTCTGACTAAACATACAGGTTTCCTAACTAACAACTGGGATCAGCCTAGTGCTGTCCTAGTCCCTAAGTCCCTGGTTTTAAATGTCCAAGCAAATAGCCACACAGGCTTTGTCTCACCGCACAGGGGTTCACTCTCCCTAGACAGTCCACACAGGTCTGGTTCCAGGCATGAGCCAACACCTAATGAATCTGGGAGTTCTTATAGAGGCCTAAATGAGCTGACAAGCTTCAGCTGGTCTCATCAACTCCCTGTCTGCACGACGCCCCACACTCTCCCTAGAGGTATGAGTCATCCATGAGCCCACTAGCCTCAGCTGGGCTTATACAACTCTCCACCTAGTTGTATAAGTCGGCGTAAAGCCTGAATCTGGGCGAAATATATCTACCCCCCTGGATGCAACCAGGTGACTTTACCTTCCTGCTGTCACATACCCCCCCCTCTTGTTTTAACCTCGGGGTTGGAACACCAGCAATCAGGCATTCATGTACTCGAGACAAAGCATCCACATTCCCCATTTGAACGCCAGGGCGATGCTTTACTGTGAAGTTGAATTCCTGGAGGGCCAGGAACCACCTATTCACTCTTCTATTTGTTTCCTTGTTTTGAGCCATCCACTTTAACGGAGCGTGATCCGTAACCATGTCAAAGTGCCTACCTAGCAGGTAGTACCGAAGGGAATCTAGAGCCCACTTCACCGCTAAACACTCCTTTTCAACGGTGGCGTAATTTACCTCATGGGACTTCAACTTCCTGCTGAGGTAAATGACTGGGTGCTCTTCCCCGTTCCAGACCTGGGACAATACTGCTCCTAACCCCACATCTGACGCATCACTTTGTACGACAAAGTCTTTAGAGAAGTCGGGTGAGTACAACACTGGCTGGCTACATAAGGCTTGTTTCAAGAATTGGAATGCTGCCTCAGCCTCGGGGGTCCATTTAATCATGACCGACCCTTTCCCCTTCGTCAGGTTGGTTAGGGGCACAGCCTTAGAAGCAAAGTGGGGAATGAATCGCCGATAATACCCAGCGATTCCCAGAAAGGCTCGTACCTGCTTCTTGCTGTTGGGACGTGGCCAACTCTGGATGGCCTCGACTTTGTTGAGTTGGGGTTTTATTACTCCCCTCCCAATGGTGTACCCAAGATATTTGGCCTCCTCCTGCCCAATGGTACACTTCTTGGGGTTAGCCGTAAACCCCGCTTCCCGAACAGAGTCCAGGACTGCTTGCACTTTTGGCAGATGTGAGGCCCAATCTGTGCTATGGACAATTACGTCATCCAGGTAAGCCGCAGCATACTTCCGATGGGGCCTCAGCATCTGGTCCATTTTCCGCTGGAATGTGGCCGGCGCATTCTGTAACCCGAACGGCATTCTTTTATATTGGAACGCCCCGTCTGGGGTTACAAATGCGGTTTTCTCTTTGGCCGACTTGGCCAGGGGGATTTGCCAATACCCTTTTGTGAGGTCAAGAGTCGTCATGTATCGGGCTGTTCCCAGCCGGTCGATCAACTCATCTATACGTGGCATGGGGTAGGTGTCAAATTTTGTAACTTTGTTCAACTGACGAAAATCGTTACAAAATCGCCAGCTCCCATCCGGTTTAGGCACCAACACAATGGGACTAGACCAATCACTTTGGGACTCCTCTATCACCCCTAAGTTCAGCATTTTCTGTACTTCCTCCCGTATTGCCTCCCGTCGGGCCTCTGGGATCCGATAGGGTTTTAACTTCACCCTTTCACCGGGCGGGGTAATGATGTCATGCTCTACCCCAGATGTTTGTCCCGGCAGCTCAGAGAATACCTCCTTGTTGCGAAGCACAAACTCCTTAACCTCCTGTTGTTGGGGTTGTGACAAGGTGGCTGCTATTCCAACCTCAGGAATCACGCAACCAGTTTGAGCTGGTGACCAAGTGTCTGCGACTAGGGACTCTCTATCCCTCCAGGCTTTCAACAGATTAACGTGATAGATCTGTTCGGGCTTTCGCCTTCCTGGTTGTCTGACCTTGTAATTCACTTCGCTCACTTTTTCCATTATCTCATAGGGGCCTTGCCATTTGGCAAGGAATTTACTTTCAACCGTAGGGACAAGTACCAGTATCCTATCCCCCGGGGAAAAGGTACGGGTCTTGGCTCCACGGTTGTACACTCTCTGCTGTGCTAACTGCGCTTGGGCCAAATGTTCCTTCACGATGGGCATTACCTGTGCAATTCGGTCTTGCATCAGGGCGACATGCTCAATCACACTCCTGTGGGGAGAACTCTCACTTTCCCAAGTTTCCTTGGCAATATCCAACAGCCCTCTTGGGTGTCTCCCATACAGTAACTCAAAGGGGGAGAATCCCGTAGAGGATTGGGGCACCTCCCTAATAGCAAACATCAGATAAGGAAGTAGACAGTCCCAATCCTTTCCATCTCTATCCACCACTTTCTTCAACATTTGTTTTAGGGTTTTGTTGAATCTTTCAACCAGCCCATCGGTTTGGGGGTGATACACAGATGTACGTAATTGCGTCACTTTGAACAATTTACACAGCTCCTTCATAACCCGGGACATAAAGGGTGTACCTTGGTCCGTAAGCAGTTCTTTACAAATACCCACCCGGCTAAACACAAGAGATAGCTCTTTGGCTATGGTTTTGGCCGAGGTATTTCGGAGAGGGATCACTTCTGGATAACGGGTGGCATAGTCCATTATAACTAATATGTACTGGTGCCCCCTAGCGGACTTGATTATAGGCCCTACCAAATCCATGGCGATCCTCTCAAACGGGACCTCAATGATGGGTAGAGGGACCAGCGGGCTACGGAAATGTGGCATCGGGGCCGACCTCTGACACACAGGGCAGGAGGAACAATAATTTTCTATGTCCTTCATCACCCCCGGCCAATAGAATCTCTGTAATATCCTCTCTCGGGTTTTCTCTGTCCCCAGATGACCTCCAAGAATGTGCCCATGGGCCAACTCCAACACCAACTTCCTGTAAGGTTTGGGCACCACAAGCTGCTCAACGGTTTCTTCTGCCCTTTTTGCCACCCGATACAGTAGGTCCTTCTCTACGCTGAAGTATGGGTAAGTGCAAGTATTATCTGGGTTCACTAACTCGCCATCTATTTTCACTACGTTTTCCCGTGCCTTTATTAGGGCGGGGTCTTTCAACTGTTCTGTGGCAAAGTTTTCCCTGTGAACCTCAAGATCAGAAAACTCCACAGACGGTAGGTTTTCGTCTGAGGAGGTGGGCTCCTCTCCAGTTTCTTGAGTCTCCCCTGCCAATACTGATAAGGGAAATTCCGGAGAGTCCTCACCACTCTCAGGGGAGTTCTGGCTATCACATTCCTGGTACATAGGGGCACCAGTGGGGGGCTCAGGATCATCCCACAGTTCCCAGAACTTCGGAAAATCCCTTCCCACAATGGCGTCATGCGGTAACTGAGATACTAAGCCCACTGGATGAGAGAGGGTACCTTTGGGGGTCTCGAAACACACTGTAGTCACTGGATACTCTCGGGTGTCCCCATGCACACAAATAACAGCTACCTTGCTATTCCCAAAGACCTCTGTTTTAACTAACTCAGCCTTTATCAGGGTCACAAGGCTACCTGAATCCAGCAATACCACAACATTTCTACCATTAACACACATTTTGCATAAATGTTTCTCAGTTCCTCGAATGGCAGTGCATGCGACTGTCGCACACAGCGACTGACGTCTGCCCGTCAGAAAGTCACACTGCATGGGTTCCTCCACAACCGGGCAATTGGCTGCAATATGTCCCGCTTGCCGGCAGCGGTAGCAAACGATCCTTCTTGCCGCCTCTTGAGCCGCTGATTTCCCAGGCTGTTCTTGCCAAACTTGGGGTAGAGCTCCCACCCTCTCACTCTCTCCACCCTCACCCCTTGGAATCCTCTTATCCGCCCCTGGGGATGGTCTGGTCTTAGGGTGGAAAGTCTGAGTGTCTCTGGAAGAGGCCGTCAGGTTCTCTGTAGCCAAGTATTTCTCCACACGATCCACAAGACCATCGGCCGTCTCTGGGTCTCCATGGCTTACCCACTTTTGGATGGCAGTAGGAAGAGCTCTCAAAAACCGATCCATTACAACACGTTCCACAATCTTTGGTGCGGACAAAGTCTCTGGCTGTAGCCACTTTCTGCTCAGGTGAATGAGATCATACATTTGAGACCTGGGGGGTTTTCCAAGCTGGAAAGTCCAGTTATGCACACGCGGAGCCCGGACAGCCAGGGTGACACCCAGCCTTGCCAATATTTCAGCTTTTAGCATCACATAGTCTTTTGCTTGGTCAGGCTCTAGGTCATAGTACGCCTTCTGCGATTCACCAGTTAACAGAGGAGCCACCAGTCCAGCCCACTGCTCCTCAGGCCACTTTTCTCTTTCAGCAGTCCTTTCAAATGTGGTCAAAAATACCTCTGGATCATCCTCTCCAGTCATTTTTGTCAATAAACGACTCACCCCAAAGGACGCGGTATTAGTGGGACGGCTTTCCTCACTGGTCTGCGGACGTTGCTGCATTACTGCTTCCATTTGTTGTAGTCTCTGCTCTTGCTTCTGTAACAGGTCTATGAAGCGGGCCTCAGATTGCTGCTGGGCTTGTTGCTGAGCTTCCAGACTCTGTTGGTGAGCTTGCTGCTGGGCTGCAAGGCTCTGTTGATGAGCTTGCTGCTGGGCTGCGAAGCTCTGTTGTTGAGCTGCAAGGCTCTGTTGATGAGCTTGCTGCTGGGCTGCGAAGTTCTGTTGTTGAGCTGCAAGGCTCTTTTGAAAACCTGCATTTGTCTGCTGTTGATTGGCATTTGCTAGAGCCAGCTGCTTCAGTATCTCCTCCATGCTGGCTTAACAAAAAACTGCCACTGGTTCTCCACCAACTGTGAGGGGGTTAGCTCGGCAGCGGGTGTGTGTGACCCCCGGGATGGGCTCCCCACACAAAAACAGGCCCAGCAAACGGAGGTTGTGGTTTTCAAAATCAAAAAGGTGCGGTTTATTTTCTATTTACAGTGACAAAACACAGCAAAGCAAAAGAAACATAAATAAAATAAATCCTGGTCAACTTGACCTCTGACTAAACATACAGGTTTCCTAACTAACAACTGGGATCAGCCTAGTGCTGTCCTAGTCCCTAAGTCCCTGGTTTTAAATGTCCAAGCAAATAGCCACACAGGCTTTGTCTCACCGCACAGGGGTTCACTCTCCCTAGACAGTCCACACAGGTCTGGTTCCAGGCATGAGCAAACACCTAATGAAGCTGGGAGTTTTTATAGAGGCCTTAAACGAGCTGACAAGCTTCAGCTGGTCTCATCAACTCCCTGTCTGCACGACGCCCCACACTCTCCCTAGAGGTATGAGTCATCCATGAGCCCACTAGCCTCAGCTGGGCTTATACAACTCTCCACCTAGTTGTATAAGTCGGCGTAAAGCCTGAATCTGGGCGAAATATATCTACCCCCCTGGATGCAACCAGGTGACTTTACCTTCCTGCTGTCACACCCCTTAAAGGGGCAGGCTCCTGACTAAACTAAACTACTGCTGCCAATCTAACCTAATTTTTTATTAATTTGGGCTAGGGAGGCCGCAATCTCAGGAAAGTGGCCCCATAATGTAACCCCTTTATTCATGAGATTGCAGGCCACACCCGCCCAGACCAAAACTTCCCCAGATACAACTACTTAAATAAACACCTGAAACATTTTATTTGGCAAAAACTTGGCCGCGACACCTTTATTGGTTTTTCAAAAATAATTTTCCATAAATCTTTATTACCAATCAAAACTTCATAAATATTCAAATAACATTTCTACCTGCTCAGTTATTAGAACTCGAGCAGTAGCACAACTTCAAATATAAATAACAGTCCCCACACGCCGGTCTTGAGCATCAAGACCGGCCCACCCCAAGCGTCGCGGCCTTCTCAATCATGTTCTGCAAACCCACATTAAAGATATCATTACCCATTTTGGATAAGTGAACGCCATCCAGTCTGTATAGACCTGGATAACCCCCTTCCAAGTCCACATGCCGATACGACTATCCCCCCACCTGGGGCATGAACTTTTCAAGAGCCCTATTGACTCTTTTCCTCATTTTTTCCATAACCCTCCTCTGTGCAGAGGAGAGCCATGAAAGACGAGGAACCACCTCAGAAAAAACTAACGTTGTACCTTGGAAAGTCGTACTGAAGCGATGCAAGTCTTGCTTGATCATGAACAGCAAGTCTAATGTTTTAACGTTTCTCAAATCATTACCTCCCAAGTGAATTATCAGGATAGATGGCAATGGCCATAGGTGACACAACCTAGATAAATGAAAGTTCAGTTGAAACCACTGAAGGCCTCTTATACCTTTCCAAAACAACCAAAAAGCGTCCGGGTGCAGAGACAAATTTGATGAATAGCTGCGTTGAGCCGCTCTTTTTTGAGCCCAATAAATAAATGAGTGCCCCATAATCCAAACTGTGTGTTGGGTACCTAAAATGAAACAAACAAATTAGGACGAACATATAACTTAAAACATTTCGACTTCCACTTCCCCATTGCTTTAATATCAGATTCCGGGACACCCGATCGAGCCGCCTCCGAGGCTGCGCCAATCCGAAAGGGGTGGGAGGAAAACCAGAAATTACTTAATCTCATGCTACCCAAACTCTTCTTTAGGACTGCATCGAATTGGTACTTCGTCAGGGGCAACAAATTAGCGTGAGTGAGAAAAAATCCCCCCCCGGGAGGCCTAAGTCCCATGAATTGCTTAACTAAGGCTACTGGGCACATGAAAACATCATCGTGCTCCCTTAGATGAACCCATCTGCCCTTGCCACATTGATCCGTTTTGGAATGCTGCAGCCACACATGAACACCCGATCAAATCGAATTCCAGAACCACCCTGCTTGCTTCCCGGAACTAATTCCGAGATACGGAACGCCCCAAAAAAGGCAAGAACAAAGGCTGTCCTAAATAATAAAGTAAATAAAGTAAAGTAAGAGGAAAAACAGACAACTGAAGTAATTCTGCAAACGCCACTGAGAATGTCAAGAGAGATCCGTCTTCTGTCATCTGTGACGAAAGTCAATCTCTTGTACCCCTTCAGCGCCTGTTTTACAGAAAAAGAAGAAGTACAAGGTCTCAGACCTAAGAAACGGAAGAAAAATGACATGCCGGCCAACATTTTTGTCACATGACTATGTGAAAATTGCTGCCACATTAAACTGGACAGAAAAGCTAAAATAGCACCCTCAGAAGGTCAATTAAACTGAAAACCTTCAGTACTGGCAAAGGCTATCCAGCTGCTCCAAGCTGCAGAGTAACTTGACCAAGTCTTAGGAGCTAAGGAGCCCCTAATAGCATCTGTCACAGCACTCAGATCATCTCCCACAAATAGGCCGGGCACAGGATGCCAACTGCGTCCGCCTCCGGAGGCAAACTACGAAAACGCTCCACCTGAAAACGAGATAGAGAATGTTTTTCAATATCCCCGGAGTATACCTAGCCTTCAACCAGATGTTAAATTTGAGGCATCTGAAGACCACCTGACGCAAGATTTTGATTACCAACCAAGAACTAGACGAGAGACAATTCACTGCATATAAAACACCTTTGTTATCAGTTTCCACCAAGATGAGCCTATTGGCAAACTCTGAGCCCCACAACTCCAGTGCCACTAAAATTGGAAACAACTCTAGCAATACCACATTCTTGGTAGCTCCTGATCTCACCCAGGACTCCGGCCAAGCCGCACAGCACCAATGCGATCTCCAGATGGCTCCAAAACCTTTGGAGCCAGCCGCATCTGTAAACAGACAAAAATCCCGTGCCACAACAAATTCGGCCTGAAACAAGGACTTACCATTATAACAATCAAGAAAGCTAGCCCAAACCATCAAATCCTCTTTAATAGGGGTAGCTATCGTAACATGATCCAAGGAAGTTTTCTAGCCCGAAATAACCAGGTAAAGCCGACGTGAAAAATTCCTGCCAACAGGCATGATTCTGCACGCAAATGCCAGAACACCCAAGAGTGACTACATTTCTTTCACAAGTATCTTCTTTTGCAACACCATCGCGATCAACCATTTTATTTTGTTCAATTTTTCCGCTGGCAAAAGGAATTCCATACTGCGGGTATCTATCTCAATGCCCAAAAATTCCAACAAAGTGCTGGGCCAGCAAGTTTTTTCCTCCGCCAACGGGACGCCAAATTCAAGAGACATAGCTTGAAATTATAGCAACAAGTCCGAACATAAACTAGAGTCTGCTGGAAATCTAAATCTAAATAGTGCACTGTACTATCAAACCCGGACCGAATGCCAAGTACCCAGTGAAGGAATGTGGAAAATGTTTCAAAGTATGAGCAAGACAACGAACACCCCATTGGGAGATACATGTCAAAAAAAGTACTGTCCCTCAAAATAAAAACCCAAGGAATTAAAGGCCTCCGGGGAAACGGGCAAGAACCGAAAAGCTGATTTTATGTCAGCCTTCGCCAACAACGCCCCCGATCCAAACAACCTGATCTTACCAATCGCTTCCTCAAACATAGCATAAGACATGGAACATAGGTTCCTATCAATATCATCAATCAATGAATCACCTTTAGGAAAGGATAGATGGTGTATAATACGAAATTCATTAGGTTCCCGTTTGGGCACTACTCCCAATGGGGAAATCCGAAAATTACAAAAAGGGGGGTGCTCAAAAGGGCCCCGCAATCCTTAGTTCCTTACATAACTTATCCCTTACCAAAATATGCTGCGCCTGGCTAGAACCTGCAGCTGCATTTCTCTTAAAACATTTTTGCCGCTGGGTGCGTCCCCGCACAGATGGATCATTCATTTCTGTATTTGCAAGAATTATTCCAGCGGCATTGACTATCATTAAATGCAAAACAGCAGCCTTTTCTAAAGGCCGCCGTGGAAGTGTTAACAGTGAGTTGCCTAGGTGCTACCTGCTTCTGCGGAAATATCAAATTGAGCCACAGGCCCACATCTTTCATACCCCACCTAAGTGACGGGTGAATGTACAATTTCTGACAAAAGGATTCGTCATAATAGAACCAACCCAGGCCACCAAAATTTTGTAGGCTTCTAGGATATGAACAAATGTTGGAAAAGTCCCCCACACCGCTCTAGGTCCTTTTCCGCCATTATACCAGAATAAATACAAAAAGGCTTGCAGCCAATTGTTTAAATGACCTAGGGATCACCCTGCGCCTTTCCTCCTCACTTCTCTCTTCACCCCTCTTGTCAGCTCTGACCATGGAATCCTTATGAGCAGGCAGAAGGGAGAGAATGTCCACATAAATTTTGGCTTTAATATTTGCATTTAAATGATATCCTAAAGGGGACATCTCACAAGGCATGACATCTTTCATATATGTCTCAGGTACATGGATTTTAGCATGCACAGCTGTCTGTAATGAGGGGCTAACCTGACTGACTGTAAAACACTAACAGTACTTTTTTCTTGTTGAGAGGATAAACTGACAGGAAGATTAGACAACACAGGAGTATAAGAGGAAACAGAAGGGTTAACAGACAGAGAGACCAGGGAAGCTGAAGACACAGCAGGAGCTGACACTTTGGACAGTGATTGAATTGAAGAAGACAGTGAACCTACCAAACCAGATACACATGTAATTGAGTCAACTCACCACCTGCTGGAGCCTGTAACACCTGCAACCTGTGGAGCCTGCACACCAAGCACCTGTTGGGGCACCTCTGCATGCTGAGTGCCTTGCTGCGATGATACGCGCTGCTGCCTGGGAGACTGTTGCACAAGCTGTCTCCCCCTTGTGTCCTGTGCAGCCTGCTGGAGCTGGCCACACCGTCCGCTTCTTCCTGCTGGCGACTGCGAACAGGTCCGCCACTTCTGACCTCCGCGGCGGCACCGTGATGTCACGCCGCCGCCATCTTCCCTTGGCTTCCCTTGAGGCACACGAGTCTCTTCAGCTTCTTCCGCAGCCCGTCCTTCTCGCTCTGGAGGCGCGCTTCTCCTTGCTCTTGCAGGCGGTGCGGGCACAGGAACACCCCGCCCTGTATCTGTGTCCTCCATCAGCTCGCCGCCCACTGCCAAGCCTCCTCCCTCTTGCTCCATAAGCAGTGCCTCCTCCTCCGGAGCTGATGCCATGCAATGTCTCAGCCATGCCTCTCCTCCTGAGCTGCCTGCATTCTCCAACAGCTGCATCACCAGAGCTTCCATCAGGTAAGAGAAACGTCTTCACAGCTCAAGCTCAAATCTTCTTTGCTGTCCGCCGGAAAGAGGAAGAAACCTGCACCTGCTGGCCCTTTTATAGCCAATCCCTATAATTCCAGAAAATTCCCTGAACCCCCATTGGCTCTTCCTGACTAGCTGTAATCTAGCCCCTTAAAGGGGCAGGCTCCTGACTAAACTAAACTACTGCTGCCAATCTAACCTAATTTTTTATTAATTTGGGCTAGGGAGGCCGCAATCTTAGGAAAGTGGCCCCATAATGTGACCCCTTTATTCATTCTGTCCAACTTTACTACACCGGTTTTGGGAACGTTAGAAAATCTCAATATTTTTGGACCAAATACTAATGCCGCGTACACATGACCGTTTTTCATGACGAGAAAAATGCCATATTTTTATTTGGTCATTAAAAACGATCGTGTGTGGGCTCCAGAGCATTTTTCACAACATGAAAAATGGCCATTAAAAATTTGGAACATTTTTTCACGTCGTTGTTTTTCTCATCATGAAAAACGGCCGTGTGTAGGCTTTAACGACGTGAAAAAAAAGCGCATGCTCAGAAGCAAGTGATGAGACGGGAGCACTCATTCTAGTAAAACTAGTAAAACTAGCGTTCGTAATGGAGATAGCACATTCGGCACGCTGTAACGGACTGAAGAGCACGAGGCTGAAAAGCACGAATCGTCTCTCACCAAACTTTACTAACACAAGGATCAGGAAAAGCAGCCCAAAGGGTGGCGCCATCCGAATGGAACTTCCCTTTTATAGTGCCGTCGTACATTTCGTACGTCACCGCGCTTTGCTCGAGCATTTTTTTTCATGATCGTGTGTAGGCAAGGCAGGCTTGAGAAGAATCACGTCGAGAAAAACATAGTTTTTTTCAATGACATTAAAAACGGTCGTGTGTACGCGGCATAAGATACATTTTTTGGAATTACGTCAATACATATTCCCAAAACAAGACGACTTGCTTATTTGGCTACATCGAAAAATCTGACATATCCGAAACACCTTGCAACACTTACATCCCCAAGTGGGCTACATTATGCCTTTTGGCTGCTCGTGAAGCGATACTAAAAACTTGGACATCTACTCCACCAACGATAAAGACAGTCAAAAATTATCTAAAGGCTCTATTGTATATCGAAAGGTTAGACGCGCTAGTCCAATCCTTTGGCTCAACCAGTTGTTTCTTTATGTAGCGGGTACTTACTTTCCCGGGGTATTTTTGAATTTTTCAGTGACACCGGTGGTGTGTTCCCGGCGGCCCACTGGGTGGCGCTGTCACCATGGGCTGACGGACGGATACCGCTGTGTGCTGAGCCTCCTTTTTGTCCTCTCTTGGCAGCGGTATGGTGGGGCGGGGAACCCGCCGTGCTTGCTGGGAGGGGGTATAAAGGGGCGGGCCATCTTGGTCACGGGGTCGGAGTCCCAGGCACCTTCAGCCTGCGGACGGTGGTTCGTGTCCGTCCTCTAGAATTTCCCTCGTGCGGAGACCATAGCCCACTCTCAGGGAGGAGAGTGGAGGATCGAATTTGTGTCTGGGCCTATTCGCACCCTCACCTCCTTTTCCGTTCTATAGCCAAGGGAGTCCATTTTATGTTCTACAATAAAAGTGTGTTGGACGTTAATGGTGTGGGGCTCAATTTCTGGCAGACGAGGTTCACGGAGACTCTTGGAGGGAGGATCCAGATGCACAGCACAGACCCAAAGGTAAAAACAACAGAGACATTGCTGATACCACATCACACCTGTGGTAGAAGCCTGGCGTAGCTCACCCTCTCCCTCCCCTATCATACCCCTAGACCAGAGACAGTGCGAGTTGAACTTTTATAGAGGGGACTGGGACGAGGGTGTCCGCTACACGTGGGGGCTCGGGTCCGGGATTGTGTTGTGCATCACTGTATGGAACGTGTCTGCTGGAAGAGTTAAACGAATAGGCCAAAGTGCAGCCCTGCTCGAAGTCGTGGACATGACCCCAATAAGGGAAAGGCCCGCGCAGGAAGAGCGGTGAACAGGGGGGAGCTCAGCCGTGTGAAGCAGTACACGTGGGGGCTTCTAATTGCACTGCGCCACTAGACACAACCCCCGCCGCTTGGTTCGTTGGCGTGGCTCAACCAAGGAAAGTGAAGAAAGCC
This sequence comes from Rana muscosa, assembly GCA_029206835.1. Taxonomy (NCBI): domain Eukaryota; kingdom Metazoa; phylum Chordata; class Amphibia; order Anura; family Ranidae; genus Rana; species Rana muscosa. Next base: position 94,584,935 of record CM055123.1, on the reverse strand, counting down.
CGCGAACTGGAGCAAAGGGGAGGAGTCCAATACGTGTGAAGGGAGTACACATGGGACATTGGCGCGAAAACTCTGCAGTGTGCGATGGATCAGCAACAGGTCGCCATGTTTGGACATACCTCGTGGATTCCGGTTCATCCTTCCACCACGACATTGACTGCTGCTGCTCCGATAACGGATAAGGGGATCCGACTGAAGCCAAGAGGTCGATTCGCCCTATACTCGTGTATGGACGTTGAGGCCCTGGGTATGATTTGTCCCGGGTGTTCGGGACTGGTGTGCCTATTGAAGCCGTTCGGACGCTGTGAGGCCTGTGGGGAGTTCACGTTTAAGGTGGGTCCGGCAGTTGAGAGGCCGAGAACCATCTACCCAGGCCAGGCTTCAGGTACCACCACTCAGAGAGGAGAAATCACTGCTGTGAGAGTCACCCCTGCGCACACTGCAGCGACCGCGGAGGAGGTCGTTAAAACTCTACGGGAGAAATCCGAGGATGCTGACTCGGTCGCCACTGTCTCGCAGCGTCCGCCACCGAAGAAAAGAACCAGCGTGGTAGCCCCGACCTGCGGTGGTGGTGGACCGTCTCGCACGCTTACGACAGGCCCGGATGGATCCGTTGACGAGGGTTCCGGACATCCTGCTTCAAGGGAAGGCCGAGGTAAGCCAGGCGAAGAGACTTGGTGTGTGGGAGGAGGTGTCGGGAAGGCATGGCCTAGCAAGTCCGCGGAGTGTGGAGGCTCCGGTTCCACAAAGGGCTACATACCCGCGGAGGAGTGTGACACCTCCGACCTGGAATCGCTCTCGGATCTGAGAGATGATGCCATCATAGATGATCTGTTTGCCAAGTAAGGCTGGGACAAGGTACCACTTGCTTCATTCCGCAGACCTTGGAATTCACCCATGTCAACAGGGGAAAGTACACCCCGGGTGGAGGCGTCAGTGCCTGAAGAAGGGTCCCGTCCCCAGCTTGTCCCTGGATCCCCGGCGCAACCTGCATCTGATGCTGGGGTACAGAGACTGTTGCTGCGGGCACCAATGTCCAGATTGGAGGTGGTTAGGGCGCCTCGTCATCCAGAATCAATAGTTTTGCCTGGTGAAGGAGACAGAGCTACCATGCCTCCTTTGGGGAGACTACAACGCTTATTTGGCCAAAAGGTTGCAGAGGAGTACGGATGGGAGTATCCCTACTTATCGAAGGACTTGCTTTATGAGGTGGAGGTGTACAGGGAGCGCTGGTACAATGACTTTGTGTGGACCTATATTAAGGTTCCGCACACCCGCAGGTACCTGGCATGCTCTTCCACTGCTTCACAACGTTTCAAAGATTGCAAGGCCGAATGGATGTTAGGACGACACATCCATGCAGATAAAGTGTTGATCCGACGCAAAGAAGGCGAAGATGTGGAGTATCATCTGGAGACCGTGGATCAGCACTTGAAGCCACTGATTCTGCCGCATCCCCGCTTTTACTTATAGGAGAGAAAGACTCCGTTCTTATCATGTTGCTGAACTTTTTGGGGCAGTTGTTTTGTGTGTGCCCAAAGGAATGAGGAACTATTCCTGTTGTTTTTTTTTTCATCTTCCTGCAAAGAGATCACAGACTCTGGGGTAGATAGGGCCAAAGAAGAAGAAGCTCCACGCGTGCAGTACCGCGAGGCTGTCACCAGGTGGCAGTCTTGCGCAACATTTTTTTTTATACTCTTCATGCACTCACTCTTTGGAGAAAAGGAATTTCATTTCGGAGAAGTTTCTTTCCTTCACTACACGAATACATGTGTCAGGGTTTGTGTGTTGGTTTTGTTTTTTTTTCCCCTCTGCAGGAGAGCATCCCGGCAAGATTATGGAACCTGGGGGTTGGTTCTTAGTCAGGATGGGAGGGAAAAGTATAATGTTGAATGTGTTGTTCTTCACTCCTCTTTTGTTACAGGGGCTCAGACACAACTTCTTTGTTAGGATAGTTTTCCTAAAAAATTTTGTTTTTCAATTTGTTAGTTGGTTTCTGGACTGGATTATGTCAGCCGGAGAGGGCATGATTCACTCCAGACACTGAGGACCAGTGTCAAATGACAGGGGGGAGAATGTAGCGGGTACTTACTTTCCCGGGGTAATTTTTGAATTTTTCAGTGACACCGGTGGTGTGTTCCCGGCGGCCCACTGGGTGGCGCTGTCACCATGGGCTGACGGACGGATACCGCTGTGTGTTGAGCCTCCTTTTTGTCCTCTCTCTCGGCAGCGGTATGGTAGGGTGGGGAACCCGCCGTGCTTGCTGGGAGGGGGTATAAAGGGGCCGGCCATCTTGGTCACGGGGTCGGAGTCCCAGGCACCTTCAGCCTGCGGACGGTGGTTCGTGTCTGTCCTCTAGGCGGCCTAGGCCTAGAGGACCACCGGAGATCGTGTTCCACCTCAGGCACCTTTAGTCCTGGGGTGAGGTACTTGGATGGAGGTCCGGAGCTCAGTGCCCAACACTGAGTTCCGTGAGGGATGGATCCTAAGGCACTCCGGGGATGGATGCCTGAATCCAAGGTGGGCGTAATGGACCGGGAAGAGCTCCTCATCTGAAGACCCGGTGCAGCATACTGCCGGTGACGTGTGAGTCTCTTGTCGGAGACCGTCCGGAAGGAGAATTTCCCTCATGCGGAGACCATAGCCCACTCTCAGGGAGGAGAGTGGAGGATCGAATTTGTGTCTGGGCCTATTCGCACCCACACCTCCTTTTCCGTTCTATAGCCAAGGGAGTCCAAGTTATGTTCTACAATAAAAGTGTGTTGGACGTTAATGGTGTGGGGCTCAATGTCTGGCAGACGAGGTTCACGGAGACTCTTGGAGGGAGGATCCAGATGCACAGCACAGACCCGAAGGTAAAAACAACAGAGACATTGCTGATACCACATCACACCTGTGGTAGAAGCCTGGCGTAGCTCACCCTCTCCCTCCCCTATCATACCCCTAGACCAGAGACAGTGCGAGTTGAACTTTAATAGAGGGGACTGGGACGAGGGTGTCCGCTACATTTACAAGATGGAAACTTTTTATAGAGCGAATGCTCTCAACTTCGGAAATCACACAACCAATGACACTGTTTCGATACACGGACTGGTACCACAAAGCAACCCTCTCAAACTCTTTGGGCAGATTGAAACTAATTCATCTTTAATAATGGATTGTCACAGTTTGAAATTAAAGAGACTCCATTTTGTATTTATTTTTCTCCTGGGCAAACCAAACCATGCTTTAATTGTTTGCTTGTTGTTTTATTTTTTCTTGCTTATTTGATGTAATTTTTCATGTGGCTCTTATGAACATCCTGCTATAAATGCCTTACTAAAGCAACCTTAATACTATGGTACATTATTTTAGCACATTATTCTTCCATGTGTAGCACCCTCTACCTTAGGTAGGTAGGTAGGTGCTAGTGTAGGTTTTTTGTGTAAGCTGCCAGCGCAGATAAATTTAGGCAGACCTATGCTGTGAGCTAGGCCTGTTTGTTTTGATCTGGGGGCAGGGGATTGGTTTAGTATAGCAGCAGGTAGCTGGCATGTGTTTCAGCTCGTGGGCACCTCCTCTGTTTCCAGGGAGAAGGTTCTGGAAAAGGGGCAGGGCAGAGAGTTGGAGTGACATGGGGTGCATGTGGGAGCCCTGACAAATCCCCAACTAGGAGTGGCAGGGGGGCAGGCCTCCTACATATACCTATAGTCAGCCTGCTGTGGGAGGAGTTGTTGAGTGGATAAACTTTCTGGGGGCGGGAGCTGAGAGGGAGCCTCTCATTACATGGTCATTAAGAACAGGAGTCCTGGAACAGGAGCAGGAAAGAGGACAGTTGGGAAGCACTTTTCAGAGAAAGTCATTTTAGGAGGGATCCATGCTTAGGTCGGTGAGTGAAAAGCACGGTGGAAGAGACATGCCAGGAGTTGGATGTGCAGCCAGAGGGAGAGACTGTGGGGTTGTTGTGAAGTCAAGTCGCTGCAGCCAGGAGGGCTGGCAGGATTTGCATCGGACCTGCTGGGATCAGTAGTCCATCAAGTATCAATTAGCACATTTATTCTTCTCTTGTAAAATGGTTGCCACCTAAAAGGGGACTGCAGACCCTTGCCTGTAAAACACTAGGACTTATTCAGAGTGAGGCCTAGCCATGTGCTAATGTGACAGAAATGTAGATCTGTGATGTGCAGAAGTGATCTCAAGTATTGTACTGGAGGAGATGTGCAGAGGGGGAGACTGTCAGATCTAGACGCAACCAGAAGGGGTTAAAAGCGCCCACTTAGCGCTGCTTTCAAATCACTTTTAAGGCAGCGCCCATTAATTTCAATGGGCAGGGGCAGTGGTGGAGCGGTGTATACACTGCTCCTCTACCACCCCAAACATTTTTTTGATCTTTGGCAAAAAAAAAAAATTTAAAATGATAATGTATTCACTTTCAACCTTGACCGGAAGTGACATTATAATGTCGCTCCAGGCCTCCAAGGCCATAGAAGCGATCAAAGGTTATCTACTCTTTGATGTCATATGGGAGCAGACGGTTGCAACATCGGATCATTTCTCGGGTACAACGGTAAACCAGAGAAACACCGGCGAGCGGCAGGAGGGGGTGGGGAACATCCCCTCCAACCTCATTGGAAACTGTTCTAGCAGTTTTCCGCTCAGAACAGTTTCATGAAAAAGCTGGCCACCGGCTGCAAAAAATTACCGCCATAGATATATACGTATTGCGGTTGCAGTTTGTGCAGACTTTTTGAAACCAGCGGAATGTGCTTCTATTTGATCTTATGGCATTCATTTAGCAGGGTTGCTGGTAAAGGTCACAAGGAAGGAGAATCTGCAAATCTGAATATGACGTGCAATCATCATAATATGAAACTGCAAGCATACAAAAGTCTTCCCAAAAATTACTTCCATGCAAGTTACAATATTGACTCAAAACGCTAACTCACTAAAACTACTCTATAATTTCCCTTTAATTTATGGTGAATATATTCGGCTTTAACAATTTGGATGTGTGGCAACAGCAAATTTCTTGTTATTAAAAAAGAAAAAACAAAGAAAACAAAAAACAAAACATTAAACCTTAAATTTATTACATTTAATTCCCCTGCTCAGAAATAAATATCTAGCTGCACAACATATTTGCAAGAAAGCTACTAATTAAATCAATAAACCACAAGACTGGCTGGGTGCCATGTTTTTACAGACATGTGTTGTGCAGGACCCAGGGGTGTTACGTTAACAACTGTTGTTAAACCTAAAGGGGCTCCTACATTTCATAACTGGTGAGAAAGACACTGAAACCTAGCCAGGATCACGGAGAAGAAATGCACACCGTTTAATGCCTTTCACTGTTTTATTTGCTCTTGAAACAGCCATGAATTCCCTTGGGACATGCCTCAGTCCTCTGTTTTGCAAGGGATGTGATCTTTAGCTATACAGCGCTACTTTCAGTCAGTACTTTCCAAATGTATTGCATTGGAGGGGCCTCAGCACACAGCCTATTAGAAACCCTTGTAAAAGGAATCTATTTATCAACGTTTCACCCAAGATTTACCCATTTTTAGTGATGAGCCGAACACCCCCGGGTTCGGTTCGCACCAGAACCCGCGAACGGACCGAAAGTTTGTACGAACATTAGAACCCTATTAAATACAATGGATGCGAACGTTCGAATTCTAAAGTGCTAATTATAACAACTATTATGCATGTTATTGTCCTAAAAAGGGTTTGGGAACCCGGGTTGTGCACCAGGGGACATGTATCAATGCAAAAAGAAGTTTTAAAAACGGTCGTTTTTCGGGAGCAGTCATTTTAATGATGCATAAAGTGAAAAAAAAAAAGTCAAATATTCCTTTAAATATCGTACCTGGGGGGTGTCTAAAGTATGCCTGTGAAGTGCCACGTGTTTCCCGTGTTTAGAACTGTCCCTGCACAAAATGACACTTCTAAAGGAAAAAAAAGCCATTTAAAACTGCTTGCGGCTTTAATGTAATGTCTGGTCCCGGTAATATGGATGAAAATCTTTAAGAAAAATGGCATAGCTACCCCATGACCCCCCCCCCCCCCTACCCCAGCCCATTACCAGCCCCTTTGGGTCTTGTATGGATATTAAGGGGAACCCCGCACATAAAATAAAAAAGGCCCTATATACTCTGAACAGCCGTATACAGGCGGTGCATACAAGACAGGGACTGTAGGTTTGTTCTTATGTAGAATCTGTTTGTAATTTTGAACAGGTACATTGTTGAAGTGTAGCTCCAGCCCAAAAATCTATTTTTAAACTTTTTGGAAAACATAGGTAAGGGTTATCACCCCTGTAACATTTGTTTTGCTGTCTGTGCCCCTGTTCAGAACATTTCACCTCACTTTCCGTCCCAATGACAACTGTTTTTGAAATGTGGTGTTTTTCTTGAAACAAGGATTGCTGATAAAGCATCAGTACAGAGGAGACACCTTTCTCCCATATTTATTCTTACAGGAGAGAATTTTCCTTCCTAGTGGTAGATTTCCTCTCACTTCCTGTTGTCTTCTTGCGTTTGCAAGTAGGAGTCGTTTGTAAGTTGGATGTTTGAAAGTAGGGACCTGCCGTATATACTCTGCAGAAATAGGCCCCTTAGTTGTTGGTGTTGGCACAACACTGTAAGCACTCACAGTTACTCTTGGTTGGTGCTGGAACGCCCTGCTGTCAACTATTATATCAGGAATTTTAATTACATATAATTGTTGAACAGTGGTAGTAAAAATTGGGCCTTTGATGGTGGTGCTGGTACCACAACACTGTAAGCCCTGACAGTTACTCTTGGTGGGTGCAGCAATGGGCCCTGCTGTGAATTATTAGATCAAGAATTGTAATTACATGCCCCTTTTGAACAGGGGCTGAAAAATTGGGCCTTTCGTGGTGGTGGTGGTGGTGGCATTGCCACAACACTGTAAGCCCTCAGAGTTACTCTTGGTGGGTGCAGCAATGGGCCCTGCTGTGAATTATTAGATCAAGAATTGTAATTACATGCCCCTTTTGAACAGGGGCTGAAAAATTGGGCCTTTCGTGGTGGTGGTGGTGGTGGTGGTGGTGGTGGCGTTGCCACAACACTGTAAGCCCTCAGAGTTACTCTTGGTGGGTGCAGCAATGGGCCCTGCTGTGAATTATTAGATCAAGAATTGTAATTGCATGCCCCTGTTGAACAGGGGCTGAAAAATTGGGCCTTTCGTGGTGGTGGTGGTGGTGGTGGTGTTGCCACAACACTGTAAGCCCTCAGAGTTACTCTTGGTGGGTGCAGCAATGGGCCCTGCTGTGAATTATTAGATCAAGAATTGTAATTACATGCCCCTTTTGAACAGGGGCTGAAAAATTGGGCCTTTCGTGGTGGTGGTGGTGGTGGCGTTGCCACAACACTGTAAGCCCTCAGAGTTACTCTTGGTGGGTGCAGCAATGGGCCCTGCTGTGAATTATTAGATCAAGAATTGTAATTACATGCCCCTTTTGAACAGGGGCTGAAAAATTGGGCCTTTCGTGGTGGTGGTGGTGGTGGTGGCGTTGCCACAACACTGTAAGCCCTCAGAGTTACTCTTGGTGGGTGCAGCAATGGGCCCTGCTGTGAATTATTAGATCAAGAATTGTAATTGCATGCCCCTGTTGAACAGGGGCTGAAAAATTGGGCCTTTCGTGGTGGTGGTGGTGGTGGTGGTGTTGCCACAACACTGTAAGCCCTCAGAGTTACTCTTGGTGGGTGCAGCAATGGGCCCTGCTGTGAATTATTAGATCAAGAATTGTAATTACATGCCCCTTTTGAACAGGGGCTGAAAAATTGGGCCTTTCGTGGTGGTGGTGGTGGTGGCGTTGCCACAACACTGTAAGCCCTCAGAGTTACTCTTGGTGGGTGCAGCAATGCGCCCTGCTGTGAATTATTAGATCAAGAATTGTAATTGCATGCCCCTGTTGAACAGGGGCTGAAAAATTGGGCCTTTCGTGGTGGTGGTGGTGGTGGTGGTGTTGCCACAACACTGTAAGCCCTCAGAGTTACTCTTGGTGGGTGCAGCAATGGGCCCTGCTGTGAATTATTAGATCAAGAATTATAATTGCATGCCCCTGTTGAACAGGGGCTGAAAAATTGGGCCTTTCATGGTGGTGGTGTTGCCACAACACTGTAAGCCCTCAGAGTTACTCTTGGTGGGTGCAGCAATGGGCCCTGCTGTGAATTATTAGATCAAGAATTGTAATTACATGCCCCTTTTGAACAGGGGCTGAAAAATTGGGCCTTTCGTGGTGGTGGTGGTGGTGGCGTTGCCACAACACTGTAAGCCCTCAGAGTTACTCTTGGTGGGTGCAGCAATGGGCCCTGCTGTGAATTATTAGATCAAGAATTGTAATTGCATGCCCCTGTTGAACAGGGGCTGAAAAATTGGGCCTTAGGCACTGGTGGCACAACACTACAACCCCTCACAGATACTGTACTTGGAGCACAGCAATGAGCCCTGTTGCAAAGTATTGCTTCAAAAATTGTAATGACACACCCCTGTTAAACAGGGGCTGAAAAATTGGGCCTTAGGCACTGGTGCCACAACACTCCAACCCCTCACAGATACTGTACTTGGAGCACAGCAATGAGCCTTATGGCAAATTATTGCTAAAAAAATTGTAATTACACGCCCCTGTAAAACAGGGGCTGAAAAATTGGGCCTTAGCCACTGGTGGCGGCACCCATAAACAAAAATGATCTTCCAAGCTATCATCATCAATCGTATCATTGAGGACTCGGAGGAGGAGGATAGCCAGTCAACATAACAGCACAGGCACTCAGCATCAGCATCAGTCTTGAAGGGATGTGACATGTTAAAATCAATTAGTCTGTTATATCAGCATCAGGTGTGTGGTAGCTGGTGGTGATCCAAGACTGGTTCATCTTGATGAAAGTCAGTCGATCAACCGAGTCGGTGGACAGGCGCACCCTGTGATCCGTGACAAATCCTCCAGCAGCACTGAATGTGCGTTCCGAAAGAACGCTGGATGCAGGACAGGCCAGTAGCTCAATTGCATACTGTGCAAGCTCTGGCCAGTGATCCATCCTCAAGACCCAGTAAGCCAGAGGATTTTCGGTGGGGAAGGTGTCCAAGTCTGACCTTGCCCCTAGATATTCCTGCACCATGTTTATCAGACACTGGCGATGGTTGCTGGAACCGATCATACTTTGGGGCTGCGGACTAAAGAATTGTCTGAACGCATCGGTCAGACGGCCACCTTCCCCACCGCTCCTTCTTTGACTGGCCGAAGCCTCAGCAACTCGTTGTCCAGGACCAGGAGTTTGTAACCTCCCAGTCTCTGGGAACGCGTTGCACAGACCTTTCTGCAAGGCCTCCCGGAGTTGTCTCATCCTCTGCTCCCTCTGCGACGGTAACATAAGGTCCGCAACCTTACCCTTGTACCGTGGATCAAGGAGAGTGGCCAGCCAGTAATGGTCCCTCTCCTTGATCCGAAGAATACGAGGATCCTTCCGCAGACTTTGCAGGATCAGGGAGGCCATGCAGCGTAGGTTTGCTGAGGCATTCGCTCCGGAGTCCTCTGGGTCACTAAGGACGACATGATCCGCAGCCACCTCCTCCCAGCCACGTACAAGTCCACTGGTTTCTTGGGACTGTAAATCATCCCTAAAAGACTGCTGCTGATGATGCTGAGTGCCAGCCTCCACCTCCATGCTGACACAATCCTCCTCCTCCTCCTCCTCCTCCTCCTCCTCCTCTTCCTGTGCGATGGGTGGGACAGAAGGAACACTGTCTGGGTAAAGGGGGCCTTGAGAGGCAAGGAAGTCCTCCTCTTCCTGCCTCTGTTCTGCCTCAAGTGCCCTGTCCATTATTCCACGCAGCGTGTGCTCCAACAGGTGGACAAGAGGTACAGTGTCACTGATGCATGCACTGTCACTGCTCACCATCCTCGTGGCCTCCTCAAATGGTGCCAGGACAGTGCATGCATCCCTGATCATGCCCCACTGGCGTGGAGAAAAAAACCAAGCTCCCCTGACCCTGTCCTGGTGCCGTAGTCGCACAGGTACTCATTGATGGCCCTCTGCTGCGTGTGCAGCCGCTGCAGCATGGCCAACGTTGAGTTCCACCTGGTGGGCATGTCACATATAAGGCGGTTCTTGGGCAGGTTCAACTCCTTTTGCAGCTCAGCCAGGCGAGCACTGGCATTATAAGATCTGTGGAAATGCACACAGACTTTCCTGGCCTGCCTCAGGACATCCTGTAAGCCCGGGTACCTGCCCAAGAACCGCTGCACCACCAGGTTAAGGACGTGAGCCACACAGGGCACATGGGTCAGTTGTCCCTGTCGGAGGGCGGAGAGGAGGTTGGTGCCATTGTCGCAAACCACCATTCCTGGCTTAAGCTGGCGTGGCGTCAACCACCTCTCGGCCTGGCCCTGCAGAGCAGACAGGACCTCTGCCCCAGTGTGGCTTCTGTCCCCCAAACACACCAGCGCAAGCACGGCATGGCATCTTTTTGCCTGCGTACTTGCGTAGCCCCTTGAACGCCTACGGAGCACCGCTGGTTCCGAGGACAAACCACAGGAAGAGGCCATGGAGGAAGAAGAAGAGGAGGGGGTGGAGGAGAGAGGTGTGTCACAACCAGTAGTAGCATTTTGGAGGCGTGGCGGTGGAACAACCTCCAACACTACTGCACCTTGTCCTGCATCCTTCCCAGCTGCCAAAAGAGTGACCCAATGGGCCGTGAAAGAAAGGTAACGTCCCTGTCCATGCCTGCTGGACCATGAGTCAGCGGTAATATGCACCTTACCGCTGACCGCCCTGTCCAGCGAGGCCAAGACATTGCCTTCCACATGCCGGTAGAGAGCCGGAATAGCCTTCCGTGAGAAAAAGTGGCATTTGGGAACCTGCCACTGAGGAACCGCACATTGCACAAACTCACGGAAGGGGGCCGAGTCTACCAACTGAAAAGGCAGCAGTTGAAGCGCTAGCAATTTAGCCAAGCTAGCATTCAACCGCTGGGCATGTGGATGGCTGGGAGTGAACTTCTTTCGACGGTCCAGCAGCTGGGGCAGGGAAATTTGCCTGCTAGAATCGGACGTCGGTGTACTGCTAGCAGAGTGGCCGCAAGTACTTGGCTGTGACACACCTAATTCTACACCTTCATTCCTCTCAGTGCATGTTTCAGAGAGGACTGAAGTTATAGTGGGGTTGGAGATCCCAGCTGATGCGGTGCAAGGAGAGGTCCGCTTTGTTCTTTGGTGTGGGTCTTTGAGGTAGGCTTGCCAACGAGCTGCATGGCAGGTCAACATATGTCTGGTCAGGCATGTGGTACCCAAGCGGCTGATGTTTTGGCCACGCGATATACGCTTGAGACATATGTTGCAAACAGCAGCTGTGCGATCTGATGCACTAGCCTCAAAAAAGGCCCACACCAAAGAACTTTTTGAATGACGGGCAGAGGCAGCGCCCTGCACAGGCGGAGCTCTGCGGTGTGATTCCGTCGGTGTACTGCCCTTACGCTGGCCACCAAAGGGCATCCTGCCTCGTTGGAGATGTGCCTCCTCCTCATCCTCCTCCTCCTCCTCTCTCCTATTAGGCACCCACGTGGAGTCAGTGACCTCATCATCCCCTCCCTCCTCATCACTGGAGCCAATCTGGCAGTATGCTGCAGCTGCTGGAACATGACTGCCAGATTGGTGTCCTTCCTGAGCATCCCCTCTGTCTGCTCTCACGCTACTGCCTTCCTGTAGCTGGGTTTCATCATCAGACCCTTCGAAACGCTGGGCATCCTCCTGGAGCATGTACCCAACACTGTGCTCAAACAGTTCGGGGGACTCCTCAGGAGGAGGACATGGTGGGTCTAGGGAAGGAGTGACTGATGATGAGTCTGACATTGATACCAGGGAAGAGGACGCTTTGGCAGCTGCTTTTCCAGTACCCTGAGCCTGGGTGAGAGAGGATGAGGAGGAGGAGGAGGGCTTGGTCATCCACTCTACCAAGTCTTCGGCATGATGTGGCTCAACATGTCCAGCTGCCGAAAAGAAGGACAAGCGTGTCCCATGGCCATGTGCTGATGACAATGCACCGCGTCCACGACCAGCACTGTTGCCCCCAGACACAGAGCCTGCTTGCCCTCTTTTATTGCCTCCTGACTGTCTGCCTCTCCTTGTTTGCCTTCCAGACATTCTAATAGATGGCCTGCAGGGAGATGGGAAAAAAGAAATAAGGGCTACCTTCAGGTGTCCTTCTCTGTCCCTTTACTTAAGGATTTCTAAATATGGTTGAGGATGATTGCTTCTGCACAGAATAGCACAACGACAATTTCCCTGACTGTCCAAAAAAACAAGGATTTCAAAGATGGTTGATGAGGAATGCTTTAGCACACTATAGCACAAGAAGAATTTCCCTCACTGTCCTTCCCTGTCCCTAGAAACAAGGATTATCACAGTGAAAGAAACTGACACTCTTCCTTCCTATAGTTTTCTGTCCCTAGAAAAAATGTTTTTTTAAAGCACACTATAGCACAAGGAGAATTCCCTCACTGTCCTTCCCTGTCCCTAGAAACAAGGATTTGCACAGTAAAAGACACTGACACTCTCCCTACCTATAGTTTTCTGTCCCTAGAAAAAATGTTTTTTTAAAGCACACTATAGCACAAGGAGAATTCCCTCACTGTCCTTCCCTGTCCCTAGAAACAAGGATTTGCACAGTAAAAGACACTGACACTCTCCCTACCTATAGTTTTCTGTCCCTAGAAAAAATGTTTTTTTAAAGCACACTATAGCACAAGGAGAATTTCCCTCACTTTCCTTCTTTGTCCCTAGAAACAAGGATTATCACAGTGAAAGAAACTGACACTCTTCCTTCCTATAGTTTTCTGTCCCTAGAAAAAATGTTTTTTTAAAGCACACTATAGCACAAGGAGAATTCCCTCACTGTCCTTCCCTGTCCCTAGAAACAAGGATTTGCACAGTAAAAGACACTGACACTCTCCCTACCTATAGTTTTCTGTCCCTAGAAAAAATGTTTTTTTAAAGCACACTATAGCACAAGGAGAATTTCCCTCACTTTCCTTCTTTGTCCCTAGAAACAAGGATTATCACAGTGAAAGAAACTGACACTCTTCCTTCCTATAGTTTTCTGTCCCTAGAAAAAATGTTTTTTTAAAGCACACTATAGCACAAGGAGAATTCCCTCACTGTCCTTCCCTGTCCCTAGAAACAAGGATTCGCACAGTAAAAGACACTGACACTCTCCCTACCTATAGTTTTCTGTCCCTAGAAAAATTTTTTTTTTAAAGCACACTATAGCACAAGGAGAATTTCCCTCACTTTCCTTCTTTGTCCCTAGAAACAAGGATTATCACAGTGAAAGAAACTGACACTCTTCCTTCCTATAGTTTTCTGTCCCTAGAAAAAATGTTTTTTTAAAGCACACTATAGCACAAGGAGAATTCCCTCACTGTCCTTCCCTGTCCCTAGAAACAAGGATTTGCACAGTAAAAGACACTGACACTCTCCCTACCTATAGTTTTCTGTCCCTAGAAAAAATGTTTTTTTAAAGCACACTATAGCACAAGGAGAATTTCCCTCACTTTCCTTCTTTGTCCCTAGAAACAAGGATTATCACAGTGAAAGAAACTGACACTCTTCCTTCCTATAGTTTTCTGTCCCTAGAAAAAATGTTTTTTTAAAGCACACTATAGCACAAGGAGAATTCCCTCACTCTCCTTCCCTGTCCCTAGAAACAAGGATTCGCACAGTAAAAGACACTGACACTCTCCCTACCTATAGTTTTCTGTCCCTAGAAAAAATGTTTTTTTAAAGCACACTATAGCACAAGGAGAATTTCCCTCACTTTCCTTCTTTGTCCCTAGAAACAAGGATTATCACAGTGAAAGAAACTGACACTCTTCCTACCTATAGTTTTCTGTCCCTAGAAAAAATGTTTTTTTTAAAGCACACTATAGCACAAGGAGAATTCCCTCACTGTCCTTCCCTGTCCCTAGAAACAAGGATTCGCACAGTAAAACACACTGACACTCTCCCTACCTATAGTTTTCTGTCCCTAGAAAAAATGTTTTTTTAAAGCACACTATAGCACAAGGAGAATTCCCTCACTGTCCTTCCCTGTCCCTAGAAACAAGGATTCGCACAGTAAAACACACTGACACTCTCCCTACCTATAGTTTTCTGTCCCTAGAAAAAAAGTTTTTTTAAAGCACACTATAGCACAAGGAGAATTCCCTCACTGTCCTTCCCTGTCCCTAGAAACAAGGATTTGCACAGTAAAAGACACTGACACTCTCCCTACCTATAGTTTTCTGTCCCTAGAAAAAATGTTTTTTTAAAGCACACTATAGCACAAGGAGAATTTCACTCACTTTCCTTCTTTGTCCCTAGAAACAAGGATTATCACAGTGAAAGAAACTGACACTCTTCCTTCCTATAGTTTTCTGTCCCTAGAAAAAATGTTTTTTTAAAGCACACTATAGCACAAGGAGAATTCCCTCACTGTCCTTCCCTGTCCCTAGAAACAAGGATTTGCACAGTAAAACACACTGACACTCTCCCTACCTATAGTTTTCTGTCCCTAGAAAAAATGTTTTTTTAAAGCACACTATAGCACAAGGAGAATTTCCCTCACTTTCCTTCTTTGTCCCTAGAAACAAGGATTATCACAGTGAAAGAAACTGACACTCTTCCTTCCTATAGTTTTCTGTCCCTAGAAAAAATGTTTTTTTAAAGCACACTATAGCACAAGGAGAATTCCCTCACTGTCCTTCCCTGTCCCTAGAAACAAGGATTTGCACAGTAAAAGACACTGACACTCTCCCTACCTATAGTTTTCTGTCCCTAGAAAAAATGTTTTTTTAAAGCACACTATAGCACAAGGAGAATTTCCCTCACTTTCCTTCTTTGTCCCTAGAAACAAGGATTATCACAGTGAAAGAAACTGACACTCTTCCTTCCTATAGTTTTCTGTCCCTAGAAAAAATGTTTTTTTAAAGCACACTATAGCACAAGGAGAATTCCCTCACTGTCCTTCCCTGTCCCTAGAAACAAGGATTTGCACAGTAAAAGACACTGACACTCTCCCTACCTATAGTTTTCTGTCCCTAGAAAAAATGTTTTTTTAAAGCACACTATAGAACAAGGAGAATTTCCCTCACTTTCCTTCTTTGTCCCTAGAAACAAGGATTATCACAGTGAAAGAAACTGACACTCTTCCTTCCTATAGTTTTCTGTCCCTAGAAAAAATGTTTTTTTAAAGCACACTATAGCACAAGGAGAATTCCCTCACTGTCCTTCCCTGTCCCTAGAAACAAGGATTCGCACAGTAAAAGACACTGACACTCTCCCTACCTATAGTTTTCTGTCCCTAGAAAAAATGTTTTTTTAAAGCACACTATAGCACAAGGAGAATTTCCCTCACTTTCCTTCTTTGTCCCTAGAAACAAGGATTATCACAGTGAAAGAAACTGACACTCTTCCTACCTATAGTTTTCTGTCCCTAGAAAAAATGTTTTTTTAAAGCACACTATAGCACAAGGAGAATTCCCTCACTGTCCTTCCCTGTCCCTAGAAACAAGGATTCGCACAGTAAAACACACTGACACTCTCCCTACCTATAGTTTTCTGTCCCTAGAAAAAATGTTTTTTTAAAGCACACTATAGCACAAGGAGAATTCCCTCACTGTCCTTCCCTGTCCCTAGAAACAAGGATTCGCACAGTAAAACACACTGACACTCTCCCTACCTATAGTTTTCTGTCCCTAGAAAAAATGTTTTTTTAAAGCACACTATAGCACAAGGAGAATTCCCTCACTGTCCTTCCCTGTCCCTAGAAACAAGGATTTGCACAGTAAAAGACACTGACACTCTCCCTACCTATAGTTTTCTGTCCCTAGAAAAAATGTTTTTTTAAAGCACACTATAGCACAAGGAGAATTTCCCTCACTTTCCTTCTTTGTCCCTAGAAACAAGGATTATCACAGTGAAAGAAACTGACACTCTTCCTTCCTATAGTTTTCTGTCCCTAGAAAAAATGTTTTTTTAAAGCACACTATAGCACAAGGAGAATTCCCTCACTGTCCTTCCCTGTCCCTAGAAACAAGGATTTGCACAGTAAAAGACACTGACACTCTCCCTACCTATAGTTTTCTGTCCCTAGAAAAAATGTTTTTTTAAAGCACACTATAGCACAAGGAGAATTTCCCTCACTTTCCTTCTTTGTCCCTAGAAACAAGGATTATCACAGTGAAAGAAACTGACACTCTTCCTACCTATAGTTTTCTGTCCCTAGAAAAAATGTTTTTTTAAAGCACACTATAGCACAAGGAGAATTCCCTCACTGTCCTTTCCTGTCCCTAGAAACAAGGATTCGCACAGTAAAACACACTGACACTCTCCCTACCTATAGTTTTCTGTCCCTAGAAAAAATGTTTTTTAAAAGCACACTATAGCACAAGGAGAATTTCCCTCACTTTCCTTCTTTGTCCCTAGAAACAAGGATTATCACAGTGAAAGAAACTGACACTCTTCCTTCCTATAGTTTTCTGTCCCTAGAAAAAATGTATTTTTTTAAACCACACTATAGCACAAGGAGAATTCCCTCACTGTCCTTCCCTGTCCCTAGAAACAAGGATTCGCACAGTAAAAGACACTGACACTCTCCCTACCTATAGTTTTCTGTCCCTAGAAAAAATGTTTTTTTAAAGCACACTATAGCACAAGGAGAATTTCCCTCACTTTCCTTCTTTGTCCCTAGAAACAAGGATTATCACAGTGAAAGAAACTGACGCTCTTCCTACCTATAGTTTTCTGTCCCTAGAAAAAATGTTTTTTTAAAGCACACTATAGCACAAGGAGAATTCCCTCACTGTCCTTCCCTGTCCCTAGAAACAAGGATTCGCACAGTAAAACACACTGACACTCTCCCTACCTATAGTTTTCTGTCCCTAGAAAAAATGTTTTTTTAAAGCACACTATAGCACAAGGAGAATTTCCCTCACTTTCCTTCTTTGTCCCTAGAAACAAGGATTATCACAGTGAAAGAAACTGACACTCTTCCTACCTATAGTTTTCTGTCCCTAGAAAAAATGTTTTTTTAAAGCACACTATAGCACAAGGAGAATTCCCTCACTGTCCTTCCCTGTCCCTAGAAACAAGGATTCGCACAGTAAAACACACTGACACTCTCCCTACCTATAGTTTTCTGTCCCTAGAAAAAATGTTTTTTTAAAGCACACTATAGCACAAGGAGAATTCCCTCACTGTCCTTCCCTGTCCCTAGAAACAAGGATTCGCACAGTAAAACACACTGACACTCTCCCTACCTATAGTTTTCTGTCCCTAGAAAAAATGTTTTTTTAAAGCACACTATAGCACAAGGAGAATTCCCTCACTGTCCTTTCCTGTCCCTAGAAACAAGGATTCGCACAGTAAAACACACTGACACTCTCCCTACCTATAGTTTTCTGTCCCTAGAAAAAATGTTTTTTTAAAGCACACTATAGCACAAGGAGAATTTCCCTCACTTTCCTTCTTTGTCCCTAGAAACAAGGATTATCACAGTGAAAGAAACTGACACTCTTCCTTCCTATAGTTTTCTGTCCCTAGAAAAAATGTTTTTTTAAAGCACACTATAGCACAAGGAGAATTCCCTCACTGTCCTTCCCTGTCCCTAGAAACAAGGATTCGTACAGTAAAAGACACTGACACTCTCCCTACCTATAGTTTTCTGTCCCTAGAAAAAATGTTTTTTTAAAGCACACTATAGCACAAGGAGAATTTCCCTCACTTTCCTTCTTTGTCCCTAGAAACAAGGATTATCACAGTGAAAGAAACTGACACTCTTCCTACCTATAGTTTTCTGTCCCTAGAAAAAATGTTTTTTTAAAGCACACTATAGCACAAGGAGAATTCCCTCACTGTCCTTCCCTGTCCCTAGAAACAAGGATTCGCACAGTAAAACACACTGACACTCTCCCTACCTATAGTTTTCTGTCCCTAGAAAAAATGTTTTTTTAAAGCACACTATAGCACAAGGAGAATTCCCTCACTGTCCTTCCCTGTCCCTAGAAACAAGGATTTGCACAGTAAAAGACACTGACACTCTCCCTACCTATAGTTTTCTGTCCCTAGAAAAAATGTTTTTTTAAAGCACACTATAGCACAAGGAGAATTTCCCTCACTTTCCTTCTTTGTCCCTAGAAACAAGGATTATCACAGTGAAAGCAACTGACACTCTTCCTTCCTATAGTTTTCTGTCCCTAGAAAAAATGTTTTTTTAAAGCACACTATAGCACAAGGAGAATTCCCTCACTGTCCTTCCCTGTCCCTAGAAACAAGGATTTGCACAGTAAAAGACACTGACACTCTCCCTACCTATAGTTTTCTGTCCCTAGAAAAAATGTTTTTTTAAAGCACACTATAGCACAAGGAGAATTTCCCTCACTTTCCTTCTTTGTCCCTAGAAACAAGGATTATCACAGTGAAAGAAACTGACACTCTTCCTACCTATAGTTTTCTGTCCCTAGAAAAAATGTTTTTTTAAAGCACACTATAGCACAAGGAGAATTCCCTCACTGTCCTTCCCTGTCCCTAGAAACAAGGATTCGCACAGTAAAACACACAGACACTCTCCCTACCTATAGTTTTCTGTCCCTAGAAAAAATGTTTTTTTAAAGCACACTATAGCACAAGGAGAATTCCCTCACTGTCCTTCCCTGTCCCTAGAAACAAGGATTCGCACAGTAAAACACACTGACACTCTCCCTACCTATAGTTTTCTGTCCCTAGAAAAAATGTTTTTTTAAAGCACACTATAGCACAAGGAGAATTTCCCTCACTTTCCTTCTTTGTCCCTAGAAACAAGGATTATCACAGTGAAAGAAACTGACACTCTTCCTTCCTATAGTTTTCTGTCCCTAGAAAAAAAGTTTTTTTAAATCACACTATAGCACAAGGAGAATTCCCTAACTGTCCTTCCCTGTCCCTAGAAACAAGGATTCGCACAGTAAAAGACACTGACACTCTCCCTACCTATAGTTTTCTGTCCCTAGAAAAAATGTTTTTTTAAAGCACACTATAGCACAAGGAGAATTTCCCTCACTTTCCTTCTTTGTCCCTAGAAACAAGGATTATCACAGTGAAAGAAACTGACACTCTTCCTTCCTATAGTTTTCTGTCCCTAGAAAAAATGTTTTTTTAAAGCACACTATAGCACAAGGAGAATTCCCTCACTGTCCTTCCCTGTCCCTAGAAACAAGGATTATCACAGTAAAACACACTGACACTCTCCCTACCTATAGTTTTCTGTCCCTAGAAAAAATGTTTTTTTAAAGCACACTATAGCACAAGGAGAATTTCCCTCACTTTCCTTCTTTGTCCCTAGAAACAAGGATTATCACAGTGAAAGAAACTGACACTCTTCCTACCTATAGTTTTCTGTCCCTAGAAAAAATGTTTTTTAAAGCACACTATAGCACAAGGAGAATTCCCTCACTGTCCTTTCCTGTCCCTAGAAACAAGGATTCGCACAGTAAAACACACTGACACTCTCCCTACCTATAGTTTTCTGTCCCTAGAAAAAATGTTTTTTTAAAGCACACTATAGCACAAGGAGAATTTCCCTCACTTTCCTTCTTTGTCCCTAGAAACAAGGATTATCACAGTGAAAGAAACTGACACTCTTCCTTCCTATAGTTTTCTGTCCCTAGAAAAAATGTTTTTTTAAAGCACACTATAGCACAAGGAGAATTCCCTCACTGTCCTTCCCTGTCCCTAGAAACAAGGATTCGCACAGTAAAAGACACTGACACTCTCCCTACCTATAGTTTTCTGTCCCTAGAAAAAATGTTTTTTTAAAGCACACTATAGCACAAGGAGAATTTCCCTCACTTTCCTTCTTTGTCCCTAGAAACAAGGATTATCACAGTGAAAGAAACTGACACTCTTCCTACCTATAGTTTTCTGTCCCTAGAAAAAATGTTTTTTTAAAGCACACTATAGCACAAGGAGAATTCCCTCACTGTCCTTCCCTGTCCCTAGAAACAAGGATTCGCACAGTAAAACACACTGACACTCTCCCTACCTATAGTTTTCTGTCCCTAGAAAAAATGTTTTTTTAAAGCACACTATAGCACAAGGAGAATTCCCTCACTGTCCTTCCCTGTCCCTAGAAACAAGGATTTGCACAGTAAAAGACACTGACACTCTCCCTACCTATAGTTTTCTGTCCCTAGAAAAAATGTTTTTTTAAAGCACACTATAGCACAAGGAGAATTTCCCTCACTTTCCTTCTTTGTCCCTAGAAACAAGGATTATCACAGTGAAAGCAACTGACACTCTTCCTTCCTATAGTTTTCTGTCCCTAGAAAAAATGTTTTTTTAAAGCACACTATAGCACAAGGAGAATTCCCTCACTGTCCTTCCCTGTCCCTAGAAACAAGGATTTGCACAGTAAAAGACACTGACACTCTCCCTACCTATAGTTTTCTGTCCCTAGAAAAAATGTTTTTTTAAAGCACACTATAGCACAAGGAGAATTTCCCTCACTTTCCTTCTTTGTCCCTAGAAACAAGGATTATCACAGTGAAAGAAACTGACACTCTTCCTACCTATAGTTTTCTGTCCCTAGAAAAAATGTTTTTTTAAAGCACACTATAGCACAAGGAGAATTCCCTCACTGTCCTTCCCTGTCCCTAGAAACAAGGATTCGCACAGTAAAACACACTGACACTCTCCCTACCTATAGTTTTCTGTCCCTAGAAAAAATGTTTTTTTAAAGCACACTATAGCACAAGGAGAATTCCCTCACTGTCCTTCCCTGTCCCTAGAAACAAGGATTTTCACAGTAAAAGACACTGACACTCTCCCTACCTATAGTTTTCTGTCCCTAGAAAAAATGTTTTTTTAAAGCACACTATAGCACAAGGAGAATTTCCCTCACTTTCCTTCTTTGTCCCTAGAAACAAGGATTATCACAGTGAAAGAAACTGACACTCTTCCTACCTATAGTTTTCTGTCCCTAGAAAAAATGTTTTTTTAAAGCACACTATAGCACAAGGAGAATTCCCTCACTGTCCTTTCCTGTCCCTAGAAACAAGGATTCGCACAGTAAAACACACTGACACTCTCCCTACCTATAGTTTTCTGTCCCTAGAAAAAATGTTTTTTAAAAGCACACTATAGCACAAGGAGAATTTCCCTCACTTTCCTTCTTTGTCCCTAGAAACAAGGATTATCACAGTGAAAGAAACTGACACTCTTCCTTCCTATAGTTTTCTGTCCCTAGAAAAAATGTTTTTTTTAAACCACACTATAGCACAAGGAGAATTCCCTCACTGTCCTTCCCTGTCCCTAGAAACAAGGATTCGCACAGTAAAAGACACTGACACTCTCCCTACCTATAGTTTTCTGTCCCTAGAAAAAATGTTTTTTTAAAGCACACTATAGCACAAGGAGAATTTCCCTCACTTTCCTTCTTTGTCCCTAGAAACAAGGATTATCACAGTGAAAGAAACTGACACTCTTCCTACCTATAGTTTTCTGTCCCTAGAAAAAATGTTTTTTTAAAGCACACTATAGCACAAGGAGAATTCCCTCACTGTCCTTCCCTGTCCCTAGAAACAAGGATTCGCACAGTAAAACACACTGACACTCTCCCTACCTATAGTTTTCTGTCCCTAGAAAAAATGTTTTTTTAAAGCACACTATAGCACAAGGAGAATTTCCCTCACTTTCCTTCTTTGTCCCTAGAAACAAGGATTATCACAGTGAAAGAAACTGACACTCTTCCTACCTATAGTTTTCTGTCCCTAGAAAAAATGTTTTTTTAAAGCACACTATAGCACAAGGAGAATTCCCTCACTGTCCTTCCCTGTCCCTAGAAACAAGGATTCGCACAGTAAAACACACTGACACTCTCCCTACCTATAGTTTTCTGTCCCTAGAAAAAATGTTTTTTTAAAGCACACTATAGCACAAGGAGAATTCCCTCACTGTCCTTCCCTGTCCCTAGAAACAAGGATTCGCACAGTAAAACACACTGACACTCTCCCTACCTATAGTTTTCTGTCTCTAGAAAAAATGTTTTTTTAAAGCACACTATAGCACAAGGAGAATTTCCCTCACTTTCCTTCTTTGTCCCTAGAAACAAGGATTATCACAGTGAAAGAAACTGACACTCTTCCTACCTATAGTTTTCTGTCCCTAGAAAAAATGTTTTTTTAAAGCACACTATAGCACAAGGAGAATTCCCTCACTGTCCTTCCCTGTCCCTAGAAACAAGGATTCGCACAGTAAAACACACTGACACTCTCCCTACCTATAGTTTTCTGTCCCTAGAAAAAATGTTTTTTTAAAGCACACTATAGCACAAGGAGAATTTCCCTCACTTTCCTTCTTTGTCCCTAGAAACAAGGATTATCACAGTGAAAGAAACTGACACTCTTCCTACCTATAGTTTTCTGTCCCTAGAAAAAATGTTTTTTTAAAGCACACTATAGCACAAGGAGAATTCCCTCACTGTCCTTCCCTGTCCCTAGAAACAAGGATTCGCACAGTAAAACACACTGACACTCTCCCTACCTATAGTTTTCTGTCCCTAGAAAAAATGTTTTTTTAAAGCACACTATAGCACAAGGAGAATTCCCTCACTGTCCTTCCCTGTCCCTAGAAACAAGGATTCGCACAGTAAAACACACTGACACTCTCCCTACCTATAGTTTTCTGTCTCTAGAAAAAATGTTTTTTTAAAGCACACTATAGCACAAGGAGAATTTCCCTCACTTTCCTTCTTTGTCCCTAGAAACAAGGATTATCACAGTGAAAGAAACTGACACTCTTCCTTC
Source organism: Rana muscosa (assembly GCA_029206835.1). NCBI lineage: Eukaryota > Metazoa > Chordata > Amphibia > Anura > Ranidae > Rana > Rana muscosa. The sequence goes on along the minus strand of CM055123.1, from coordinate 94,562,120 downwards.
CTATAGTTTTCTGTCCCTAGAAAAAATGTTTTTTTAAAGCACACTATAGCACAAGGAGAATTCCCTCACTCTCCTTCCCTGTCCCTAGAAACAAGGATTCGCACAGTAAAAGACACTGACACTCTCCCTACCTATAGTTTTCTGTCCCTAGAAAAAATGTTTTTTTAAAGCACACTATAGCACAAGGAGAATTTCCCTCACTTTCCTTCTTTGTCCCTAGAAACAAGGATTATCACAGTGAAAGAAACTGACACTCTTCCTTCCTATAGTTTTCTGTCCCTAGAAAAAATGTTTTTTTAAAGCACACTATAGCACAAGGAGAATTCCCTCACTGTCCTTCCCTGTCCCTAGAAACAAGGATTATCACAGTAAAACACACTGACACTCTCCCTACCTATAGTTTTCTGTCCCTAGAAAAAATGTTTTTTTAAAGCACACTATAGCACAAGGAGAATTTCCCTCACTTTCCTTCTTTGTCCCTAGAAACAAGGATTATCACAGTGAAAGAAACTGACACTCTTCCTACCTATAGTTTTCTGTCCCTAGAAAAAATGTTTTTTAAAGCACACTATAGCACAAGGAGAATTCCCTCACTGTCCTTTCCTGTCCCTAGAAACAAGGATTCGCACAGTAAAACACACTGACACTCTCCCTACCTATAGTTTTCTGTCCCTAGAAAAAAAGTTTTTTTAAAGCACACTATAGCACAAGGAGAATTTCCCTCACTTTCCTTCTTTGTCCCTAGAAACAAGGATTATCACAGTGAAAGAAACTGACACTCTTCCTTCCTATAGTTTTCTGTCCCTAGAAAAAATGTTTTTTTAAAGCACACTATAGCACAAGGAGAATTCCCTCACTGTCCTTCCCTGTCCCTAGAAACAAGGATTCGCACAGTAAAAGACACTGACACTCTCCCTACCTATAGTTTTCTGTCCCTAGAAAAAATGTTTTTTTAAAGCACACTATAGCACAAGGAGAATTTCCCTCACTTTCCTTCTTTGTCCCTAGAAACAAGGATTATCACAGTGAAAGAAACTGACACTCTTCCTACCTATAGTTTTCTGTCCCTAGAAAAAATGTTTTTTTAAAGCACACTATAGCACAAGGAGAATTCCCTCACTGTCCTTCCCTGTCCCTAGAAACAAGGATTCGCACAGTAAAACACACTGACACTCTCCCTACCTATAGTTTTCTGTCCCTAGAAAAAATGTTTTTTTAAAGCACACTATAGCACAAGGAGAATTCCCTCACTGTCCTTCCCTGTCCCTAGAAACAAGGATTTGCACAGTAAAAGACACTGACACTCTCCCTGCCTATAGTTTTCTGTCCCTAGAAAAAATGTTTTTTTAAAGCACACTATAGCACAAGGAGAATTTCCCTCACTTTCCTTCTTTGTCCCTAGAAACAAGGATTATCACAGTGAAAGCAACTGACACTCTTCCTTCCTATAGTTTTCTGTCCCTAGAAAAAATGTTTTTTTAAAGCACACTATAGCACAAGGAGAATTCCCTCACTGTCCTTCCCTGTCCCTAGAAACAAGGATTTGCACAGTAAAAGACACTGACACTCTCCCTACCTATAGTTTTCTGTCCCTAGAAAAAATGTTTTTTTAAAGCACACTATAGCACAAGGAGAATTTCCCTCACTTTCCTTCTTTGTCCCTAGAAACAAGGATTATCACAGTGAAAGAAACTGACACTCTTCCTACCTATAGTTTTCTGTCCCTAGAAAAAATGTTTTTTTAAAGCACACTATAGCACAAGGAGAATTCCCTCACTGTCCTTCCCTGTCCCTAGAAACAAGGATTCGCACAGTAAAACACACTGACACTCTCCCTACCTATAGTTTTCTGTCCCTAGAAAAAATGTTTTTTTAAAGCACACTATAGCACAAGGAGAATTCCCTCACTGTCCTTCCCTGTCCCTAGAAACAAGGATTTGCACAGTAAAAGACACTGACACTCTCCCTACCTATAGTTTTCTGTCCCTAGAAAAAATGTTTTTTTAAAGCACACTATAGCACAAGGAGAATTTCCCTCACTTTCCTTCTTTGTCCCTAGAAACAAGGATTATCACAGTGAAAGAAACTGACACTCTTCCTACCTATAGTTTTCTGTCCCTAGAAAAAATGTTTTTTTAAAGCACACTATAGCACAAGGAGAATTCCCTCACTGTCCTTTCCTGTCCCTAGAAACAAGGATTCGCACAGTAAAACACACTGACACTCTCCCTACCTATAGTTTTCTGTCCCTAGAAAAAATGTTTTTTTAAAGCACACTATAGCACAAGGAGAATTTCCCTCACTTTCCTTCTTTGTCCCTAGAAACAAGGATTATCACAGTGAAAGCAACTGACACTCTTCCTTCCTATAGTTTTCTGTCCCTAGAAAAAATGTTTTTTTAAAGCACACTATAGCACAAGGAGAATTCCCTCACTGTCCTTCCCTGTCCCTAGAAACAAGGATTTGCACAGTAAAAGACACTGACACTCTCCCTACCTATAGTTTTCTGTCCCTAGAAAAAATGTTTTTTTAAAGCACACAATAGCACAAGGAGAATTTCCCTCACTTTCCTTCTTTGTCCCTAGAAACAAGGATTATCACAGTGAAAGAAACTGACACTCTTCCTACCTATAGTTTTCTGTCCCTAGAAAAAATGTTTTTTTAAAGCACACTATAGCACAAGGAGAATTCCCTCACTGTCCTTCCCTGTCCCTAGAAACAAGGATTCGCACAGTAAAACACACTGACACTCTCCCTACCTATAGTTTTCTGTCCCTAGAAAAAATGTTTTTTTAAAGCACACTATAGCACAAGGAGAATTCCCTCACTGTCCTTCCCTGTCCCTAGAAACAAGGATTTGCACAGTAAAAGACACTGACACTCTCCCTACCTATAGTTTTCTGTCCCTAGAAAAAATGTTTTTTTAAAGCACACTATAGCACAAGGAGAATTCCCTCACTGTCCTTCCCTGTCCCTAGAAACAAGGATTCGCACAGTAAAACACACTGACACTCTCCCTACCTATAGTTTTCTGTCCCTAGAAAAAATGTTTTTTTAAAGCACACTATAGCACAAGGAGAATTCCCTCACTGTCCTTCCCTGTCCCTAGAAACAAGGATTCGCACAGTAAAACACACTGACACTCTCCCTACCTATAGTTTTCTGTCCCTAGAAAAAATGTTTTTTTAAAGCACACTATAGCACAAGGAGAATTTCCCTCACTTTCCTTCTTTGTCCCTAGAAACAAGGATTATCACAGTGAAAGAAACTGACACTCTTCCTACCTATAGTTTTCTGTCCCTAGAAAAAATGTTTTTTTAAAGCACACTATAGCACAAGGAGAATTCCCTCACTGTCCTTCCCTGTCCCTAGAAACAAGGATTTGCACAGTAAAACACACTGACACTCTCCCTACCTATAGTTTTCTGTCCCTAGAAAAAATGTTTTTTTTAAAGCACACTATAGCACAAGGAGAATTCCCTCACTGTCCTTCCCTGTCCCTAGAAACAAGGATTCGCACAGTAAAACACACTGACACTCTCCCTACCTATAGTTTTCTGTCCCTAGAAAAAATGTTTTTTTAAAGCACACTATAGCACAAGGAGAATTCCCTCACTGTCCTTCCCTGTCCCTAGAAACAAGGATTCGCACAGTAAAACACACTGACACTCTCCCTACCTATAGTTTTCTGTCCCTAGAAAAAATGTTTTTTTAAAGCACACTATAGCACAAGGAGAATTTCCCTCACTTTCCTTCTTTGTCCCTAGAAACAAGGATTATCACAGTGAAAGAAACTGACACTCTTCCTTCCTATAGTTTTCTGTCCCTAGAAAAAATGTTTTTTTAAAGCACACTATAGCACAAGGAGAATTCCCTCACTGTCCTTCCCTGTCCCTAGAAACAAGGATTCGCACAGTAAAAGACACTGACACTCTCCCTACCTATAGTTTTCTGTCCCTAGAAAAAATGTTTTTTTAAAGCACACTATAGCACAAGGAGAATTTCCCTCACTTTCCTTCTTTGTCCCTAGAAACAAGGATTATCACAGTGAAAGAAACTGACACTCTTCCTTCCTATAGTTTTCTGTCCCTAGAAAAAATATTTTTTTAAAGCACACTATAGCACAAGGAGAATTCCCTCACTGTCCTTCCCTGTCCCTAGAAACAAGGATTATCACAGTAAAACACACTGACACTCTCCCTACCTATAGTTTTCTGTCCCTAGAAAAAATGTTTTTTTAAAGCACACTATAGCACAAGGAGAATTTCCCTCACTTTCCTTCTTTGTCCCTAGAAACAAGGATTATCACAGTGAAAGAAACTGACACTCTTCCTACCTATAGTTTTCTGTCCCTAGAAAAAATGTTTTTTTAAAGCACACTATAGCACAAGGAGAATTCCCTCACTGTCCTTTCCTGTCCCTAGAAACAAGGATTCGCACAGTAAAACACACTGACACTCTCCCTACCTATAGTTTTCTGTCCCTAGAAAAAATGTTTTTTTAAAGCACACTATAGCACAAGGAGAATTTCCCTCACTTTCCTTCTTTGTCCCTAGAAACAAGGATTATCACAGTGAAAGAAACTGACACTCTTCCTTCCTATAGTTTTCTGTCCCTAGAAAAAATGTTTTTTTAAAGCACACTATAGCACAAGGAGAATTCCCTCACTGTCCTTCCCTGTCCCTAGAAACAAGGATTCGCACAGTAAAAGACACTGACACTCTCCCTACCTATAGTTTTCTGTCCCTAGAAAAAATGTTTTTTTAAAGCACACTATAGCACAAGGAGAATTTCCCTCACTTTCCTTCTTTGTCCCTAGAAACAAGGATTATCACAGTGAAAGAAACTGACACTCTTCCTACCTATAGTTTTCTGTCCCTAGAAAAAATGTTTTTTTAAAGCACACTATAGCACAAGGAGAATTCCCTCACTGTCCTTCCCTGTCCCTAGAAACAAGGATTCGCACAGTAAAACACACTGACACTCTCCCTACCTATAGTTTTCTGTCCCTAGAAAAAATGTTTTTTTAAAGCACACTATAGCACAAGGAGAATTCCCTCACTGTCCTTCCCTGTCCCTAGAAACAAGGATTTGCACAGTAAAAGACACTGACACTCTCCCTACCTATAGTTTTCTGTCCCTAGAAAATTTTTTTTTTAAAGCACACTATAGCACAAGGAGAATTTCCCTCACTTTCCTTCTTTGTCCCTAGAAACAAGGATTATCACAGTGAAAGAAACTGACACTCTTCCTTCCTATAGTTTTCTGTCCCTAGAAAAAATGTTTTTTTAAAGCACACTATAGCACAAGGAGAATTCCCTCACTGTCCTTCCCTGTCCCTAGAAACAAGGATTTGCACAGTAAAAGACACTGACACTCTCCCTACCTATAGTTTTCTGTCCCTAGAAAAAATGTTTTTTTAAAGCACACTATAGCACAAGGAGAATTTCCCTCACTTTCCTTTTTTGTCCCTAGAAACAAGGATTATCACAGTGAAAGAAACTGACACTCTTCCTACCTATAGTTTTCTGTCCCTAGAAAAAATGTTTTTTTAAAGCACACTATAGCACAAGGAGAATTCCCTCACTGTCCTTCCCTGTCCCTAGAAACAAGGATTCGCACAGTAAAACACACTGACACTCTCCCTACCTATAGTTTTCTGTCCCTAGAAAAAATGTTTTTTTAAAGCACACTATAGCACAAGGAGAATTCCCTCACTGTCCTTCCCTGTCCCTAGAAACAAGGATTTGCACAGTAAAAGACACTGACACTCTCCCTACCTATAGTTTTCTGTCCCTAGAAAAAATGTTTTTTTAAAGCACACTATAGCACAAGGAGAATTTCCCTCACTTTCCTTCTTTGTCCCTAGAAACAAGGATTATCACAGTGAAAGAAACTGACACTCTTCCTACCTATAGTTTTCTGTCCCTAGAAAAAATGTTTTTTTAAAGCACACTATAGCACAAGGAGAATTCCCTCACTGTCCTTTCCTGTCCCTAGAAACAAGGATTCGCACAGTAAAACACACTGACACTCTCCCTACCTATAGTTTTCTGTCCCTAGAAAAAATGTTTTTTTAAAGCACACTATAGCACAAGGAGAATTTCCCTCACTTTCCTTCTTTGTCCCTAGAAACAAGGATTATCACAGTGAAAGAAACTGACACTCTTCCTTCCTATAGTTTTCTGTCCCTAGAAAAAATGTTTTTTTAAAGCACACTATAGCACAAGGAGAATTCCCTCACTGTCCTTCCCTGTCCCTAGAAACAAGGATCCGCACAGTAAAACACACTGACACTCTCCCTACCTATAGTTTTCTGTCCCTAGAAAAAATGTTTTTTTAAAGCACACTATAGCACAAGGAGAATTCCCTCACTGTCCTTCCCTGTCCCTAGAAACAAGGATTCGCACAGTAAAACACACTGACACTCTCCCTACCTATAGTTTTCTGTCCCTAGAAAAAATGTTTTTTTAAAGCACACTATAGCACAAGGAGAATTTCCCTCACTTTCCTTCTTTGTCCCTAGAAACAAGGATTATCACAGTGAAAGAAACTGACACTCTTCCTACCTATAGTTTTCTGTCCCTAGAAAAAATGTTTTTTTAAAGCACACTATAGCACAAGGAGAATTCCCTCACTGTCCTTCCCTGTCCCTAGAAACAAGGATTCGCACAGTAAAACACACTGACACTCTCCCTACCTATAGTTTTCTGTCCCTAGAAAAAATGTTTTTTTAAAGCACACTATAGCACAAGGAGAATTCCCTCACTGTCCTTCCCTGTCCCTAGAAACAAGGATTCGCACAGTAAAACACACTGACACTCTCCCTACCTATAGTTTTCTGTCCCTAGAAAAAATGTTTTTTTAAAGCACACTATAGCACAAGGAGAATTCCCTCACTGTCCTTCCCTGTCCCAAGAAACAAGGATTCGCACAGTAAAACACACTGACACTCTCCCTACCTATCCTTCTCTTTCCCTAAACTAAAGGAATCCAGGTTAAGCAAGAAAAAAATAAATGTCACTGTCCCTGCCTATGCTTCTCTTTCCCTGCTCCGGAACACACTACACTAGGCCGCCGTGCTGGCGGCCTTTTATAGTGTGGGGCGTGTACTAAACACCCTCAGCAATAATTGGCCACAGGCATCCTGCCTGTGGCCAATCATTGCTCTCCTCGCTGCCGGCGCTGTGATTGGCCAAGCATGCGGGGTCACAGTGCATGCTTGGCCAATCACAGCGCCTGGATGACACTGCGATGGCGTAGTGCATTGTGGGCCGTTCGCGTCACTCGAATTTGGCGCGAACGGCCCAAATCGTTCGATCTTCGTCGAACGATCGAACAGCCGATGTTCGAGTCGAACGTATGTTCGACTCGAACACGAAGCTCATCCCTACCCATTTTGTTCTAATGAAATCTTACAGTATGTGTAGATAAAAATATAGTACAGCACTACGCAACCCATGGGATATCCCACCCTCTTTCACATTAGTGATAATGTTTACTGCCCTCTGAAAAGTGAGCAGCCTACGAGTGCCTATTTTTTTTTTCTACTTGCTTCTTTTCAAAATTGACAAATAGCAATTTTACATTGTGGGACCAGGCTGCAACAGAAAAAAAAAAGGGGTTCAGAAATTAAGTGTAGCGGGGTCCTCAATTTAGTGGGGTACACTTGGGGAGTAGTGTGTCCCAAGTGTGTAATTATGTTAGGGTTCAGACCCCTTTTTCTTATTCGTGGAGGATTGGGTGGTGTAATATTCTCTTCGACCAGTAGGTGTCAGTGTACCTACTGGCTCGGGGTAGAATCACTACCGCAGTGCTACCCTTCTTTGTCCCTTTCTGGAGATGGTACGGTCGGGGCGGGGAACCCGCCGTGGTATCGACGGGGGGAGATAAAAGGGGGAGACGCCCTCGCCACGAGGTCTGTCTTCGGGGATCATCTCTTCACGCACCCAGGCACCTTAGGCCTGGGTGCGGGCGGTTCAAGGTTCCGGCCTAGGCACCCTAGGCCTGGCCGGGATGAAGATGGAGTCCATCCCAGGCACCTTCAGCCTGGGATGAGGTACTATTGAGGAGGCCTGGGACCCGGTGACTCCGACTGGGTCCCGCGAGGGTGGAGTTGCTCCAGGGCGCCCCTTGCGAGGGGACCCGCATCTGAGGTGAGGAGGCTGGGGAGGTCACTCGTTCGAAGACCCGGTGTAGTGTCAATCCGGTGACGGATGGGCCTTCAGTAACTCCCTTGGAGGACATCTTCCCCTGATAGAGGCCCGCAGCGCAACGGAGGTATTCATGTCAAGACTCCTACAACCCTTGGTCATAGCATAGGGGGTGTAGGGACCCAGATCAGTAGAGTGCCTCGACCTGCTCATCCCACCGTATCATGCCATAGCATTGCCTTGTAACTGAAGACACGGAATAAATCTAACCGTTGGACTGTTATCGGTGTATGGACTCTGTTAATGGGAGCAAAGGGTGGTTTGGTGATTTCTGCACAGCAGACTCGGTACATGCTCCGGACACACCGGCCCGAGGAAACATCAGGTATTGGCCTTCACCTCGCCCGCAAGTAGTGGGGAGGACATGGGCCGTAGCGCACCTCACCCCTGTCGCGTGACATACCCCTAGGCTAAAGAGGATGGGGTGAGGGGGCCGCTACACGTGGGGGCTCGTCCGGGATATCGTGTGTCTTGGCGATGGAACTGAGAGCGTCTGTGTTTGAACTTTGCTGCCCGGAGGAGTTCCGAGCGGGTCGGCCATGTGATTGGCCAGAGTGCATCCCTGCTCGGAGTTGTGGACATGACCCTAAGTTGGGAAAGGCCCACGCAGAGGAGCGTAGAAAGGGAAAGGTCCAGCCATGTGAAGTACTACATGTGGGGACTGTTAATGCACTGTGCCACAAGGCACCCCATGACTGTACAATTCGTGGGCGGAGGCTGGCGGAAGCCCGCGAAAACGTACAAGTTGTGGGAGGAGTCTGGCCACGTGTGGAGATACACGTGGAGACTCCGGCGCGTGGTCAGCGCGTGATGGAACAGCAAGTGGCCGGGATGGCCTCAAGCTCCCCATGGATACCGGTACCTTACCCCACGAAGATGACTGCATTTGCTGCTCCCCTGACAGACACGGGGATAAGACTTAGGCCCCAAGGACAGTTGGCTCTGTATTCATGCAGAGACACGGAGGCTCTCGGTGTGATCTGTCCCGGATGCTCGGGACTGGTGTTCCAACTAAAGCCATTCGGGCGATGTGAGGCATGCAAGGAGTTCCTTTTTGAGGTTGAACCATACACGGAAAGGCCCCGGGCCCTACGCCTCAACTGCATCACAGGAACCGCCACTCCGGAGGGAGAGATCCAGGCCTCTGCGGAGGTCCCCGTATGCGCTGACCAGGGCGAAGTGACTGCCCAACCAGAGATTGAGAGAGAAAAATCCGAAGACACTGCTTCGGTCACCACAGACTCCCTGCTGCCACCCCTGAAGAGGAAGATAGGCCTGGTGCAGGCATCCTGTGGTCGTGGTCGAGCTTCACCCCGCCGCTTGCCTGGCCTGGATGGCGCCGGTAGAGAAGAGAGTCCCGGACATCCCAGTTCTTCAGTAGGTCCAGGTGAGCTAGGGGCTGGGACTGCGGTGTTGGTTGGAGGTGTCGGGAGTTCACAGCCGGTGGAGCCCGAAAGGGAAGGTAGCCTTCCGTCTACTAGAGACTACCTTCCCGCCGAGATGTATGACACCTCCGACCTAGAGTCGTTGTCAGACTGTGGGGATGACGGGGAGATAGACGAGCTGTTTCACCGGAAGGGCTGGGACAGACGCCCGCTACCTGTGCTGAGTAAACCACAGGATTCCCCCATGTCCATAGAAGATAATACGCTCCGGGCGCAGACCCCGGAGTTCCAGAGGAAATCTAACCCTTCGACCAACTTTCCTCACTCAACTACATCACCCGCTCTGATGGTGGGGACGCAGCGTGCCTCGTTGCGGGCACTAAAGACAATGCAACCCGAGATGGTGAAGGTACCTCGGCACCCGGAGGCCATCGTACAGCCAGGAGAAGGTGAGCGAGATATGATGCCGCCCCTAGCCAGATTGCAGAGACTTTTCTCCCAGAGAGTCGCCCGTGAATATGGGTGGGAGTACCCCTATTTGCCTCTGGACTTATTGTATGAAGTTGAGGTCCTGCGACCAAGGTGGTATGACGAGTTTGTATGGGAAAAGCTTAAAGTACCCCATGCCAGGCGATACCTGTCATGTTCGCCGCCTGTGTCTAAAAAGTTCAAGGACTGCAGAGCTGATTGGAGACTTGGGCGCCATATTCATGCTGATAAGGTGCTCATCTGTAGGAAAGAAGGAGAGGATGTCGAGTATTCAGTGGAAGTGTTTGACGGGCACCTGAAGCCTCTGTTTCTGCCGGATCCAAGGTTCTACTTATAGGAGGAGTGAGCTCCTATCTTGTTGCTGTTGAAGCTTTCTGGATGAGACATTCCCAGACGCCTAGAACTGTGCCCTACTTTTGTTTTGATTTGGGCTTTTCTTTTACTCACTGGAGACTTGGGAGCTGTTGTGTTTTTTTTTCTCCCTTTTCTTCATGTGCCAAAGGCAGAGACTTTTGGGGTAGAGTCAGAGTAGGAAAGCAGGAAGAATGAAGATCTCACCAAGTGTCATTACCGCAGCTCTGTCACCATGTGGCAGTGTTGCGCAACGAATGTTTGAAAATTTTACATATGCATTACTTGCTTATTGGAGTGAGCGGGTCTCTCGGCCGACAGACCCACTCATGCCAAGTTAACACAGAGTGTTAGGATGTGTTTTCTTTTTGTTGTTTCCCTTCTGCAGGAGATTCATCGGTCAAGACTACTGAGAGTGGGGTGGTTCTTAGACAGCGATGGGAGGGATTGTACATGTGTACAGAATAGATGTCTTATGTAAATGTTTATCGTTTTATATTTCCCTTTTCCCTTTTGAGCAGGTCTTGGCACATTTAGTATTCAAAAAAATTTGAGGGATAGCCTCTGGGGCCCACTTCATGTCATCACTCTTTGGGAGACATGGGTGTGCACCTGACGCTGGGGACCAGCGTCAAATCACAGGGGGGAGTGTGTAGCGGGGTCCTCAATTTAGTGGGGTACACTTGGGGAGTAGTGTGACCCAAGTGTGTAATTTTGTTAGGGTTCAGACCCCTTTTTCTTATTCGTGGAGGATTGGGTGGTGTAATATTCTCTTCGACCAGTAGGTGTCAGTGTACCTACTGGCTCGGGGTAGAATCACTACCGCAGTGCTACCCTTCTTTGTCCCTTTCTGGAGATGGTACGGTCGGGGCGGGGAACCTGCCGTGGTATCGACGGGAGGAGATAAAAGGGGGAGACGCCCTCGCCACGAGGTCTGTCTTCGGGGATCATCTCTTCACGCACCCAGGCACCTTAGGCCTGGGTGCGGGCGGGTCAAGGTTCTGGCCTAGGCACCCTAGGCCTGGCCGGGATGAAGATGGAGTCCATCCCAGGCACCTTCAGCCTGGGATGAGGTACTATTGAGGAAGCCTGGGACCCGGTGACTCCGACTGGGTCCCGCGAGGGTGGAGTTGCTCCAAGGCGCCCCTTGCGAGGGGACCCGCATCTGAGGTGAGGAGGCTGGGGAGGTCACTCGTTCGAAGACCCGGTGTAGTGTCAATCCGGTGACGGATGGGCCTTCAGTAACTCCCTTGGAGGACATCTTCCCCTGATAGAGGCCCGCAGCGCAACGGAGGTATTCATGTCAAGACTCCTACAACCCTTGGTCATAGCATAGGGGGTGTAGGGACCCAGATCAGTAGAGTGCCTCGACCTGCTCATCCCACCGTATCATGCCATAGCATTGCCTTGTAACTGAAGATACGGAATAAATTTAACCGTTGGACTGTGATCGGTGTATGGACTCTGATAATGGGAGCAAAGGGTGGTTTGGTGGTTTCTGCACAGCAGACTCGGTACATGCTCCGGACACACCGGCCCGAGGAAACATCAGGTATTGGCCTTCACCTCGCCCGCAAGTAGTGGGAGGACATGGGCCGTAGCGCACCTCACCCCTGTCGCGTGACATACCCCTAGGCTAAAGAGGACGGGGTGAGGGGGCCGCTACACAAGTTATGTGTAATAAAATGGAATGACACAGGGAAAAAAGCATTGAACACATGGGGAAAGGGAGGTGCCAAAAGGCATAGAAAGCCATGACACCAGCGGAAATCTATCAGTAATTAGAAATCAATCCTGCCCCTTGTCAGTGCAAACTAATATCAGCCGGTTCAGTCTCAACTGAAGGCCTATAAAAAAGGTGTTTCGTTACGAAGGTGTCACACAAGAAACATCTCACGATGGGTAAATGAAAAAAACTCTCTCAATACCTTGGCAACCTCATTGTTGCAAAACATACTGATGGCATTGGTTATGGAAGGATTTCTAAACTTCTGAGCACTGCTGGGGTCATAATCTGGAAGTGGAAAGAACATTATTTCACCATAAACCGGCCACAACCAGGTGCTCCTCCCAACATTTCTTTCAGAGGAGTGAAAACAATTATCAGAAGAGTTGTCAAGAGCCAAGGACCACTTGTGGAGAGCTTCAGAAAGACCTGGATTTAGCGGGTACAATTGTTTCAAAGAAAACAAGTAATGCACTCAACCGCCATGGCATGTATGCACGCTCATCACGCAAGACTACATTGCTAAAGAAAAAGCATGTTGAAACTTGTTTAAAGTTTGCTGTACAACATTTAGACACGCCTGTGAAATATTGAGAGAATATAGTCTGGTCAAATGAGGCCAAAATTGAACTCTTTGGATGCCATAATTAGGGATGAGCTTCGAGTTCGAGTCAAACTCATGTTCGACTCGAACATTGCCTGTTTGCCCGTTCACCGAACAGCGAACAATTTGGGGTGTTCGCGGCAAATTCGAAAAGTCTATGGGAGAAATCTAAAGTGCTAATTTTAAAGGCTTATATGCAAGTTATTGTCATAAAAAGTGTTTGGGGACCCGGGTACTGCCCCAGGGGACATGTATCAATGCAAAAAAAAGTTTTAAAAACGGCCGTTTTTTCGGGAGAAGTGATTTTAACCATGCTTAAAGTGAAACAATAAAAGTGAAATATTCCTTTAAATTTCGTACCTGGGGGGTGTGTATGATATGCATATAAAGTTGCGCTTGTTTCCCGTGCTTAGAACTGTCCCTGCACAAAGTGTCATTTCTGAAGGAAAAAAAGTCATTTAAAACTCACTCACGACTATAATGAATTGTCGGCTCCCGGCAATACATAGAAAAGTCATTGATTAAAAAAAAAAAGCGTGGGGGTCCCCCCAAATTCAATTACCAGGCCCTTCAGGTCTGGTATGGATATTAAGGGGAACCCTGCCGATTTTTTTTTTTAAAAAGGCGTGGAGTTCCCCCAAATATCCATACCAGGCCCTTCAGGTCTGGTATGGATTTTAAGGGGGAACTCCACCCCAAATTTAAAAAAAAATGGCGTGGAGTTCCCCCCAAAATCCATACCAGACCCTTTATCCGAGCACGCAACCTGGCAGGCTGCAGGAAAAGAGAGAGCGCCCCCCCCTCCTGAACCGTACCAGGCCACATGCCCTTAGCTCGGGGAGGATGTCCCCATGTTGATGGGGACAAGGGCCTCATCCCCACAACCCTTGCCCTGTGGTTGTGGGGGTCTGCGGGCAGGGGGCTTATCGGAATCTGGAAGACCCCTTTAACAAAGGGGACCCCCAGATCCCAGCCCCCCCATGTAAATTGGTAAGGGGTACATTGTACCCCTACCATTTCACGAAGAAAGTGTAAAATTAAAAAAATAAAAACATACACCGACACCTTGGAAAAGTCCTTTATTAAAAAAAAAAAAAACATTCCTGCGGTGTCCCACGGTGATCCGATGTCCAGCACTGTCCGTCATTGGCTGAGCCTGAGCGGACCTGATGGGGAACTTCCTCCGCAGTGTATTAAATGAATACACCCGCCCCTTCTAAAGTTCCCCATCAGGTCCGCTCAGCCAATGACGTAGGTGTAAGGCTGAGGACCTGATGCGGAACGTGTGAAGGGGCGGGTCTATTCATGTATTATACTGGAGGAAGTTCCCCATCAGGTCCGCTCCTCCAATAGGCGGAGTCTAACATACGAGGGGGCCGACCTGATGGGGAACTTCCTCCACAGTTTAATACATGAATAGACCCGCCCCTTCTCACGTTCCGCATCAGGTTTGCCGTTTTTTTCAATGACTTTGATCTGTATTGCAGGGACCTGTCAATTCATGAATAGCCGCGAGTAGTTTTAAATTACTTTTTTTCCTTTAGAAATTACATTTTGTGCAGGGACAGTTCTAAGCACGGGAAACATGCGCTACTTTACAGGCATACCCCCCAGGTACGAAATTTAACCACTTACACCCCGGACCAATACGCATCATAAAGACCAGGCCCCTTTTTGCGATTTGGCACTGCGTTGCTTTAACTGACAATTGCGCGGTCGTGCAATGTGGCTCCCTAAGAAAATTGACGCCCTTTTTTCCCACAAATAGACCTTTCTTTTGGTGGTATTTGATAGCGGTTTTTATTTTTTGTGCTATAAACAAAAATAGAGCGACAATTTTGAAAAGAATTCAATATTTTTTACTTTTTGCTATAATAAATATCCCCCAAAAATATATAAAAAAAACATTTTTTTTTCCTCAGTTTAGGCCGATACGTATTCTTCTACATATTTTTGGTGAAAAAAATTATAGTGTTTACAAAATAGGGGATAGTTTTATGGCATTTTTATAATTTTTTTTTTTTTACTAGTAATGGCGGTGATCAGCGATTTTTTTCGTGACTGCGACATTATGGCGGACACATCGGACACTTTTGACACATTTTTGGGACCATTGTAATTTTTACAGCGATCAGTTCAATAAAAATGCACTGGTTACTGTAAAAATGACACTGGCAGTGAAGGGGTTAACCACTAGGGGTGCTAAAGGGGTTAAATGTGCCTAGGGGCATGTTTCTAACTGAGAGGGCGTGGCTACGAGTGACACGTCACCGATCTCCTCTCTGATTACACAGAGCGGAGATCGGTGACAGTGTCAGTAGGCGAGCGGGGAGATGTTGTGTTTACACTAACATCTTCCCGCTCAATCTCCCCGTGAGTTGATCGCGGTGTTTCCCGCAGCGATCGAGTCCGCGGGACCCACGGTCCGACTAACGGGGATGACTGCAGGGGATTTGTACTTTTCTAAATACATTGCGGTTATTTGTAACGATTCGAAATCTCGTATTTTACTTTCGTTTTTGACATGCTGCTATAGCCTCCGCCCCTGTACACCATTTTGAGAGGGAGTTCAGCACGGTGAGGGAGGAGCAGAGAGCAGAGCAGAGTGTTATTGTGCTTCCAATGGATTCGTACATTCAGAACTTTTTTTGGGTTTGTTGATTCATAATTTTCCGTGTCTCTCACAATGGCGCTGCCTAACGTGCTTCGAATGGATTCGTACATTCGTAACTTTTTTTTGGTTCGTTGATTCGTAATTTTCTGTGATGGATCACAACAAGTCGACTTGCTGTTGCATTAGGCCGCATTAACGCAACAACAGATTATGCCAAAGGCATTCGGGCATTCGCTATTTGCGATATAATTTATTTCAGATTCGGTTTTATTCGTAATTGCTTTGTTCGGAAATTCGAATGCTTCTGACAGTACGAAAGTTGCTAAATTCATACGAATTTTGATTCGTTACGAAACGAATTGCACAAGCCTAAAGGTTGGTGTGGGTCTGTTTTTCACCATACAGTACTGGCAAACTTCATATCATTGAAGGAAGGATGAATAGAAAAATGTACAAAGACATTCTTGCTAAAAATCTGCTGCCATCTACCAGAATGATGAAGATGAAACGATTGTGGACATTTCAGCAAGATAATGATCCCAAACACAAAGCCAAGGAAGCTCTCAATTGGTTTTAAATAAAAAAATTAAAAATTAAAAATAAAGCTGCTAAAATGGCACTGCCAATCACCTGACTTGAATCCAATAGAAACTCTATGGAAAGAACTAAAAGATCAGAGTTCATAGAAGAGGCCCAAGATTTGAAGACTGTTTGTGTGGAAGAATGGGCCAAAAATCACACCTGAGCCATGCATGTTCTGTCTCAAGGACATTCAGCTAAACCATTCTTATCCCATAAACTTGATACCATATTTCTTCGATCGCAGTTTATTGGAACAAGCTAGGTGAAACTACAAATGACAAGAATAAACCTTGATAAGTACAATATCCCATAAATTTAGCATACATTGCAGAGACAAAGATACACAGTACAATATGAGACAGTAAAAAATTACATTTAAGTTCTCTAAGGTATGATGGTCATAGATTGAATAAGAAACATCCTGCATCCTGCAGTGTCTTTCTAAAGCATGGTGAATGTGTCTCTTCCTGTGAAGATTTACCCAGAATACTTTGCTTTCTAATCACTTCCTGGGTTATACATTTAATGCATTTAATGATAAACAAAACTGAAACAATATCAAAAAGGGACGCTAGATGGTGCCTACGCTCTGTAAATGATTTCTTTAGAAATTACAACAGTAAATGTAATTTTTAATCACACAATGTAGATAATCAAAATATAGACATCTGATGGACAGAACACTCCCCGTCTGACTTCTAGTGACATCACTAACAGAGTCCTCCGTAGAAAGTAACAGAACAAGTTCAGTCACTGGTCTTAAGAACACTTTGGCCTCATTCTATTGAAAGGTCTTGACCTTGACCTTACGGACAAGATTATCTTTGCTTGGCAGTACTTTGGTGACTAGATCCAAAGGCCACATATTCCTTAGTGTCTGGCAGTCCTTCATGAGCACAACATCACCAAGTTTAAGATTAGGTTTTTCCTCCTTAGTTGTAGAGTAGATGTGTATTGCTCCTTCCACTGACTCCAGAAGGTATTGGCAAGGGTTTGAACTTGTCTCCATTGACGTTTGTAAAGGTCCTTCTCACAAAACTCACCAGCTGGAGCACCGGCAAGACCAGTCTTTTGCGTGAGCAACATGGCAGGTGTGAGAACCATTGGATCAAGTTTCTTTAAAACACTGTCTTTAGGAACAGGTTTGTGGTTGAGAATACAAACAATCTCTTTGGCAAAGACTTCTCTCTGTACAACAGATATTAACCAATTTTTAGATTGTTCTAGGTCAGTTGCTGAGTAGACTTTTCTACAGTGGTGCCAACCTCTGCAATTGACATGAGTTGGTGTTTTTTTTTGTAAGACTGAGCCATGTGAATTAAGCAAGTGATAGCTCTAACTAGTGACCTCCAGGTGGAGAACCTGCTGAAACGGTGGGTTTTAAACTGGTTGAGAGAAGTTGTTGTGACTGCAGGGGCGAATTTCTTGATCCTTGTCTGCATCTATTAGGTCAAACGTGGTGAGGTCATTAGTGTTAGTCAGGACTGCGTAGAAAGGTGGGACCTGTGATCCACAAAGTACTTTAGAGGCGACTGGCCGCTACAGATCTGGTCGCTAGGTCTGCAGGATTATAGTCTGTAGGCACAAAATGCCATTGCTCTGGGCGGGTGGACCCCCTTATCCTCAACACTCTGTTATTGACATAGACATAGACGTAGTTTCATTATGGATGTAACCCAGAACTACTTTACTGTCTGTGTAGAACTCAGCTTCTTGGATTTCTAGGTTTGTTTCTGTTGCAATTAGTTCAGAAAGAACTTGTCCCAAGCCGTCTCCTGTGGTTTTTAACATTTTGACCCTTTTTTTGTGAAATTGTGGGGTACAATGTACCCCTTACCAAATCACATGGGGGGGCAGGATCTGGGAGTCCCCTTTGTTAAAGGGGGCTTCCAGATTCCGATAAGCCCCCCCGCCCACAGACCCCCACAACCACCGGGCAAGGGTTGTGGGGATGAGGCCCTTGTCCCCAGCAACATGGGGACATCGTCCCCAAGATATGATTTATTTTTATTTTTTTAGGGTCAAGGTGTCAAAAAAAATAAATTTTTTATTTTGCTTTCAAGGGTAAATGAGAGATCTGGGGTCTTTTTTACCCCGGATCGCTCAATAAAGAGGACCTGTCATGCTTATTTCTATTACAAGGAATGCTTACATTTCTTGTAACAGGAATAAGCGTGATCCAAAAAAAATAAAATAATAATGGACAGGGTAAAAATAAAAAGTAAAATAAATAAGATTTTTAAAGCACTCCTTCCCTTCGTGCTCGCACGTAGAAGCGAACGCATGCACAGGTCGCGCCCGCATATGTAATCGGTGCTCAAACCACACATGTTAGGTATCATCACGACCATTAGAGCGAGAACAATAATCCTAGCAAGACCTCCTCTGTAAGTCTAAACAGATAACCTATAAACATTTTTAAAACGTTGCCTATGGAGATTTTTAAGTACCGTAGTTTGCCGCCATTTCACGAGCATGCGCAATTTTAAAGCACGACTTGTTAGGTATTTATATACTTAGCGTAACATCATCTTTCACATTATACAAAAAAATTGGGCTTTGTTTTTGTTTTTTTATTCATTAAAGTGTATTTTTTCCAAACAAATTGCTTTTGAAAAACTGCTGCGCAAATACAGTGTGACATAAAATACTGCAACGACTGCCATTTTATTCTCTAGGGTCTCTACTAAAAATATATATATATATAATGTTTGGGGGTTCTAAGTAATCTTTAGCAAAAATGCTGATTTGTACTTGTAAACAACAAATTTTAGAAAAAGGCCTGATCTTTAAGTGGTTAAGAAAGCTGACACACACTGATTTATATGACAGACTTTATATGCTGAAGTAGTTGCATTGACAATTCATAACACAGGCATATGTACAACGTGCACTCATTTTAGAGTTCTATGTATACAATTTGGAACAAAAACTAATATAGACATACAAACATTGTTAAGAGCCTCTTTAATGGACAGCTATTAACATTTAGTAAATGACAAGAACTTCTGAAATGTTTATTACTGAGATGTGTCAATATCATAAGTTAACAATAGCAGAAAGAGAACACGCACGTTCCTGGAGATCCCTGTTGTGCAGCCATAAAGTGGCGATTCAGACACAATTAGTTTCTCCCCTACTGAGTTCCAATATCAGTTTTGTTAGTCCGAAAAAGTACATCAGCTTTCCTAATTCACTTACAAGGTCGCAGTATATCATGTGTCCCTATTATTATTAGCATTCTGCTATGCTGCCATAACTTCGATGACACTGCCAACAATTCTTCTGTTTTAATATAAGGTAATGCAACCTGTAGCACAACAGTTTATATGGAACTACAAGACCAGACGTTTCCTGCTATACTCCATCAAGGTGGTTACCTATTGTTCATAAACTACTAGTAGGCCATCAATTTATCAAAGCAAATATTTGTTGACAAAGGCAACTAAGCTGCTCTTGCAGAGCAGACACCATAATGTGTTATGCCGCGTACACATGACCGTTTTTAATGTCATCGAAAAAAACAAAGTTTTTCTCGACGTGATTCTTCTCAAGCCTGCCTTGCCTACACACTATCATGAAAAAAAATGCTAGAGCAAAGTGCGGTTACATACGAAATGTACGACAGCACTATAAAGGGGAAGTTCCATTTGGATGGGGCCACCCTTTGGGCTGCTTTTGCTGATCCTCGTGTTAGTAAAGTTTGGTGAGAGACGATTTGCGCTTTTCAGCCTCGTGCTCTTCAGTCCATTACAGCGTGACGAATGTGCTATCTCCATTACGAACGCTAGTTTTACCAGAACGAGCGCTCCCGTCTCATCACTTGCTTCTGAGAATGCGCGTTTTTTTTCACGTCGTTAAAGCCTACACACAGCCGTTTTTCATGACGAGAAAAACGACGTTGTGAAAAACGACGAGAAAAATTAGAGCATGTTCCAAATTTTTAATGCCCATTTTTCACATCGTGAAAAATGCTCTGGAGCCCACACATGATCGTTTTTGACCACTCCCATACCGGGTCATTGTAAAATGACGCCGGCAGGAACCCTCTCTCCCTCCGGTTGGACATCATATGACATCCTGGGTTTGAGGGGGGATATCTGAATGATGCCTGCAGCTAGAGGAGGGCTCCAGAGCCTGATGCCCTGTACACACGACCGGTTTTCCCTTCTGAAAAAAACAATGGTTTTCCCAACGGGATTCCTCTCAAGCCTGCCTTGCATACACACAGTCACACAAAAGTCCGGTAACCTTTTGACTGCCAAGAACATGGTGACGTAAAAGACTACGACAAGCCGACAAAATGAAGTTCTATGCTTCCGAGCATGCGTCAAATTGTTTCCGAGCATGCATGTTTTTTTCCCGTCGGAAAAGTATACAGATGAACAGTTTTCCCGCTAGGATTTTTTCCTAACAGGAAAAAAGAGATCCTGCTCTCTTTTTATTTTCGGCAGTTTTCCTGTAGGGAAAAAGTCAGATGGAGCATACACACGGCTGGGATTCCCGTCCAAAAGCTCTCATTGCAGTTTTTCTGACAGAAAACTGGTCGTGTGTACGAGGCATGAGGGTCTTCTGCCCTCAGGCAACCAATGTACTGTACAGCTGTTCTAGAGGCCTCAGTGGTGTCACGGCTGAGGGCCTGGATGGATCTGCTTAGAAGCTGAATGCAGAATCTCCAAACAAGGGAACTGGTCTGGATAAGAACAGTCTTACTTACTGGACTGTGTCCGGAGGAAGCTGGAAGGTGGTAGCTGTATTTCAAACTTGTGAGTAAAGACCCAAAATTGATCCCTGTGACTGTGCAGAGGTGCAAGTTAACCAGATGCCAAAAAAACTTGCTTTATGATCCCCAGCTGTGAGGTCTTAACCAGTTGAGAATGTTACCTCATGGTCTTCAGCTGTGAGCATTAAGACTGTCCAACATTCATGTCTACCTAAAGGATAAGTTCACTTTTTGAAAAAAATTATGAATGCACATTTTTTTTGTCTTTTTCCATTCACAGGACACTGTGAATGAGTAATGTGGCCAGGCAGGTGGAGAATTTTTTTTTTAAATTGTGACAGCTAGCGGGGAGGAGATTCATAACATGTTACACCCTTAACATGTTACGAAAGGTGAACTTATCCTTTAATGGAAAGATTGTCCTCTAATATCTATGTGGCAATCATTTTTGAAGTATCCCATGTCCTAAACCCTCTCCTGTTGAAGTTCTTCAATAAATATCAAAAAGACATCCCATAGACTGTGTTGTTGGAGCCAGTGTGAATGGACTGGGGATTGCGGTGGTGGGCAGCCTATGTACTATTAGAGAAGAACCAGCTTTAACCAGCAGCCCCTAGAGAGTCATTACTTGAAAAATATAATTATATTTCAGTTGGTTTATAAGTAGAGTTGAGCGGAGACCTGGATGTTTGGGTTCGGCCGAACTTGGGAAAAAAGTTTGAGTTCGGGACCGAACTTGACCCGAACTTGACCCCGAACCCGAACCCCATTGAAGTCAATGGGGACTCGATTTTCTGAGGACTATTCGCTCATGTTTCCCGTGCTTAGAATTGTCCCTGCACAAAGTGTCATTTCTGAAGGAAACTCAATCGCAGCTATAATGAATTGTCGGCTCCCGGCAATACATAGAAAAGTCATTGATTAAAAAAAAAAGCGTGGGGGTCCCCCCAAATATCCATACCAGGCCCTTCAGGTCTGGTATTGATTTTAAGGGGAACTCCACCCCAAATTTTTTTTAAAAATGGCGTGGAGTACCCCCAAAAATCCATACCAGACCCTTAATCCGAGCACGCAACCTGGCAGGCCGCAGGAAAAGAGGGGGGGACGAGAGAGTGCCCCCCCTCCTGAACCGTACCAGGCCACATGCCCTCAACATGGGGAGGCTGTCCCCATGTTGATGGGGACAAGGGCCTCATCCTCACAACCCTTGCCCGGTGGTTGTGGGGGTCTGCGGGCGGGGGGCTTATCGGAATCTGGAAGACCCCTTTAACAAAGGGGACCCCCAGATCCCTACCCCCCCTATGTGAATTGGTAAGGGGTACATTGTACCCCTACCATTTCATGAAGAAAGTGTAAAAAAAATGTAAAATTCACATGGGGTGGCGGGATCTGGGGGTCCCCTTTGTTAAAGGGGTCTTCCAGATTCCGATAAGCCCCCCACCCGCAGACCCCCACAACCACAGGGCAAGGGTTGTGGGGATGAGGCCCTTGTCCCCATCAACATGGAGACATCCTCCCCATGTTGAGGGCATGTGGCCCGGTACGGTTCAAGAGAGGGGGGCGTTCTCTCTCGTCCCCCCCTCTTTTCCTGCGGCCTGCCAGGTTGCGTGCTCGGATAAGGGTCTGGTGTGGATTTTTAGGGGGACTCCACGCCATTTTTTTTTTAATTTGGGGTGGAGTTCCCCTTAAAATCCGTACCAGACCTGAATAGCCTGGTAATTGAATTTGGGGGAACCGCACGCTTTTTTTTTTTTTCTTTATCAATGACTTTTCTACGTATTGCCAGGAGCCGACAATTCATTATAGCCGTGAGTGAGTTTTAAATGACTTTTTTCCTTCAGAAATGACACTTTGTGCAGGGACAGTTCTAAGCACGGGAAACAAGCGCGACTTTACATACATTGCCGAACACCGGACCCGAACCCGAAGATACAGTCAATTGTTCGGGTTCGGGTCCGGGACCCAAAAACCCAAACGTTTGGTACGGACCCGAACTTTACAGTCCGGGTCCGCTCAACCCTATTTATAAGCACAGTGCCCTATCACAATAAGGGTCAACAAAATAACATGGCCAAGAATTAATTAAGCCAAACATCACAATTTATAAAATGCAACCCCCCAAATTAATGAACAAACCATAAATCACTAAACAAAGGGTTTAATAAAGGGAGGAGAGGATAGCAAGATATAAAGGGAATGTTTGGGTAAAACAAGCTGATACAAGCAGATATAAAGACTCTTTTTGTTGCCCCTAGAAGGAAATAGAGGAATCTCGAATGACCTGGAAGTTGCATATCTTAAGCCGCGTACACACGATCGGTTTTACCGATGAAAACAGTCCGATGGATTTTTTTCATCGGACAAACCGATCGTGTATGGGCCCCATCGGTCTTTTTTCCATCGGTGTCAAAAAATAGAACATGTTTTAAATTTTTCCGATGGATAAAAAAACGATAGCAAATTCCGATCGTCTATGGGCAAGTCCATCTGTTAAAAAACCCACGCATGCTCAGAATCAAGTCGACGCATGCTCAGAAGCATTGAACTTAATTTTTCTCGGCTCATCGGAGTGTTTTACGTCACCGCGTTTGGAACGGTCGGTTTTTTGACTGATGGTGTGTAGGCAAGACTGATGGAAGTCAGCTTCATCGGTTTAAAAACCATAGGAAATCCGAACGTGTGTACAGGGCTTTAAAGTACAGTACAGGACACAGGCAACTTATTCATACACCATTGGTTATAGACCCGTACCTTCAGGTGATTGGACACTGGCAAGTATTTGCAGACACGCCTCTCCCTGGCTGGCATCTCCCCTATCACCATACCCTACACTGTGAGTCCTCAGTTTTGTAACAAGCAATGCAGAGTAACAAGGAGAGTTCAGGGAATGTGTACTCTACGATATGGAATTTACAATATTCCTTTGTTTCTTACAGTAATCATACAGTTCAGGACATAGGCAACTTATTCATACACAACTCAAACAATAAATACGAGGGTGGGCAACCACTAGGCAAATTAAACTGTTGGATGCCAGAGACATAATGCCTAAAGGCCCAGAATACTCGAAAATATCTGGTAGAGTGGGCGACTAACAGTACAGGAGCAGGTTTTTGTTTCAATATTTTTATTAATTTTACAAAATAGGGTACAAAAGCATGTAAAAGATAAATGTTCGAGTCACGTCCAACAGGGCCAAATATTGAAGTAGGAGTAAGAAGAACAATGTTGCACTTAGTGTACAGTACAAAGAGACAAACTGTGCATGACAACTTCTAAGCATTGACCAAGGCGTTTAATGTGAGTCTAAGCCCATAACTTTAAGGTAATGGGAGGATCGGGAGACCTGGGGAGCCAGGCTTGCCACCCCTAAAGGGATCTAACTGTGTTCAGGCTAACTCCAACCAGGAGTCTTGGCCTACAGTGGCAGAACTTACTCTTGATCAGTATTTATGGATCAAGAAGAAAAAGAAAAAGGCACAAATTATCTATACGGCAGTAGAGGGCAATGCATCCCCAACTTTAAAGTGGTTGTACACCCTGTACAACCACTTTTACCTACAGGTAAGCCTATATTAAGGCTTACCTGTAGGTGCTGGAAATATCTCCTAAACCTCCACGGTTTAGGAGATATTTACAATAAAGCCATGCACCGATGTCTATGGCACATGTGCACTTTAGAAAGGGCAGATTGTGCCATTTCCAAAGGGGTCATGCCATGACTGGCGGCTCCCGCACGCATGCGCGAGAGTGATGTCACGCGACTCCGGCCAGTCTCAGAGCCCGAGTCCGTGGCCCTGGAAGGAAGAGGGGTGAAGATGGATGCTCGCTGCCAGTGGGTACAGCTGTGACATCACAGGCTTCGGTTTCAGGTAAGTGACACATAATGGGCTACTATGCGATCCTCTTTAAGAAGCTATCATTGGAGGTGGATTATCGGTTTCCGATCATCAATCTTACACCAATATTAGCAAGTGCTGAGCGGGTGAGGGCCAAGCTCCAGCCAAGGGGGGGAAAGAGAGGCAGAAAAGAAGGGAGTCAGGGTATAGGAGAAGGTTAGAGAGGAGGGTCCGACTATAGGAATGCATTCATAAGAGGGGTAGAGTGTACAGAGAATTTGGGATCAAGTGTGTAACAAAACCTTTGTGAAGCTTACCCAAGATTCCCAGATGGAATCAAACTTTTCAGTGCGGTGCAAGAGAATGCCTGCTATCTTTTCTTGTGCCATGATTCATGAGATTTTACCTAGCAGAACAGAGACAGTTGGATTTTTCCAAGATTTGGCTAATGTGAGTTTGGCTCCCAAGAGAATGAAGAAGATAAGGCGTTGCATAGTCTTGGAGGCAGACTCGACAGGGAAGTTGAGAAGAGCGATATGCAGAGATTTCTGTACTGGAATACTGGAGACCTTTCGGATAATAGCAAAAATTCTGTTCCAGAAACCCCTTATTTTAGGACCACCACACATGAATCATATCTCCCCTGAGATTGCAGCCTCTGAAGCATAGTGGGGAAGATGTAGGGTAGAACTTAACTAGTCTAGCTGGAACCAGGTACCATCTGGATAATACTTTTATATTTGCTTCAGCTAGAGTAGTGTTGAGAACCCCCTTGTAGGACTTTAAAAAGTTCCTGTTCCAAGTCTCAAGTTCCCATTGTTGAGATAGGTCAGCTTCCCAGGTCAGCATAAAGGACGCCTTAGATTGAGTAGAGGATAGTGCTCTGTAGATTACTGTGATTTCACCCCCTCTGCTCCATGATCTGACAACACCCTTGTTCATAAGCTGTTATTTTGGGATCTTTGGATTGGGCATTCCATAGCTTGTGAAGGAAGTTGGAAATTTGGGTAAAACTAAAGAGTTCAGAGGGTGGCATGTCCAATTTGCTTATACAATATGCTTTGGGGAGTGGGCCCAGAGGTCGAAGGAAATGGCCTATCCTAAATAGCCCTTTGTTGAGCCACCAGCTGAATGCTTTGATTTCCATCCCAGGCGGGAATGCTGGGTTCCTGAAAAGATGCATTAAAGGCTCCAGTTTGGAGGTTAGCTGGGAGTGGTGTCTCAAGTTATCCCAAAGGGAAAACAAGTGTGAGAGCGAAGGGAAAAGTATTGGGGGTCTCAATTTCTTTAGACACCATAGGAGATAGTCCAAGGTGTGGGAGGGGACTGCCTGTCTCTCGATGTGGATCCAGTCAGGCAATTCCCAGCGGGAGTAGATGATTGAGATCTGGACCAATTGTGCTGCTTGTTAATACCGGAGCAGGTTGATGAGGCCCAAACCCCCTTCATCCCTCGAGCAAAATAGGACCGCCCTAGAGAGCCGGCAACCTCCTGAACCCCAAAAAAATTAGATAATTTTGGCTTGAAAGTGTTGTAGGTGGGCCTTGTCTGGATAGGGAGGGACCTAAAGAAATATAGGATGCAAGGGAGTAGTGTCATTTTTATTGCGTTGATTCTACCCAGCCAAGGAAGAGAAGATTGCGACCACCTGGAGAGATCTGCCTCTAATTTTTTTAAAAGAGAGGGGTAGTTGGTCTGGTAAAGGTGTTCAACCTTGGCAGTCAACTTGACCCCTAGGTAAGTGATTGAGGTATCACTCCAGGAGAATTGGAAGTCCTCCTTTAGTCTTTTAAGTTAAGGTGTGGGATATTAATGTTCAGAGCTTGGTATTTGTCATAGTTGACTAGGAGATCGAGATTCTACCAAAATCGTTCAAAAGCCGACACATGTTTGGGAGAGAAATTAACGGTGAAGATACAAATAGGAGTATATCGTCAACAAATAAGGTGCATTTATGACCATAAGAGTACCACACTGAATGCCATGAATGTCCGGGTTATCGCTAATTGCAACTACCAGGGTTTCTATCGCTATGGCAAAGATAAGTGGTGAGAGAGGGCATCCTTGCCTGGTACCTCTTAGTACAGGAAAAGATTCAGAGTAAAATCCCTGCATGCGTACCAGAGCTGTCGGAGTGGAATACAAAGCTTGTAGGATATTGTTAAGAGTCCCCGAATCCCCAAAGTCTAAGGGTGGCGAAGATGTAGGGCCAGTGGACAGAATCAAATGCTTTCTGCAGATCCAGTGAGAGGAGGCTTATAAGGGATGATATGCGGTCCGCAAGGATTTTGAGTCAGAATCTTCAGGTCATTGTTTATGAGAGCGATCAGCCTATAATTGCTAACAAAGCTAGGATCCTTTCCTGGTTTAGGTATAACTGAAATGTAAGCTGAGTTTATTGAACTGTCTAGTGGAGCTCCCTGTCTTAAAGCATTAAAGAAACGAGCCATGAAAGAGGCTAAGGTTTCCGAGAATGCTTTGTAGTAGGGGACAGAAAACCGTCAGGGCCTGGTGCCGAGTGGGATTTTAAGTTTTTGATAACCAAACGTACTTCTTCCGAAGAGATAGGGGCTTCTAACCTCTGGCTATGGCGCTCTTCCAACTTTGGGATCTGGATGGCATCCAGGAACTGATCGACCTCAGACTGTGATGGATGTGATCCTTCACCATACAGTTTTTTGTAAAAATTATGGAATTCCCCTATAATTCACTGAGGGCTCTGGGATAGTGTGCCCTCATAATTTTAATTTTGGGAAGAGCAAAGGACTTGGTCCTCAGGGTCAGTCTATGAGCCAACAGGGTTCCTAATCTGTCATCTTGGCAATAGAACCATGCTCTATTCTAACTGAGCCATTTTTCTGCCTTAGATGTAAGAGCTAAGTTGGGGCGAGGGCTAAGAGGGCTGCATCTAGACTTTCTATGGGTACAGAATTTGGATTCGCCTTATGTTTTTTTGAGAGTATAGAAAACTCCTTTTCCAGTTTGTCTATTTCGGCTCTTCTAGACCTGTTGATCTGAAAAGCTATTTGGATCAGCTTTCCCCTGATCGTAGCTTCGTGTGCTGCTCACAGGCAAGAAGGTGTGGTGTCTGGTGTGTCATTGGTTCGAAAATAGTCGACAATCGCACTCTTGATTTCCTTAGACCCGATCGGATCACTAAGAATGGATTCATTGAGTCTCCAGCGTCCGCTAGTTCTCTGTCCCGAGGGGCGCTGTATGGTCAAGAATACCATAGAGTGGTCCGACCAGGCAGAGTCCCTAATGTAAGGCCAGCGGGATCATGGCTGTAGTGATAAATATGTGGTCAATCCTGGTAAAAGAGTTGTGTCGGCTAGAGTAGTGTGTGTAGTCTCGTAGTGTCGGATTATTTCTCTCCAAACATCAACCAAGCCGTATTGAAAAATTACTTTAGCAATACACAGGCTCTGCTTAGAAGGTAAGACGTTTGCCCGGTGGTCTGGATTTATCTAGGCCCTGATCTAAGGCAACATTTGAGTCCCCCCCGATTATTACTGTCCCTTCCAGAAAGGGAGCCAGGCGTTCTAGCATTGCTTGAAAAAAAAACAGTGGTCCCTTGTTTGGGGCGCAGTACGATACGAAGGAGTGTTTCTGGTTATCAATAGTTCCTTTAAGGAGTATATAGAGTATGTTCCGACAGGGTCGTAAATTTACACTTGTGTGGGAGAAAAGTATGGCTACTCCCTTGGTTTATTTATCAGAATTGGCCATAAAAAAGGTGAGGAATTTGGAGTGGATAAATGAAGGCCAATATCGTTTAGGGAAGTGTAAAAAAGGGAGGCAAAGAGGTTGGGGATTATTGCGGTGCCAAAACAACTCAATCAAAATTATTTTTAAAATGACAAATTTTATTAGATAGTATTTTAAACAGGTAATGCAAACACAAGTTCATATTAAAATTGAACACGCATGAAAGGAGCACATAATGTTTACTATTGGCCGGAGTGGTATTGGTCTTTTATAATGGCGGGTCAGGTCTTCCCTAAATGTTTCGCCAAGACATTGGCTTCTTCAGGGGAATAGGACGTGACCAATGTAATAATTATAGCTATATAAAAAAAGAGAGGAAAAAAGATTAGAAAACACAACATAAGTTAGGTATAAAGGATTTACAAAGGTAACACAATATACTAGACTATACTAGTCTCAATATAAATGCCTTCTTTTGATTGATCGGACATTTATGGCCATCCCAGGGGTTGTATCCAACATTGTGGGATACAACCCTCAATGGGAGTCGTACTGGGGGGAGGGCGGGGGGGGGGACATAGGACGTGGATCGTGCCACTAAGGGGTACAATGAGAGGAGGCTTAATTTAGGATCTCGGAGCTCCAAGACCGGAGTCCCGGAAAACAGATCAAACAAGGGAGTGCACCCCTAACCACTTTTTTGGAAGTCATAGGTATATAGAAAATAACAAAACCAAAAAAAAAAAAAAAAAAACGGGGTGGGGGGGGGACAGGGGACAAACCAGTTAAGGATAGGTAGCAGAGAAAGTAATCCGCTCAGGTGTGAATGTCTTCCAAGTAATTACTTCTTCCCAAAAACCACGGGTGCAGGCAATGCACACTCAGGCAAAGCAAAAGAACAAAATCTTCTGGACAGCAGCACACCGAATAAAATGCCTTTATTTGTAAAATCCAAAATCCAAAAACCACACTGCAGATCACAGCACACTGGTCAAACTGACGCATTTCACACAGTGTGAAACGTGTCAGTTTGACCAGTCTGCTGTGATCTGCAGTGTGGTTTTTGGATTTTACAAATAAAGGCATTTTATTTGGAGTGCTGCTGTCCAGAAGATTGTGTTCTTTTGCTTTGCCTCAGTTCAGGATAGGTGGTGGAGATATAGAGAGCACTAGAGTAAAATAAAAAAAAAAGGCCCACCACTACACCATCTTTCTATCCTGCAAAAAGTCATTTAGACATCCTAAATAGGATAGATCTAACAAAGCTGTCCCTTGGACAAGGAACCGCAAAAAACAGCCTTAGCCGAGGCGTGTGGGGTTGTTGGAAGAACTGTCAGTTCAATGAGCTCCAACTTGTGGGGCGGGTCCTTCCAACTGCCAGCAAGGAGATGAAATTTGACCGTCCTGGGAACTTCAGGGAAGTAGAGCATGCTTGGATTTTTGGGATTTGGTGTTCTCCCAGACTGGCGTCAGCGGGCTTGATGGGAGTTGTCGTTTTGCGGAATTGGAAGTGGAGCCAGGGGGATGATGTTGCGGGTCGAGCCGAATGAGGCCCAGATGTAGAAAGAGTTTTTCCCCTTCAGAGAACGAAGCAAACGTGTAGGCTTTGCCTTTGAAGAGAAGCTTGAACTGAAATGGAAAGAGCCCCCAATATTTGATTTCCTTCTCTAATAGGATCTTGAGCAGCGGTTTAAGGGCTCTACGTTTCTGGATGGTAGAAGCGGACAGATCCGTAAATATCTGGATCTCGTGGCCCTGGAAGGAGCGCTTGGGTAAAGAGCAGGATCTGCGCATCAACTCTTCCTTGATGGCGTAGAAGTGTGGTTTTACCACAACGTCCCTGGGAAGCCAATCCGAGCGTGGGGGCTTAAGGGCCCTATGAGCACAATGCAGCTCCAATCTGTGCTGTGGCATATCAGGTATCAGCTCCTTGATGAAAGCATGTATAGTTTCAGGAATGTCTTTATAGGATTCTGACAGCCCACGAACTCTAAAGTTATATCTTCTATGTCTGTTTTCGAGATCGTCTATTTTTGCCATAGCCATCTCTAATTGCTCTTGCATAATTTTGATGCAATCTGTGTTCTGGTTTGTTCTGGAAATTGTGGCATCCAGTTTAGTTTCTATGACTTCTATGCGAGATCCTAAAACCTGTAGGTCTGCTTTAATGTCACTGGTGATCTTATTCGCTGTGTTGTTCAGACCACGGTCAAGCAGGTCAGAAAATCTGGCAAATAAGTCTGCTACTGCCTCCGGCTGTGCTAGGCTCAAATCCCCGGGCTGTAGTGAGTGCTGTGCCTGAGGAGGGCCTGCCTCCATAGGAGAGAGTCCTAGCTCCTCCAGTGTATGATCGATAAGGGATTCAGTGAAGGTAGGGGACACCGGACCCAGAGGAGGTGTACTCACATAAGAGCCTAAGTTTGCTGTAGGAGCAGGGGAAGCAGCCTGTAGCGTGGTGATGCGGGCTGGAGCCAGCAGCGATGTAGCGTCCACCATCTTGGGATCCGAGACCCAGGTCCCTTCTGTCTGTGGGGCATGTAGCCGGCTCAAACACGTGGATTCCAGCGGTGCTAGAGGGCTTCATACGGCCACAGCGGGACGGAGCTCCCAGACTAAGTGTCCATTGCAGGAGCTGCTGCGTATGCACCTAGGTTTTTGTTTTTAAACATAGGTTCTAGTTATTCCTCATTCACCATGCAATTGTGTATTTTGAAGCAGGATTCTCCTTTCAAGGTCCTAAGGAAGTCATAAACAGGTAATTCATTTGTCTCATGGAAGCCATAACTTTTAAGTACATTGTACACTCTAATGGTTTTGTCTACATCCAGGCAATGTTACATTTCTGAAAGTAAAAATCTTTGCCTTGGATGTATCCAGGATCAAACCCAAGTATTCTAGGTGCAGGGTAGGCTGGGGGCAGATTTCTTAAGTTGTTTGCCCAGTCAAAGGCCTAAAGCAGCTGGATTATCTTTTCAACATTTGCTGAGATTTGTTCAGGAGAAGGTTACCTAGATAGCCTGTCACTTGGATGTGCTGAGTTTTGAGAAAGGCAAGCAAGGGTGCTAAGTTCGCAAGCGGCGTATCCTGCTGGATGTCATATGATGCCCAGTCAGGGTAATACAACCTCTTTCCGGCTGTCATTCTGCTATATGGTGGGCGGAAGTGGTTAATGAATTTTAGTGCACACAGTCACAATATAATACCAAATTATTTGTAAAATATAAAAGATGATGTTACACTGAGTAAATAGATACCTAACATGTAATACTTTAAAATCTCCATAGGCAATGCTTTAAAAGTCTTTGCAGTTTAGAGTTACACAGGGTATCTGGCACTAGAATCATTGCTCTTGATCTGACGTTTGTGGCAATACATCGTATGTGTTCGCATTTGCGTGAGACCATAGGGGACGAGGCGCTGTAATTTAAAAAATATATATATTATTTATTTTATTTATTACCTGTGTTTTTACACTGTCCCTTTATTGTATTTTTGATCAACTTTATTGCTATCACAAGGATGAACAACATACCTTGTAATAGCATGACAGGTCCAGTTTATGGAGAGATCTGTGGTCTTTAAGCTCCCAGGTCTTCCCTCTGCCCTCAAAAGCAACTGATCAAAACGAAGATCCATTTTATCAGATGCTTCACAAGCCGGTAACAGCTTGTAAACATCAAACCAAAACTAAAAGTGACTAAATCCTTGTAGCTTCAGGTTTCTTACATCACAGGGAAGGTGGAAGAACCCGGTAAAGGCAGCAAGAGGGGGGCCCCCTTCCGTGCCTTGTAGAAGTGATCGAGCAGCTGTATAGTTGCTTAAAACACTTCTACAGGAAAATGCATTGCCAGCTGAAATTTTTCATACCAGGATGAGATGTGAGTTGTTTGTTCAGGACAAAGACAGCAGGCTCAACCACAGAAATTGCCCACTTTTTTTAAAACTCCTTTTCCACTGGTTTTTGAGTGAAAATCCTTTCAGGAGTGACAGAATACACATTCTATCTGTTCATAAACATAGAAAGTTTTTGTAGGTCTCTTTGTGCCTACAGGTGTGGGGAGTGTGGTGAGATGGAGGAGAGTAAACCTCCACAATGCTAAGGCTTTTGCAGACAGAGGCAATTCATTTTTTCAACATTAGAAAGCATGTTGCGTGAGGTTACTTACCCTATATACTCAAGTATAAACCGACCCGAATATAAGCCGAGGCACCTAATTTTACCACAAAAAACTGGGAAAACGTATTGACTTGAGTATAAGCCTAGGGTGTCCATCTGCATGCCTCACTGTGCCTCACTTTGCCTCACTGTGTCCATGTGCATGCCTCACTGTGCCCATGCCTCACTGTGCCCATGCCTCACTGTGACCATGACTGACGTTTAACATGGGAGTCTATGAAAGGGGTGCCTGGCTTTGAAAAATCGATGCTACCCGGGCCGTAACTCCCCCAGACAAAAGACTTTGCACACTTATAGAGGAGAAATGGGGCTACATGTGTGCCAAGTTTGGGGTCCAGGGAACCTAAGGCTGGTCGGTACCGGTCCCCAAAGTCCGGGAGATCAGGCCCAAAAAGGTGACTCGAGTATAAGCCGAGGGGGGCATTTTCAGCACAAAAAATGTGCTGAAAAACTCGGATTATACTCGAGTATAGGTCCAGGGGACCTACGACAGGCCAGGACCGGGTCCACAAAGCTACCGGAGAAATCACCGTTTAACATGGGAGTCTATGGAAGGGGTGCCCGGCTTTGAAAAATCGGTGCTCCCCGGCCGTAGGTCCCCTGGACAACAAACTTTGCACACTTGTAGAGAAAGAGTGGGGCTACATGTGTGCCAAGTTTGGGGTCCAGGGAACCTAAGGCCGGCCAGTACTGGGTCCCCAAATTCCAGAAGATCAGGCGTAAAAAGGTGACTCGAGTATAAGCCGAGGGGGGCATTTTCAGCACAAAAAAATGTGCTGAAAAACTCAGCTTATGCTCAAGTATATACGGTATAATGACAGTGTGGGGGAAAGAAATCTTCTTCATCTTCCTCCAATACTGCCTCTATGTCCTCCTCATTCCCTTCTGATTCAGCGTCCTATAGGACCAGCATATAAGGGTCTGACTCCAGTCGAGAAACTGGAGTAGGAGAAACAGCTGGCTTTTCTGAGCTCAGGACAAAGATGGCTGAATGAAGGCCGTAATATGTCCCAGGAATTGTGAAATGGATGCAGAGAATTCTGATTTCGTCAAGCAGACAACTTGTTTCATGTCTGAAATACAGCTGGAATCAGATGCTGAGACCAGTGTTAAAAACATTTCTGCTCCGTTTGAAGGGTTGCATTGTCACAGTTTGAAAGTTTTGTGGGCTTCCGGGAGGGAAAATGTTTAACTGCTATTTAGAATTGGTTCCCTATCAAATGGTCTCCAGACTCTCCACCATAGCTACAAGTGAGGGTGTTCCCTTGTGGGGTACTCACAGTTTGGGAGATAGGATAAGTGTTTCTGGTAGGAGAACATGGTAACCTAGGTGTAGATTATCCTGCAATTAATCCTTGTGACAAAAGGGCAGGAGGAAGTGCCTGGGGACCTTATGAGGGCTCTAGATGGAAGTGGCATTGCAAAGTAAAGAATGCAAACAGTAGATTTTCTTTTGTTTAAGAAAAGTATGCAACAAGTGGTGTGAAGTAACACCAATCATCCACCTGAGATTGAGCTTTGAGTGGTTGAATTTTACCCCGTTTTACACAGTAATGGTTAAAGATACGGGGAGACCCTTTCTTATCTGTTCACATTGTTAGACTGTATATAAAGTTCAGGTTTAGCCTACCATGGTGGGCACACCCCTGAAGGGGTCTTCAGGTAATGGGTTCCATAGCAATAGGCCGCTGTCTCAGCCTGTATAGCATCCGGAGACATTGTACCACGTGCCAAGGTGAGCACCCTATACAGGAACCAGTGCATGAAGCAACATTACAGAACTTCCCCACAGTGCCAGGGACCGAGTATGGCTTTTAAGGTTTTACAGAGGTTGCCCCAATTCAGATACACTGCTTTTGTGTAGTCAATAGAAGGCAATATGGTTGATTTAATAATAAACTAATAAAGAAAAATAATAAACTAGTAAAGGTAGTTTCTCTGGAAAGGAGAAGAGGTCCATCACTCACAGACACTAGCAAAGAGGACTCACGGAGTGGGGTGTGGGTTAGGGAGGCACCCCAGGGAGGGGTGCCTCAAAAGCTTGCCAGTGTCCAATCACCTGAAAATATGAGCCTACTACAACCCATGGTGTATGAATAGGTTGCTTGTGTTCTGTACTGTACAATTAAGATAAAAATTTAGCTTATATACCAGTTAGTAAAGTCTTTGTCCAATCAAAATTCAGATGACAAGGATTGCAAAATATGGTAAATCCATCACAAAGTGGTGTTGGCGAGGATGCGTGAGATTGGCTTCACCCTGTCCTTGCCCACTGTGAATTCTTGTCTATTGACAAAAAAGTACTATCCATTTATTTGATCAAATCTGCTCAACCTCAGGGGGAGATTTACTAAAACTGGAGCACTCAGAATCTGGTGCAGCTGTGCAAGGTAGCCAATCAGCTTCTAACTACACCTTGTTCAATTAAGCTTTGACACTAAAACCTTGATTGGTTTCTATGCAGAGCTTCATCATTCGTAAATCTCCCTCCCCGTGTATTTGATTTGCAGATAATTAACCAACTTACTTGATTGCCTAACCAAAATACGATCATAAATGTGGACTGTACACAAAATATTTAGCCTTATAAATTACTATAGAAGGATGCAATTCATACAAAATAAAAATAATTTTCTCTGCAGTTGACTTAATGACTTTAGTGAAGTGAGCAAAAATCTGGAGTGGGATGTTTTTAAGGAAATTCTATTACTGAAACTAAGGTTATATTTCCACAACATTGCAAACAGTTACAGTATATTCCATATTGTAAGGTTTTAAGTAATAGTTAAAAAATGAATATTATTGCACGTCACCTAGATTATCCTTTCCAATAAATTTATTTTTTGCAATATATGCTAAGTAGTACTTTTGCAGGTTCTCTTATATGTTATTGTAATATATTCATTCCTTTACAATCAGCAGTTCGCTGTATTTTATATCGGAAATGGGCTATATGAATAGCAATGCAATCAGCCCAAGAAAGAGAACTGAAATAACGGTCAGCAGGCATCTCATTCCAACAACTAAGAGGTCCTTTTTAAATTGTGGGTCAGTTACTAATTCCCTCCAGAAGGAAAAAGAAACTTCAAAAA
This sequence comes from Rana muscosa, assembly GCA_029206835.1. Lineage (NCBI taxonomy): Eukaryota > Metazoa > Chordata > Amphibia > Anura > Ranidae > Rana > Rana muscosa. The sequence goes on along the minus strand of CM055123.1, from coordinate 94,526,617 downwards.
TTCTTACAAATTTGGATACAAAACTTGGTAATCAAGACTATTCTTTCAAACATGCATAAATTATCAGGATAAGAACAGGGCACATCTGTGAGAATGGATAGCATTTATAAAATGCAAATATTTCACCCACTTTGACATTGACAACAATTCTTCTAAAGTGTTAATCTCTTATTGGCAGCTTTGAAAGGTGGCAACATACTAAATTGAAAATTAGCTTAGAACATTACGTATTTCTTGCAATGATTTTGTCTGCTACTTATCAGTGATAATTTTATGGATTTACACAGTGAAATATACCTGTCAAAGACACTCAACAGAAACAACCATTTGTGAGTCAATTCACTCAAACTGGGATTCATAGACTCTCAAGCCAGATAACCAAAGGAAAAAAGTAATGACATTCTGGAATTCAGCAACAATTTTATTCACATTTTTGTGCATGATTAATTGTGCATGATTTATTGTGCATGTTTTTGCAAGGCCCCTTCCAGAATACTTTATATACACTTCAAAACTCTACAAGGTCCTTCTGTGTTTTACAGCAGCTTGGCAACAGCAGTGGATATGTTGCTTGCCACAACCCCATGTAATATTCTACGGTTTTATACTATGTCCTAAATATATGGAGATAGGACACAGGAGGCTTGTTTGTAGTATCAAAGCAAATCATCATGTAAACAAGCAAGTAAGAGCCCATTCACACAGGGGCGGCACGACTTGTCCCGCGACTGTGCTGGGCGTCTGCAAGACAACTTCAAAGGTGACTTCAAAAATTACTTCTGTATTGAAGTCAATGGAAGTCGCCCTGAAGTCGTCTTGAAGTAGTACAGTCGCTCCGATTAGAACGGTTCCATAGTACAGAACGGGACACGACTTGTCAAAAGTTACAATACAGCATAATTAGTAATTGCAATATGGTAATATGGTGCTTCTTTAAACAATAATACATTAAAGTTTCTAAACTACTGGGCCACATTTTCTCATTCAAAAGTTGCTGTTTTTCTTATGCCACTGTATGAAGTATGTAGAATTAGTTTTCCTTTTTTGGTGCCCAAATGCTGATGTGGTGTATCCAACAGATGGTCTTCCCCTAATAAATCTCATTTAACCTCCTTGTATTTATTTTATCAGATCGGTTATATCTTCAATCACCTTAGTCCATGCAAACTTCCTCCACTACATCCACTGGGCAACAACTGGTGACTGCTCCTCTCTCCCATCAGTGACAGTCTGTTGTTTCCATGATCAGCTCCCACTCTCTCTACTCTGTGTTCATTGGTTGATCCATTCTTCTTTACCCTGTCCAAGTGGAAGACAGTCAGCAGCTGGTCTTCTCCCTCTCCACCTTTGAGCTATACTAATTTCTTGATTTGCCTCCTCTTTACCCTAATCACAGACTGCTCCAACTCTGCTTCCCTCCACCAGCTGCAATCATCTTCCCATATTCCCCTTACCATTCTTAGTTCCTCACTACCCATTCTCCCATTGTTCCATGATGAGCTGTCACTCCTCTCTCCCTTTAAACTCCTGTTCAGCTTCCACTCTACCTCCTTCATGTCTCCTCAGACCCCCCCCTTCATGTCCACAGTTATCAACCATCATGACTCCTCCCCATGGTCCATGGTCTGCTCCTTCTCAGCCCTATCTCCCAGTGGTCCATGAATAAAGACAAATTCCAAGTAAAAATGAAATTTAAATAGTGCACTGTGCATCAATTACCTTTGTAGGGAAGTGTTTTTTGTACACCGCCTGTGAGGTTGTTTACATTCATGCCTGGTACCTACCATAGAGTTCTTGTTAAAAACAGATTTTTCCTGTTAAGAGGTTGTTTCCTGCCCCTGCTTACCCTCAAGGCTATATATATGGATGTCTTACAGGAAGTGATGAGAGAGAGTGGCCAGCCACATGCTCTGCAAGACAGGAGGTGCTGCAGGCTGATTTTGTGCTGAATCCATCCATCCATCCTTCCAGGCTGAAAAGGGAAAATTGGCAAGTGTTACTGCACTGTGTAGCTCACTGTTTGTTATATTACTGTCACTCCTGTGTGGGAATCAGAGATAGCTGGCAGATGCTTCTTTGAATCACTGAAACTTTCTATTTGCATACTGCAATATACTTGGGCTATTCTCAAGTGTATGAGAGCAAAGCTCATTTGATTATAACCTATCAAGTGACTGGTTTGAGTTGAAGTGTATATCTGTCACTACATTATTTACTGCAACAGTGTCCCTTTTTGGTCTGGCTAGTATTAGCCTAGGGAACGGTAAACAGCTCAGGGTAGTGACAGGATAGGCTTCCGACGGCCATTAGTGGTCCGGTCGCATTGATAGCCAATATTCATGTTAAGAGCCAAGAGATAGGCTAGATAGGCCTGATTTGCCTTGCAGGTGGCGTGTTCCAGACTTCTTTGTCATCGGTGTGTTCATCTGTACAAGCGTCCCCAGGAAGCCACCGTTCCACAGATGCATCAGCATTCGTCCTCTCAAGCCGCATTGCATTACGCCTTGCAGGCCAGATCATCAGGGGCCCCTGCAACTGAACTGTGCCAAAGGGCCTAATTGGAGGCATTGGTGTTAAAGGCCTTTAGTTATTTATCCAGATATATATAGATACATATATACACTGTTCTTCTCAGACATATGTATAGTCTTCCTGTTATTTCTTTGGTTGTATGTAATGCTATCACTTTATCACATATAAAGTTACACTAATCATCTGCTGGTATGTCTGCATATCTTTACTCTTAGAAATCTATACTGGATGTATTAGTACTACTGCTGTCAGTTATTTTGGGCGAGTTGCTAGTTATTGTCCTAGAAATGGATCATCTCTACATACACTGGAGCCCTGTTCTAGGTGGAGGCACTGCCAATTTAAATATTCATAGGCTCTGGCTCATTTGGTTACCTGCAGGTTAGCGCCATAGCCTGGGTGGAGAGGGCAACTTCATATGACCCCCCCCCCCTTATAACAGGGCTAAACCTTTATTCTCAGTCTTGATTCCAAACACCTCTTTCTAAGCCATCCTGTAGTATAATGCATCAAAGTCACAGCTAACTTCCTGCCCTGGGAATCATACATCCCCACTCATTCTCTTCTTGGGTGCAGATCCTCTCTTTGCCTCCGTGATTTCTCTTGCCTCCGGAGCCTATGAGAAAGGACCTGGCTGCTGAATGTGTCGCCACGACCAATAGGAGGTGTCCACATGATGCTGGCAGTGATGTGGACACCCATAGAAGGACCCCCAGGAAGAAACCAGAAATGAGAGATGTATGTGACCATGTCTGCAGGTAAGTATTTGAATAGGTTTATTTTTTTCATACCAGCAGTTAGTTAGAGGGCGGTGGGGATGGGTGCTAATATCCCGGAGTTGGGCTTTAACCACTTTCCACCCACGCTATAGCTGAAGGGCGGCTACAGCTCGGGCTTCCAGTGCCGGGAGGGCGTCAATGGATGTCCTCCCGTGATCGCCATTGTTTTTTGCTAGGCAAATCGTACATACACTTTGGCTGGTATCCCTTATGCCTTGGACACATAGGATGATTTTCTTCTCTTCTCCATTGCCTTTGCTTGCTCCTCTTCCGTCTTGGTTGATCTCCAGCATCATGTATCCTGTTGTATTTGATAGAATTTATTAAGACATGTAAGTTGTTTACAATTGGATCCCTCATGTGATTTTTAAACATATTTGATTGTTATATGTATTATACTTATCATATAGTCATTCTAGATAACTCTTGGATGTGCTACCCAAGGGCAATCTCCTGAGGAAGACCATTTTGGTCCAAACGCGTCAGCCCGCTTGGAAAACGCATCAGCTCGCTTGGAAAACCCATCTGCATCATATCCAGTTAAAGTGGATTATACTGTTTTTAGTCACACTGTATACGATGTATATGTCGTGCATATTTGAATGTTGAGTCAATATTCCCCAGTTCCTTTGTTGGGGGGGATGTTTTAGCTTTTTGAATAAATCTCTGTTTTTATGCTAATTTTTTGTCTATACATACCTTTCCACTTTTTTAGGGGTATCACAAAACCTCGGTGCTACTCACCATTCACCAGTGGATAGTGCTTTACATACAATTGGGGTTGATACCCACGATTGGGACTCTTTTTTAAAGGAATTTGGGATATTTACATAGAGAAAAATTACCTGTTTGCAAAATTTTATAACAAACTACATTTTTTTTTTTTTTTTCAAAATCTTTTTTTTTTTTTTTGTTTCTTTAGCAAAAAATAAAAAACCCAGTAGTGATTAAATACTTCCAAAATAAAGCTTTATTTGTGTGAAAAAATGATAAACATTTCATAGGGGAACAGTGTTGCATGACCGCGTAATTGTCATTCAAAGCTCTAAAAGCTGAAAATTGGCCTGGGCAGGAAGGGGGTTTAAGTTCCCAGTAGGCAAGTGGTTAAATCCCCTTCTGCCTCCTGTCCTCCCATCTCCCTAACCTATTAACACCCTGTCAGTGATGAAAAAAAAAAAGTGTAATTGGACAGTATTCTAAGCCAGTGTTTTATTAATTCCTTAGAGGGAAAAAACTTTGGTCTAAATTAACCAATTTATGAACAGGGATGCTTTTGCTATTTTTTGTTAAAACAGTAGGGTTTACCTTGTATCTAAAGCTCCTTGTGCTATAAACACGGCACCATGCAATGCTTTATAGTAGCCATATGTACGTTTGACAAGACAGCAAACAGTTCAGTAGGGGGTGCATTGAAGGTTGTTAACTTTCCTTTACCAATGTATTTAGTATTTATTTTACTGTTACCCTTCTGGTACTTCTTTGCAGCTCCCTCCTCCTGACCTCCAGAGGCATGTGAGCCCCCCCCCCCCCACCAATGGCAGGTTGGAATAGCATGCTTGTTATACCCACTGTGGAACTTAAGTGCGTAATCCTCTGTATTATGTAAAAAGGCTCTTTGATCCTGTATTGACAGATCCTCCCCCTGCTGCAGGGTCCATATAAGACACAGTCAGCGTAGTCCTGCTACACATGCTCAGTTTGGTCGCTATTGATGGAAAGAACATTTCCTGTTTCAGTTGAGCTGTTCAGGTCACATGATATTGACATCACACATTTGGGCATGTATACAGATCCTAAATGACAGCCCAGTCCCACCCTCCTCCTTTATGCCCAGTAACTAAAAAAGAACACAGTGGGTGGGATGTCACATCTTGATTGATAAATGATCCACCTCACATAAAAGCATGAGGATACAGGCTGTAGTGGACTTCAAGAGGCAGTGATTCCCATAAACGAGATAACACCATGTTTTTGCAGGGTTCTTTTTTGACTTCTCTCTCAACAGCATCAGTTACAGCCTGCAGACGTGCATATTGATGTAATAGATATTTCTAAACTTTTAAAAATACATTTATTTCCCAATTTCTAAATTCATAAATAATACAGATTGTGTCAAAATGAGTTATGGTTTCTTTTTTATATTTGTGATCCTTCTTTCTCTCTTTCTGTGCCTTTCCTCTTTTTCTCTCTCTCTCCCCTGTCATCCTCATCCCACCTGGCTCACCACTGCAACCTTCCTAACACACTACTCCTGTCATCCTCATCCTAATCACACCTGACACTCCACTGCAACCTTCCTAACGCCCCACCCCATCATCCTCATCCCACCTGACACCCCACTGCAACCTTACTAATACCCCAACCCCTTGTCATCCTCATCTTCATCAAACCTGGCACCCACTGATACTTTGCTAACACCCCACCCTCTGTCATCCTCATCTTCATCACACCTGGCACCCCACTGCCACCTTGCAAAAACACTACCCCCTGTTATCTTTATCCTTCTCCCACCTGGCACCCCACTGCAACCTTCCTAACACCCCACCCTCTGTCATCCTCATCTTCATCACACCTGGCACCCCACTCCAACCTTCCTAACACCCCACCCTCTGTCATCCTCATCTTCATCACACCTGGCACCCCACTGCAACCTTGCTTACAACCTACCCCCTGTCATCCACATCCTCATCACACCTGGCACTCTACTGCAACCTTCCTAACACACTACCCTTGTCATCCTCATCCTAATCACACCTGACACTCCACTGCAACCTTGCTAACAACCTACCCCCTCTCATACTCATACTCATGTTCATCACACTAGGCAACCCACTGCAACTTTGCTAACACCCTACCCCCTGTCATCCTCCTCCTTATCACACCTAGCACCCCACTGTAACCTTGCCCCTGTCATCCTCATCACACCTGTCACCCCGCTGCAACCTTCCTAACACAGTACCCCTGTCATCCTCATCTTCATCACACCTGTCACCCCACTGCAACCTTGCTAACACTTTCCGTCCTGTCATCCTCATCCTCGTGTTCATCACACCTGGCACCCTACTTCAACAACCTACCCCCTGTCATCCTCATCTTTACACCTGGTACTCCACTGCAACTTTGCTAACAACCTACTCCCTGTCATCCTCTTGACACCTGGCACACCACTGCCAGATTGCTAACACCCTACCCCTGGCATCCTTATCTTTATAACACCTGGCACCCCACTGCAACCTTGCTAACACACCACCCCCTGTCATCCTCATCCTTATCACACCTGGCTACCCACTGCAACCTTGCTACCAACCTACCCCCTGTCATCCTCATCATACCTGGCACCCCACTGCAACCTTGCGAACACCTTCCGCCCATCATCCTTATCCTCATGTTCAACACATCTGGCACCCCACTGCAATCTTGCTAACACCCTACCCCCTGTCATCCTCATGTTCATCACACCTGGCATTCCACTGCAACCTTGCTAACAACTTACTCCCTGTCATCCTCATTTTCATCACACCTGGCACCCCACTACAACCTTGCTAACACCCTACCCTCTGTCATCCTCATCCTTGTCACACCTGGCACCCCACTACAACCTTGCTAACAACCTACCCCTATCATCCTCATCACACCTGGTACTCCACTGCAACCTTCCTAATACAATACCCCCTGTCATCCTCATCTTCATCAAACCTGGCACCCACTGATACCTTGCTAACACCCCACCCTCTGTCATCCTCATCTTCATCACATCTGGCACCCCACTGCCACCTTGCTAAAACACTACCCCCTGTTATCTTTATCCTTCTCCCACCTGGCACCCCACTGCAACCTTCCTAACACCCCACCCTCTGTCATCCTCATCTTCATCACACCTGGCACCCCACTGCAACCTTGCTAACACCCCACCCCCTGTCAGTCTCATCCTTATCACACCTGGCACCCCACTGCAAACTCTCTAACAATCTACCCCCTGTCATCCTCATCACACCTGGCACCCGACTGCAACCTTCCTAATACACTACCCCCTGTCATCCTCATCTTCATTGCACCTGGCACACCACGGCCAGATTGCTAACACCCCCCTACTGTCATTCTCATCACACCTGGCACCCCACTGCCACCTTGCTAACACCCTATCTCTGTCTAACTTATCCCCCCTATAACCCACTGCCAGCTTCCAAACACCTGCATTGACAAATTAGCTTATTCCAATATTGAGAGGACAAGGGTCTCTTCCCCACAAATGTGTTGTGGCGGGTAACAAGGTCTGTGGACGGGAGCTTATTGAAACACTAGGTTACCAATAAAGATGCCACCCCAGGTGAATGATTAATGTGTTATTAAACCCACAACAGTAAAATCAGTCTGTATATGCAGTAAAGCATGCTTGTTATACCCCTTAGTGTGGAACTTAAGGGCTTAAACCTCCACATTGTGTAAAAAGGCTGTTTGATCCTGTCTTCTCTGATCATCTCTTTCTTCTACGGACTCCAAAAAATAACCTAATATTTACAGAGTCTATAGAGTCAGGCTGCTCAATTTGGTGTGTATTGCTAGAGAGTTTTTTTTTGTTTTCCTTGGGAAGGTGCATGTGATCAACACAGGGCCAATCGGCACTGTCAAGACATGTCCAGACAGAGGATCAAGGGTCTTGAAGCCTGATAGGCACAATGGTGAGAGAAATGAAAACTCCTCCCACAAGCTTCCAGCACACACTGATAGTCAAAAGTCAAAAGATTGCTCTAACTGCTCTAACTGAAAAATACAGCTGATGAAAAAAGGTATTTATCAGTTTATATTTACTAAAACTATTGCATTTCCATGTTTTGTGTACTGTGGGAGACCAACTATAGTGACTGCAGGATCTTGGTTTAGTAACACTTTAAGATACCCTGAACAACACTTATGCCGCGTACACACGGTCTGAAAAGTTTGATGTGAGCTTTTGGTCGGACATTCCGACTGTGTGTAGACTCCATCCGACTTTTTCTGTCGGAATTTCCGACAACTAAAATTTGCGAGCTGGTTCCCAATTTTTACGACAAGAAAAGTTATTGTCGGAAACTCCGATCGTCTGTATGCAATTCCGATGCACAAAAAAACACGCATGCTTAGAATCAAGCAGAAGAGCCGAACTGCCTATTGAACTTCATTGATCTCGGCTCGTCGTACGTCTTGTGTGTTACCGCGTTCTTGACGGTCGGAATTTTGTGTGACCGTGTGTATGCAACACAAGTTTAAGCCAACATTCCGTCGGAAAAAAATCCACGGTTTTCTTGTCGGATTTTCCGATCGTGTGTACGGGGCATAAGACTCCAGATCCGCATCCATCTTCTACAGTGTAAGGAGCTTTTAAGCCAACCCTGGCAACACTGTAGATGCCACCTTCAGCTAGCTAGCAGACTTCTCTGTTTTTGGTCCCATGCCTCTGGGCATCCACCCAAGAGAGTCACCAGGTCACTGTGAGAAAACCAACAACCTCCAAGTTCTTTCTTCCAGCAAGGTCCTCTATGTATTAATGTGTGTCGTGGTGTGAATGAGGCAGTGACCTGCAGTTACCCAGTGCAAAAAAAACGCAGGTTACTGAGTCTCTGGTCAATATCAATAGCCCTCTTCACAATAGGTCCTAAAGGGCAAGTGTTTCTCAACTCCAGTCCTCAAGGCGCCCTAACAGGTCATGTTTTCAGGCTTTCCATTATTTTGCACAGGTGATTCGATCAGTTTCACTGCCTTAGTAATTATCACAGCCGTTTCAACTGAGGGAAATCCTGAAAACATGACCTGTTGGTGTGCCTTGAGGACTGGAGTTGAGAAACACTGCTATAGGCTTTAGAAAGGAATCTAAATGGCTCTGAAACACTTAACAATGCCCCTTTTGCATTCCAGCAACATCTGACATCACTTCCGGTCCAGCTCTGACCTTCATTAAGATCAGCGTTGCCAACTTTCAGTAAAATTATGAACAGTTTGGAAAATCCACACATTTTGCATCTGTCCATGAATGTCTGTTGAGGATATGCAGTCTGTATGTTTGTAATGGACATTCACAAACAGATACACAAATTATGGATTTTACAAACGGTTCATACATTTTGTGAAAGTTGGCAACCCTGAGTGAGATCCCTGGCTTACTGGTCCATGGTTCTGAGCCTACTTTGTGGTTTCTTCCACCTGGCCAGTGTCGGTGAGGCTGTGCCTAGGACAGGTGCCATATTCTGCTAACTTTGTGAGTTTTTTATTGTCTTTTTACCATTAAATTATTTTTCTTGCTATGGTGGGCATCCTCTGGTGTTCTTTTCTTTTCACTAAACTTAGTGTGAAAGAGCCCTAATGCTCCGTACACATGATCGGATTTTCCATCGGAAAAACCTTGGATGTTTTTTCAAGCTTGGCTTGCATACACACGGTCACACAAAAGTTCTCTGAACTTTCGACCGTCAAGAACGCGGTGACGTACAACACTACGACGAGCCGAGAAAATGTTGCATGCGTCAAATTGTTTCTGAGCATGCATCGGAATTTTGCGCGTCAGAATTGCTACAGACGATCGGAATTTCCGATCGGATTTTTTCCCATCTTAAAAATTGAGAACCTGCTCTCAATCTTTTGTGCCGGAAATTCCGACAGCAAAATTGCGATGGAGCATACACACGGTCGGAATTTCCGACCAAAAGCTCACATCGGACTTTTGCTGGTGGAATTTCCGGCCATGTGTAAGCGGCATTATGCCCCGTACACACGATCGGATTTTCCGTCGGGAAAAACCTTGGATGGATTTTCCGTCGGAAAAACCTTGGATGGTTTTTCCGACGGAATTCCGCTCAAGCTTGGCTTGCATACACATGGTCACACAAAAGTTCTCTGAACTTTCGACCATCAAGAACGCGGTGACTGTTCTGTCTCAAGGACATTCAGCTAAACCGTTCTTATCCCATAAACATGATACCATATTTCTTTGATCGCAGTTTATTGGAACAAGCTAGGTGAAACTACAAAAAACAAGAATAAACCTTGATAAGTACAATATCCCATACATTTAGCATACATTGCAGAGACAAAGATACACTGTACGATATGAGACAGTAAAAACTTACTTTTTAAAGCGGAAGTAAACCCATCGATTTAAGAGTTTCAAAAAGCAGTTACATTCCCGGCATGCCGGGAATACCAACTGTCACATTAGTTGTGCTCTCAACCAAACTGTCAAACCATCCAATGGCTGGTGTCATAACTTATCACATGTGCAGCATCATGGCAGTTGAAGATTAAACAGACGCCAAGATGGCAGCTTCCTTGCCTGAAAATGATACGAGGGTTTACTTCCACTTTAAGTTCTCTAAGGGTTGATGGTAAGAGATTGAAATAAGACATATCCTGCTTCCTGCAGTGTCTTGAAAAGCATGGTGAATGTGTCTCTTCATGTGAGATTTTACCCAAAATACTTTGCTTTCTAATCACTTCCTGGGTTATACATTAATACATTTAATAATGAACAAACTGAAACAATACCAAAAAGGGACGCTAGATGGCGCCTATGCTCTGCAAATGATTTCTATAGAAATTACAACCTTAAATGTAATTTTATTCAACACAAATGCAGATAATCAGAATATAGACATCTGATGGACAGAACTGTGACGTACAACACTACGACAAGCTGGGAAAATGAAGTTCAATGCTTCAGAGCATGTGTCGAATTGTTTCCGAGCATGCATCGGAATTTTGCACGTCGGAATTGCTACAGATGATCGGAATTTCCCATCTGAATTTTTCCCGTCGGAAAAATTGAGAACCTGCTCACAATCTTTTGCTGGCGGAAATTCCGCCAGCAAAAGTCCGATGGGGCATACACGCGGTCAGAATTTCTGATGAAAAGCTCACATTGGACTTTTGCTGGTGGAATTTCTGACCGTGTGTATGCGGCATAAGAGTTTCTTTATGCATTCACTGGTGTGGCAATGTGTTCAGTTTAGGACTCTACATAACAAATGTTGCAAAAAATGTTTTTGTTTAAAAATTTCATTTTAAAACCAATTTTTTACATTTGCAGGTGATGTGCATGATATTGAATATTTGTTGTTAAGAGGACTGGTCATGTTGTTATAGTATTGCAGCCAGAGCCAGTTCATACCGTTAATGGGGTTTTGTTGTCTAATTTAAACGATCCCTTACAGTCAGGCTTATCATATATCACAATCACTCCAGGGCTTCTACCTCCCTAGCAGAAAATCAAGCCCTTACCCACTCCAGCTTAAACAAAGTAATCTTTTGTAGGTAGAGTTGCTCTTTAAATTCTATTCTGATCTTGAAATGCAATTTTTATATATAATTCATTAAATGTAAGTTCCAAATGTCGGTGTACTTATATAGGTCTCTGCCTCTCTCCAAACACATTAAATAGGATGTAGGTGTATATCTAGACATATCAATTTTGCTGTTTCCACAATTAGATGTTTCTAATCTAAAATCCTCTGAATTATTAAATACCCATTAAAAGTGGTACAGATATTGTTACATGAAAAGTGATTTCATTTTATTGCAGCTTCAATATATGTCAAGAGGCACCTTTAAAACCAGCAAGCCAGAAGTGATTTATCATTGCATAATGTTCGTAATCTTTCCTGAAGCTACACATTTGCTGGTATTTAGAAAATGTTTACAAAATGTTCTCTCTAGGAACAATGTTCTGCTGGGTGCCCAGTTTTATGCTAACAACAATCTAAAGATGGTAGGCCCCCAAAGATACATCCACTTGGGCAAAAATGTGGATGTGTCTTTCCTCTAAGACCCGATTACACCAATACAGACTAAATGGAGATATACAGTATACACACACCAACTATTTTATTATTTAATGTGATTGTAAAGCTTCCTGTTTGTTTGTTTTTAAACAACAAAAATGTATCACTTACCTCCACTGTGCAGTTTGTTTTGCACAGTGTGGCCCTGAACCTCCTCTTCTGGGGTCCCCGGCGGTGCTGGTAGCTCCTCCCTGCATCGTATAACCCCCTAGGAGAAGCACTCCCCCGGGAGGTTACCTTGCGTGCACGCTCCCGAGTCCAGCATTTGCATCCATAGACGCAGAATGCCGGACTTGGCCCCGCCCCCGGTGCCGTGTAATTGTATTTGATTGACAGCAGCGGGAGCCAATGGCTGCGCTGCTATCAATCTATCAACTCAAGAGCCGAGAACCCCAGGTAGAGGAAGCGCACGTCTCTGCATTAAGGTGAAAAAACACGAGGGTTTACAACCCCTTTTAAGCACTGGTTCACTCCACAAAAGGAGATCATGTTTTGACACATACTTCCACTCTCCCATGTCGCATCGTAAAGTGGACCAAAGAGTAACCTTAGATGAATCAGTTCCTTGCCTTTCTATTCACACAGAAGAAAACACTTTTTGACCAGAACCCCATTCACTGCGTCTTAACTCATTCTTGAAGTAACCCCAGGTGGTATGAATGTATTGCCATTGTTGCCTATTTGTTGCCCATGTATTGCCACCAGTACCCATCTATTGTATTTCCTCTATTGCCTGTCTGCAATTATCACAATTGCCTATTTGTTGCCTACTGCATTTATTGTCATGATTACCATTTCTGTCCCATATATTTTTACAATCGCCTGTTTTTTACCCACATATTAATATTGTCACTATGTTACCCATGTAATGCCACAATTGCCTGTATGTGATCTGTTTACTGATTTATTGCCACAGTTCAGAACTATAGAACCCTCTGTGTTAGTGTGTCACCAAGTCAACACTGGTAGAATAAAGTGCACTAAATATTGCTAAACTAGGACTTACTGCAATTGGGCAGTGAGCAGTTTTTATACTGACTGTATTACACGGTGCTGTTTAGCACACCAAAGTGTAAGTCTTTAAATGTCTAAATTAATTTTATTCATTGTCTGTTCACCACAGCCTTGGCCAGTGGTTGTGTAGATCTGAATATGCAGGGTTTATTGGAATCTAGAAATTCCCTTTAATGAAAAGGGGGCCCCCAGATATTGGACCTCTCCATGTGAATCTCCGTGAATCACCATGATGAGCATCCCCCATGTTCATATACTCCACCCCCTTTGTTTTTTATCAGCTGTCATCCACTGAACCTGTCATTGGGTGGGAGTGAAGCAATGAGACCTGTGTCGGCAGTCGGAAGGTTATTTTCTTTCAGTGAGTTGGCAACATCTGGCATCATGATTTCTGTGGATATACACTGTCAGATGATGGTTTTGACAGATGTTCATCAAAGGACTTTTTTTTTTTTTTTAATAAAGGCCTTTAAAGGATTTAAACTTCAAAATTATGTTTGTGAATGAGTACAGATGTACTCTTTGCTCATTCACACTAGGGGCCCACTTATTATTAACCACTTCAGCCCCGGACCATTTTGTTGCTAAAGGACCAGGCCCCTTTTTGCGATTCGGCGCTGCGTCGCTTTAACTGACAATTGCGCGGTCATGCGACGTGGCTCCCAAACAAAAATGGCGTCCTTTTTTTTCCCAATAGAGCTTTCTTTTGGTGGTATTTGATCACCTCTGCGGTTTTTATTTTTTGCGCTATAAACAAAAATAGAGCAACAATTTTGAAAAAAATGCAATATTTTTTTTATTTTTTGCTATAATAAATATCCCCCAAAAAATATATAAAAAACTTTTTTTTTCCTCAGTTTAGGCCGATACGTATTCTTCTACATATTTTTGGTAAAAAAAATCGCAATAAGCGTTTATTGATTGGTTTGCGCAAAAGTTAGAGCGTCTACAAAATAGGGGACTGTTTTATGGCATTTTTATTAATATTTGTTTTTTACTAGTAATGGCGGCGATTAGCGATTTTTATTGTGACTGCGACATTATGGCGGACACATCGGACACTTTTGACACATTTTTGGGACCATTGTCATTTTTACAGCGATCAGTGCTATAAAAATGCACTGATTACTGTAAAAATTACACTGGCAGTAAAGGGGTTAACCACTAGGTGGCACTGTAGGGGTTAAGTGTGCCCTGATGAGTGTTTCTAACTGTAGGGGGGATGGGCTGTGTGTGACAAGACAGTGATCACACTTCCGATTACAGGAAGCAGTGATCACTGTAATTGTCACTAGGCAGAGCGGGGAGATGCTTGTTTACATAAGCATTTACCCGCTCTATCTCTCTGTGAGACAATCGCGGGTGTCCCCGCAGTGATCGAGTCCGTGGGACCCACGGTCGGGCTCACGGAGAAAGCGTCAGGGTCGCAAGCGCGCCGGCGGCGGCGTGCACGCGACCCAACAGCGGCATCTTAAAGGTGACGTACCTGTACGTGCCTATGCCTGTCCGTGCCATTCTGCCGATGTGTATATATACAGGAGGCGGTCTTTAAGCGGTTAAAGGGCGCTTCCAAATTCTGAAAATCCCCCCATCCACAGACCCCCACAACCACCGAGCTAGGATTGTGGGGAAGAGGCCCTTGTCCTCATCAACATGGAGGCAAAAATGCTATACCCAAGGGGTCCCTTCATGTTGAGGGCATGTGGCCTTCTATGGTTCAAGTGGGGGAGGTTATCACACTTTTCCCATTCTATCCTGCCAGGCTGCATGCTTGGATAAGGGTCTAACATGGATTCTTATTTTGGGTGCGGGGCCTCAATGCTTTTTTTTCTTTGTGAGCCCCCCCCCTCCTTAAAAATTCATACTAGACCCAGAAGGGCATGATGTAATTTGGAGGGAACCCCAGGCTGTATTTGTTTTAACTCTCCCCAGCTTTTGCGTTTGCTTACATGGCCAGGGATTCCCCACCCAGTTAAAGTCTTTGTAGACGAAACGCGTCGGTTTTGATGAGTCCTTTCCATGCCATTGTGCCTTTTTGAATTTTATGCTTTTGTGATCACAGAGGAGATTTTTTACTTGATGTAATACATCTTGGAATCTATGTAAAGCCTTTTTATTCCAAATGGACCCGTAACCATACAGTTTTTATCTATGTGGAGGATTTCTGTTGTTTTTTATGGATGCTGTTAACCATAAACCTACCAAATGGCTCTGTGGTGGAAGGAGTTTTTTTACCATCTGGAACATTGTCATCCTGATCCATATTCTCACATGCCGGGTCGAGGTTGCCTGAGGTGGCTCAGCTGAGGAGGAGGTATTGCACCACTCGCTGTCCAGAGCTTTGATATCACATGCCTGGTTGGTGCTACCTTCTGGTAACCGTATATAATATTCTCCATTGGGTGGTGGATGCACACACGGCGGTGACTCCTTTTGTCCTACACTCCTGGATTCCTTCCCATCAATATATACAGTACTAATGGACTAATGTTTTAATCAATAATGGAACTATACTACAAATAGATGGGAGCAAAGAAAATGGGATTTTTAATGGTGCAGAAATGACAAAGTATCAAGCAGATTATAATAAAATATTTTTATTTTGACACCAAAATAAAAACAATGGTAAAAAAACGGTGTAGAGAGTGATTGGTACAAACAGTACAGTTGAATTGGACAGTTGGATGGCCTAACTCCTGACATGTTTCGCCCCTAAATCGGGCTTCTTCAAAGGGGAAGCACTGTCCAATAGGTGACATACATCTTCTACAAAATACAAAAAAAAAAGACAGACAAATACATATACAATCCATTAATAATGATAACCAAACATATATTATAATATTAGTGATAAAAAGGTCTATGCATGCACAATTCACTACAAATGTTGATTTACAATTGCACAGTGCACTTTATTTAGAGACACTATCAATCAGATGATGGTGTTAGAGTTTTTTGTATTTGCTAATCAAAAATGTATTTTGTATATCACAGTATGTTGATATGTCAATACTCAACATTTGATTCCTAGCACTGCACTGTTTTCACTTTATGTAAGTGAATGGGGCCAGTGATGTCACTGGTGCCTGCACCAGCTAGAGACCTAGTGCATTATCCTAAAACCATAGCTTTATTATTATAAAAAGTGGTAAGTATTATACTCACAAATTGGCAATTGTATCAAAGCTCATTACATAATACAGCATCGTTCAGTCCACACAACCTGGCAGGAGGTAAAGATCCAATAGGCTAACACGTTTTGAGGACTAGCCTCTTCCTGAGAGCCAACAAGACTGTTGCTTGCACCCCTCTTATATAGCAAAATGACATTGTCATTTTGCTATATAAGAGGGGTGCAAGCAACCTCCTGCCACAGGTTATGATGGAATGAATGATGCTGTATTATGCGATGAGCTTTGATGCAGTTGTCAATGTGTGAGTATAATGCTGCGTACACACGGCCGTTTTTAATGTCATTGAAAAAAACTACGTTTTTCTCGCTGTGATTCTTCTCAAGCCTGCCTTGCCTACACACTATCATGAAAAAAAATGCTTGAGCAAAGCGCGGTGACGTACAACACGTTCGACAACACGTATGACAGCACTATAAAGGGGAAGTTCCATTCGGATGGCGCCACCCTTTGGGCTGCTTTTGCTGATAACGTGTTAGTAAAGTTTGGTGAGAGACGATTCGCGCTTTTCTGTCTCGTGCTTTTCAGTCCGTGCTATCTCCATTACGAACGCTAGTTTTACCAGAACGAGCACTCCCGTCTCATAACTTGTTTCTGAGCATGCGTGTTTTTTCCCATCATTTAAAGTGTACACACGGCCGTTTTCCACGACGAGAAAAACGACGACGTGAAAAACTACGAGAAAAAATAGAGCATGTTCTAAGTTTTTATTGCCCATTTTTCTCATCGAGAAAAATGCTCTGGAGCCTACACACGATCGTTTTTAATGACCAATTAAAAAAATTGCATTTTTCTCGTCATGAAAAACGGTCATGTGTACGCGGCATTATACTTACCACTTTTTATAACAATAAAGCTATGATTTTAGGATAATGCACTGTGCCCCTTACAATTTATTCAGAGGCAGAACTCACATTGAAAGGAGCTATCTGCCATTATTTAATGAACAGTAACTGCTCAGTGGACCAGCTTAAAAAAAAAAAAGTAAATAAAAGGTGAAAACATAGGTTTCAGGTGATCACCCTGAATAATATACAGGTCCTTCTCAAAAAATTAGCATATTGTGATAAAGTTCATTATTTTCTGTAATGTACTGATAAACATTAGACTTTCATATATTTTAGATTCATTACACACAACTGAAGTAGTTCAAGCCTTTTCTTGTTTTAATATTGATGATTTTGGCATACAGCTCATTAAAACCCAAAAATCCTATCTCAAAAAATTAGCATATCATGAAAAGGTTCTCTAAACGAGCTATTAACCTAATCATCTGAATCAACTAATTAACTCTAAACACCTGCAAAAGATTCCTGAGGCTTTTAAAAACTCCCAGCCTGGTTCATTACTCAAAACCGCAATCATGGGTAAGACTGCCGACCTGACTGCTGTCCAGAAGGCCATCATTGACACCCTCAAGCAAGAGGGTAAGACACAGAAAGAAATTTCTGAACGAATAGGCAGTTCCCAGAGTGCTGTATCAAGGCACCTCAGTGGTAAGTCTGTGGGAAGGAAAAAGTGTGGCAGAAAACGCTGCACAACGAGAAGAGGTGACCGGACCCTGAAGAAGATTGTGGAGAAGGACCGATTCCAGACCTTGGAGGACCTGCGGAAGCAGTGGACTGAGTCTGGAGTAGAAACATCCAGAGCCACCGTGAACAGGCGTGTGCAGGAAATGGGCTACAGGTGCCGCATTCCCCAGGTCAAGCCACTTTTGAACCAGAAACAGCGGCAGAAGCGCCTGACCTGGGCTACAGAGAAGCAGCACTGGACTGTTGCTCAGTGGTCCAAAGTACTTTTTTCGGATGAAAGCAAATTTTGCATGTCATTTGGAAATCAAGGTGCCAGAGTCTGGAGGAAGACTGGGGAGAGGGAAATGCCAAAATGCCTGAAGTCCAGTGTCAAGTACCCACAGTCAGTGATGGTCTGGGGTGCCATGTCAGCTGCTGGTGTTGGTCCACTGTGTTTTATCAAGGGCAGGGTCAATACAGCTAGCTATCAGGAGATTTTGGAGCACTTCATGCTTCCATCTGCTGAAAAGCTTTATGGAGATGAAGATTTCATTTTTCAGCACGACCTGGCACCTGCTCACAGTGCCAAAACCACTGGTAAATGGTTTACTGACCATGGTATTACTGTGCTCAATTGGCCTGCCAACTCTCCTGACCTGAACCCCATAGAGAATCTGTGGGATATTGGGAAGAGAAAGTTGAGAGACGCAAGACCCAACACTCTGGATGAGCTTAAGGCCGCTATCGAAGCATCCTGGGCCTCCATAACACCTCAGCAGTGCCACAGGCTGGTTGCCTCCATGCCACGCCGCATTGAAGCAGTCATTTCTGCAAAAGGATTCCCGACCAAGTATTGAGTGCATAACTGAACATAATTATTTGAAGGTTGACTTTTTTTGTATTAAAAACACTTTTCTTTTATTGGTCGGATGAAATATGCTAATTTTTTGAGATAGGATTTTTGGGTTTTCATGAGCTGTAAGCCAAAATCATCAATATTAAAACAAGAAAAGGCTTGAACTACTTCAGTTGTGTGTAATGAATCTAAAATATATGAAAGTCTAATGTTTATCAGTACATTACAGAAAATAATGAACTTTATCACAATATGCTAATTTTTTGAGAAGGACCTGTACTGCACACTTTTTCCTGTTTGGAACAATTAAACTTATAGCAAGATATTAGTTACTACTGTATGTTTGTGCTGTAAACTTAAAATAAAATTCATTCGTACTCTCGTAACATTTAGAAAACAAATGAAAACTTTTTTCGAAATCCAATTTATATTCCTGATTTCATTATTTCCTATTTTATATTCAGCAAGTTCCATAACTAAAGGAATGCTACTAGTTCATACATTTTATTTTAGCCTCTCACAGAATGCAGTGACTATGAATAGCACATGGCTAACAATATTCTAACACTACAGGTGCCCTTGAGAACAGGAGTAGGAAAATAATGATCTATTATACTTTAACTTTACAGTAAACACCCATGTTAAATTGACAGCATATCTAAAATGTGTGAATGCAATCATACCCGCTAACCCTCCTTACAATTAACTTTTTAAAATTCATTCATTTTTATCACCTGCTGAGCTGACGGAAGCTTTTCCAGAAAAAGTAACCATAGATTAGCTGGTGCACAAAGTGTAATGCCACGTACACACGACCGTTTTTAATGACGAGAAAAATTCCATTTTATAAAATGGTCATTAAAAATGATCGTGTGTGGGCTTCAGAGCATTTTTCACAACGTGAAAAATGGGCAAGAAAAAATTGGAACATGCTCTCATTTTTCTCGTCGTTTTTCACGACGTCGTTTTTCTCGTCATTAAAAACGGCCGTGTGTGGGCTTTAACGACGTGAAAAACAATGCGCATGCTCAGAATCAAGTATGAGACGGGAGCGCTCGTTCTGGTAAAACTAGCGTTCGTAATGGAGATAGCACATTCGTCACGCTGTAACGGACTGAAAAGCACGAGGCCGAAAAGCGTGAATCGTCGCTCAACAAACTTTACTAAAATGAAGGGTGGCGCCATCCGAATGGAACTTTCCCTTTATAGTGCCGTCGTACGTGTTGTACGTCACCGCGCTTTACTCGAACATTTCTTTCCACGATAGTGTGTAGGCAAGGCAGGCTTGAGAGGAAACACAAAAAATCACGTCAAGAAAAATGCAGTTTTTTTCAATGACATTAAAGACGGTCGTGTGTACGCGGCATTACAAGTATAAGTTTGGAAAGTGTAATTGGAGGCTTTATTTAACCACTTAACGACGCTCACTGTATATATACGTCGGCACAATGGCACCGACAGGCACAATCACGTAGAGTGTACGTGATTGCCTTTGTACAGTTGGGGGGTCCAATCGGACCCCCCTTCTGTACAGTGAGCGGTCGGAATTCGTTGGGGAGCGATCCGACATGAGGGGACGGCCGTTCGATTCCGGCCACCCCCCCGCGATCGCTCCCGGCGAATAGAAATGCCCCCTCTGTCTGTGGAATGTACACACAGACAGAGAAAG
The DNA here is from genome assembly GCA_029206835.1 of Rana muscosa. Lineage (NCBI taxonomy): Eukaryota > Metazoa > Chordata > Amphibia > Anura > Ranidae > Rana > Rana muscosa. The sequence continues at coordinate 94,506,258 of CM055123.1, read as the reverse complement.
CAGGAGGAAGTGATGTCATCTCCTGTGCGGCGCTCACATATACCGAGCGCCGTACAAGAGAAGACATCAAGGTTAGTGCACAAACACTACACTAACACCAGCACACATAGGCACATAAATCGCCCCCCCAGGCCCCCCCAGATCACCCCCCAGCCCCCAGTCACAGTGTCACTGATTGCAGTGACCATTTATTTACTGATCACTGCAATCAGTGACATTTGTGACTGTAAAAGTGTCACTACATTTAGTTTTAGGTCCAGTGTAGCCCCCTAACCCCCCCTAATAAAGGTTTAACCCCTTGATCACCCCCCAGATAACCCTTTCACCCCCTAGCACCGCCGTCGCTAAGCGATCATTTTTCTGATCGCTGTCTTAGCGTCGGTGATGCAGATCGGTACCCAGTAATTTTTTTTAGGCTCGCCGCAGGTTTTTATAGCGTCGGGTACCCCCATAAATTATCTAATAGAGGTTTAACCCCCTTGATCACCCCCCAGGTAACCCTTTCACCCCCTATCACCACTGTCGCTAAGCGATCATTTTTCTGATCGCTGTCTTAGCGTCGGTGATGCAGATCGGTAGCCAGTAATTTTTTTTAGGTTCGCCGCAGGTTTTTATAGCGTCAGGTACCCCCATAAATTATCTAATAAAGGTTTAACCCCCTTGTTCGCCCCCCAGGTAACCCTTTCACCCCCTATCACCACTGTCGCTAAGCGATAATTTTTCTGATCGCTGTCTTAGCGTCAGTGATGCAGATCGGTAGCCAGTATTTTTTTTTTTAGGTTCGCCGCAGGTTTTTATAGCGTCAGGTACCCCCATATATTATCTAATAAAGGTTTTAACCCCCTAATTGCCCCTAGTTAACCCTTTCACCAGTGATCATCATATAAGTGTTACGGGTGACGCTGGTTAGTTAGTTTGCTTTTTATAGTGTCAGGGCACCCGCCGTATATAACCCAATAAAGGTTTAACCCCCTGATCGCCCGGCGGGTGATATCAATTAGGTTTTAGCGTCAGAGAGGGTCTGCGTCACAACCCAGGCAGCGTCAGGTTAGTGCCAGTAATGCTAACACCCACGCGTGAAGCATACACCTCCCTTAGTGGTATAGTATCTGAACAGATCAATATCTGATCTGATCAGATCTATACTAGCGTCCCCAGCAGTTTAGGGTTCCCAAAAACGCAGTGTTAGCGGGATCAGCCCAGAAACCTGCTAGCACCTGCGTTTTGCCCCTCCGTCCAGCCCAGGCCACCCAAGTGCAGTATCGATCGATCACTGTCACTTACAAAACACAACACACATAACTGCAGCGTTCGCAGAGACAGGCCTGATCCCTGCGACTCCAGTGCTGTAGGAGGTGATTTCACCACTAGGGATGAGCCGAACACCCCCGGGTTCGGTTCGCACCAGAACCTTCGAACGGATCGAAAGTTTGCGCGAATTTTCGAACCCTATTCGTTATAATGGACGCGAACGTTCGAAATCAAAATTGCTAATTACAACGGCCAATATGCATGTTAATGTCATAAAACAGGTTTGGGGACTAGGGATGGGCCCGGTGCTCGATTCGAACCCATGTTCGAATCGAGCACCGGGCGTTCGCTCGCTCGTCGAGCCCAGAACTATTTGGGCCGTTCGCATCACATTCGTGTGATGCGAGCGGCCCCGCAATGCATTGCGGCCGGCGCGGCCGGCGCAGTGCATTGCTGGCTGATGATTGGCCAAGCATGCACTGTGACCCCGCATGCTTGGCCAATCACAGCGCCCGAAACTCGGAGAGCAATAATTGGCTACAGGCAGGACGCCTGTAGCCAATTACAGCTCAGGGGCTTTAGTACATGCCCCACCATTTAAAAGGCCGCCACGCCATCGGCCCCGGTCACATGAGTTCCGGCTTTAGGAGAGATCAGTCTGCTGATTCTGTCTTTGCTTGATACTGAAAGATTTGCTCTTCTTTGCTAAACCATTGGCTATTTCTTTGCTAAACCATTGCTACCTAAGTCATTGATCGTTCATTGCTGCTGATTGCACAGTTAGCGTGTTATTAGCTGCTGCTGGGGATTAGTCTGGTGCGTGCTTACTGTTAGTACAGTATTGCAGTAGTACCAACCGCAGTGCTGTTAGCACAGCATTGCACCCCAACAGCACCCATAGGACTTCTAGTGTGTTAGTGGCAGCAAACAGAGCTCCTATATTTTCTTCTCAGCAGCACCCATAGGACTTCTAGTGTGTTAGTGGCAGCAAACAGAGCTCCTATATTTTCTTCTTAGCATCACCCATAGGACTTCTAATGTGTTAGTGGCATCACACAGAGTTCCTATATTTTCATCTCAGAAGCACCCATAGGACTTCTAGTGTGTTAGTGGCATCACACAGAGCTCCTATATTTTCTTCTCAGAAGCACCCATAGGACTTCTAGTGTGTTAGTGGCAGCAAACAGAGCTCCTATATTTTCTTCTCAGCAGCACCCATAGGACTTCTAATGTGTTAGTGGCATCACACAGAGTTCCTATATTTTCATCTCAGAAGCACCCATAGGACTTCTAGTGTGTTAGTGGCATCACACAGAGCTCCTATATTTTCTTCTCAGCAGCACCCATAGGACTTCTAGTGTGTTAGTGGCAGCAAACAGAGCTCCTATATTTTCTTCTTAGCAGCACCCATAGGACTTCTAATGTGTTAGTGGCATCACACAGAGTTCCTATATTTTCATCTCAGAAGCACCCATAGGACTTCTAGTGTGTTAGTGGCATCACACAGAGCTCCTATATTTTCTTCTCAGAAGCACCCATAGGACTTCTAGTGTGTTAGTGGCAGCAAACAGAGCTCCTATATTTTCTTCTCAGCAGCACCCATAGGACTTCTAGTGTGTTAGTGGCATCACACAGAGTTCCTATATTTTCATCTCAGAAGCACCCATAGGACTTCTAGTGTGTTAGTGGCATCACACAGAGCTCCTATATTTTCTTCTCAGCAGCACCCATAGGACTTCTAGTGTGTTAGTGGCATCACACAGAGCTCCTATATTTTCATCTCAGAAGCACCCATAGGACTTCTAGTGTGTTAGTGGCATCACACAGAGCTCCTATATTTTCTTCTCAGCAGCACCCATAGGACTTCTAGTGTGTTAGTGGCAGCAAACAGAGCTCCTATATTTTCTTCTTAGCAGCACCCATAGGACTTCTAATGTGTTAGTGGCATCACACAGAGTTCCTATATTTTCATCTCAGAAGCACCCATAGGACTTCTAGTGTGTTAGTGGCATCACACAGAGCTCCTATATTTTCTTCTCAGCAGCACCCATAGGACTTCTAGTGTGTTAGTGGCATCACACAGAGCTCCTATATTTTCATCTCAGAAGCACCCATAGGACTTCTAGTGTGTTAGTGGCATCACACAGAGCTCCTATATTTTCTTCTCAGCAGCACCCATAGGACTTCTAGTGTGTTAGTGGCAGCAAACAGAGCTCCTATATTTTCTTCTCAGCAGCACCCATAGGACTTCTAGTGTGTTAGTGGCATCACACAGAGCTCCTATATTTTCATCTCAGAAGCACCCATAGGACTTCTAGTGTGTTAGTGGCATCACACAGAGCTCCTATATTTTCTTCTCAGCAGCACCCATAGGACTTCTAGTGTGTTAGTGGCATCACACAGAGCTCCTATATTTTCATCTCAGAAGCACCAATAGGACTTCTAGTGTGTTAGTGGCAGCAAACAGAGCTCCTATATTTTCTTGTCAGCAGCACACATAGTACCTATAGTGTGTTAGTGTCAGCACCCATAGGACCTACAGTGTGTTGTGAGCACACATAGGAGTTCTATTTTTTATACTATATACACTACCGACTACAATGGCTGGAAGACCGCCAAGGAGAGGCAGAGCGTGCCGAGGCAAGAACACAGGGCAGGCAGGCTCTGTTTCTAGAGACAACAGTGCTGGCCGTGGACGTGGTCGTGCATCGTCATCAGCACGTGGCCATGGGACACGCTTGTCTTTGTTTTCGGCAGCTGGACATGTGGAGCCGCATCATGCCGAAGGCTTGGTAGAATGGATGACCAAGCCCTCCTCATCCTCCTCATCCTCTCTCACCCAGGCTCAGGGTACTGGCAGAGCAGCTGCCAACGCGTACTCAATGGCATCATCAGCCACCCCTTCCCTAGACCCACCATGTCCTCCTGAGGAGTCCCCCGAACTGTTTGAGCACAGTGTTGGGTACATGCTCCAGGAGGATGCCCAACGATTCGAAGGCTCGGATGATGATACCCAGCTTGAGGAAGTCAGTAGTGTGCGCGCAGAGAGAGGGGATGCTGAAGGACAGCAATCTGGCAGTAGTGTTCCACCAGCTGCAGCTTACTGCCAGGTTTGCTCTAGTGGTGAAGAGGGAGGGGATGATGAGGTCACTGACTCCACGTGGGTGCCTGAAGGGAGAGAGGAGGAGGAGGAGGAGGATGCAGCGTCACATGTCCAACGAGGCAGGATGCCCCCTGGAGGCCAGCTAGAGGCCAGCACAGCAACTGTACCACACCGCAGAGCTCCGCCTGTGCAGGGCGCTGCCTCTGCACGTTATCACAAAAGTTCTTTGGTGTGGGCCTTTTTTGAGACGAGTGCATCAGATCGCACCACTGCTATTTGCAATATTTGTCTCAAGCGTATCTCGCGTGGCCAAAACATCAGCCGCTTGGGCACCACAAGCATGAGCAGACATATGTCGACCTGCCATGCAGCTCGTTGGCAAGCACACATAAAAGACCCACACCAAAGAACAAAGCGGACCTCTCCTTGCTCCTCATCAGCTGGGATCTCCATCCCCACTATATCTTCAGTCCTCTCTGAAAGCTGCTCTGAGAGGACTGAAGGTGTAGAATTAGGTGTGTCACAACCAAGTACTTGCAGTACACCGACGTCCGATTGTAGCAGGCAAATTTCCCTGCCCCAGCTGCTGGACCGTCGAAAGAAGTATACTCCCAGCCATCCACATGCCCAGCGGTTGAATGCTAGCTTGGCTAAATTGCTAGCACTTCAACTGCTGCCTTTCAGTTGATAGACTCGGCCCCCTTCCGTGAGTTTGTTCAATGTGCGGTTCCTCAGTGGCAGGTTCCCAAACGCCACTTTTTCTCACGGAAGGCGATTCCGTCTCTCTACTGGCATGTGGAAGGCAATGTCCATGCCTCGCTGGACAGGGCGGTCAGCGGTAAGGTGCATATTACCGCTGACTCATGGTCCAGCAGGCATGGACAGGGACGTTATCTTTCTTTCACGGCCCATTGGGTCACTCTATTGGCAGCTGGGAGGGATGCAGGACAAGGTGCAGTAGTGTTGGAGGTTGTTCCGCCACCACGCCTCCAAAATGCTACTACTGGTTGTGACACACCTCTCTCCTCCACCCCCTCCTCTTCTTCTTCCTCCATGTCCTCTTCGAGTGCTCTGTCCTCGGAACCAGCGGTGCTCCGTAGGCGTACAAGGGGCTACGCGAGTACGCAGGCAAAAAGATGCCATGCCGTGCTTGCGCTGGTGTGTTTGGGGGACAGGAGCCACACTGGGCCAGAGGTTCTGGCAGCTCTGCAGGGGCAGGCCGAGAGGTGGTTGACGCCACGCCAGCTTAAGCCAGGAATGGTCGTTTCTGATAATGGCACCAACCTCCTCTCCGCCCTGCGACAGGGGCAGCTCACCCATGTGCCCTGTATGGCTCACGTCCTCAACCTGGTGGTGCAGCGGTTCTTGGGCAGGTTCCCAGGCTTACAGGATGTCCTGAGGCAGGCCAGGAAAGTCTGTGTGCATTTCCGCCGATCTTATAATGCCAGTGCTCGGCTGACTGAGCTGCAAAAGGAGCTGAACCTGCCCAAGAACCGCCTAATATGTGACATGCCCACCAGGTGGAACTCAACGTTGGCCATGCTGCAGCGACTGCACACGCAGCAGAGGGCCATCAATGAGTACCTTTGCGACTACGGCACCAGGACAGGGTCAGGGGAGCTTGGCTTTTTTTCCCCACGCCAGTGGAGCATGATCAGGGATGCATGCACTGTCCTCTCACCATTTGAGGAGGCCACGAGGATGGTGAGCAGTGACAGTGCATGCATCAGTGACACTGTACCTCTTGTCCACCTGTTGGAGCATACGCTGCGTGGGATAATGGACAGGGCACTTGAGGCAGAACAGAGGCAGGAAGAGGAGGACTTCCTTGTCTCTCAAGGCCCCCTTTATCCAGACAATGTTCCTTCTGTCCCACCCATCACACAGGAAGAGGAGGAGGAGGAGGAGGAGGAGGATTGTGTGAGCATGGAGGTGGAGCCTGGCACTCAGCATCAGCAGCAGCAGTCTTTTAGGGATGATGTACAGTCCCAACAAACCAGTGGACTTGTACGTGGCTGGGAGGAGGTGGCTGGCGATCATGTCATCCTCAGTGACCCAGAAGACTCCGGACCGAATGCCTCAGCTAACCTACGCTGCATGGCCTCCCTGATCCTGCAAAGCCTGCGGAAGGATCCTCGTGTTCTTCGGATCAAGGAGAGTGACCATTACTGGCTGGCCACTCTCCTTGATCCACGGTACAAGGGTAAGGTTGCGGACCTTATCTTGCCGTCGCAGAGGGAGCAGAGGATGAGACATCTCAGGGAGGCCTTGCAGAAAGGTCTGTGCAACGCGTTCCCAGAAACTGGGAGGTTACAAACTCCTGGTCCTGGACGACGAGTTGCTGAGGCTTCGGTCAGTAGCAGAAGGAGCGGTGGGGAAGGTGGACGTCTGACCGATGCGTTCAGACAATTTTTTAGTCCGCAGCCCCAAGGTATGATCGGTTCCAGCAACCATCGCCAGCGTCTGATATACATGGTGCAGGAATACCTAGGGGCAAGGTCAGACTTGGACACCTTTCCCACCGAAAATCCTCTGGCTTACTGGGTCCTGAGGATGGATCACTGGCCAGAGCTTGCACAGTATGCAATTGAGCTACTGGCCTGTCCTGCATCCAGCGTTCTTTCCGAACGCACATTCAGTGCTGCTGGAGGATTTGTCAACGATCATAGGGTGCGCCTGTCCACCGACTCGGTTGATCGACTGACCTTCATAAAAATGAATCAGTCTTGGATCACCACCAGCTACCAGACACCTGAAGCGGATATAACGGAATAATTTATAATGTCACATCCCTTCAAGACTGCCTATGCTGATGCTGAGTGACTGTCCTGTTATGTTCACTGACTATCCTCTTCCTCCTCCTCAATGATCCATGCCACCACACCAGTGCCTAAGGCACAATTTTTCAGCCCCTGTATAACAGGGGCGTGTAATTACAATTTTTTAAAAAGATGCTTCGCAACAGGTGTGACTGCTGTGCTCAGAGTACAGTATCTGTGAGGGGTTGCAGTGTTGTGGCACCAGCACCAGTGCCTAAGGCACAATTTTTCAGCCCCTGTTGGGGCGTGTAATTACAATTTTTAGGCAATGCTTTGCAACAGGTCTCATTGCTGTGCTCAGAGTACAGTATCTGTGAGGGGTTGCAGTGTTGTGGCACCAGCACCAGTGCCTAAGGCACAATTTTTCAGCCCCTGTATAACAGGGGCGTGTAATTACAATTTTTTAAAAAGATGCTTCGCAACAGGTGTGACTGCTGTGCTCCAAGTACAGTATCTGTGAGGGGTTGCAGTGTTGTGGCACCAGCACCAATGCCTAAGGCACAATTTTTCAGCCCCTGTTTAACAGGGGCGTGTAATTACAAATCTTGATCTAATAGTTCACAGCAGGGCCCATTCCTGCGCCCACCAAGAGTAACTATGAGGGCCTACAGTCTTGTGGCAACACCGTCCACCACCACCACCACCAAAGGCCCAATTTTTATGCCCTGTTCAACAGGTGCATGCAATTACAAATCTTGATCTAATAACTCACAGCAGGGCCCATTCCTGCACCCACCAAGAGTAACTGTGAGGGCTTACAGTCTTGTGGCAACACCGTCCACCACCACCACCACCACCACCAAAGGCCCAATTTTTCTGCCCGGTTCGACAGGTGCATGCAAGTACAAATCTTGATCTATTAACTCACAGCAGGGCCCATTCCTGTGCCCACCAGTCTTGTGGCTACACCAACATCTAATAGGGCAAATTTCTGCAGAGTATATACGGCAGGCCCCTACTTTCAAACATCCAACTTACAAATGACTCCTACTTGCAAACGGCAAGAGAAAACAGGAAGTGAGAGGAAATCTACCCCTAGGAAGGAAAATTCTATCCTGTTAGATTTAATTTGGGAAAAAGGTATCTCCTCTCTACTGATGCTTTATCACCAATCCTTGTTTCAATTAAAACCCCACTTTTCCAAAAACATTTGTCATTGGGACGGAAAGTGAGGTGACATGTTCTGAACAGATGTGCAAAGACAGCAAATGTTACAGGGGTGATAACCCCTCCCTATGTTCTCCAAAAAGCTTAAAAATTGATTTTTTTGGGATGTAGCTACACTTCATAATGTACCTGTTCAGATTCTACTTAAGAACAAACCTACAGTCCATGTCTTGTTTGCACCACCTATATACTGCTGTTCAGAGTATATAGGGTTGTAGGTATAGGGTTTTATTTTGGGTGCGGGGTCCCCCTTAGTATCCATACAAGACCCAAAAGGGCTGGGGTGGGGGGGGGGGGGCGTGATGGGGTAGCCATGCCATTTTTCTCAAGGATTTTCAGCCATATGGCGGCCAGGACAAGACATGACATTAAAGCCGCAAGTGGTTTTAAATGGCTTCTTTTTTTCCTTTACAAATGTCATTTTGTGCAAGGACAGTTCTAAACACGGGAAACACATGCCACTTCACAGGCATACTTTAGACACCCCCCAGGTACCATATTTAAAGGAAAATTTCACTTTTTTTTTTTTCACTTTATGCATCATTAAAATGACTGCTCCCGAAAAAACTTTAGTTTTTAAAATTTCTTTTTGCATTGATATATGTCCCCTGGGGCAGGACCCGGGTCCCCAAACCTGTTTTATGACATTAACATGCATATTGGCCGTTGTAATTAGCAATTTTGATTTCGAACGTTCGCGTCCATTATAACGAATAGGGTTCGAAAATTCGCGCGAACTTTCGGTCCGTTCGAAGGTTCTGGTGCGAACCGAACCCGGGGGTGTTCGGCTCATCCCTATTGGGGACCCGGGTCCTGCCCCAGGGGACATATATCAATGCAAAAATAAATTTTAAAAACTAACGTTTTTTCGGGAGCAGTCATTTTAATGATGCATAAAGTGAAAAAAAAAAGTGAAATTTTCCTTTAAATATGGTACCTGGGGGGTGTCTAAAGTATGCCTGTGAAGTGGCATGTGTTTCCCGTGTTTAGAACTGTCCTTGCACAAAATGACATTTGTAAAGGAAAAAAAGAAGCCATTTAAAACCACTTGCGGCTTTAATGTCATGTCTTGTCCTGGCCGCCATATGGCTGAAAATCCTTGAGAAAAATGGCATGGCTACCCCATCACCCCCCCCACCCCAGCCCCTTTGGGTCTTGTATGGATATTAAGGGGGACCCCGCACCCAAAATAAAACCCTATACCTACAACCCTATATACTCTGAACAGCAGTATATAAGTGGTGCAAACAAGACACGGACTGTAGGTTTGTTCTTAAGTAGAATCTGAACAGGTACATTATGAAGTGTAGCTCCATCCCAAAAAAATCTATTTTTAAGCTTTTTGGAGAACATAGGGAGGGGTTATCACCCCTGTAACATTTGCTGTCTTTGCACATCTGTTCAGAACATGTCACCTCACTTTCCGTCCCAATGACAAATGTTTTTGGAAAAGTGGGGTTTTAATTGAAACAAGGATTGGTGATAAAGCATCAGTAGAGAGGAGATACCTTTTTCCCAAATTAAATCTAACAGGATAGAATTTCCCTTCCTAGGGGTAGATTTCCTCTCCCTTCCTGTTTTCTCTTGCCGTTTGCAAGTAGGAGTCGTTTGTAAGTTGGATGTTTGAAAGTAGGGGCCTGCCGTATATACTCTGCAGAAATTTGCCCTATTAGATGTTGGTGTAGCCACAAGACTGATGGGCACAGGAATGGGCCCTGCTGTGAGTTAATAGATCAAGATTTGTACTTGCATGCACCTGTTGAACCGGGCAGAAAAATTGGGCCTTTGGTGGTGGTGGTGGTGGTGGTGGACGGTGTTGCCACAAGACTGTAAGCCCTCACAGTTACTCTTGGTGGGTGCAGGAATGGGCCCTGCTGTGAGTTATTAGATCAAGATTTGTAATTGCATGCACCTGTTGAACAGGGCAGAAAAATTGGGCCTTTGGTGGTGGTGGTGGTGGTGGTGGTGGTGGACGGTGTTGCCACAAGACTGTAAGCCCTCACAGTTACTCTTGGTGGGTGCAGGAATGGGCCCTGCTGTGAGTTATTAGATCAAGATTTGTAATTGCATGCACCTGTTGAACAGGGCAGAAAAATTGGGCCTTTGGTGGTGGTGGTGGTGGTGGACGGTGTTGCCACAAGACTGTAGGCCCTCATAGTTACTCTTGGTGGGCGCAGGAATGGGCCCTGCTGTGAACTATTAGATCAAGATTTGTAATTACACGCCCCTGTTAAACAGGGGCTGAAAAATTGTGCCTTAGGCATTGGTGCTGGTGCCACAACACTGCAACCCCTCACAGATACTGTACTTGGAGCACAGCAGTCACACCTGTTGCGAAGCATCTTTTTAAAAAATTGTAATTACACGCCCCTGTTATACAGGGGCTGAAAAATTGTGCCTTAGGCACTGGTGCTGGTGCCACAACACTGCAACCCCTCACAGATACTGTACTCTGAGCACAGCAATGAGACCTGTTGCAAAGCATTGCCTAAAAATTGTAATTACACGCCCCAACAGGGGCTGAAAAATTGTGCCTTAGGCACTGGTGCTGGTGCCACAACACTGCAACCCCTCACAGATACTGTACTTGGAGCACAGCAGTCACACCTGTTGCGAAGCATCTTTTTAAAAAATTGTAATTACACGCCCCTGTTATACAGGGGCTGAAAAATTGTGCCTTAGGCACTGGTGCTGGTGCCACAACACTGCAACCCCTCACAGATACTGTACTCTGAGCACAGCAATGAGACCTGTTGCAAAGCATTGCCTAAAAATTGTAATTACACGCCCCAACAGGGGCTGAAAAATTGTGCCTTAGGCACTGGTGCTGGTGCCACAACACTGCAACCCCTCACAGATACTGTACTTGGAGCACAGCAGTCACACCTGTTGCGAAGCATCTTTTTAAAAAATTGTAATTACACGCCCCTGTTATACAGGGGCTGAAAAATTGTGCCTTAGGCACTGGTGTGGTGGCATGGATCATTGAGGAGGAGGAAGAGGATAGTCAGTGAACATAACAGGACAGTCACTCAGCATCAGCATAGGCAGTCTTGAAGGGATGTGACATTATAAATTATTCCGTTATATCCGCTTCAGGTGTCTGGTAGCTGGTGGTGATCCAAGACTGATTCATTTTTATGAAGGTCAGTCGATCAACCGAGTCGGTGGACAGGCGCACCCTATGATCGGTGACAAATCCTCCAGCAGCACTGAATGTGCGTTCGGAAAGAACGCTGGATGCAGGACAGGCCAGTAGCTCAATTGCATACTGTGCAAGCTTCTGGCCAGTGATCCATCCTCAGGACCCAGTAAGCCAGAGGATTTTCGGTGGGAAAGGTGTCCAAGTCTGACCTTGCCCCTAGGTATTCCTGCACCATGTATATCAGACGCTGGCGATGGTTGCTGGAACCGATCATACCTTGGGGCTGCGGACTAAAAAATTGTCTGAACGCATCGGTCAGACGTCCACCTTCCCCACCGCTCCTTCTGCTACTGACCGAAGCCTCAGCAACTCGTCGTCCAGGACCAGGAGTTTGTAACCTCCCAGTTTCTGGGAACGCGTTGCACAGACCTTTCTGCAAGGCCTCCCTGAGATGTCTCATCCTCTGCTCCCTCTGCGACGGCAAGATAAGGTCCGCAACCTTACCCTTGTACCGTGGATCAAGGAGAGTGGCCAGCCAGTAATGGTCCCTCTCCTTGATCCGAAGAACACGAGAATCCTTCCGCAGGCTTTGCAGGATCAGGGAGGCCATGCAGCGTAGGTTAGCTGAGGCATTCGGTCCGGAGTCTTCTGGGTCACTGAGGATGACATGATCGCCAGCCACCTCCTCCCAGCCACGTACAAGTCCACTGGTTTGTTGGGACTGTACATCATCCCTAAAAGACTGCTGCTGCTGATGCTGAGTGCCAGGCTCCACCTCCATGCTCACACAATCCTCCTCCTCCTCCTCCTCCTCATCCTCATCCTCTTCCTGTGTGATGGGTGGGACAGAAGGAACACTGTCTGGATAAAGGGGGCCTTGAGAGGCAAGGAAGTCCTCCTCTTCCTGCCTCTGTTCTGCCTCAAGTGCCCTGTCCATTATCCCACGCAGCGTATGCTCCAACAGGTGGACAAGAGGTACAGTGTCACTGATGCATGCACTGTCACTGCTCACCATCCTCGTGGCCTCCTCAAATGGTGAGAGGACAGTGCATGCATCCCTGATCATGCTCCACTGGCGTGGGGAAAAAAAGCCAAGCTCCCCTGACCCTGTCCTGGTGCCGTAGTCGCAAAGGTACTCATTGATGGCCCTCTGCTGCGTGTGCAGTCGCTGCAGCATGGCCAACGTTGAGTTCCACCTGGTGGGCATGTCACATATTAGGCGGTTCTTGGGCAGGTTCAGCTCCTTTTGCAGCTCAGTCAGCCGAGCACTGGCATTATAAGATCGGCGGAAATGCACACAGACTTTCCTGGCCTGCCTCAGGACATCCTGTAAGCCTGGGAACCTGCCCAAGAACCGCTGCACCACCAGGTTGAGGATGTGAGCCATACAGGGCACATGGGTGAGCTGCCCCTGTCGCAGGGCGGAGAGGAGGTTGGTGCCATTGTCAGAAACGACCATTCCTGGCTTAAGCTGGCGTGGCGTCAACCACCTCTCGGCCTGCCCCTGCAGAGCTGCCAGAACCTCTGGCCCAGTGTGGCTCCTGTCCCCCAAACACACCAGTGCAAGCACGGCATGGCATCTTTTTGCCTGCGTACTCGCGTACCCCTTGTACACCTACGGAGCACCGCTGGTTCTGAGGACAGAGCACTCGAAGAGGACATGGAGGAAGAAGAAGAGGAGGGGGTGGAGGAGAGAGGTGTGTCACAACCAGTAGTAGCATTTTGGAGGCGTGGTGGCGGAACAACCTCCAACACTACTGCACCTTGTCCTGCATCCCTCCCAGCTGCCAATAGAGTGACCCAATGGGCCGTGAAAGAAAGATAACGTCCCTGTCCATGCCTGCTGGACCATGAGTCAGCGGTAATATGCACCTTACCGCTGACCGCCCTGTCCAGCGAGGCATGGACATTGCCTTCCACATGCCGGTAGAGAGACGGAATCGCCTTCCGTGAGAAAAAGTGGCGTTTGGGAACCTGCCACTGAGGAACCGCACATTGAACAAACTCACGGAAGGGGGCCGAGTCTACCAACTGAAAAGGCAGCAGTTGAAGTGCTAGCAATTTAGCCAAGCTAGCATTCAACCGCTGGGCATGTGGATGGCTGGGAGTATACTTCTTTCGACGGTCCAGCAGCTGGGGCAGGGAAATTTGCCTGCTACAATCGGACGTCGGTGTACTGCAAGTACTTGGTTGTGACACACCTAATTCTACACCTTCAGTCCTCTCAGAGCAGCTTTCAGAGAGGACTGAAGATATAGTGGGGATGGAGATCCCAGCTGATGAGGAGCAAGGAGAGGTCCGCTTTGTTCTTTGGTGTGGATCTTTTATGTGTGCTTGCCAACGAGCTGCATGGCAGGTCGACATATGTCTGCTCATGCTTGTGGTGCCCAAGCGGCTGATGTTTTGGCCACGCGAGATACGCTTGAGACAAATATTGCAAATAGCAGTGGTGCGATCTGATGCACTCGTCTCAAAAAAGGCCCACACCAAAGAACTTTTGTGATAACGTGCAGAGGCAGCGCCCTGCACAGGCGGAGCTCTGCGGTGTGGTACAGTTGCTGTGCTGGCCTCTAGCTGGCCGCCAGGGGGCATCCTGCCTCGTTGGACATGTGACGCCGCATCCTCCTCCTCCTCCTCCTCTCTCCCTTCAGGCACCCACGTGGAGTCAGTGACCTCATCATCCCCTCCCTCTTCACCACTAGAGCAAACCTGGCAGTAAGCTGCAGCTGCTGGAACAGTACTGCCAGATTGCTGTCCTTCAGCATCCCCTCTCTCTGCGCGCACACTACTGACTTCCTCAAGCTGGGTATCATCATCCGAGCCTTCGAATCGTTGGGCATCCTCCTGGAGCATGTACCCAACACTGTGCTCAAACAGTTCGGGGGACTCCTCAGGAGGACATGGTGGGTCTAGGGAAGGGGTGGCTGATGATGCCATTGAGTACGCGTTGGCAGCTGCTCTGCCAGTACCCTGAGCCTGGGTGAGAGAGGATGAGGAGGATGAGGAGGGCTTGGTCAACCATTCTACCAAGCCTTCGGCATGATGCGGCTCCACATGTCCAGCTGCCGAAAACAAAGACAAGCGTGTCCCATGGCCACGTGCTGATGACGATGCACGACCACGTCCACGGCCAGCACTGTTGTCTCTAGAAACAGAGCCTGCCTGCCCTGTGTTCTTGCCTCGGCACGCTCTGCCTCTCCTTGGCGGTCTTCCAGCCATTGTAGTTGGTAGTGTATATAGTATAAAAAATAGAGCTCCTATGTGTGCTCACAACACACGGTAGGTCCTATGGGTGCTGACACTAACACACTATAGGTACTATGTGTGCTGCTGACAAGAAAATATAGGAGCTCTGTTTGCTGCCACTAACACACTAGAAGTCCTATGGGTGCTGCTGAGAAGAAAATATAGGAGCTCTGTGTGATGCCACTAACACACTAGAAGTCCTATGGGTGCTGCTGAGAAGAAAATATAGGAGCTCTGTCTGATGCCACTAACACACTAGAAGTCCTATTGGTGCTTCTGAGATGAAAATATAGGAGCTCTGTGTGATGCCACTAACACACTAGAAGTCCTATGGGTGCTGCTGAGAAGAAAATATAGGAGCTCTGTGTGATGCCACTAACACACTAGAAGTCCTATTGGTGCTGCTGAGATGAAAATATAGGAGCTCTGTGTGATGCCACTAACACACTAGAAGTCCTATGGGTGCTGCTGAGAAGAAAATATAGGAGCTCTGTGTGATGCCACTAACACACTAGAAGTCCTATTGGTGCTTCTGAGATGAAAATATAGGAGCTCTGTGTGATGCCACTAACACACTAGAAGTCCTATGGGTGCTGCTGAGAAGAAAATATAGGAGCTCTGTGTGATGCCACTAACACACTAGAAGTTCTATGGGTGCTTCTGAGAAGAAAATATAGGAGCTCTGTGTGATGCCACTAACACACTAGAAGTCCTATGGGTGCTGCTGAGAAGAAAATATAGGAGCTCTGTGTGATGCCACTAACACACTAGAAGTCCTATGGGTGCTGCTGAGAAGAAAATATAGGAGCTCTGTTTGCTGCCACTAACACACTAGAAGTCCTATGGGTGCTGCTGAGAAGAAAATATAGGAGCTCTGTGTGATGCCACTAACACACTAGAAGTCCTATGGGTGCTTCTGAGATGAAAATATAGGAGCTCTGTTTGCTGCCACTAACACACTAGAAGTCCTATGGGTGCTGATGAGAAGAAAATATAGGAGCTCTGTGTGATGCCACTAACACACTAGAAGTCCTATGGGTGCTTCTGAGATGAAAATATAGGAGCTCTGTTTGCTGCCACTAACACACTAGAAGTCCTATGGGTGCTTCTGAGAAGAAAATATAGGAGCTCTGTGTGATGCCACTAACACACTAGAAGTCCTATGGGTGCTTCTGAGATGAAAATATAGGAACTCTGTGTGATGCCACTAACACACTAGAAGTCCTATGGGTGCTGCTGAGAAGAAAATATAGGAGCTCTGTTTGCTGCCACTAACACACTAGAAGTCCTATGGGTGCTGCTGAGAAGAAAATATAGGAGCTCTGTGTGATGCCACTAACACACTAGAAGTCCTATGGGTGCTTCTGAGATGAAAATATAGGAGCTCTGTGTGAAGCCACTAACACACTAGAAGTCCTATGGGTGCTGCTGAGAAGAAAATATAGGAGCTCTGTTTGCTGCCACTAACACACTAGAAGTCCTATGGGTGCTGTTGGGGTGCAATGCTGTGCTAACAGCACTGCGGTTGGTACTACTGCAATACTGTACTAACAGTAAGCACGCACCAGACTAATCCCCAGCAGCAGCTAATAACACACTAACTGTGCAATCAGCAGCAATGAACGATCAATGACTTAGGTAGCAATGGTTTAGCAAAGAAATAGCCAATGGTTTAGCAAAGAAGAGCAAATCTTTCAGTATCAAGCAAAGACAGAATCAGCAGACTGATCTCTCCTAAAGCCGGAACTCATGTGACCGGGGCCGACGGCGTGGCGGCCTTTTAAATGGTGGGGCGTGTACTAAAGCCCCTGAGCTGTAATTGGCTACAGGCGTCCTGCCTGTAGCCAATTATTGCTCTCCGAGTTTCGGGCGCTGTGATTGGCCAAGCATGCGGGGTCACAGTGCATGCTTGGCCAATCATCAGCCAGCAATGCACTGCGCCGGCCGCGCCGGCCGCAATGCATTGGGGGGCCGCTCGCATCACACGAATGTGATGCGAACGGCCCAAATAGTTCTGGGCTCGCCGAGCGAGCGAACGCCAGGTGCTCGATTCGAACGTGGGTTCGAATCGAGCACCGGGCCCATCCCTATTCACCACCACAGTTAAAAAAAAAACTGTTAAAAAAACCCAATGCAAATATGCCGAAGCATTGGGGCAGCAGGGGCGGAGGAGTGATTTTGCTCCTAATGCCGTGTACATACGGTCGAAATTTCGACGGAGGCTTGCCCGCGGAAAAGTCCGACCATGTGTGTGCGGCATAACTTTTTTGCGGGAGGATGCCCCCATGCTTCGGCATATATAAATGGTGCATGTATGCCCATCATTAGAAGTGGGTGGATGAAGGGCGGTATTCTAATGGTGGGCATACCCACCGATCAATCTCTTTTTTCGTTCAGCCACCTGGCTGCATGAAAAAAAAAGATTACAATACATGTCCAACAAGGGCCAGCAACGTACTGGTATGTTGCTGGACTTTGAATGGTTATACCAGATTGATGCCTGTGGGTTTAGGTATCATCTTGGTATCATTCTTTTCAGCCAGCGGCCGGCTTTCATGTAAAAGCAATCCTAGTGGCTAATTAGCCTCTGGACTGCTTTTACAAGCAGTGGGAGGGAATGTCCCCCCCCCCCGGATATAAAAAGCACCATTGGGAAATTGGGAAAGCATTTTATCACACCGATCTTGGTGTGGTCAGATGCTTTGAGGGCAGAGGAAAGATCTAGGGTCTAGACCCCAGTTTTTTCAAAAAAAGAGTACCTGTCACTACCTATTGCTATCATAGGGGATATTTACATTCCCTGAGATAACAATAAAAATGATAAAAAAAAAAAAAAATATGGAAGGAACAATTTAAAAATAAAATAAAAAAGCAAAATTAATAATAAAAAAAAAAAAAAAAAAAAAGCACCCCTGTCCTGCCCTGCTCTTGCCCAATGGCGAACGCAAGCGTCGGTCTGGCGTCATATGTAAACAGCAATTGCACCATGCATGTGAGGTATCACCGCGAAGGTCAGATCGAGGGCAGTCATTTTAGCAGTAGACCTCCTCTGTAAATCTAACGGGGTAACCTGTAAAGGCTTTTAAAGGCTTTTAAAAATGTATGTAGTTTGTCGCCAATGCGCGTTTGTGCGAAATTTTAAAGCATGTCGTGTTTGGTATCTATGTACTCGGCCTAAGATCATCTTTTTTATTTCATCAAACATTTGGGCAATATAGTGTGTTTTAGTGCATTAAAATTAAAAAAAGTGTATTTTTTCCCCAAAAAATGCGTTTGAAAAATCGCTGCACAAATACTTTGTAGAAAAAAAATGCAACACCCACCATTTTATTCTGTAGGGCCTTTGCTTTAAAAATATATATAATGTTTGGGGGTTCAACATAATTTTCCTGCAAAAAAAAATATGTTTTCATGTAAACAAAAAGTGTCAAAAAGGGCTTTGTCTTCAAGTGGTTAGAAGAGTGGATGTAAGCTTCCTAATGTTGTGTATAACATGCCAGAACAGTTCAAAACCCCCCCAAATGACCCCATTTTGGAAAGTAGACACCCCAAGCTATATATTGAGAGGCATGTCCAGTCCATGGAATATTTTATATGTTGACACAAGTTGCGGAAAAAAGAAATTTTTTTTTTTTTTTTTGCACAAAGTTGTCACAAAATGATATATTGCTCAAACATGCCATGGGCATATGTGGAATTACACCCCAAAATACATTCTGTTGCTTCTCCTGAGTACGGGGATACCACATGTGTGAGACTTTTTGGGAGCCTAGCCGCGTACAGGACCCCAAAAACCAATCACCGCCTTCAGGCTTTCTAAGGATGTAAATTTTTGATTTCACTTCTCACTGCCTATCACAGTTTCGGAGGCCATGGAATGCCCAGATGGCACAAAACCCCCCCAAATGACCCCATTTTGGAAAGTAGACACCCCAAGCTATTTGCTGAGAGGTATTGTGAGTATTTTGCAGATCTCGCTTTTTGTCACAAAGTTTTGAAAATTGAAAAAAAAAAAAGAAAAAAAAAATGTCTTTCTTCATTTTCAAAAACAAATGAGAGCTGTAAAATACTCACCATGCCTCTCAGCAAACAGCTTGGGGTGTCTACTTTCCAAAATGGGGTCATTTGGGGGGGTTTTGTGCTATTTTGGCATTTTATGGCCTTCGAAACTGTGATAGGTAGTGATAGGTAGTGAGGAGTCAAATCAAAAATTTGTGCCTAGAAATCCTGAAGGCGGTGATTGGTTTTCGGGGTCCCGTACGCGGCTAGGCTCCTAAAAAGTCCCACACATGTGGTGTGGCACTCATAGTTTTTGGCACAGAGCTATAAGCACTAAGACAGCTACCCTACCCTGAGTCATAATCCCCCCACGCACCCTCCATGTAACCTTAACACCACTAGCGTTGCTAGCCAGGTGCGGGGGGGGCGGGCCGCACCCGGGTGACACCCACCAGAGGGGTGACACCCGTGGGTAGCGCATCGGCACCACACTGACATCGCCCGCCCGCTGCCCTGTGCCTTAGGCTCACTCTGCGGCTGTGTCCCTCAGTAGAGCGGAAGGAAGCCGCCGCCCCCTCTGCCTCCTCTCTGTTTACATACACAGAGGAGGAGGAGGAGGAGGAGCCTGCGCTCGAGGGACACACCGCTGTGTGTATCTGCCGCTCTGTTCTGAGGTCTGTAAGGTAAGGGGGGCATCTTTACTGATGGGGGAGGGGGTGTCTGTACTGCTGGGGTCTGCACAAGGGGGAGTTTACACCAGGGGGGGCTGTAACTGAGGGGGTGTCTGTACTGAGGGGGGTGTCTGGTACTGAGGGGGGTGTCTGGTACTGAGGGGGGTGTCTGGTACTGAGGAGGGGGTCTGGTACTGAGGAGGGGGTCTGGTACTGAGGAGGGGGTCTGGTACTGAGGAGGGGGTCTGGTACTGAGGAGGGGGTCTGTAACTGAGGGGGGGGTGTCTGTAACTGAGGGGGGGGGGTGTCTGTAACTGAGGGGGGGGGTGTATGTTACTGAGGGGGGTGTCTGTTACTGAGGGGGGTGTCTGTTACTGAGGGGGGTGTCTGTTACTGAGGGGGGTGTCTGTACGAGGGGGGTGTCTGTACGAGGGGGGTGTCTGTACGAGGGGGTGTCTGTAACTGAGGGGGTCTGCACTGAGGTGGGGGTGTCTGTACTGAGGGGGAGGTTCATACTGAGGAAGGCGGGTCTATATTGATGGCAGGGAGTCTGTACTTAGTGGAGCGGGTTTTTACTGAGGGAGGGGATCTATACTGTTGGAGGGGGGTCTGTACTGAGGGGGGACTATAGTTGTTGGGGGGTGACACCATTTTTTTCGCACCGGGTGACGCCAACCCTAGTGACGCCACTGCTTAACACCAACCCTGCCTGTATCCCCAACACTACCCCTCTCCGTAACCTGAACACTACTGTAACCCCAAACAATACCTCTCTGTAACCTTAACACTACTGTAACCCTAACACTACCCCTCTGTAACCTTAACACTACTGTAACCCCAAACACTACCCCTCTCTGTAACCTTAACACTACTGTAACCCTAACACTACCCCTCTGTAACCTTAACACTACTGTAACCCCAAACACTACCCCTCTCTGTAACCTTAACACTACTGTAACCCCAACACTATTCCTCTGTAACCTTAACACTACTGTAACCCCAACACTACCCCTCTGTAACCTTAACACTACTGTAACCCCAACACTACCCCTCTGTAACCTTAACACTACTGTAACCCCAAACATTACCCCTCTCTGTAACCTTAACACTACTGTAACCCCAAACACTACCCCTCTCTGTAACCTTAACACTACTGTAACCCCAACACTATTCCTCTGTAACCTTAACACTGCTGTAACCCCAACACTACCCCTCTCTGTAACCTTAACACTACTGTAACCCCAACACTATTCCTCTGTAACCTTAACACTACTGTAACCCCAACACTACCCCTCTCTGTAACCTTAACACTACTGTAACCCCAAACACTACCCCTCTGTGAAACCTTAACACTACTGTAACCCCAACACTACCCCTCTGTAACCTTAACACTACTGTAACCCCAAACACTACCCCTCTCTGTAACCTTAACACTACTGTAACCCCAACACTATTCCTCTGTAACCTTAACACTACTGTAACCCCAAACACTACCCCTCTCTGAAACCTTAACACTACTGTAACCCCAAACACTACCCCTCTCTGAAACCTTAACACTACTGTAATTCCAAACACTACCCCTCTCTGTAACCTTAACACTACTGTAACCCCAACACTATTCCTCTGTAACCTTAACACTACTGTAACCCCAAACACTACCCCTCTCTGAAACCTTAACACTACTGTAACCCCAACACTATTCCTCTGTAACCTTAACACTACTGTAACCCCAAACACTACCCCTCTCTGTAACCTTAACACTACTGTAACCCCAACACTATTCCTCTGTAACCTTAACACTACTGTAACCCCAAACACTACCCCTCTCTGAAACCTTAACACTACTGTAACCCCAAACACTACCCCTCTCTGAAACCTTAACACTACTGTAATTCCAAACACTACCCCTCTCTGAAACCTTAACACTACTGTAACCCCAAACACTACCCCTCTCTGAAACCTTAACACTACTGTAACCCCAAACACTACCCCTCTGTGAAACCTTAACACTAACCCTGATGATGAAAAGAAACAATGAAAACTTTGCAAATGTGCCAATAAACAAAAACAAAAAAAAATGGAAGCACAAAAAGGATATATCCTTCCCAATATCAAAAAACAGAATATACTGTGTAGTACTGAAAAATAATGCCCTGAAAGACATCCTCCGATGATGAATCACATTTGGCAGAGCCTCTTACTGACGTCATTGTGTACCAGAAGTAACTGCTGTTTGCCGGCTTCATTTTTTTTAATGTGCATTGTTTGTATACATATGTACAGTAAGTGCAATTCTTTGCTAAATAAACATACCAGATGATAGTTTACGCTATGAGCAGTGTCTGTATAAGGGTTACAGGGAAGGTTAGTGTTGAGGTTACATGGAGGGTTAGTATTACAATTACAGGGGAGGTTATTGATAGGATTATAGGGAGGGGTTGTTTTTAAGATTACATAGAAGGTTAGTGTAAGGGCTAGTTTACACTTGCTTTAAAACATGGCTTCAGACATGCTTTGTTAAAGCTCTCTGAACGCCAGTCAAAGCTCTTGTCACTAAATAAAATGGTTAGCTTACAGTCCTGTTTACACCTGTTTTTGCTTGGTGCTTCGATGAGGCTTTGGTGAGGCTTCCATGAGGCTTCAGTGGGGCTTCAAGCGAGCTTTGCCATAGACTTCTAGGGAGGCTTTAAAGTGGTTGTAAACCCTTACAGACCACTTTATGCTACAGGTAAGCCTATATTAAGGCTTACCTGTAGCTACCCAGGATATCTCCTAAACCTGTATGGTTTAGGAGATATCCCCTGTCCCCTGCATGTGCCGATGTCATCGTCACATGCGCACTGGGGAAAACTGAAGCAATGGCACGTACCACTAAAGCTACGTGGGGTATAATTTTTGAAGCAAAGCTGAAAGAAAAGCAAAGCAAAAGCAAGGTGTAAACAGCACTGTAAGCTAACCATTTTATTTAGTGACAGGAGCTTTGACTAGCGTTTAGAGAGCTTTAACAAAGCGTGTCCAAAGCCATGTTTTGAAGCAAGTGTAAACTAGTCGTTAATGTGTGTTGAAGCGGAAGCCAGTGTAAATGAGCCCTAAGGGCTAGTTTACACTTGCTTCAAAACATGGCTTCAGACACGCTTTGTTAAAGCTCTCTGAACTCCAGTCAAAGCTCCTGTCACTATAAAAAAAAGGTTAGCTTAAAGTCCAGTTTTACACCTGCTTTTGCTTGGTGCTTCGATGAGGCTTCGGTGGGGCTTCAAGCAAGCTTTACCATAGACTTCTATGGAGGCTTTGAAGACGCTTTGAGGTACCACTAAAGCTACATGGGGTATAACTTTTGAAGTGAAGCCAAAGCAAAGCAAAATCAGGTGTAAGCAGGGCTGTAAGCTAACCATTTTATTTAGTGACAGAAGCTTTGACTAGCATTCAGAGAGCTTTAACAAAGCCTATCCCAAGCCTTGTTGAAGCCAAAGCAAATGTAAATGAGCCCTAAGGGTTACAGGGAAGGTTAGTGTTGAGGTTACATGGAGGGTTAGTATTACAATTACAGGGGAGGTTAGTGATAGGATTACAGGGAGGGGTTGTGTTAAGATTGCATAGAAGGTTAGTGTAAGGGCTAGTTTACACTTGTTTCAAAACATGGCTTCAGACACGCTTTGTTAAAGCTCTCTGAATGCCAGTCAAAGCTCCTGTCACTAAATAAAATGGTTAGCTTACAGTCCTGTTTACACCTGTTTTTGCTTGGTGCTTCGATGAGGCTTTGGTGGGGCTTCCATGAGGCTTCAGGTGAGCTTTGCCATAGACTTCTAGGGAGGCTTTAAAGTGGTTGTAAACCCTTACAGACCACTTTATGCTACAGGTAAGCCTATAATAAGGCTTACCTGTAGCTACCCCAGATATCTCCTAAACCTGTATGGTTTAGGAGATATCCCCTGTCCTCTGCATGTGCTGATGTTATCGTCACATGCGCACTGGGGAAAACTGAAGCAATGGCACGTATGTGCCGTTGCTTCAGTGACCTGCTGTTACCGGCCGCTCCCGCGCGCATGCGTGGGAGTGACGCCATTGCGGCTCCGGCCAATCACATGGTTAGCTTACAGTCCTATTTACACCTGCTTTTGCTTGGTGCTTCGATGAGGCTTTCATGAGGCTTCGGTGGCGCTTCAATGAGGCTTTGTGGGGCTTCAGTGGGGCTTCAAGCGAGCTTTGCCATAGACTTCTATGGACACTAACCTTCCCTATAATCTTAACCCAACCCCTCCCTGTAATCCTAACACTAACCTTCACTGTAATTGTAACACTAACCCTCCCTATAACCTGAATACTAACCTTCCCTGTAATATTAACACCACTTTTTTTTTTTGAAAAGCCCATGGCGTGTGAAACACACCCAAAAACTCCACCCGGTGCCAAAAAAAGTGCACACACATAAAGAGTGACACAAAACGTGCAACGGGTGTTACACTTGTCCTCCACTAAGAAGGACCTTACCCTGATCCCCCGGGGCATTAGGCTCCTGACGGGGACTGAGGTACATCACGCGGTCCGACTGGCCGAAACCAGACGGACCCCTTTCTCTGGAGGGTCTGCCGAAACAGACCCACCCAAGTACTAGGTGGGGCTCCCCCGAAGGGAGACCCCATGAGAGCAGGTGAACCAGGCCAGAAGACCATGTCCACCTACTCCCAAGTCGTTCAGGGCAGGCCCGAGGACCTACACCCTACTAAACACACTGTGACAAACGTGAACACCAAACAAAAAAATGACAACACAAGGGGATAAATAAAAAGAAAGTGGGGAGAAGGAAGGTGGGAGAGTGAAAAGTGGCCATTGTGCTATACAATGGCCAGGAATAAAAAAAAATCCTCCGGTCCCAGCCAAAAGGCCCGGCCCAGGAGGCAGGTGCTAAAAAGGCGTGACATGGTGCAGTGACCGCGGTGCCATATATCAATGTGACCCTCACTCACATGTGATCGTCTAGCACCCTTGGACTGCCACTCCAAGGGCACATGCACCATGGGCTTTTCGGCTCCTATCTGACCCCCCGACCGGTCAGTGCAGCCCTCTGTCCCGCTGATAGAGAGCCCTTCAAGGTTTTCTCAGGGAGAGCTGCCCCTGCTACAGCCTCCACCGATACTAGCCCTTCCAGACTCCCATCAACCCGGCGGATTTGCATGGCCGCACCCCGCTCAGAAACAGGGATTA